>JAWNOR010000233.1:0-689487 GCA_035045885.1 Drosophila borealis | reverse complement strand
AAGGCAGACAGACCGGCAGACAGACTGACAGATAGGAAGATAGGCAGACGGTCACAGAGACCCATAGACTCGCAGGCATAAAGACACACGGGAAGAGAGAGATACACATACAGTCAGGCAGACAGATAGACAGGAATACCTACAGCCTCGCACACAGACGCACCGGCAGAGTCAGACAGGCTGATATACCGGCAGACATACATGCAGACAGAGAGACAGGCAGACAGGCAGACAGACAGACAGCCACACAGATAGCCAGACAGAATGGCTAAATAGACTCGCAGAGAGTCAGACTCCCGGGCAGAGAGAGAGATACAGACAAACCGACCGGCGGACAGATAAGAAAACATTCAGACAGACTCGCAGACCCACCGACTAGCAGACATAGAGATACACAGTTAGAGAGAGAGAGACAGACACACCAGCAGAGACAGACAGGTTGACTTACAGAAGACAGATCTGTAGACAGAGAGATAGGCAGACGGGCAGACAGGCAGACAGGCACACAGATAGACAGACAGAATGGCAGACCAATAGACTCGCAGAAAATCGGGGCAGAGAGAGAGAGATAGGCAGACCGACCGGCGGACAGATAAAAAAACAGGCAGACAGACACGCAGACCCCCAGTCTCGCAGACATAGAGACACACAGGAAGAGAGAGAGAGAGAGATACACTTACAGGCAGGCAGACAGATGGGCAGGAAAACATACTGCCTCGCAGACAGACACACCGGCAGAGACAGACAGGCTGATATACAGACAGACATACATGCAGACAGAGAGACAGGCACACAGATAGCCAGACAGAATGGCAGACCAATAGACTCGCAGAAAATCGGGGCAGAGAGAGAGAGATAGGCAGACCGACCAGCGGAAAGATAAATAATTAGGCAGACAGACACGCAGACCCACAGACTCGCAGACATAGAGACACACGGGAAGAGAGAAAGAGATAGACAGACAGACAGGCAGACAGACAGAAAGACTTACAGACAGATAGATATGTAGACAGAGAGACAGACAGACAGGTACACAGATAGACAAACAGAAAGGCAGACAGACTGACAGATAGGAAGATAGGCAGACGGTCACACAGACCCACAGACTCGCAGACATAAAGACACAAGGGAAGACAGAGAGAGATACACAGACAGTCAGGCAGACAGATAGACAGGAATACCTACAGCATCGCAACAGACGCGCCGGCAGAGAAAGACAAGCTGATATACAGACAGACGTACATGCAGACAGAGAGACAGGCAGACAGGCGAACAGATAGCCAGACAGAATGGCAGACCAATAGACTCGCAGAAAGTCAGGGCAGAGAGAGAGAGAGAGAGAGCGAGACAGGCAGACCGACCGGCGGACAGATAGACCCAAAGACTCGCAGACATACAGACAAACTGGAAGAGAGAGAGATACACAGACAGACATGCAGACAGGCAGAAATACCTAAATCCTCGCAGACAGACACATCGGTAGAGACAGACAGGTAGACAGGTACATAGATAGACAAACAGAAAGTCAGATAGACAGACCGGCAGACAGACTGACAGATAGGAAGATAGGCAGACGGTCACACAGACCCACAGACTCGATACACACACAGTCGGGCAGACAGATAGACAGGAATACCTACAGCATCGCAGACAGACGCATAGGCAGAGACAGACAGGCTGATATACCGGCAGACATACATGTAGACAGAGAGACAGGCAGACAGGCAGACAGACAGACAGCCACACAGATAGCCAGACAGAATGGCTAAATAGACTCGCAGAGAGTCAGACTCCCGGGCAGAGAGAGAGATACAGACAAACCGACCGGCGGACAGATAAGAAAACATTCAGACAGACTCGCAGACCCACCGACTAGCAGACATAGAGACACACAGTTAGAGAGAGAGAGACAGACACACCAGCAGAGACAGACAGGTTGACTTACAGACAGACAGTTATGTAGATAGAGAGACAGACAGACGGACAGACAGGTACACAGATAGACAAACAGAAAGGCAGACAGACAAACCGGCAGACAGACTGACAGATAGGAAGATAGGCTGACGGTCACACAGACGCACAGACTCGCAGACATAGAGACACACGGGAAGAGAGAGAGAAATACAGAGACAGTCAGGCAGACAGATAGACAGGAATACCTACAGCATCGCAGACAGACGCACCGCCAGAGACAGACAGGCAGATATACAGGCAGACATACATGCAGACAGAGAGACAGGCAGACAGACAGGCAGGCACACAGATAGCCAGACAAAATTGCAGACAAATAGACCAATAGTCAGACGCCCGGGAAGCGAGAGATACAGGCAGACTGACCGGCGGACAGATAAGAAAACAGGCAGACAGACACGCAGACTCGCAGACATAGAGACACACATACAGACAGACAGTTATGTAGACAGAGAGACAGGCAGACAGACAGACAGGTACACAGATAGACAGACAGAAAGGCAGACAGACAGACCGGCAGACAGACAGGCAGATAGGAAGATAGGCAGACGGTCACTCAGACCCACTGACTCGCAGACAAGCAGACACACAGGAAGAGAGACAGACCGGCAGACAGGCTGACAGATAGGCAGACAGGCACGCAGACGCACAGACTCACGACATAGAGACACAAAGGAAGAAAGAGAGAGAGAGATTTAATGACAGGCAGGCAAACAGATAGGCAGGAATACCTACAGCCTCGCAGGAAGACACACCGGCAGAGGCAGACAGGTAGACTTACAGGCAGACAGATATGTAGACAGAGAGACAGGCAGACAGACAGGCAGGTGCACAGATAGACAAACAGAAAGGCAGACAGACAGTCCGGCAAACATACTGACAAATAGGAAGATAGGCAGACGGTCACTCAGACCCACTGACTCGCAGACAAGCAGACACACAGGAAGAGAGACAGGCCGGCAGACAGGCTGACAGATAGGCAGACAGGCACGCAGACGCACAGACTCACGACATAGAGACACAAAGGAAGAAAGAGAGAGAGAGAGATTTAATGACAGGCAGGCAAACAGATAGGCAGGAATACCTACAGCCTCGCAGGCATACACACCGGCAGAGGCAGACAGGTAGACTTACAGGCAGACAGATATGTAGACAGAGAGACAGGCAGACAGACAGGCAGGTGCACAGATAGACAAACAGAAAGGCAGACAGACAGACCGGCAAACATACTGACAAATAGGAAGATAGGCAGAAAGTCACACAGACTCGCAAACATAAAAACACACGGTTAGAGAGAGAGATGCACAGACAGTCAGGCAGACAGAAAGACAGGAACAGACTCGAAGACATAGAGACACACAGGAAGAGAGAGAGAGAGATTCACAGACAGGCCGGCAGACAGATAGGCAGGAATACCTACAGCCTCGCAGAGAGACACACCGGCAGAGAAAAACAGGACGACTTACAGAAAGACAGATCTGTAGACAGAGAGACAGGCAGACGGACAGACGGACAGACAGACAGACAGGTACACAGATAGACAAACAGAAGGGCAGACCAATAGACTCGCAGACAGTCAGACGCACGGGCAGAGAAAGAGAGGCAGAAAGGCAGACAGACAGGTAGACCGACCGGCAGGCAGACAGACAGATAGGAAAACAGGCTGACAGACCCGCAGACCCATAGATTCACAGACATAAAGACACACCGGAAGAAAAAGAGAGAGAGAGATACACAGACAGACATGCAGACAGGCAGGTATACCTATCTGTAGACTCGCAGACAGACACACCGGCAGAGACAGACAGGTAGACTTACAGCCGCCAGATATGTAGACAGAGAGACAGGCAGACAGACAGATGGATAGACAAACAGAAAGGCAGACAGACAGACAGGTACACAGTTAGACAAACTGAAAGGCAGACAGACAGACCGGCAGACAGACTGACAGATAGGAAGATAGGCAGACGGTCACACAGACCCACAGAATCGCAGACATAAAGTCACACGGGAAGAGAGAAAGATACGCAGACAGTCAAGCAGGCAGATAGACAGAAATACCTACAGCCTCGCAGACAGACGCCCCGGCAGAGACAGACAGGCTGATACACAGAAAGACAAACATGCAGACAGAGAGACAGGCAGACAGGCACACAGATAGCCAGACAGAATGGCAGACCAATAGACTCGTATAAAGATAGACGCCCGGGCAGAGAGAGAGAGACAGGCTGACCGACCGGCGGACAGATAAGAAAATAGGCAGACACACACGCAGACCCACAGACTCGCAGACATAGAGACACACGGGAAGAGAGAAAGAGATACACAGACAGACAGGCAGACAGATAGGCAGGCAGGCAGGCCGACCGGCAGGCAGACAGACAGATAGGAAAACAGGCAGACAGATAGGAAGATAGGCAGACGGTCACACAGACCCACAGAATCGCAGACATAAAGTCACACGGGAAGAGAGAAAGATACGCAGACAGTCAAGCAGGCAGATAGACAGAAATACCTACAGCCTCGCAGACAGACGCGCCGGCAGAGACAGACAGGCTGATATACAGACAGACATACATGCAGACAGAGAGACAAGCAGACAGGCGAACAGATAGCCAGACAGAATGACAGACCAATAGACTCGCATAAAGATAGACGCCCGGGCAGGGAGATAGAGAGACAGGCTGACCGACCGGCGGACAGATAAGACACACCGGTAGAGACAGACAGGTAGACTAACAGACAGACAGATATGTAGACAGAGAGACAGGCAGACAGACAGACAGGTACACATATAGACAAACAGAAAGGCAGACAGACCGGCAGACAGACTGACAGATAGGAAGATAGGCAGACGGTCACAGAGACCCATAGACTCGCAGGCATAAAGACACACGGGAAGAGAGAGATACACATACAGTCAGGCAGACAGATAGACAGGAATACCTACAGCCTCGCACACAGACGCACCGGCAGAGTCAGACAGGCTGATATACAGACAGACATACATGCAGACAGAGAGACAGGCAGACAGGCAGACAGACAGACAGCCACACAGATAGCCAGACAGAATGGCTAAATAGACTCGCAGAGAGTCAGACTCCCGGGCAGAGAGAGAGATACAGACAAACCGACCGGCGGACAGATAAGAAAACATTCAGACAGACTCGCAGACCCACCGACTAGCAGACATAGAGATACACAGTTAGAGAGAGAGAGACAGACACACCAGCAGAGACAGACAGGTTGACTTACAGAAGACAGATCTGTAGACAGAGAGATAGGCAGACGGGCAGACAGGCAGACAGGCACACAGATAGACAGACAGAATGGCAGACCAATAGACTCGCAGAAAATCGGGGCAGAGAGAGAGAGATAGGCAGACCGACCGGCGGACAGATAAAAAAACAGGCAGACAGACACGCAGACCCACAGTCTCGCAGACATAGAGACACACAGGAAGAGAGAGAGAGAGAGATACACTTACAGGCAGGCAGACAGATAGGCAGGAAAACATACTGCCTCGCGGACAGACACACCGGCAGAGACAGACAGGCTGATATACAGACAGACATACATGCAGACAGAGAGACAGGCACACAGATAGCCAGACAGAATGGCAGACCAATAGACTCGCAGAAAATCGGGGCAGAGAGAGAGAGATAGGCAGACCGACCAGGGGAAAGATAAATAATTAGGCAGACAGACACGCAGACCCACAGACTCGCAGACATAGAGACACACGGGAAGAGAGAAAGAGATAGACAGACAGACAGGCAGACAGACAGAAAGACTTACAGACAGATAGATATGTAGACAGAGAGACAGACAGACAGGTACACAGATAGACAAACAGAAAGGCAGACAGACTGACAGATAGGAAGATAGGCAGACGGTCACACAGACCCACAGACTCGCAGACATAAAGACACAAGGGAAGACAGAGAGAGATACAGAGACAGTCAGGCAGACAGATAGACAGGAATACCTACAGCATCGCAACAGACGCGCCGGCAGAGAAAGACAAGCTGATATACAGACAGACGTACATGCAGACAGAGAGACAGGCAGACAGGCGAACAGATAGCCAGACAGAATGGCAGACCAATAGACTCGCAGAAAGTCAGGGCAGAGAGAGAGAGAGAGAGAGACAGGCAGACCGACCGGCAGACAGAGAGACAGGCACACAGATAGCCAGACAGAATGGCAGACCAATAGACTCGCAGAAAATCGGGGCAGAGAGAGAGAGATAGGCAGACCGACCAGCGGAAAGATAAATAATTAGGCAGACAGACACGCAGACCCACAGACTCGCAGACATAGAGACACACGGGAAGAGAGAAAGAGATAGACAGACAGACAGGCAGACAGACAGAAAGACTTACAGACAGATAGATATGTAAGTTATTTAAGTGTGGTAGCAGGTAGCCGCGGGGATCCCGCGTAGCTGCTGATTGTGAATTCCAGGTCCAGCGTCGCTTCCGTGAGGAAGTCGATCCAAGGTGAGCACTGATGCGGTTTTTATGGTGATTACGTTGGAGGACTTGACTTCGTCCCCTTCAGTGATTATTGCCCTTGTGGTGCAATAATGTGCTCAATAAGAACAAATGTTACGGTGATGAGCCGGAGTACGAAAAATGACAACGTGTGTCTTCTTTATTACAAAGCGAACTTAAGCTAAAGACAAATGCAAAACATAACGCTACTTAGCGAAGTCAATGCGTCGCGCCATCGGACCACAGTCGGCATGCCGACTCAGCATTCTCAGCGTCGCAGCACACCAGCAAAGGGGTGTCATGCGATCGCTGCTGATTGTGGCCAGTGCAGAGCACTGAACTCACAATTTGGCGTGTCAGCATCATTCATGTGTTGTTGCTTAGTTGCTATAGTATTTATGTGTTAACTGCCCCCCCTCAAGTTTATGGCCGTCCTCGGCCATGTTAAAGTTGTCGATCACACCTTGGATTTTTATCGATGCTCGTCTCTTCCTTATTGCCTGGACAAGGATGAGTGAGGCAATGAGACCCACATTCAGTATTACTCCGCCAGTGAACCATAACTTGGGCGATCCAGCATTATCGATGTCTTCCTTCACCTCTTGGATGGAGCGTAAGTTTTCGTTGCTCATTCGGTGTAGTAGTGGGATACTCAGAGTCGAGTCATGCCCGATGATCCTTAGAAGTGGAGACCTTACGATGCCGGGAATTTTATCCATTGCTTTCCGCTCGTTTATAAATTCGGTTCCGTTGACGATAGCTACTCGTTCAAATGTTATTAAGTGTGTTCCTTTTGCGATTACTTCGGGGCTATCATCTGTGCGGATGCGGGCAGTCGCCTCGTTGATGATGATCACGCCATGATCGACGGGCGTTACTTCTTTTAGGTGACTGGGTTGGGTATGGCATTGAGCCATGCTTCCCGCGTAGAGTAACGTCGCGCAGGAATCGCGTCGAGATCGCTCGCAAAAGCTGATGTGTGTGGTCTGGATGCACTCAGTGATGGCAAAGGTATCCTTTTCGCATTCGGCCAGTGAGTTCTCGTCGAGACGTAGTATGGTGTGATTGTGAGACACGGGATAGATGGTGATCTTTTTGCATTTGGCTTCGACCCTTGGGAAGTCTATTAGTATGTGAATTATATCGTCGGACTGAAGGACCCTAATCTTTGAGGCTTCTATTAAACTAACTATTGGAGCGTCCTGTTTGACAAGTGAATTCAAATCTGCGTGATTTAATATTGTAGGGTTTACTATACCAGATTTTGCCAAGGTTATTGTGAGAATTAAATTTTGAATTTCGATGGTTAGCATTCTGTTTCTAGCCAAAAGCGTCTCATACAAGTGTGGAGTGTCAGTTAATTTATTTTTTTGAGCTTTTATTATCTGGCTTACGGTATCAGTTAGTTTGTTTATTTGTTTCTGTGTCTCGGAATTTATGGCTATTTGTCTGGGATTTGATTCGATTAATTGGGCTTCTGTTACCCTGATTTTTAAGAAATCAGAGGCATCTGGGGTACCTGCTACTACCTTCAGGGTTGTGCCTAGGAAGTCTAAGCTTCTAGCCATTCTATGGTGTATCTTGAGTACGGACAGTAGTGTTTTTAAGTGGTCGGAATCAACATCAAGCAGTTTGCGCATATGTGATTGTGGTGCTTTGTCTTGGGGAACTTATTTCCTAACTAAATATAAGGTAAAACTATTTTAGGTTGTCCTTGTGGACCACCCTCCCCTTGATTAAGACAGACGTTCCTAGGTCTGCTTGTATTTCCTGTCTGGTGCAGAGAGGAGTTAGCTTGTTTCCTAACCTTTTGTTGTTTTTGAGGAATACTTCCTCTCCTACCTTAAATACGCGGTTTTTCCTGTTTACGTTACACCTTTCTATGGTGTTTTGTTGGGCTTTTGCCAGTTTGGAGGTAACACCTGAACTGCGCTTTTCGGTTCCCTCATGAAGAATTTCAACTGGTTTTTCGCAAATGACTGAGTGTAGCGATTTATTGTATTCTACTGTTGCTCTCAGTATTAGTTCGATCGTGTCCTCGATTTTTTTTGTCAATCTTTAGGCACCTAGCGATCTCAACTAACGTACTGTGGAATCGTTCCACTTGGCCATTTGATGAACTGTGTAAAGGCGGAGCGTTTACAATATCGATGTTATATTGGTTTTTCAACATGGACGTAATGGTCTCTGAGTTGAATGAAGGTTCATTATCGCAATATATTGTTTTAATGTTAGGAAACATATTCACAATTTGCAACAGGGGACCCTTAACGTCGACAATTGTTCTTGATGGTACTGGCTGTACTAAGGCGAATTTGGAAAACTTGTCGATGCAAGTCAAAAATTGTTTTTTGTCGGTTGAGAATATGTCTATGTGCAACATTTCGCCGGTGTATTGTGGGATTGGAGTTTCGCCAAGCTGCTGTTTCTTGGGATGTCTGTCATATTTTGCTTGCGTGCAAACTTTGCAGTTTGAGACTACTTCTTGGGCTAATCTGCTCATGTTCGGAAAGTAGTAGTCACGCAAGATTTGTTTGACATTTTCTTGGGCTGCTCTGTGCGCCCTGTTGTGCTCGCTATTTATTATTTCCAACTGATCGCTTTTACCCGTTATGTCTTGTACGAGATTTTTACAAAACCGGAATTTTGTAGAAGGAAAATGGGCAATCAGTTCGTGTTGGAAAACTGCTAATGTGGGAAGGTTGCAATGGATCGCGTTCACAACCTCCGTATTTACAACTTCTTTGAGGGTTTCTAAAATGCTGCTCTTAGCAGTAAAATTGATCAAGTGGCGAGTTTTGTTGCGGAATAAAATTATGGTGCGTTTTAATGGGAAACGCGCTTCTTCCAGAACGATCTGGTTTCTGAAGCAGTTTAACGGTTTGTCCGTGGCCTCGACCGTGTAGGTCAGTGAAATTTCGCTGTGAACGGTTGCAGCGTCCGATTGGGGCTCATTTTGTAGGGCATTGAGATTTTGTCTAGACAATGCATCTGCTACGAAATTTTCTTTGCCAGGCTTGTAGCAAACTTTGGCGTTGTATTGGTCGATGTAGGCTTTCCATCTTTTTATTTTGGCATTGGTATTTTTGTCTGCTACTGCAAAGGTGAGAGGCTGGTGGTCAGTGAAAATGTTAATTTCTCTGGAGCCGTATAGGTAGTTTTGCAATTTACCTAAGGCCCACACGATAGCTAGCAACTCCCTTTCGTTGGTTGCGTAGTTCAGTTCTGGACTTTTTAGGGTACGAGAAATCATGGTAATGGGTCTGCCTTCTTGGGATAGGACTGCGCCGATTCCGTTTGCTGAGGCATCAGTGGTTAGGTCAAAAGCTTTTTTGAAATCTGGGTACATCAAAATTACGTCTTCTGACGCCAAGATGTTGCGCAGGCGTTGAAACGCGTTGCGCTGGGTTTCGTTGAACTCGACTGCTATTTTCTTTGACCTATGCTTACTCACCGAACCATTTTCTCCTTTTAGAATGTCGCTTATTGGGCGAGCTATGGCTGCAAAGTCTTTTATGAAGACTCTGTAATAGCTTGCCAGACCCAGGAAAGATCTGACACTGTAGACGCTTTTGGGTTCGGGGTACTCTTGAATGGCCTTGACCTTCTTTGGGTCGGATTTGGTGCCGTCCTTGCTTACGATGAAACCAAGATACTCTACGCTTTCTTTAAAAAAGTTGGTTTTCTCCTGGCTCACCCTCATATTGGCTTCAATCAGGCACTTGAGTACTGTGTCAATGTGCCTGACATGGTCTACTTCGTTTTTTGAGAAAACTATGACATCGTCTACGTAGACGTAACAAATTTTCCCAATATGTTCCCTTAGAACATCATCGATTGCCCTTTGGAAGATGCTGCCCGCATTCTTAAGACCAAATGGCAGTCGGCAGAATTCATATTTGCCACCGCAAACAGAGAATGCTGTTTTTTCGCGGTCATGTTCTGCAAGGTATATCTGGTGATACCCTGACTTTAGATCAAGGGTAGTGAAGTATTTAGCGTTTCCCAGGTTCGCTAGAATCATGGGGATGCTGGGCATCGGGTAACGGTCAGGTATAGTCTTCTCGTTCAGTTTCCTGAAGTCGATGACTAATCTTTTGTTTGCGTTGCCATAGGCGTCTGTGCCTTTTTTGTCAACAACCCACGTTGGGCTGTTGTAGGGCGACCTTGATGGTCTAATGATGCCGTCTTTTAGTAGTTGCTTGACCTCATTATTTATGAAGTCGGACACGCCCATTAGACTTGGGTAACTTCTGGCATATATTGGCTCGTTGTCAATCGTACGGATTGTGGCGGTGACAGAGGTGTTGAAAGGGAGTGCTTCTTCCGTTGTTGAAAAGGCCTTTTTCCTCTTAAGTATCATGTTCCTGAACTCTTTTTTGATAGAGATAGGAACTACGATGTCGTTTACATCGGTGAAATTTACATCAGTGCACTTCTGGTATTGAATTTCTTCAGAAATGCCCTGATACTCTAGTAGACTCTTTGCTAGGTTCAACTGTACCCCGGCTTGTGTTAACAAGTCGAATCCAATAATGGCATCGAACGAACTAAGTGTGTCTAATAGGAAAAAGGGGGAAGTGTGATTAAAAATGTTTATCAGGCATTTTTCCTTTATTTCAGTGGATCCGTGGATCGAATTCACCGAGAAGGGTTTGGCGACCGGCAATATGGTTTTCAGCTCCTTTACGGGCTTAACATAGTTTTTTGCCGCGCCAGTGTCGATTAGCATTTTTAATGTTCTCCCAGCCAACCGTCGTTCGATGAACGGTAACCGGGAGTGTTCCCTAAAAAATGGACAGAGTCGGCTTGATCGTACTCTTCCTCGCTGTCAATTTCTTCGACAGCAGCCTTTGCGGCTTTTTCGTATGCTACCTTTTGTTCTTCGGAATCCGTTTGAACAATGTTGTTAAGACGTTGCCGTCTCGGACCTGTTTGTCGCTCTGAGGAGTTCCTCCTCTTAGTAGCGTTTGACTCATTTGGTTGGTTCTGGTTGTATTCAGTACGCTGCCTAAATTTGGAAGAAGAATCTACCTCCATCGGTTGTGGAGCTGGCTCTTGGCTTTCTTTATTAGGTTGCTCCTTTGGAGCATTTTTCTTGTGTTTGTAATGGGGGTTTCTATCTTGACCGTGGTCTTCCTTGTAGTTTTTATTCTGTTTACCATATGGTTTGTGTTTGCCGTTTTCAGCTGTTTGGGATCGTTCCTCAACAACTTTAGCATAGGAGTTTGTAAACATGCTTCTCTCAATGCTGGCTTCTGTTTCTATGGCGAGGGCTAGCGCAGAGGATAAGTCTTTGGGTTGCGCTGGGAATACGACAGCTCTGAGCTGTTTCCTCAAGCCTGATATGAAGGAGTGCAAGGCATCGGCTCTAACTTCAGTGTTAAGCAAATCAGCGCCTTCTTGTTCGTGTGACATAACAATTTTATTAGTTACCAGAGTTAGTCTCTTTTCGACCTCATCATAGTACTGCATAAGTGTCATTTCACCCTGTCTGACCATGTCTAAGTTTTGCCTCAGTAGGCGTAAGGATGTTCGGTCGGCATAGGTGCAATCTAGTCTAGCCAGGATGGCGTCGAAATTTAGCACCGTGTTGTAGGAGATAAGTAAGGCTCCAGCAGGCCCTGTGACCTTGTTCCTAAGAATGGCTACTGCTTGGTAGTGTTCGCTACTACCGTCGAAGGGCTTAAAAAGTTCATACGCATCGATTGCTGCTTGTCTCCAAGCAACATATTGGTCTTGTGCACCAGAGAAGTCTGGTACTGATTTTATTATGTCGAGTTTTATGTCACATTTTACCCCAGGAACAACAGTTATCCTTTGGTAAGAGACGACTGCTGGCGTTTTCACTTGCAACCTTTGTATTTCCTGAGTTATTGAATTTATCTGGGACTGTTGTTGCGACAGTGCCGATCTAACGGCATTGTCAATGAGAGCTTGAATCTGTGAAGGGTCCATTGTGTTAGCTACCTGATATTCTGGGCACCAACCAACTTGTTCTTCACCTATACTATCTTCACTGTTGTACTCGGTCTTTATTTCCCTATAGGTGTTCCAGCTCATTTGTTAACCTCGATACTTGTATGAAAACTTTTTCGCATTGGGCATATAATTGTATTAGTAGCAGTTGTTTATTTATGATAAAACCTGCATTAAAGGTATGCAATGGTTTTATTCTTAGTGAGGGTATGCAATGGTTTTTTAGTTAAAGTATGCAATGGTTTTTATTTTTTATTTTTGAAAGGTATGCAATTGTTTATTTATAATAAAACCTGCATTAAAGGTATGCAATGGTTTTATTCTTAGTGAGGGTATGCAATGGTTTTTTAGTTAAAGTATGCAATGGTTTTTATTTTTTATTTTTTTTTGGCAAAATGTGTATTTCTTTTCACAACTTCTATTCTTGTGTGTTCTTTTTTTTTTTTCTATTTGAATTCACTTGGCAAACTTACATGTTTTTGTGTTATTGCCTATGAACTTGGTGGGTGTTAGGACGTTTGGGCGCCAGTTATTTAAGTGTGGTAGCAGGTAGCCGCGGGGATCCCGCGTAGCTGCTGATTGTGAATTCCAGGTCCAGCGTCGCTTCCGTGAGGAAGTCGATCCAAGGTGAGCACTGATGCGGTTTTTATGGTGATTACGTTGGAGGACTTGACTTCGTCCCCTTCAGTGATTATTGCCCTTGTGGTGCAATAATGTGCTCAATAAGAACAAATGTTACGGTGATGAGCCGGAGTACGAAAAATGACAACGTGTGTCTTCTTTATTACAAAGCGAACTTAAGCTAAAGACAAATGCAAAACATAACGCTACTTAGCGAAGTCAATGCGTCGCGCCATCGGACCACAGTCGGCATGCCGACTCAGCATTCTCAGCGTCGCAGCACACCAGCAAAGGGGTGTCATGCGATCGCTGCTGATTGTGGCCAGTGCAGAGCACTGAACTCACAATTTGGCGTGTCAGCATCATTCATGTGTTGTTGCTTAGTTGCTATAGTATTTATGTGTTAACTTGTAGACAGAGAGACAGACAGACAGGTACACAGATAGACAAACAGAAAGGCAGACAGACCGGCAGACAGACTGACAGATAGGAAGATAGGCAGACGGTCACAGAGACCCATAGACTCGCAGGCATAAAGACACACGGGAAGAGAGAGATACACATACAGTCAGGCAGACAGATAGACAGGAATACCTACAGCCTCGCACACAGACGCACCGGCAGAGTCAGACAGGCTGATATACAGACAGACATACATGCAGACAGAGAGACAGGCAGACAGGCAGACAGACAGACAGCCACACAGATAGCCAGACAGAATGGCTAAATAGACTCGCAGAGAGTCAGACTCCCGGGCAGAGAGAGAGATACAGACAAACCGACCGGCGGACAGATAAGAAAACATTCAGACAGACTCGCAGACCCACCGACTAGCAGACATAGAGATACACAGTTAGAGAGAGAGAGACAGACACACCAGCAGAGACAGACAGGTTGACTTACAGAAGACAGATCTGTAGACAGAGAGATAGGCAGACGGGCAGACAGGCAGACAGGCACACAGATAGACAGACAGAATGGCAGACCAATAGACTCGCAGAAAATCGGGGCAGAGAGAGAGAGATAGGCAGACCGACCGGCGGACAGATAAAAAAACAGGCAGACAGACACGCAGACCCACAGTCTCGCAGACATAGAGACACACAGGAAGAGAGAGAGAGAGATACACTTACAGGCAGGCAGACAGATAGGCAGGAAAACATACTGCCTCGCGGACAGACACACCGGCAGAGACAGACAGGCTGATATACAGACAGACATACATGCAGACAGAGAGACAGGCACACAGATAGCCAGACAGAATGGCAGACCAATAGACTCGCAGAAAATCGGGGCAGAGAGAGAGATAGGCAGACCGACCAGCGGAAAGATAAATAATTAGGCAGACAGACACGCAGACCCACAGACTCGCAGACATAGAGACACACGGGAAGAGAGAAAGAGATAGACAGACAGACAGGCAGACAGACAGAAAGACTTACAGACAGATAGATATGTAGACAGAGAGACAGACAGACAGGTACACAGATAGACAAACAGAAAGGCAGACAGACTGACAGATAGGAAGATAGGCAGACGGTCACACAGACCCACAGACTCGCAGACATAAAGACACAAGGGAAGACAGAGAGAGATACAGAGACAGTCAGGCAGACAGATAGACAGGAATACCTACAGCATCGCAACAGACGCGCCGGCAGAGAAAGACAAGCTGATATACGGACAGACGTACATGCAGACAGAGAGACAGGCAGACAGGCGAACAGATAGCCAGACAGAATGGCAGACCAATAGGCTCGCAGAAAGTCAGGGCAGAGAGAGAGAGAGAGAGAGAGACAGGCAGACCGACCGGCGGACAGATAGACCCAAAGACTCGCAGACATACAGACAAACTGGAAGAGAGAGAGATACACAGACAGACAGGCAGAAATACCTAAATCCTCGCAGACAGACACATCGGTAGAGACAGACAGGTAGACAGGTACATAGATAGACAACCAGAAAGTCAGATAGACAGACCGGCAGACAGACTGACAGATAGGAAGATAGGCAGACGGTCACACAGACCCACAGACTCGATACACACACAGTCGGGCAGACAGATAGACAGGAATACCTACATCATCGCAGACAGACGCATAGGCAGAGACAGACAGGCTGATATACCGGCAGACATACATGCAGACAGAGAGACAGGCAGACAGGCAGACAGACAGACAGCCACACAGATAGCCAGACAGAATGGCTAAATAGACTCGCAGAGAGTCAGACTCCCGGGCAGAGAGAGAGATACAGACAAACCGACCGGCGGACAGATAAAAAAACATTCAGACAGACTCGCAGACCCACCGACTAGCAGACATAGAGACACACAGTTAGAGAGAGAGAGACAGACACACCAGCAGAGACAGACAGGTTGACTTACAGACAGACAGTTATGTAGATAGAGAGACAGACAGACGGACAGACAGGTACACAGATAGACAAACAGAAAGGCAGACAGACAAACCGGCAGACAGACTGACAGATAGGAAGATAGGCTGACGGTCACACAGACGCACAGACTCGCAGACATAGAGACACACGGGAAGAGAGAGAGAAATACAGAGACAGTCAGGCAGACAGATAGACAGGAATACCTACAGCATCGCAGACAGACGCACCGCCAGAGACAGACAGGCAGATATACAGGCAGACATACATGCAGACAGAGAGACAGGCAGACAGACAGGCAGGCACACAGATAGCCAGACAAAATTGCAGACAAATAGACCAATAGTCAGACGCCCGGGAAGCGAGAGATACAGGCAGACTGACCGGCGGACAGATAAGAAAACAGGCAGATAGACACGCAGACTCGCAGACATAGAGACACACATACAGACAGACAGTTATGTAGACAGGGAGACAGGCAGACAGACAGACAGGTACACAGATAGACAGACAGAAAGGCAGACAGACAGACCGGCAGACTGACAGGCAGATAGGAAGATAGGCAGACGGTCACTCAGACCCACTGACTCGCAGACAAGCAGACACACAGGAAGAGAGACAGACCGGCAGACAGGCTGACAGATAGGCAGACAGGCACGCAGACGCACAGACTCACGACATAGAGACACAAAGGAAGAAAGAGAGAGAGAGATTTAATGACAGGAGGCAAACAGATAGGCAGGAATACCTACAGCCTCGCAGGCAGACACACCGGCAGAGGCAGACAGGTAGACTTACAGGCAGACAGATATGTAGACAGAGAGACAGGCAGACAGACAGGCAGGTGCACAGATAGACAAACAGAAAGGCAGACAGACAGACCGGCAAACATACTGACAAATAGGAAGATAGGCAGAAAGTCACACAGACTCGCAAACATAAAAACACACGGTTAGAGAGAGAGATGCACAGACACTCAGGCAGACAGAAAGACAGGAACAGACTCGAAGACATAGAGACACACAGGAAGAGAGAGAGAGAGAGATTCACAGACAGGCCGGCAGACAGATAGGCAGGAATACCTACAGCCTCGCAGAGAGACACACCGGCAGAGAAAAACAGGACGACTTACAGAAAGACAGATCTGTAGACAGAGAGACAGGCAGACGGACAGACGGACAGACAGACAGACAGGTACACAGATAGACAAACAGAAGGGCAGACCAATAGACTCGCAGACAGTCAGACGCACGGGCAGAGAAAGAGAGGCAGAAAGGCAGACAGACAGGTAGACCGACCGGCAGGCAGACAGACAGATAGGAAAACAGGCTGACAGACCCGCAGACCCATAGATTCACAGACATACAGACACACCGGAAGAAAAAGAGAGAGAGAGATACACAGACAGACATGCAGACAGGCAGGAATACCTATCTGTAGACTCGCAGACAGACACACCGGCAGAGACAGACAGGTAGACTTACAGCCGCCAGATATGTAGACAGAGAGACAGGCAGACAGACAGATGGATAGACAAACAGAAAGGCAGACAGACAGACAGGTACACAGATAGACAAACAGAAAGGCAGACAGACAGACCGGCAGACAGACTGACAGATAGGAAGATAGGCAGACGGTCACACAGACCCACAGAATCGCAGACATAAAGTCACACGGGAAGAGAGAAAGATACGCAGACAGTCAAGCAGGCAGATAGACAGAAATACCTACAGCCACGCAGACAGACGCCCCGGCAGAGACAGACAGGCTGATACACAGAAGGACAAACATGCAGACAGAGAGACAGGCAGACAGGCACACAGATAGCCAGACAGAATGGCAGACCAATAGACTCGTATAAAGATAGACGCCCGGGCAGAGAGAGAGAGACAGGCTGACCGACCGGCGGACAGATAAGAAAATAGGCAGACACACACGCAGACCCACAGACTCGCAGACATAGAGACACACGGGAAGAGAGAAAGAGATACACAGACAGACAGGCAGACAGATAGGCAGACAGGCAGGCCGACCGGCAGGCAGACAGACAGATAGGAAAACAGGCAGACAGATAGGAAGATAGGCAGACGGTCACACAGACCCACAGAATCGCAGACATAAAGTCACAAGGGAAGAGAGAGAGATACACAGACAGTCAGGCAGATAGATAGACAGAAATACCTACAGCCTCGCAGACAGACGCCCCGGCAGAGACAGACAGGCTGATACACAGAAAGACAAACATGCAGACAGGCAGACAGGCACACAGATAGCCAGACAGAATGGCAGACCAATAGACTCGTATAAAGATAGACGCCCGGGCAGAGAGAGAGAGACAGGCTGACCGACCGGCGGACAGATAAGAAAATAGGCAGACACACACGCAGACCCACAGACTCGCAGACATAGAGACACACGGGAAGAGAGAAAGAGATACACAGACAGACAGGCAGACAGATAGGCAGACAGGCAGGCCGACCGGCAGGCAGACAGACAGATAGGAAAACAGGCAGAAAGATAGGAAGATAGGCAGACGGTCACACAGACCCACAGAATCGCAGACATAAAGTCACAAGGGAAGAGAGAGAGATACACAGACAGTCAGGCAGATAGATAGACAGGAATACCTACAGCATCGCAGACAAACGCGCCGGCAGAGACAGACAGGCTGATATACAGACAGACATACATGCAGACAGAGAGACAAGCAGACAGGCGAACAGATAGCCATACAGAATGACAGACCAATAGACTCGCATAAAGATAGACGCCCGGGCAGGGAGATAGAGAGACAGGCTGACCGACCGGCGGACAGATAAGAAAATAGGCAGGCAGACATGCAGACCCACAGACTCGCTGACATAGAGACACACGGGAAGAGAGAAAGAGATACACAGACAGACAGGCAGACAGATAGGCAGACCGACCGGCAGGCAGACAGACAGACAGATAGGAAAACAGGCAGACAGACACGCAGACTCACAGACACACAGACACACCGGAAGAGAGAGAGAGAGAGATACACAGACAGACATGCATACAGGAAGAAATACCTAAAGCCTCGCAGACAGACACACCGATAGAGACAGACAGGTAGACTAACAGACAGACAGATATGTAGACAGAGAGACAGGCAGACAGACTGACAGATAGGAAGATAGGCAGACGGTCACAGAGACCCATAGACTCGCAGGCATAAAGACACACGGGAAGATAGAGATACACATACAGTCAGGCAGACAGATAGACAGGAATATCTACAGCCTCGCACACAGACGCACCGGCAGAGTCAGACAGGCTGATATACAGACAGACATACATGCAGACAGAGAGACAGGCACACAGATAGCCAGACAGAATGGCAGACCAATAGACTCGCAGAAAATCGGGGCAGAGAGAGAGAGATAGGCAGACCGACCGGCGGAAAGATAAATAATTAGGCAGACAGACACGCAGACCCACAGACTCGCAGACATAGAGACACACGGGAAGAGAGAAAGAGATAGACAGACAGACAGGCAGACAGACAGAAAGACTTACAGACAGATAGATATGTAGACAGAGAGACAGACAGACAGGTACACAGATAGACAAACAGAAAGGCAGACAGACTGACAGATAGGAAGATAGGCAGACGGTCACACAGACCCACAGACTCGATACACACACAGTCAGGCAGACAGATAGACAGGAATACCTACATCATCGCAGACAGACGCATAGGCAGAGACAGACAGGCTGATATACCGGCAGACATACATGCAGACAAAGAGACAGGCAGACAGACAGACAGCCACACAGATAGCCAGACAGAATGGCTAAATAGACTCGCAGAGAGTCAGACTCCCGGGCAGAGAGAGAGGTACAGGCAAACCGACCGGCGGACAGATAAGAAAACATTCAGACAGACTCGCAGACCCACCGACTAGCAGACATAGAGACACACAGGAAGAGAGAGAGAGATACACAGACAGGCAGGCAGACATATAGGCAGGAATACCTATATCCTCTCAGACAAACACACCGGCAGCGAAAAACAGGACGACTTACAGAAGACAGATCTGTAGACAGAGATATGGCAGACGGGCAGACAGACAGACAGGTACACAGATATACAAACAGAAGGGCAGACCAATAGACTCGCAGACAGTCAGACGCACGGGAAGAGAGAGAGAGTCAGACAGACAGGCAGACCGACAGGCAGGCAGACAGATAGAAAGGAAAACAGGCAGACAGACACGCAGACCCACAGACTCACAGACATACAGACACACCGGGAGAGAGAGAGAGAGGTACACAGACCGACATGCAGACAGGCATGAATACGTAAAGCCTCGCAGACAGACACACCAGCAGAGACAGACAGGTAGACTTACAGACAGACAGTTATGTAGATAGAGAGACAGACAGACGGACAGACAGGTACACAGATAGACAAACAGAAAGGCAGACAGACAGACCGGCAGACAGACTGACAGATAGGAAGATAGGCAGACGGTCACACAGACGCACAGACTCGCTGACATAAAGACACACGGGAAGAGAGAGAGAAATACAGAGACAGTCAGGCAGACAGATAGACAGGAATACCTACAGCATCGCAGACAGACGAACCGCCAGAGACAGACAGGCAGATATACAGGCAGACATACATGCAGACAGAGAGACAGGCAGGCAGGCACACAGATAGCCAGACAAAATTGCAGACAAATAGACCAATAGTCAGACGCCCGGGAAGCGAGAGATACAGGTAGACTGACCGGCGGACAGATAAGAAAACAGGCAGACAGACACGCAGACTCGCAGACATAGAGACACACATACAGACAGACAGTTATGTAGACAGAGAGACAGGCAGACAGACAGACAAGAACACAGATAGACAGACAGAAAGGCAGACAGACAGACCGGCAGACAGACAGGCAGATAGGAAGATAGGCAGGCGGTCACTCAGACTCACTGACTCGCAGACAAGCAGACACACAGGAAGAGAGACAGACCGGCAGACAGGCTGACAGATAGGCAGACAGGCACGCAGACGCACAGACTCACGACATAGAGACACAAAGGAAGAAAGAGAGAGAGAGATTTAATGACAGGCAGGCAAACAGATAGGCAGGAATACCTACAGCCTCGCAGGCAGACACACCGGCAGAGGCAGACAGGTAGACTTACAGGCAGACAGATATGTAGACAGAGAGACAGGCAGACAGACAGGCAGGTGCACAGATAGACAAACAGAAAGGCAGACAGACAGAGCGGCAAACATACTGACAAATAGGAAGATAGGCAGAAAGTCACACAGACTCGCAAACATAAAAACACACGGTTAGAGAGAGAGATGCACAGACAGTCAGGCAGACAGAAAGACAGGAATACCTACAGCATCGCAGACAGACGCAGAGACAGACAGGCAGATATACAGACAGACTTACATGCAGACAGAGACACAGGTAGACAGACAGACAGGCACACAGATAGCCAGACAGAATGGCAGACCAATAGACTCGCAGAAAGTCAGACGCCCGGGCAGAAAGAGAGAGAGAGACAGGCAGACTGACCGGCGGACAGATAAGAAAACAGGCAGACAGACACGCAGAGCCGGAGACTCGCAGACATAGAGACACACAAGAAGAGAGAGAGAGATACACAGACAGGCAGGCAGACAGATAGGTGGGAATACCTACAGCCTCGCAGACAGACACACCGGCAGAGAAAAACAGGACGACTTACCGAAGGACAGATCTGTAGACAGAGAGACAGGCGACGGGTAGACAGACATACAGGTACACAGAAAGACAAACAGAAGGGCAGACCAATACAATCGCAGGCAGTCAGATGCACGGGCAGAGAAAGAGAGGCAGACAGGCAGAATGGAAATTTTTGTAAATAAGTGCGGCTAGTAAATTTTGGTCTACACCTCACCTAATGGCGTCCAACAAGCCGAATCCACTCATCCCTGACTATCCTGCGTCACCTATATACAACCCGCCGGATAATGTGCTACCGCCATACATCACGCTGTGCGGGGGTACTACGCTACTCACCACGTCGTGCATAACCACAACTGCCTGCTCCCTAGGAACGACTACGGTAACGTCGTCCCTCGCACATGGCATCAGCTCCCAAGGCCCCGCAATCCCGTCCATTCCTGGCGCGAATCCTGCTACAAGCCCGGATCTCCACGCATTTTTGAATAATTACCCGCCCAAGACTGCAAGTACTTGGCAAGGTCAATGGTTTAAGGCTACAAAAAGAGAAGGTGACAATCTTTTTCCCCGTATCGCCCGTAAGAAGGCGAGCACCACCGAAGCCAAGAAAGCCAGCCAAAACCGGTTTGCGGCCCTCTGTGACGAAGAGGAAAGCGACATGGACACGGAAGTAGAGCTAGCCACCAACAAGGAAGCTTGCGCCGACGAGGACGTAGATGATAGGCCATCCACCTCGCACGCAGCTCGCGCAAGGGCCAGCAGGCAACAAACGGCAAATAAAAAGCTTGCCGCACACCCGCAACCCACCCAGACGGCGCCTCCCAATGAGCGGCCTGCCTCTAAGGTGCCGAGAATAACTGTGCCAAACGTCCTCAGTTTCACCAAGTTCTGCAAGGAACTAGACAACATCCTAGGCGCGGACACTTACACCGTCAGATCGCTTAATTCTGGCGACTGCATCGTCCAATGCCGCAACTCAGACGAATACCGAACGCTGGCAAGGCACCTTCGCGAGAACGGCTGCCTGTTTCACCACCACCAGCTTGCAGAAGACCGGCTGACCGCACAGTTCTACGAAATATCCACCACGAGGTCGCATCCGAAGATATTTCAGCGCAATTGGCAGAAAAGGGGCACCACGTTGTCCGCATATACACACCTTGCGTAGCAGAGTCAATAACGAACCTCTAAATATGAGATTTGTTGACCTGCGGAAAGCGGAGAACAATAACCTTGTCAAATCAATAACAGTACTATGCAGGCACAAAGTTTCGTGGGAGAAGCCTCGCAAGACGTCGGGCCCTGTACAATGCAACAGATGCCAAGAGTACGGGCACACAAAATCTTACTGCCCGAGACACTATGTGTGCAAGGAGTGTGGGGACAACCATCCAAGCAACGAGTGCACACTCGGCAAGGACGAGAATCGGTGTTGTCACCACTGTGGAGAGGCACACGCAGCAAACTTCAAAGGCTGCAAGAAGTACCTGCAATATGCTTTCCAGCAGAAAAACCAGCACAAGGCAAATGGCAGAGATGCAAGCCGCTCCAGAGATCCCCGCCCCAAAACAGCCGCTCCTGCCTGCAGCTTCGTGCCCGGCCAACAATCCTTTGCCAGCGTCCTCCGCGGTACCCAGCCCGCAGAGCGCAGTGCCCGCTCATCGTCTCGCAGAAGGAACACTGGCAGTACTCCCAGCCAATCACAACCTGTTGCCGACAACTGCCCTCCGGCCTTGAGAGTGACTGAGGCACACTTTCCAGCCCTTTTCGACCAGCTTGGCCCCAAATTCCTGGCAGGAGGAGACTGGAATGCCAAACATCGCTGGTGGGGAAACTACCGCATGTGCCCCCGAGGGAGAACGCTCTTCTCTGCCATTGAGAATGAAGGCATCGAAGTCATAGCCACTGGAGAGCCAACGTGCTACCCATATAGGGCTACTGCAACACCAAGTGCACTTGACTTCGGGCTCTACAAGGGATTCAGACAGGAACAGCTGCGAATACGAAGCCTCCTTGACCTGACGTCGGATCACCTCCCATTACTGATCGAGCTCGAGGGGACTCCCAAGTGGGAAGTTGGAATCCGCAAAATGCTCCCGCCGCGCTCTAACTTGGAAGTATACCGGGCCTGCCTCGACGAAACATTAGAGCTCAACGTCACCATAAATACGGCAAGTGAACTGGAGAGCTACGTTGACCACCTCACAGCGAAAATTACGGAAGCTGCTAGACGTGCAGCCCCGCAAACCCTGCCTCACACTCGTACCTTCAGAAGGTCCCTACTAAGCCCTGAAGCCAGGAGTCTCCTTGCCGACAAAAGACGTCTAAGGAGGCTGTACATCCGCAACGGAGACCTCTCTACCAAGGCAGAAATGGTAAGCGCGTCCAACCGGCTCAGACGACTGCTGCCTAGGACTCGAACGGAAAATCTAGACAGCTTCCTCGAAGCAACTGGGCATGACGGCAAAAGCACCTTTTCAGTGTGGAAGCTCACCAGAAGCATTAAAAGGCAAACAGTTTTTACCTCCCCGATCACGGACCACTCTGGCCTCTGGCTCCGATCGGACGAGGAAAAGGCCAATGCGTTTGCTGACTACTTGGAGACAACCTTCAAGCCATTCGACTTCGCAGATGTTGCACAGCGCCGTAAAGTAGCCGAGTCACTGGACGCTCCACTGCAGATGGCTCTCCCGATAAGAAGCATCTCCCCCGCGGAAATCGGGACACAGCTGAAAATGCTTGAGCTAAAGAAGACCCCAGGATGTGACGAAATCGACAACAGAGCAGCTAAGGCTCTCCCACGCAAAGGAGTCATGGCGCTCGCCACAATTTTCAACTCCATGCTCCGCCTTGGCCACTTTCCGAAGCAATGGAAACATGCGAAAATTGTGATGATCGCCAAACCCGGTAAGCCGCTAACTCAACTTGAGTCCTATCGCCCTATAAGCCTTCTGCCGACGCTCTCAAAAGTCTTTGAGCGACTTCTGCTAAGCCGTCTCTTAGAACTCGACGAGGTCACGCGCCTGGTCCCGGATCATCAGTTTGGCTTCAGAAAGTCTCACGGCTGCCCCGAGCAGGTCCACCGGGCAGTAAGACATGTACTAGAAGCTTTTGAGCAGAAGCAATACTGCGTCGCCGTTTTCCTCGATGTCAAACAAGCGTTTGACAAGGTCTGGCACGATGGTCTTCTGTTCAAGATCAAACTGATACTCCCAGCGCCATACTTCAGCATCCTTAGCTCCTTTCTGGCAGGACGCACCTTTATTGTGGCCGTTAAAGACCAAAGGTCGGCAATTAAGGGCATCAGAGCAGGTGTCCCACAAGGCAGCGTCCTCGGTCCGATGCTGTACACGCTGTATACGGCGGACCTGCCCACACAAGGACAAAGCAATGAAGACCTCAGCCCTGCGAGACTGCTGGTGGCAACATATGCGGACGACACTGAATTCCTAGCCTCCCACAAAAATCTGCAAGCTGCTATAAGCGCAGTGCAGGACTGGCTGCTGCAGATCGAAACCTGGACAGCTATGTGGAACATCGCTATAAACTGTGCCAAGTCCGCCTGCGTCACTTTTACGCTGCGCCCAGACAGCTGCCAGGGGCTACGGTTCGATGGAGGAACCATTGAGTAGACAAACTCTTCCTGCTACTTGGGTGTCCACCTGGATCGAAGGCTCATATGGGGGCCTCACATCGCAGCAACGAGAGCAAAATGCCTGAGAAGACTTCAAAAGCTCGATTGGCTACTAAAGCCTCAAAGCATTCTGCACATATCCACGAAGACACTGCTTATCAAAACGATGGTAACGCCTATCTGGACATATGCGATCCAGGTTTGGGGCACGGCATCAGCACACCAGCTCCGTCGCATAAGAGTGGTCCAAGCCAAGGCAGCACGCAAGGTTGCTGGCCTGCCATGGTACGTAACAACAGACGCCATTGAACGCGATCTCCGCCTAACAAAGGTCGGAGATCAGCTCAACTTCTTCAGCAGCCGATACTCTGACAAATTGGTGCAGCATCCAAACGCGGCCGCAAGGGCCCTGGCTGAGCCCATCAGTGAGCGGCGCCTCCGAAGGCTACACCCCGACGACCTACCAACGAGGCGTATCACTTAAACATCCCTTTCCCATTATTTTTATATATTTTTAAGTCTGTAATTATCATTTAAGTTATTAAATAATAACTATACACAATACACTTAACTCCGCTTGGTAGAGATCAGAAGGCACTGATCGATTCCAGCGCAAAATAAACCAAAATTAAAAAAAAAAAGAAAGGCAGACAGACTGACACATAGGAAGATAGGCAGACGTTCACACAGGCCCACAGACTCGCAGACATAAAGACACAGGGGAAGACAGAGAGATACACAGACAGTCAGGCAGACAGAAAGACAGGAATACCTACAGCATCGCAGACAGACGCACCGGCAGAGACAGACAGGCAGATATACAGACAGACTTACATGCAGACAGAAAGACAGGTAGACAGACAGACAGGCACACAGATAGCCACACAGATAGCCAGACAGAATGGCAGACCAATAGACTCGCAGTGAGTCAGACTCCCGGGCAGAGAGAGAGAGATACAGGCAAACCGACCGGCGGACAGATAAGAAAACATGCAGACAGACACGCAGGCCCACCGACTAGCAGACATAGAGACACACAGGAAGAGAGAGAGAAATACACAGACATGCAGGCAGACAGATAGGCAGGAATACCTAAAGCCTCTCAGACAGACACACAGGCAGCGAAAAACAGGACGACTTACAAAAGACAGATCTGTAGACAGAGAGATAGGCAGACGGGCAGACAGACAGACAGGTACACAGATAGACAAACAGAAGGGCAGACCAATAGACTCGCAGACAGTCAGACGCACGGGAAGAGAGAAAGAGGCAGGCAGCCCGACAGGCAGGCAGACAGACAGATAGGAAAACAGGCAGACAGACACGCAAACCCACAGACTCACAGACATACAGACACAGACATACAGACACACCGCAAGAGAAAGAGAGAGATACACAGACCGACATGCAGACAGGCGGGAATACGTAAAGCCTCGCAGACAGACACACCAGCAGAGACAGACAGGCTGATATACAGACAGACAGTTATGTAGACAGAGAGACAGACAGACAGACAGACAGGTACACAGATAGACAAACAGAAAGGCAGACAGATAGACCGGCAGTCAGACTGACAGATAGGAAGATAGGCAGACGGTCACACAGACCCACAGACTCTCAGACATAAAGACACACGAGAAAAGAGAGAGAGAGAGATACAGAGACAGTCAGGCAGACAAAGAGACAGGAATACGTACAGCATCGCAGACAGACGCACCGGCAGAGACAGACAGGCAGATATACAGGCAGACATACATGCAGACAGAGAGACAGGCAGACAGACAGGCAGGCACACAGATAGCCAGACAAAATTGCAGACAAATAGACCAATAGTCAGACGCCCTGGAAGCGAGAGATACAGGCAGACTGACCGGCAGACAGATAAGAAAACAGGCAGACAGACACGCAGACTCGCAGAGATAGAGACACATATACATACAGACAGTTATGTAGAAAGAGAGAAAGGCAGACAGACAGACAGGTACACAGATAGACAGACAGAAAGGCAGACAGACAGACCGGCAGACAGACAGGCAGATAGGAAGATAGGCAGACGGTCACACAGACCCACTGACTCGCAGACAAACGGACACACAGGAAGAGAGACAGACCGGCAGGCAGGCTGACAGATAGGCAGACAGGCACGCAGACGCACAGACTCACGACAAAGAGACACAAAGGAAGAAAGAGAGACAGATTTAATGACAGGCAGGCAAACAGATAGGCAGGAATACGTACAGCATCGCAGACAGACGCACCGGCAGAGGCAGACAGGTAGACTGACAGACAGACAGATATGTAGACAAAGACACAGGCAGACGGGCAGACAGACAGACAGACAGACAGGTACCCAGATAGACAGACAGTTAGGCAGCCGGACAGATAGATAAGAAGATAGGCAGACGGTCACACAGTCTAACAGACTCGCAGACATACAGGCAAACAGGAAGAGAAAGAGAAAACCTACAGCCTCAAACACAGACACACCGGCAGAGAAAAACAGGACGACTTACAGAAAGACAGATCTGTAGAGAGAGAGACAGGCAGACGGACAGACAGGTACACAGGTACACAGATAGACAAACAGAAGGGCAGACTAATAGACTCGACAGAGGCAGACAGACAGGCAGACCGACCGGCAGGCAGACCGACCGGCAGGCAGACAGACAGATAGGAAAACAGGCAGACAGACACGCAGACCCACAGACTCGAAGACGTAGAGACACACAGGAAGAGAGAGAGAGATACACAGACAGGCCTGCATACAGATTGGCAGGAATACCTACAGCATCGCAGGCAGACGCAACGGCAGAGAAAGACTGGCTGATATACAGACGGACAGATATGCAGACAGAGAGACAGGCAGACGGGCAGAGAGATAGACAGGCACACAGATAGACAGAGAGAAAGATAGCCCAATAGACTCGCAGATAGTCGGACGCACGGGCAGAGAGAGAGAGGCAGACAGGCAGACAAACAGGCAGACCGATAGATAGGAAAACAGGCAGACAGACATACAGACTCGAAGCAAACAGACTCATAGGAAGAGAGAGAGATACACAGATAGACAGGCAGTTAGATTGGCAGGAATAACTACGGCAGAGAAAGACAGGTAGACTAACAAACAGGCAGATATGTAGACAGAGGGACAGGTCAGACAGACAGGTACACAGATAGACAGACCGGCAGACAGACTGATAGATAGGCAGACGGTCACACCGAACCACAGACTCGTTAACATACAGACACACAGGACAGGACTACTAAAACGGACAGATGTGTAGACAGAGAGACAGGCAGACGGGCAGACAGACAGACTGGTACACAGATAAACAGAACGGCAGACAGACTTACAGATAGGCAGACGGTCGCACAGACATACATACCCGCAGACAAAAAGACACACAGGAATAGAGAGAGATACACAGACAGCCAGGCAGACAGATAGACAGGAATACCTTGAGCATCGCAGACAGATGCACCAGCAGAGACAGACAGGCTGATATACAGACAGACAGACATGCAGATAGAGAAACAGACAGACAGGCACACAGATAGACAGAAAGAAAGGAAGACCACTAGACTCAGACAGTCAGACGCACGGGCAAAGAGAGAGAGAGAGGCAGACAGGCAGACTGACCGGCAGACATATAGGAAGATAGGCAGCCGGTCACACAGACCCACAGACTCGCAGACACACCGGACAAGAGGGAGAGATACACAGACAGTCAGGCAGACAGATAGACAGGAATACCTACAGCCTCGCAGACAGACATACCGGCAGAGACAGACAGGCCGATATATAGACACACAGACATGCAGACAGAGAGACAGGCGGACGGGCAGACAGACAGACAGGCACATATATAGACGGATGCAATAGATTCGCAGACAGTCAACCGCACGGGCAGAGAGAGAGGCAGACAGGCAGACCGACCGGCAGGCAGAAAGACAGATATAAAAACTTGCAGATAGACACGCAGACCCACAGACCCGCAGACATACAGAAACACAGAAAGACAGAGAGAGAGAGAAATACACAGACACGCAGGCAGACACACCGGCAGAGACAAACATGCTGATTCACAGACAGCCAAACATGCTGACAGATAGGCAGGCAGACGGGCAGACAGAAAGACAGGCACTAAAATAGACAGACAGAAAGCCAGACTAATAGACTCGCAGACAGTCAGCCGGACAGGCAGAGAGAGATAGAGACAGACAGACAAGCAAACCGACCGGTGGACAGACAGACAGAAAGGAAAACAGGCAGTCAGACACGCAGACCCACGGACTCGCAAACATACAGCATCACAGGAAGAGTACAAGAGAGATACACAGGCTGGCAGGCAGACAGATTAACAGAAAAACCTAAAGCCCCGCAGATAGACACACCGGCAGAGAGAGACAGGCTAATATACAAACAGACAGACAGGCAGACAGATAGACAGACAGACCGGCAGAAAGACTGACAGATGGGAAGATAGGCAGATGGTCACACAGACCCACAGATTCGCAGACGAACAGGCACACAGGAAGAGAGAGAGAGAGATACAGACAGTCATGCAGAAAGATAGGAAGATAGGCAGACGCACCGGCAGAGACGGACAGGCACACAGATAGAAAGGCACACCAATAGACACGCAGACAGTAAGATGCACGGGCAGAGAGAGAGAGAGACAGACAGACAGGTAGACCGACCGGCGGACAGACAGACAGATAGGAAAACAGGCGGACAGACACGCAGACCCACAGACTCGCAGACATACAGAAACACAGAAAGAGAGAGAGAGAAACAAAGACAGTCAGGCATTCAGATAGACAGGAATAACCACAGCATCGCAGGCAAATGCACCGGTAGAGACAGACAGGCTGATATAATGACAGACAGACATGCAGACAGAGAGACAGGCAGACGGGCAGACAGACAGACAGGCACACAGATAGACAGACAGAAAGGCTAACCAATGGACTCGCAGACATTAAGATGCACGGGCAGAGAGAGAGAAACAGACAGACAAGTAGACCGACCGGTGGACAGACAGATAGGAAAACAGGCAGACAGACACGCAGACCAACAGTCTCGCGGACATACAGAAACACAGAAGGAGAGGGAGAGAGATACACAGACAGGCAGGCAGACACACCGGCAGAGACAGACAGGCTGATATACAGACAGCCAAACATGCTGACAGAGAGGTAGGCAGACGGGCAGACAGACAGACAGGCACACAGATAGACGGACACAAAGGCAGACCAATAGACTCGCAGAAAGTCAGACGCAAGGGCAGAGAGAGAGGCAGACAGGCAGACCGACCGGCAGGCAGAAAAACAGATAAGAAAACTTGCAGATCGACACGCAGATCCACAGATAAACAGACACACAGGAAGAGAGAGAGAGAGAAACACAGAAAGTCAGGCAGACAGATGGACAGGAATACCTACAGCATCGCAGGCACTCCGGCGGAGACAGATAGGGTGGCTTACAGACAGGCAGGCAGACATACACACAGATAGGCAAACTGGCAAACAAGAGACAGGCAAACCGACGAGCGAGAGAGAGGGGGAGAGAGAAAGAGAAAGAGAGAGAGAGAGAGAGAGAGAGAGAGAGAGAGGGTGGTGAGAGAGGGGGAGAGAGAGAGAGAGAGAGAGAGAGAGAGAGAGAGAGAGAGAGAGAGAAAGGAAGAGAGACAGAAAGGAAGAGAGTCCTATAGATTAACAGATAGATATGAAGAACAACATATTGTCAGACATACATGATATATATAAAAGGCAGTCCGACAGACAGACAAAGAGACAGACAGAAATACCTGCAGCCTAGGCATACGCACCGGCAGAGACAGACAGGCTGATATACAGATAGACAGACAAGCACACAGATAGACAGACAGAAAAGCAGACCAATAGACCCGCAGACAGTCAGACGCACGGGCAGAGAGAGAGAGAGGAAGACAAGCAGACAGACAGGCAGACCGACCGGCAGACAGACAGACAGATAGGCAGACAGGCACGCAGACGCACAGACTCGCAGACATACATACACACAAGAAGAGAGACAGGCCGGCAGACAGACTGAAAGATATACAGACGGTCATAAAGACCCGCAGACATACAGACACACAGAAAGAGAGAGATATACACAGACGGACAGATATGTAGACAGAGAGACAGGCAGACGGGCAGACAGACAGACAGGTACACAGATAGACAGACCGGCAGACAGACTGACAGATAGGCAGACGGTCGCATAGACCTACATACCCGCAGACAAACAGACACACAGGAATAGAGAGAGATACAGCAAGGCAGATAGATAGACAGGAATCCCTACAGCATCGCAGACAGACGCACCGGCAGAGACAGAAAGGCTGATATACAGACAGACAGACATGCAGATAGAGAGACAGACAGACGGGTAGACAGACAGACAGGCACACAGATAGACAGACACAAAGGCCGACCAATAGACTCGCAGACAGTTAGATGCACGGGCAAAAAGAGAGAGACAGACCGACAGGCAGACTGACCAGCGGACAGACAGACAGATAGGAAAACAGGCAGACAGACACGCAGACCCACAGACAGACAGGCTGATATACAGACAGACAGACATGCAGACAGAGAGACAGGCAGACGGGCAGACAGACAGAGAGGCACACAGGCACAGACAGTCAGACGCACGGGCAAAGAGAGAAAGACAAACAAGCAAACAGACAGGCAGACCGACCGACCGGCAGACAGACAGACAGATGGGAAGATAGGCAGACGGTCACACAGACCCACAGACTCGCAGACATACAGACACACAGGTAGAAAGAGGATACATAAACAGTCAGGACAGATAGGCAGGAATACCTATAGCCTCGCTGACAGACACACCGGCAGAAACAGACAGGCAGACTTACAGACAGACAGATAAGTAGTCATACAGATACACAGACGGACAGATATGTAGACAGAGAGACAGGCAGACGGGCAGACAGACAGACAGGTACACAGATAGACCCACAGACCCGCAGACATACAGGCACACAGGAATAGAGAGAGATACACAGACAGCCAGGCAGATAGATAGACAGGAATACCTTCAGCATCGCAGACAGACGCACCGGCAGAGACAGACAGGCTGATATACAGACAGACAGACATGCTGACAGAGAGACAGGCAGACGGGTAGACAGACAGACAGGCACACAGATAGACGGACAAAGGCAGAACAATAGACTCGCAGAAAGTCAGACGCAAGGGCAGAGAGAGAGGCAGACAGGCAGACCGACCGGCAGGCAGAAAAACAGATAAGATAACTTGCAGATCGACACGCAGATCCACAGATAAACAGACACACAGGAAGAGAGAGAGAAACACAGACAGTCAGGCAGACAGATGGACAGGAATACCTACAGCATCGCAGGCACTCCGGCGGAGACAGATAGGGTGGCTTACAGACAGGCAGGCAGACATACACACAGATAGGCAAACTGGCAAACAAGAGACAGGCAAACCGACGAGCGAGAGAGAGGGGGAGAGAGAAAGAGAAAGAGAGAGAGAGAGAGAGAGAGAGTGAGAGAGAGAGAGAGTGAGAGAGGGGGTGGTGAGAGGTGAGAGAGAGAGAGAGAGAGAGAGAGAGAGAGAGAGAGAGAGAGAGAAAGGAAGAGAGTCCTATAGATTAACAGATAGATATGAAGAACAACATATTGTCAGACATATACATGATATATATAAAAGGCAGTCCGACAGACAGACAAAGAGACAGACAGAAATACCTACAGCCTAGGCATACGCACCGGCAGAGACAGACAGGCTGATATACAGATAGACAGACAAGCACACAGATAGACAGACAGAAAAGCAGACCAATAGACCCGCAGACAGTCAGACGCACGGGCAGAGAGAGAGAGAGGAAGACAAGCAGACAGACAGGCAGACCGACCGGCAGACAGACAGACAGATAGGCAGACAGCCACGCAGACGCACAGACTCGCAGACATACATACACACAAGAAGAGAGACAGGCCGGCAGACAGACTGAAAGATATGCAGACGGTCATAAAAACCCACAGACATACAGACACACAGAAAGAGAGAGATATACACAGACGGACAGATATGTAGACAGAGAGACAGGCAGACGGGCAGACAGACAGACAGGTACACAGATAGACAGACCGGCAGACAGACTGACAGATAGGCAGACGGTCGCATAGACCTACATACAAGCAGACAAACAGACACACAGGAATAGAGAGAGATACACATACAGCAAGGCAGATAGATAGACAGGAATCCCTACAGCATCGCAGACAGACGCACCGGCAGAGACAGAAAGGCTGATATACAGACAGACAGACATGCAGATAGAGAGACAGACAGACGGGTAGACAGACAGACAGGCACACAGATAGACAGACACAAAGGCCGACCAATAGACTCGCAGACAGTTAGATGCACGGGCAGAAAGAGAGAGACAGACCGACAGGCAGACTGACCAGCGGACAGACAGACAGATAGGAAAACAGGCAGACAGACACGCAGACCCACAGACTCGCAGACATAGAGAAACACAGAAAGAGAGACAGACAGGCAGACAGCCTGACAGATAGGCAGATGGTCACACAGACCCACAGACACGCAGACGTACAGGGACACAGGAAGAGAGAGAGATACACAGACGGTCAGGCAGACAGATAGACAGACGCTCCGGCAGAGACAGACAGGCTGATATACAGACAGACAGGCACGCAGATAGACAGACAGAAAGGCAGACCAATAGACTCGCAGATAGTCAGACGCACGGGCAAAGAGAGAAAGACAAACAAGCAGATAGACAGGCAGACCGACCGGCCGACAGACAGACAGATTGGAAGATAGGCAGACGGTCACACAGACCCACACTCGCAAACATACAGACACACAGGTAGATGGAGAGATACATAGACAGTCAGGAAGACAGATAGGCAGGAATACCTATCGCCTCGCTGACAGACACACCGGCAGAAACAGACAGGTAGACTTACAGACAGACAGATATGTAGTCAGAGAGACAGGCAGATGGGCAGACGAACAGACAGGTACACAGATGGACAGACCGGCAGACAGATAGGCAGACAGACCCACAGACTCGCAGACATACAGACACACAGGTAGAGAGAGAGATACATAGACAGTCAGGAAGACAGATAGGCAGGAATCCCTATCGCCTCGCTGACAGACACACCGGCAGAGACAGACAGGTAGACTTACAGACAGACAGATATGTAGTCAGAGAGACAGGCAGATGGGCAGACGAACACATAGGTACACAGATGGACAGACCGGCAGACAGATAGGCAGACAGTCACACAGACCCACAGACCCGCAAAAATACAGACACATGGGAAGAGAGACGGACCGGCAGACAGACTGACAGATAGGCAGACGGTCACACAGACTCGCAGACATACAGACACACAGGAATAGAGAGAGATACACAGATAGTCAGGCAGACAGCATCGCAGACAGACGCTCCGGCAGAGACAGACAGGCTTATATACAGACAGACAACAAGGCACACAGATAGACAAACAGAAAGGCAGACAGAGAGACCGGCAGACAGATAGGTAGACGGTCACATAGACCCACAGACTCGCAGACATACAGACACACAGAAAGAGAGACAGACAGGCAGACAGCCTGACAGATAGGCAGACGGTCACACAGACCCACAGACTCGCCGACGTACAGGGACAAAGGAAGAGAGAGAGAGATACACAGACGGTCAGGCAGATAGAAAGACAGACGCCCCGGCAGAGACAGACATGCTGATATGCAGACAGTCAGACAGGCACATAGATAGACAAACAGAAAGGCAGACAGACAAAACGGCAGACAGACAGTCAGATATGAAGACGGTCACATAGACCCACAGACTCGCAAACATACTTTCACAAGAATAGAGAGAGATACAGAGACAGTCAGGCAGACAACATCGCAGACAGACGCTCCGGCAGAGACAGACAGGCTGATATACAGACAGACAGACATGCAGACAGAGAGACAGGCAGACGGGCAGACAGACAGAGAGGCACACAGGCACAGACAGTAAGACGCACGGGCAAAGAGAGAAAGACAAACAAGCAAACAGACAGGCAGACCGACCGACCGGCAGACAGACAGACAGATGGGAAGATAGGCAGACGGTCACACAGACCCACAGACTCGCAGACATACAGACACACAGGTAGAAAGAGGATACATAAACAGTCAGGACAGATAGGCAGGAATACCTATAGCCTCGCTGACAGACACACCGGCAGAAACAGACAGGCAGACTAACAGACAGACAGATAAGTAGTCACAAAGATACACAGACGGACAGATATGTAGACAGAGAGACAGGCAGACGGGGCAGACAGACAGACAGGTACACAGATAGACAAACCGGCAGACGGTCACACAGACCCACAGACCCGCAGACATTCAGGCACACAGGAATAGAGAGAGATACACAGACAGCCAGGCAGATAGATAGACATGAATACCTACAGCATCGCAGACAGACGCACCGGCAGAGACAGAAAGACTGATATACAGACAGACAGACATGCAGATAGAGAGACAGACAGACGGGTAGACAGACAGACAGGCACACAGATAGACGGACACAAAGGCAGACCAATAGACTCGCAGACAGTTAGATGCACGGGCAGAAAGAGAGAGACAGACCGACAGGCAGACTGACCAGCGGACAGACAGACAGATAGGAAAACAGGCAGACAGACACGCAGACCCACAGACTCGCAGACATAGAGAAACACAGAAAGAGAGACAGACAGGCAGACAGCCTGACAGATAGGCAGATGGTCACACAGACCCACGAAGAGAGAGAGATACACAGACAGTCAGGCAGACAGATAGACAGACGCTCCGGCAGAGACAGACAGGCTGATATACAGACAGACAGGCACGCAGATAGACAGACAGAAAGGCAGACCAATAGACTCGCAGATAGTCAGACGCACGGGCAAAGAGAGAAAGACAAACAAGCAGATAGACAGGCAGACCGACCGGCCGACAGACAGACAGATTGGAAGATAGGCAGACGGTCACACAGACCCACACTCGCAAACATACAGACACACAGGTAGATGGAGAGATACATAGACTGTCAGGAAGACAGATAGGCAGGAATACCTATCGCCTCGCTGACAGACACACCGGCAGAGACAGACAGGTAGACTTTCAGACAGACAGATATGTAGTCAGAGAGACAGGCAGATGGGCAGACGAACAGACAGGTACACAGATGGACAGACCGGCAGACAGATAGGCAGACAGACCCACAGACTCGCAGACATACAGACACACAGTTAGAGACAGAGATACATAGACAGTCAGGAAGACAGATAGACAGGAATCCCTATCGCCTCGCTGACAGACACACCGGCAGAGACAGACAGGTAGACTTACAGACAGACAGATATGTAGTCAGAGAGACAGGCAGATGGGCAGACGAACACATAGGTACACAGATGGACAGACCGGCAGACAGATATGCAGACAGTCACACAGACCCACAGACCCGCAAAAATACAGACACATGAGAAGAGAGACGGACCGGCAGACAGACTGACAGATAGGCAGACGGTCACACAGACTCGCAGACATACAGACACACAGAAATAGAGAGAGATATACAGATAGTCAGGCAGACAGCATCGCAGACAGACGCTCCGGCAGAGACAGACAGGCTTATATACAGACAGACAGACAGGCACACAGATAGACAAACAGAAAGGCAGACAGAGAGACCGGCAGACAGATAGGTAGACGGTCACATAGACCCACAGACTCGCAGACATACAGACACACAGAAAGAGAGACAGACAGGCAGACAGCCTGACAGATAGGCAGACGGTCACTCAGACCCACAGACTCGCCGACGTACAGGGACAAAGGAAGAGAGAGAGAGAGAAATACACAGACGGTCAGGCAGACAGAAAGACAGACGCCCCGGCAGAGACAGACATGCCGATATACAGACAGTCAGAGGGGCACACAGATAGACAAACAGAAAGGCAGACAGACAAAACGGCAGACAGACAGTCAGATATGAAGACGGTCACATAGACCCACAGACTCGCAGACATACTTTCACAAGAATAGAGAGAGATACAGAGACAGTCAGGCAGACAACGTCGCAGACAGACGCTCCGGCAGAGACAGACAGGCTGATATACAGACAGACAGACATGCAGACAGAGAGACAGGCAGACGGGCAGACAGACAGAGAGGCACACAGGCACAGACAGTCAGACGCACGGGCAAAGAGAGAAAGACAAACAAGCAAACAGACAGGCAGACCGACCGACCGGCAGACAGATAGACAGATGGGAAGATAGGCAGACGGTCACACAGACCCACAGACTCGCAGACATACAGACACACAGGTAGAAAGAGGATACATAAACAGTCAGGACAGATAGGCAGGAATACCTATAGCCTCGCTGACAGACACACAGGCAGAAACAGACAGGCAGACTTACAGACAGACAGATAAGTAGTCACACAGATACACAGACGGACAGATATGTAGACAGAGAGACAGGCAGACGGGCAGACAGACAGACAGGTACACAGATAGACAGACCGGCAGACGGTCACACAGACCCGCAGACATACAGGCACACAGGAATAGAGAGAGATACACAGACAGCCAGGCAGATAGATAGACAGGAATACCTACAGCATCGCAGACAGACGCACCGGCAGAGACAGACAGGCTGATATACAGACAGACAGACATGCTGACAGAGAGACAGGCAGACGGGTAGACAGACAGACAGGCACACACCACCCCACGCAGGGCCAAAAAAAAAAAAAAACCCCCCCCCACCCACCACCAGAGAGAAAAAACAACACCCCCCCAGAACACCCCCCCCCCCCCCCCCGCGCCCCCCCCCCCACACCCCCCCCCGGGGGAGAAAAAAAAAAAAAAGAGAGAGAGAGGGGGGGGGGGGGGGGGAAGAGAGAGAGAGAGAGAAAAAGAAAGAACATAAAATAAACAAAGAAAAAAAAAAAACAAATTTCAACAAAAAAAAAAAAAAAAACCCCCCCACAACAAAGAGACAGACAGAAATACCTACACCTAGCATACCACCGCAGAGACAGACAGTGATATACAGATAGACAGACAAGCACACAGATAGACAGACAGAAAAGCAGACCAATAGACCCGCAGGCAGTCAGACGCACGGGCAGAGAGAGAGAGAGAGGAAGACAAGCAGACAGACAGGCAGACCGACCGGCAGACAGACAGACAGATAGGCAGACAGGCACGCAGACGCACAGACTCGCAGACATACATACACACAAGAAGAGAGACAGGCCGGCAGACAGATTGAAAGATATGCAGACGGTCATAAAGACCCGCAGACATACAGACACACAGAAAGAGAGAGATGTACATAGACGGACAGATATGTAGACAGAGAGACAGGCAGACGGGCAGACAGACAGACAGGTACACAGATAGACAGACCGGCAGACAGACTGACAGATAGGCAGACGGTCGCATAGACCTACATACCCGCAGACAAACAGACACACAGGAATAGAGAGAGATACACAGACAGCAAGGCAGATAAATAGACAGGAATCCCTACAGCATCGCAGACAGACGCACCGGCAGAGACAGAAAGGCTGATATACAGCCAGACAGACATGCAGATAGAGAGACAGACAGACGGGTAGACAGACAGAAAGGCACACAGATAGACAGACACAAAGGCCGACCAATAGACTCGCAGACAGTAAGATGCACGGGCAGAAAGAGAGCGACAGACCGACAGGCAGACTGACCAGCGGACAGACAGACAGATAGGAAAACAGGCAGACAGACACGCAGACCCGCAGACTCGCAGACATAGAGAAACACAAGAAGAGAGAGAGAGATACACAGACAGGCAGGCAGACAGATAGGCAGGACCACCTACAGCATCGCAGACAACCGCTCCGGCAGAGACAGGAAGGCTGATATACAGACAGACATACATGCAGACAGAAAGACAGGCAGAAAGACAGACATGCACACAGATGGCCAGTTAGGATTGCAGACCAATAGACTCGCAGAAAGTCAGACGCCCGGGCAGAGAGAGAGAGAGAGACAGGCAGACCGACCGGCGGACAGATTAGAAAACAGGCAGACAGACACGCAGACCCACAAACTCGCAGACACACCGGCAAAGACCCCGATAGAGTCTGACAGGCCGATATACAGACAGACATGCAGACAGAGCGTCAGGCAGACGGGCAGACAGAAAGACTGGCACGCAGATAGACACACAGAAAGGCAGACCAATAGACTCGCAGACAGTCAGACGCACGGGCAGACAGAGAGAGAGACAGACAGACAGGCAGGAATTCCTAAAGCCTCGCAGACAGACTCACCGGCAGAGACAGACAGGTAGACTTACAGAAAGATAGATGTGTAGACAGAGAGACAGGCAGACAGGTACACACATAGACAGACAGAAAGGCAGACCGACAGACCGGCAGACAGAGAGACCTGCAGACAGGCTGACAGATGGGAATTTAGGCAGACGGCCACAAAGATCCACAGGCTCGCAGACATAAAGACACACGGAAAGAGAGACAGATACAAGTTAATACCTAAGATATCAAAAATAACAACACCTTTGATATCCAGCTTACCAACATTTGGATCCCGCACGTGGCCTTTCAACGTGCTGGGAAAAGCTGAAGCAAGGTGTCGCTTATGCACTTTTAGGTGCATAGCAGGTCAACACGCTCATGGGACAGCTAACCGTGGGATCGTTTAATTGGCATATTTACCGCACATGCCAATAATTTGTGGAATCAGCGGAACCAATAAAGTTCGTTGGTTCCCAAGAAATGCGAACCCCTGCGAAATGCAGAATGGGGGCATTTACTCATTCGCAACAACACCAAGCTGGAGACGCCGACGCCGACAGCGACGCTTCTTCGTTGGACTGAGGTTTCATTAGGGATTAATTAAGATATAAAAATTAGTTTATAACTGGAACTCAATGTGGGCACATAGGGCTGATAAATAATAAAAAATATATATTTTTATAAATATTACCATTGAATTGGTTAATTGGCGCCTGAGCAGGGACCCGCGAAACTTTTAAAAACAAAAAGGACCATAAGAAGTTCGTTCATCTAAAGCCAATAAAGGCTACAGTTTTTAAAGTTTTTCGCGAGTCAAACGTTTATAGTGAGTGGCCCCTTAGTAGGCTACCAACACAAGTGTAGTGCAAAAAGGAGCGACGTGTTTAGTCCCAGCCACATCCTGTAACAATTATATAAATTCACATAGTGAAGAAACACAAATAATCACGTAGTGATTACTGATAACTAAAAAATTTCACATAGGGAAAAAAAACACATCAAATAAAAACAGTGATTTCAAAAAAAGAAATTCACGTAGTGAATAAAATCTCCCGATCACTAGAGATCATTATTAAAAAAAAATAATGTAATAGTGAATAAACTCAGTTCACCAATAAACAAAAAAATCTACAAAAAATTTTAAAGGATTCTTACCATCCGAGAAAAGCTAAAAAATAAAAAAAATCAGCCATAAACAACCATAATACAAAGCCCAGAAGAAGGAAGAAGAAACAAGAACTACAAAAAACATCTAATAAATAATTTGCCCAATACGACTAACCCCTCTGGTCCTTCCCCACTTTCTCTTTTTTCCACATCCCAAAAAATAGAACTAACAAACTTGATTGAACAGGTAGTTAGGAACGCAGTTAATCCGGTCATAGAAGAAGATGACGAGCCACAAATAGATTTCAGCAGAAACCTCTCGGATTCTGAAAATGTACCAGACATAGTAAAATGTCTCAGGGAATTTTCAGGAAAAGAAAGTGAGTTTAACTCATGGAGAAAATCACTTGACAGAATATTAAAAACTAGCGGGTATAACCCGGCCCGTATGTTATAAAATCAATGTTCTCAAACAAATATGATATGATTTTGAAACTGATCGTTCGGTAAACAAATAACTTTCATACAAAGGTTTTCCGCCAATTTACCACTGTTGCGAGTGGAATTTCATAAATCGCTGAAACACGTATTCATTACATTCTTATGTAGAGCTTTGAAAATAAGTTTGAAACAAATCGGACACTACTTAAAACTTCGCCCAAAAAATCTTCAAATCGCATTCCCCTCGAAGAAGTTTAAATTCTTCGAAAAGTGTGAAACACGTATCAAATGATTTTTCTTACAGATCTCTGGAAAAGAATTTGAGCGCGAAACGTCACCCACCCAATCTTTGATCTCTATTTCCACCAAGGAGGAACGGATTTTCCTAAAAGTGTGAGACACCTCTCAATGAATTTGAACAAAGATCGTTGAAAATAAGTTTGAGGCCGATCGGATAGTAAACAAAAAAGCTACATACAAACGTTTTTCGTGATTTTTCCACACTTGCGGGTGGAATTTCCCGAAACCCCGTCTTAACGTGCACCTACATCACATAAGCTAGCTACAGTGAAGATTTCAGCTTCCCAGCTTCCTTGCCATTTTGCATACTATCAGACACAAGATTATAGGAGAAGCCGATACTGCACTAGAGTCGTATCGTACGCCTCTTAACTGGACCAAAATCAGACGTTGCCTCATGCAACATTACGCAGACAAACGAGTTATTGGTATTTACGAGATTCTCTCGTTAATCCTGCACAAGATCGACTGTCTAGATTATTAGGAGGAAGCATTGCTTGCAATGACTAATTCTTATAGAGATAAGGCATTAGACACGTTCATAAGAGGATTAAACGGCAACTTGCCAAGTCTGTTAAGTGTAAATAGACCTACAAGCTTGACAGAAGTCTTGAACATTTGTCTTAAGTTGGACAACCTAAATTTTGGGGCGAATCAAGCTAACACTATGTATAACACCTTGTCGCATAACGTTAGACGTCCGCAGCCAACATACTACAACAACGGAGGCAGACAAGTACCTCAAAGACCAGTACTTAACCAAAACTTTTTCCCAGAATTAGCACATTTTGGACAAGGTCAGCCCAGATTCGTACAACAGCAGCAACAATTCCCACCCTCATTACCGCCAAGTCGTCAACTTTCACCCACTCCGATGGAGGTAGATAGTTCCGTACAAACGCGTCAAGTTAACTACCAAAATAGACCTCAAATAGCAGTTCAGCGTCCAAATACCACACAACAGAGTTATAGACAAACAGTTCCGCAAACTAGACAGAATAATCAGGCTCCGCAGCAAATGAAACGACCTCTTTCTCAGCTCACACACCAACCCAACAAACAACAGAGAGTTTACAATACAGAAGTTATCATAGAAGAAGAACAGGGTTATGAAGAAGAACAAGATTATAACGAGAAAGAGTATGTTCTAACCGATAATCAAGAATTAGAGACCCCAGAAGAGTACGAATATGAAATAACCGATGATGTCAATTTTTTAGACGAGGTTCATCCTCATTACCTTTATTAGAGGTTAAAATGAGGAACGAAAAATAAATAAAATTTTTAATAGATACCGGCTCCAACAAAAATTACGTAAAACCTTCACTCATTCGGGCACCCATACTGAATGAAGTATGCTTCGCAGCAAAGTCCATAGGAGGCAAGACCAATATCACGCATTATGCAAACATAGATATTTTCGGCAACGGAATAGGCAAAATTCAATTTTTCCTCTTATCAGAACTAGGTACCTTTGACTACCGTCATAGGTCACGACACATTCAAAAATTTAAAGGCCATAATAAATACACATGGAAACTATTTTACGCTGTTAGGAAAATTTAAATACAAAACTAAGGAACTTTCAATGGGACTTATAAGTAACATAGAACTTAGACTTTCTCACATAGATAACCAAACTTGCCAAATAATAGATTCAATAGTTAAAGAATGCCCAGGTCTCTTCGACGAACCGGACAGAAAACTCACCTTCGTCACTCAAGTTAGAGTTGAAATAAAAATTAAAAGCGATAATCCTGTCTATTCCAAAGCGTACACCTACCCTATGGCACTAAAAGAAGAAATAGATAGTCAGATAAAAGAATTGTTAGCCGACGGCATTATTCGACCGTCGCGCTCCCCATATAGTTCTCCAGTCTTCATTGTTCCAAAAAAAGAAGACGCGTCAGGGAAAAAAATACCGCATGGTAATCGACTACAGAAAGTTAAACGAAATTACCATCCCTGACAGGTATCCAATGCCAGAAATAAATAGTATCTTATCAAATCTCGGTGAGAACAGCTTCTTCACCACAATAGACCTCAAAAGCGGATTTCATCAAATCGCGTTAAAAACTTCAGACATCGAAAAGACAGCCTTCTCTATCAATAATGGAAAATTCGAATTCCTCAGACTCCCCTTTGAGCTACGCAACGCCCCAGCCATTTTTAAAAGAACTCTTGATGACATATTAAGAGAACACATAGGTAAACGATGCTATGTTTACATAGATGACATCGTAATATTCGGAAAAACAAAACAAGAACATTTTAAGAACTTACGATTAGTTTTCGAGACGCTCGAACGAGCCAATCTCAAAGTCCAATTGGACAAATGCGAATTTATGAAAGATAATTTAGAATTTTTAGGATTTGTAATCAGCAAAGACTGTTTAAAAACCAACCCAAAAAAAGTAAAAGCAATAGTCAACTTTCCTAAACCAAAAACAATCCATGACCTTCGTTCATTTTTAGGCATGTCTGGATATTATCGCAGATTCATCAAAGGTTACGCAGAAATAACAAAACCATTAACTACGCTACTTAGAGGAGAAGCGGGTAGAATACCAAACAAATAGAAGCCTTCAATAAAGTAAAAAATTGTCTCACTTCCGAAGTTGTAATATTACATTTTCCCCAAATTCAATGAACCATTTGAACTAACCCCTGACGCATCAAACTATGCTTTAGGCGCTGTCCTTTCACAAGGAGGCAGACCAATAACCTTCCTTTCACGAACCTTAGTTCATCCGAAGAAAATTACGCTGCAAACGAAAAAGAAATGCTAGCAATTATTTGGACACTTCAACAAACCCCCCCCCCCCAAAAACCCCCCAAAAAAAAAACCAAAAAAAAAACAATTTTTTACCCCCCAACCCAACCTTCTTTTTTTCTCCCCCTCCCATTTAAATTCATTACCCCTACTATCACATAGCGAAAGCTCGTCAGAAAATTTAATACATTCAGTAGAAATTCCTATTAATGCCTTTAAAAATCGTCATACCAATTCAAAATAGTATTTCCCACGTATCACCGACACATAATTAAAGAAAAAGAGTTCTCGATTGAACATTTAAAACAATTAAGCAATATCTAAACCCGACAGTCATAAATTGCATAAAAACAACTGAACCAATTATGCTTAAAATCCAAAGCATTTACCCATTACATTTTTCGAATTATAAAGTACGTTTTACCCAAATTGTGGTAGAAGGCATAACGAACGAGCAGGAGCAGCGCGAAATCATAAAGAAATAGAGCACACAGGAACGAAAAAGAAAATATACTTCAAATTTTAGAAACAGCATATTTTCCATCTATGAGACAAAAAATTAAAAATATTCTTAAACTTTGTAAAATTTGCAAGGAAAATAAATACGAACGACACCCAAATAATATAAAACTTGGAGAAACGCCCTTACCAAGGTATCCAGGACAAATACTTCACATAGACATTTTTTCAACAAACAGAGAACCCGTACTAACTTCTATAGATAAATTTACAAAATTAGCAGTAGATAAACCATTAGAAAAGAGGAGCATTGAGGCCATCAGAAAACCATTACGAGAAATTTTGTTTTATTTTGGACTTCCGAAATCGGTTATCATCGATAACGAAAAGTCCCTTAATTCACAGTCAATAGAGTTTATGCTAAAAACTGAATTAGGTATTGAAGTTTTCAACACAACCCCGCACAAGAGTACAGTAAATGGCCTGGTCGAGATGTTCCACTCAACTCTAATAGAGATAATGAGATGCATAAAACAAGAAAAAGGCATAGAGAATTTTGACGAACTACTAGATTTGGCAGTGTGTGAATACAATCATACTATTCATTCCACCACAGGAAAAAAACCCGTTGATTTATTTTTCGGAAGACCTACTAACTTTGGTACAACAGAATACGAAAAGACCAGAAACAACAATTATGAAAAACTCATAAAAAACAACAGCAGGATTTAGATTTACACAACAAAAATAAAAAAGAAGTTATTCAGTATCCACCTGGAGATAAAATCTTTGTAAAACAAAATATCAGAGTAGGGACTAAAATGTCTAAACGTTTAAAAGAAGAAATAGTAAAAGAAAACAAGCACTCCACTGTTACTACGCAATCCGGAAAAATTGTCCATAAAAATCATATAAGAATTTAAAAATTTCTTCATTCTCCCCTGCCCACCAGGTTCATCTCATCTTGCTATGCCACATACGAAATTTTGGATTACTCCAAGTCCGAGGTAGCCATCATCGAACTCGGAGACAGTAAAGTACAGTCAGGAAATTTAAAAATTCTACACCGTATTAACATTAACGACTATAAGGTCACTACAGATCAAATAGAAAAAGAACTCACTAACATTTCCCAAAACAATCCTCTTTTCCCTTTTATAAAGAATGAAATCAATCTAATTAACTTTCAAATTAATAAACTAACTGCCCACGTTATATGTAAACGGGCCATAAACGAAATCGGATCTGTATGGAAATGGATTGCAGGAAATCCAGGCCATGAAGATTTCGAGATAATCTCAAATAACTTAAACAATATAATAAAAGACAATAATGAACAAGTTCTAATAAACAAAGACATTATAGATAGGATAAATAAGATAACCAACGACAATAATGCCATAATTAATAATTTAAAAAATTCAGAAAACTTCCAAAATATTCTGGCTACGCAGTTAAAATGTAAAATAGATTTAATTAAAGAAGATTTAAGTAACATAAATCTTGATATATATTTGTCGAAAGCCAATATTGTAAACACTTTTATAATTTCCGAAGAGGAAACTAGAATAATAAGTTACATTTTTGCTGAAGAAAATATTCCATTTAATAACATAGAAGAAGCCTTAAATTTTGCAAATATCAAAATCGCATTTAATGGCGAAAAGCTCATTTATGTAAACGACATCCTTAAATCTGACAAAGAAATTTGTAAACATTTACTTTTAAAACCTTTCAAGAAGATAGGAAATGTAATTAAAATAAAATATGAAAACATAATAAAATGTAAAAATACAGTTTTTGCTATTAACAATCAATGTAAAAATATTAATAAAATCAGTATGTGTCTAATGTCAAACATTATAGATATCTCAAACGATAATTGTATTGCAAAGTTACTAGCAAGCAGGCACAATAATTGTACCATTACCAATAATGACCATATAAAAACAGTAGAATCAATAGATACAGGCATTATTCTGCTTAATGATTTTAAAGGTAACATTTCTATCGATAACAATTTAAAACCCATTAAAGGGTTCTTTGTAATTAAGTTTAACAACTGTACATTAGGCATAGGAAACGAATTTTTTTCGTCATATGAAACCTCCAACTTTAAACCACTACCAGCCATGATCCAACTGGAAAGGCCAGTAACGGCAATAGAAGAGGTGTTGTCACTACAGCTAATGAGAGATCTCCATACCAAGAACACTGAGAAGATAGGCATACTACGAGACAATTTCAAAACAAACACCATCACTAATTTCGGAGTAACTGCCGGAATACTATTGGTCTTTGTGGTTTATGCACTAAAACTCAAGCTATGCAGGCAAACCACTGTTATTGAAGTTACAGCCATCCCCACCAGCAACGAACAGCGCCCAGACAAAGTTGACGTAACAGAAACTCCCCCGGAAAGCCACGTAAAAAAAACACAGAAGCATCCACGATTTACTTGGTTTCTAACTATCGATCGGGACGTTCGAGATCAGAGAGGGAGAAGTTAATACCTAAGATATCAAAAATAACAACACCTTTGATATCCAGCTTACCAACATTTGGTTCCCGCACGTGGCCATTCAACGTGCTGGGAAAAGCTGAAGCAAGGTGTCGCGTATGCACTTTTAGGTGCATAGCAGGTCAACGCGCTCATGGGACAGCTAACCGTGGGATCGCTAAATTGGCATATTTAACGCACATGCCAATAATTTGTGGAATAAGCGGAACCAATAAAAGTTCGTTGGTTCCCAAGAAATGCGAACCCCTGCGAAATGCAGAATGGGGGCATTTCCTCATTCGCAACAACACCAAGATGGAGACGCCGACAGCGACACTTCTTCGTTGGACTGAGGTTTCATTAGAGATTAATTAAGATATAAAAATTAGTTGAGAACTGGAACTCAATGTAAGCACATAGTGCTGATAAATTATAAAAATTATATTTTTTTATAAATATTACCATTGAATTGGTTAATTTATACAAGAGTTTTAAATTGAAAAGAGGAAATTAAAAATAATAATAATTCGTTCAGTTAGAATACAAAGAAATAAGTGCTCAGTTGCCTCATTAGGTATTTCAAATATTATGTTCAAGAATTAGTCATGATTGGGGACAGGATTAGTAAGGTATATAACGACTATACAGACTTTCGTGTACAGTGAAATCAGGAGTCTAGTTACCGAGTGTCAAAATAAACTGACAAGTTTACACCGAGTCCAAACTTCAGACGTTTTACAGCGTCTAAGGGATAATCTGGTAAACTTAAATAAAAAGTATGATCTCCAGCTTTATCTACTATCAGTGTTAAATATACCGGTAACATTTGATAAGTCACTCCTGACAAACGACCAAATAGAAGGCACAAAATTAGTAAATATGGCACAAACAGTTGTAGAATTTATCAAGCTAGCCACATCTCTGATACCAGAGTTTGACGGTAAGCCGGAAAATCTACAAAGTTTTCTAGATTCTTTGAATCTATTAAAAACTTTAAAAGGCACACATGAGCTAACAGCCATAAGCCTTATAAAAACAAAGCTAAAAGGCCATGCGAGGAATTTAATAAGTAATGAGCAGACAATTGCTGCAATCATTACGCAACTATCAAATGCAGTAAAAGGAGAATCGGTAGAAGTTGTATCTGCTAAGCTTCTTAATCTGCAACAGAAAAAATAAAACGGCTAACCAATACACCCAAGAGGTTGAGCAGTTAACAAATGCTTTAGAAGGAGCTTATATAAACGATGGTTTAACTTCAGAATTGGCTAAAGGCAATGACCAAGAACTGCTCTATAGATAAGGTAAAACTTATCATGCAGGCAGGCACATTAAGTAACATCAATGATGCTATCTCAAAATTTGTAAATAGTTGTACAGAAGCAACTAGGCAGTCCAACAGTATCTTATCTCAACGCGGCGGAAACCGCGGTCGAGGTAACTACAGAGGAAGAGCAACCGACTCATATGGTAACAACTCATACGCCCGTGGCTACTACCGCGGTGGTAATAAAAACCGCTGTGGTAATAATAATAATAACAGAGGACGTGGAGGATCTAGAGGTTATAATCATAATAACAATAACAACAGAAACAATGCTAGGGTAGCCCAAAATAATTCGGGAAACCAACAACCCCCTTTAGATACACAGAATTAATAAAAGTTCATTCGATAAACTTCAATTTCAATATTTTTGTCTCTTTTAATAATGTAGAATCAGGAAAGAAACTGGTATTTTTAATAGATACAGGTGCAGGTATCTCAATTTTAAAAGAAGTTTTTGTTTTTGCTATTAACAATCAATGTAAAGATATTAATAAAATCAGTATGTGTCTAAAGTCAAACATTATAGATATCTCAAACGATAATTGTATTGCAAAGTTACTAACAAGCAGGCACAATAATTGTACCATTACCAATAATGAACATATAAAAACAGTAGAATCAATAGATACAGGCATTATTCTGCTTAATGATTTTAAAAGTAACATTTCTATCGATAAAGAATTAAAACCCATTAAAGGGTCCTTTGTAATTAAGTTTAACAACTGTACATTAGGCATAGGAAACGAATTTTTTTCTTCATATGAAACCTCCGACATTAAACCACTACCAGCCATGATCCAACTGGAAAGGCCAGTAACGGCAATATAAGAGGTGTTGTCCCTACAGCTAATGAGAGATCTCCATACTAAGAACACTGAGAAGATAGGCATACTACGAGACAATTTCAAAACAAACACCATCACTAATTTCGGAGTAACTGCCGGAATACTATTGGTCTTTGTGGTTTATGCACTAAAACTCAAGCTTTGCAGGCAAACCACTGTTATTGAAGTTACAGCCATCCCCACCAGCAACGAACAGCGCCCAGACAAAGTTAACGTAACAGAAACTCCCACGGAAAGCCACGTAAAAAAACACGGAAGCATCCACGATTTACTTGGTTTCTAACTATCGACCGGGACGTTCGAGATCAGAGAGGGAGAAGTTAATACCTAAGATATCAAAAATAACAACACCTTTGATATCCAGCTTACCAACATTTGGTTCCCGCACGTGGCCATTCAACGTGCTGGGAAAAGCTGAAGCAAGGTGTCGCGTATGCACTTTTAGGTGCATAGCAGGTCAACGCGCTCATGGGACAGCTAACCGTGGGATCGCTAAATTGGCATATTTAACGCACATGCCAATAATTTGTGGAATCAGCGGAACCAATAAAGTTCGTTGGTTCCCAAGAAATGCGAACCCCTGCGAAATGCAGAACGGGGGCATTTCCTCATTCGCAACAACACCAAGCTGGAGACGCCGACAGCGACACTTCTTCGTTGGACTGAGGTTTCATTAGAGATTAATTAAGATATAAAAATTAGTTGAGAACTGGAACTCAATGTAAGCACATAGTGCTGATAAATTATAAAAATTATATTTTTTTTATAAATATTACCATTGAATTGGTTAATTTATACAAGAGTTTTAAATTGAAAAGAGGAAATTAAAAATAATAATAATTCGTTCAGTTAGAATACAAAGAAATAAGTGCTCAGTTGCCTCATTAGGTATTTCAAATATTATGTTCAAGAATTAGTCATGATTGGGGACAGGATTAGCAAGGTATATAACGACTATACAGACTTTCGTGTACAGTGAAATCAGGAGTCTAGTTACCGAGTGTCAAAATAAACTGACAAGTTTACACCGAGTCCAAACTTCAGACGTTTTACAGCGTCTAAGGGATAATCTGGTAAACTTAAATAAAAAGTATGATCTCCAGCTTTATCTACCATCAGTGTTAAATATACCGGTAACATTTGATAAGTCACTCCTGACAAACGACCAAATAGAAGGCACAAAATTAGTAAATATGGCACAAACAGTTGTAGAATTTATCAAGCTAGCCACATCTCTGATACCAGAGTTTGACGGTAAGCCGGAAAATCTACAAAGTTTTCTAGATTCTTTGAATCTATTAGAAACTTTAAAAGGCACACATGAGCTAACAGCCATAAGCCTTATAAAAACAAAGCTAAAAGGCCATGCGAGGAATTTAATAAGTAATGAGCAGACAATTGCTGCAATCATTACGCAACTATCAAATGCAGTAAAAGGAGAATCGGTAGAAGTTGTATCTGCTAAGCTTCTTAATCTGCAACAGAAAAATAAAACGGCTAACCAATACACCCAAGAGGTTGAGCAGTTAACAAATGCTTTAGAAGGAGCTTATATAAACGATGGTTTAACTTCAGAATTGGCTAAAGGCAATGACCAAGAACTGCTCTATAGATAAGGTAAAACTTATCATGCAGGCAGGCACATTAAGTAACATCAATGATGCTATCTCAAAATTTGTAAATAGTTGTACAGAAGCAACTAGGCAGTCCAACAGTATCTTATTCTGCCAGAATTACTCTCAACGCGGCGGAAACCGCAGGTCGAGGTAACTACAGAGGAAGAGCAACCGACTCATATGGTAACAACTCATACGCCCGTGGCTACTACCGCGGTGGTAATAAAAACCGCTGTGGTAATAATAATAATAACAGAGGACGTGGAGGATCTAGAGGTTATAATCATAATAACAATAACAACAGAAACAATGCTAGGGTAGCCCAAAATAATTCGGGATACCAACAACCCCTTTAGATACACAGAATTAATAAAAGTTCATTCGATAAACTTCAATCTCAATATTTTTGTCTCTTTTAATAATGTAGAATCAGAAAAGAAACTGGTATTTTTAATAGATACAGGTGCAGATATCTCAATTTTAAAAGAAGATTCTGATGTCTTCAACGACATCCAGTTGAATAACACTATAAACATTCAAGGTATAGGTCAAGGAATCATAAAATCCAAAGGCCTCGCCCCAATTGAGCTACAAGCAGTCAAATACATAATTCCTCACAATTTTCATATAGTCGATGCAAATTTCGCTATACCGTGTGACGGAATAATAGGCATTTTTTTTTTTTTTTTTTTGGGTTAAAATTCTTTTATTTATGGCTAATCTTCTGTTACTCGTGCTTAGCAACTTTTATCAGCGTGTGTTTTGATTAATGATAGCTTAAATTAAATATTTACATAGTGTGTGTTTATGTACATGTTATTTTGCTTCATTAAAGGCGGCGTTTGGCCAGGTCTATTGGATATGACTTTTTAAGCCTCCTTCTTCTTCGCCTCCTTAGCAGGTTCCTTGCCAGGACGTTAGGGTGGTTGCGGAGCTTAAATAGGTAGCTTGTTGCTTGATTGTTCATAACGTCTCCTACCATATGAACCTTAAGGTCCTTTGCGATGTCTCGTGTGCGAATATACCATTCGGCTCCAGAGATTGTTCGCAAGGTCTTAGCCTGGATGATACGAAGTTTGTCTAGGTGCGTCTTCGCGGCAATTCCGTAAACCTGGAGCCCATATCGCCACGCAGGGGCAAGGATTACTTTATAGATAAGTACTTTGTTTCGGAGCGAGAGTTTGTTATTTGGGTTAAGCAGCCAGCTCAGACGTCTGATTTTGCTTTTCAAGCTGTTGGTAACCTCGGTGACGTGTTTTTTGAACGTAAGTCGGGTGTCGAGTGTGATCCCTAGGTATTTATGGTCACGCACCTGCTCTAAGAGCTCGCCATGGAGAAAAAGTCCGGGGCTGGAGTCCTTGCGCAGGGTGTGAGTGACCGTGGCACATTTTTGAGGGTTCACTGAGATATTCCACCTACAAGCCCAGTTTTCGTAAAAGGAGAATCGGTAGAAGTTGTATCTGCTAAGCTTCTTAATCTGCAACAGAAAAATAAAACGGCTAACCAATACACCCAAGAGGTTGAGCAGTTAACAAATGCTTTAGAAGGAGCTTATATAAACGATGGTTTATCTTCAGAATTGGCTAAAGGCAATGACCAAGAACTGCTCTATAGATAAGGTAAAACTTATCATGCAGGCAGGCACATTAAGTAACATCAATGATGCTATCTCAAAATTTGTAAATAGTTGTACAGAAGCAACTAGGCAGTCCAACAGTATCTTATTCTGCCAGAATTACTCTCAACGCGGCGGAAACCGCGGTCGAGGTAACTACAGAGGAAGAGCAACCGACTCATATGGTAACAACTCATACGCCCGTGGCTACTACCGCGGTGGTAATAAAAACCGCTGTGGTAATAATAATAATAACAGAGGACGTGGAGGATCTAGAGGTTATAATCATAATAACAATAACAACAGAAACAATGTTAGGGTAGCCCAAAATAATTCGGGAAACCAACAACCCCCTTTAGATACACAGAATTAATAAAAGTTCATTCGATAAACTTCAATCTCAATATTTTTGTCTCTTTTAATAATGTAGAATCAGAAAAGAAACTGGTATTTTTAATAGATACAGGTGCAGATATCTCAATTTTAAAAGAAGATTCTGATGTCTTCAACGACATCCAGTTGAATAACACTATAAACATTCAAGGTATAGGTCAAGGAATCATAAAATCCAAAGGCCTCGCCCCAATTGAGCTACAAGCAGTCAAATACATAATTCCTCACAATTTTCATATAGTCGATGCAAATTTCGCTATACCGTGTGACGGAATAATAGGCATTTTTTTTTTTTTTTTTTTGGGTTAAAATTCTTTTATTTAGGGCTAATCTTCTGTTACTCGTGCTTAGCAACTTTTATCAGCGTGTGTTTTGATTAATGATAGCTTAAATTAAATATTTACATAGTGTGTGTTTATGTACACGTTATTTTGCTTCATTAAAGGCGGCGTTTGGCCAGGTCTATTGGATATGACTTTTTAAGCCTCCTTCTTCTTCGCCTCCTTAGCAGGTTCCTTGCCAGGACGTTAGGGTGGTTGCGGAGCTTAAATAGGTAGCTTGTTGCTTGATTGTTCATAACGTCTCCTACCATATGAACCTTAAGGTCCTTTGCGATGTCTCGTGTGCGAATATACCATTCGGCTCCAGAGATTGTTCGCAAGGTCTTAGCCTGGATGATACGAAGTTTGTCTAGGTGCGTCTTCGCGGCAATTCCGTAAACCTGGAGCCCATATCGCCACGCAGGGGCAAGGATTACTTTATAGATAAGTACTTTGTTTCGGAGCGAGAGTTTGTTATTTGGGTTAAGCAGCCAGCTCAGACGTCTGATTTTGCTTTTCAAGCTGTTGGTAACCTCGGTGACGTGTTTTTTGAACGTAAGTCGGGTGTCGAGTGTGATCCCTAGGTATTTATGGTCACGCACCTGCTCTAAGAGCTCGCCATGGAGAAAAAGTCCGGGGCTGGAGTCCTTGCGCAGGGTGTGAGTGACCGTGGCACATTTTTGAGGGTTCACTGAGATATTCCACCTACAAGCCCAGTTTTCGTAGCGCTTCAGATATTTCTGCAGTATGTCCGTTGCTTCGTATACGCAATTATTCTTGGCAAGGATTGCCGTGTCATCAGCAAACGTAGCCACCAGGAGATCCTGCCGACTGACAAGGGCCATTTCACTTGCCGTGGGCATATCGTGCGTGAAGAGGCTGTTTAGTGTGGGACCCAAAACGCTACCTTGTGGAACGCCCGCTCTAATGCGTTTGGTATGAGAGGCTATGCCATCCTGTACCACTCGAAATGTCCTCTCGTTCAGGAAGCTTGCAATGATGTTAAAGAGCTGCGGATTTAATTGTTGGATGTCGAGGATGTCGAGGTATGCTGCCACCACATACTCTTTCCTGTGAAAGCCGTCCAAAATAAAGTTTGTGACCAGATGGAGTTGCTCAGGGGTACCGTGTTTGAGTCGAAACCCAAACTGGAACTTCGGGATTAGGCGTTTTATTTCCGGGGTATCCAGGAACCTTCTTAGGATGCACCTTTCCAGAATCTTGCCAAAGGCAGGCAGGAGGCTGATGGGGCGATAGGATTCTAGTTGATTAGGTGGCTTTCCGCTCTTGTGCAACATGACGATATGTGCCTTCTTCCAAGCCACTGGAAAGTAACCTAGCCGAAGAGCTGCATTAAAAATGGCGACGAGAGGCTTTGTTGCTTTTTAAGCTCTTTATCTCTTGCTTCACTTCTTGGAAGGTGATTGGTGATACAGGGAGTGACATTTGGAGTGGCGCTTCCAGTATTTACGCGACTCGCTGTATCCTTCCATGCGATGCGGTCTCAAACGGCTTGAAGCGCTCCTCTAGGTTGCAGGCGAAGGCTTCAGCTCTGTCCATTGGCGATCTGGCCCAGGTGCCATCGGGATGTCGAACGGGAAACTTTGGCGCAGCTTGCCGCTTGTATCGACTGGTAAGTTTCCAAAGCGCGAATTTGGAGCTCTCGTCTGCCGTTGCTTCCTCTAGCATGGTGTCTGTGGCTTTTCTTCTCAGTAAAGTTAACTCCTTCCTGACCCTGTTGGCGATACGGCGATAAATCCTGTCGATTCTGGTGTCCTGGGTACGGACGTACTCCCTCCTCAGTCGCTTTTTCAGGGAAAGAAGGCCTTCAACGATGGGGGCAAGCGTCCTTGTAAATTGGCTTGTAGGCGTAGAGGACATTTGTGCTGGCGCAGCGTTGGCAGCCGCAGTATGTACTTGATCCAGCAGGGTCGGCATCCTCGGCTGTCAAGATCGGCAAGTTTAGATCTATCATGCCATTCAGTTTAGTTTTGAAGCGTTGTATGTCTGATTGAAGGGTGACAATCCTTCGCTTTTTTGGGGTCCTCTGAACAGACGTAGAGACCGTTGCAATGAGTGGTAGATGGTCGGATGACAGCTCATACTCTTCACAAACTGATATTACGCTGTTGGGGATGCCCTTGTATATAAAGAAGTCAATGCACGAAGGGGTACTTTGCCTGTTGTACGGGAAGTGGGTAGGTCTCCCAGTGGCCAAGACCTGGGCTGAGCAGCTGGTGAGCGCTTCATGCAGCGCAATGTCTCTGTTGTCAGCTCTGTAGCTTCCCCACAGCCTGTGTTTGGCATTGAAGTCGCCTCCAACGATGAATTTATTACCAATCTGATCAAGGAGAGAATCGAATCCAGCTCGGCTCCAGGATAGATTTGGTGGTAGATATATTGCAGCTACGGGTATTTCACCCAAAGGAGTCCCCACCAGAATAGCAGCCATCTGTGTGGTGCTGGAGGTCATCTGTTGTAGTTGGTAGTGCACCAAGTCCTGCTTGACTAGCACAGCAGCCCCTCCTCTGGCTCGAACTGCTGGGTGATCCGCACGGTAGCAAGCATATCCCTCCATGGCGAAGTACAGGCCAGCGTGTATGTGCGTTTCTGAGACAAGCATGATGTCTATTTCATGTTTTCTCAGAAATAGTTTAAGCTCGTTTGCATTTTGTATGATGCTGCGAGCGTTCCACGATCCGAGGCGCATCTGGGCAGCCATTATTTGCGGTGAGTGGTAAGACCGAGCTGTGGAGGACCTTGCGCGTCCTTCAGCTCCTTGATGCTGACTAGGATAGTTGCGACCGCAGCATTAAGTGCTGCGATCGACTGCTGGAGTCCTTGGAGGATGCTTCCGAGGGACGTGTCTTGCCCCTGAGATCCATGCTGTAGGTATTGTGGCTGCATTGTTGAAGCGGTGGGCTGGTTGGTGCACATGGGTTGCTGGTAAGTTTTGCGTCCTGGCTGCAACGCATCAGCATACGACAGGCCTTGTTGCACAATTCTGGAGGGTACAAACTGCGAGTTGATGCGCCGTGCAGGTTGCTGTTGGTTGTGTCGTGACGGGGGGGCAACATTGATGGCCGATTGTCTGGCATTCAAGCGCTGCTGGTATGCTTTGCATCCTTTATAATAAGCAGCATGGTTCCCCTCACAGTTTGAGCATCGTAGGTCTGCCACCGTTTTGGCCTGGCACTGCTCCGAGTTCGTCCAATGGGGCTGGCCGCACCTACCGCATTTGGGCTATTTGAGGCAATAGTTTTTAGTGTGGTCGAACTCATAACAGCGATAACATTGCCTGATGCTTTTGTTCTTTCTAGGGAGCTCGATTTGGACCCGTTGACGGCCAATCTTGATAATGCGAAGCGCGTTCCTATTGTTAGGAGCCTGCCTTAGGTCTACATACCAGTAGTTGCGACTTGGCGAATCGTTTGTGGGGTTCGCATTGGCGTCATTTGTGGGTAGCCTGGTCCCCGGGTTATATAGGTTTGTCACAACGTGGCCGTGTGTTGCAAAGGCACTTTCGATTTGGCTCCTGGGAGTAGAAGCGGCTAAGTTTTTGACAACTACGCGATACGGTCTGTCCTCCTTGAGACAGAAGTGCGTAAACTGGACCCTGACTTCAGTGAGCTTGCGAATAATGGCTCTGTGACTGTCAGAATCTTTCGCGTAGATTTTCAGGGCGCCAGAGGGAGAGACCTTAAATTCGAAGGCATCTGGACCAGCTGACTGCTCAAGGGTCTGTTCCATTGCGACGATGTCGTTAACTCCGGGAACTGTTATGGGCCTGGGCTTGGGGACCTTTTTTGCAGCTTGAGGTTCGGCTTGAGCTGGAGCTTCGTCAGCAATTTCCATCTCGTCGTCTTCGATGTCAGAGGCTTCTTCCTGGGGCGCAAGTGGAGCATATGTTCCCATTTGACGGGGAGGCACTGGAAGCAATGTAATTTTCACCTGCTTTGCTGGTCTTCCCGTTTTTTGTGGGTACCCTCCCTTTTTTGACGGCTCCGGCCTTTAGCGTTGTTCTTCGCCGTTTTTTTGTTTCAGCCGTTTGCCATTCGACCAGCGGTTCCTGGAAAGCTGGCATAATGCCTTTGCTCCTTAGAGCGTGCAGAGCAGAGTTTTGGTTGAATTGAGCGCTGCAAGACGCAGCTGCCGGGGAAGAGCTCTGCGCGCCATGTGTAGTGACCGTCATGGGCTGGAAAGCATCATTGGCAGTTTTGGGGCGTGTTCCAATGGGCTCCAGTGCGGCACGGCTTGTACCAGTGGAGGCAGAGGTTCTGCAGCCGCTACTTGAGGACGCGGTGGTTGTAGTTGTTGTGGTTGCTGTTGAGCTTACAATGCCGTGTTGCTGGAGTAGAAGCTGGTTCGTCTGACTCCATCCCTCAGGGATGTACAGGCGCGCCTCGTTCATGTCAACAGGTTGAGATCTAGTTGCTTCAGTGAGCGGGCCTGGAATCCCCTGAACTTGATTGCTGTTGTCTTCGGGATTAGCTGGTGGTAAGATGTTGCTGATTACTGCATGACTGGTGCAGGTGTTGCTGCGTGTGTTGTATGCATGGGCAGCAGGGACGTCTTCGTTTTTTAAGTTTTTATTTGCCATGGCAGCCTGACAGTTGTTTAAGCTGGCTGCCATTGTTGTGGCCAACTCGGCATTGTTATTGGCAGCACTGGCTTTGACAGCTCCCAGTTTTTGCGTTTGTGCAAATTGCACATTAGCAGTTTTGATTTTTGGTTCTTTCTTTATTTTAGGCACTTTTACGAATTTTTTGAATAGTTTGGGGTTGAATTCACTTTTAAATGTATTATTATGCCACTGTTGGGTGGGCTTGTCCGTTTTTTTCACTGTTTTTCAAGGTTTTTGCGGAGCACAATACACACTGAACTTATTAGGTGAAAAGCAAGGCATGCTGTGACGAATAATAGGCATAGATTTCATTAAAGGTCTTAATTGCAAAATAGACCTAGAACCGTCCGAAGATTGGTTTATAATAAGACCAAACAATATAAATGTCTAAATTTATGTTCCAATAACATTCAGTTCTGGTAACAATTCAATACTTCTACCAGCACGATCAGAAGTTGTCCGAAAAGTTCAACTAACTTCAAGTGAAGATAATATATAAATCACAAATCAGGAAATTAAACCTGGTGTTTACGTCGCGAACACAGTTGCAACACAAAAAGAAATGTAGGAAATACAACCTGAAGTTACATCCTGAAAACTGTTAATTTTTATACCCTTGCAGAGGGTATTATAATTTTGTCGTGAAATGTGTAACGCATAGAAGGAGACATCTCCGACCCCGTAAAGTATAAATATTCTTGATCAGTATCAACAGCCGAGTTGATATAGCCATGTCCGTCTGTCCGTCTGTCTGTTTCTATGCGAACTAGTCTCTCAGTTTTTAAGCTATCTTTATGAAACTTTGCAGAATTCTCTCTTTCTGTTGCACGCAGTTCATATGTCAAAACCAGCTGGATCAGACCACTATATCATATAGCTGCCATAGGAACGATCGGTCAAAAAGTAGGTTCTTGTATAAAAAACATTTTTGTTTATAAAGATTTCTTGACTAAACTCAATATTTATTAATTTTACTGCGCTCCCCATATATATGCGAAATCCTATTAAGATCGGACAACTATATCGTATAGCTGCCATAGGATCGGCCGAAAATTAAGTTTTTGTATGCAAAATTTTTATGTTTTTCAAGATATCTTGACCAAGCTCGGTATTTATTAGTTTAACTAAGCTCCCCATATATATACAAAATTCTATTAAGATCGGACAACTATATCATATAGCTGCCATAGGAACGATCGGTCGAAATTAAGTTGTATGGAAAACTTTTTTGTTTTTCAAGACATCTTAACCATACTCGGTTAATTAACTGTAATTGACTATTTTCCCTGTGCTTCTTAGATACGTGCAAAGCACTATGAGCATTATGAAATGGTTGGGTCTGCAAGGGTATTAAATCTTCGGCGTGCCGAAGATAGCCTTTCCTTCTCGTTTATGCGTGAAGTCACATTTCTGGGACACAAATGCACCGATAAAGGAATCTTGCCAGACGACAAAAAATACGACGTCATTAAAAATTATCCAGTCCCACACGATGCGGACAGCGCTCGAAGATTCGTTGCATTCTGCAATTATTACAGACGTTTTATAAAAAATTTTGCCGACTATTCTCGTCACATAAGATTATGTAAAAAGTATGTTAAGTTCGAATGGACAGCCGACTGCCAGCATGCCTTCGAACATCTCAAATAGGCACTAATAAACCCAATTTTATTACAATACCCGGATTTCAGCCAAGAATTTTGCATAATAACTGATGCAAGTAAGCAAGCTTGTGGAGCGGTTTTAACTCAAAACCATAATGGGCTCCAACTCCCAATTGCTTATGCATCACGTTCATTTACTAAGGGAGAAAGTAATAAAAGTACAACAGAACAAGAATTAGCAGCAATACACTGGACAATTACACATTTTCGACCATATATTTATGGCAAACATTTTACAGTCCGAACAGATCACAGACCATTAACATATTTGTTTTCAATGGTCAATCCTAGTTAAAAATTAACACGTATGCGGCTCGAATTAGAGGAATACGATTTCACAGTAGAGTATCTAAAGGGTAAAGATAACTATGTAGCAGATGCTACAGACTTACAACTTAAAGTCCTGAAAGTCACTACCAGGCACCAAAGTAAACAGAAAAAATCCTGCGCAGGAAAAGATCAAGTAGATTTGCCTATGCAAACTCTTTACAACGCTTCTAAGCCCAACGTATATGAAGTCATTTGTAATGACGAAGTACGAAAAGTAGTGGCCTTGCTTATATTAAATAATATATGTTTCTTCAAACATGGAAGAAAAATTATAGCAAGAATTGATGTTAGCCTTCTGTACACCAATGGAACATTTGACTTAGGTCAGTTTTTCCAAGGCTTGAAAAAGAATCCGGTATACATGAAATCAGCCAACTCAAACTGGCACCGAGCGAAAAGATATTTGAATTAATTTCAAATGAATCTTTTAAAAATATGGGCAGCATAGCGCTACTCAAGGCGGTGACCACAATAAAAAATGAAAAAGATCAAGAAGCGATACTGTTTACATATCATGACGATCCAATACAAGGAGGTCATACTGGCATTTCAAGAACGCTAGCTAACATAAAAAGACACTTCTACTGGAAAAATATGTCACGTCATATAGCCAAGTACATACGTAGATGTCCTAAATGCCAAAAGTCGAAAACAACGACACACACAAAAACACCTCTGACCATTACAGAAACGCCGATAAATGCGTTCGACAGAGTGATAGTGGACACTATAGGTCCACTACCAAAATCCGAAAATGGAAACGAATATGCAATTACAATGATATGCGATTTAACAAAATATCTTGTAGCTATTCCAGTACCAAACAAATCCGCTAATACAGTTGCAAAAGCAATATTTGAATCTTTTATACTGAAGTTTGGTCCGATGAAGACGTTCATTTCGGACATGGGAACTGAATATAAAAATTCTATTATTAATGACCTGTGCAAATACCTAAAGATAGACAATTTAACGTCTACAGCACACCACCACCAGACAGTTGGAACAGTAGAATGAAGTCATAGAACTATCAACGAGTACATACGTTCTTATATATCAGTTGATACGACTGATTGGGATGTATGGCTCCAATACTTTGTTTACTGCTTCAACACGACCCCCTCTCTGGCACATAACTACTGTCCATATGAGTTAGATTTCGGCAAACAAAGTAATTTGTCATCTTATTTTAATTCAGTAAGTAATATAAGTCCATTATCAATATAGAAGACTATGCTAAAGAAAGTAAATATAGATTAGAAGTAGCATATAAAAGAGCAAGAGTAATGATCGAAGAAAATAAAAGAAAGAATAAACAGTTATACGATTCAAAAGTAAATGACATAGGAATATCAATAGGAGATAAGGTCTTACTAAGAAACGAAACAGGCCATAAGCTAGATTTTAATTAATTTGGACCATATAAGGTCACTGGTATAGAGGATAGAGATAATATAGTAATATCAGATACTAAAAATAAAAAACAAAAAGTACATAAGGATAAGTTAAACATTTTTAATACATAATCATTTCTGCAGTATGGCCATACAAACAAACAAAAAATATACAAAAAAAACATTTTATATATATATTCTATACTATATAACCATATAAATATAACAATTTTAGATAAAACATTTATGTTCTTTATTCAATGTTCTTTTATTCAAATATCAAACAACAAAAAAACAAAAAAAAAGAAGTAAACCCTTTTTAATATTATTACATTCAAATACATATTCGCAAAACGAAAAAAAATTTTAATTCTAAATATATGCACATTTAATTATATAATATATAAAATAACTTCATAATGTTACGTTATTTCTCTAAAAGGGGAGGTGTAGTGCGTATATGCCCTTACAGAATACCCTGTACTTAAATATAAAGTATGCAGCACTTTGTTGCATACAATAACAATAATATAGTAAACAAGCCCAGAGCCACTTTATGTATTGGCTCGGTCTCATATTACGCAGCGCGGTTCACTAGCCCCACTAGCTGACCGTTTATGCTGCATATCCCACGCTCCGTCTGAGCGCATTCCGTGAGCAATATATATGCTCACTAATACAGGCATATGCGAGCTACTCACTCTTCCTCTCTTTGTTGCTGTTAACGAATAACAGCACAAGTATATATGTATATCCATAGGCTAACCGCACATTATTAAAACCAAATAAATTCATTCTGAACAAAGATACAAAACAGCACTGACGTGCTGGCCTTTTTATTTAAAGAGTGTTCATTTTACACTAGAGGTGCTACGAGCCAATCTACTACCGGATATTTAGAGATAGTCCATATATATATCCCGAATATTGTGCAGTTGCGGAACACAGTACCAAAGCGGGAGCGATTGATGATAAATATATTGCAACCAACTCCATCAGTGTGCTGTGGGGCGACGCCATGTCAGCGAAGTCACCGTGCAAACCGAAGGGGTTGATGAGAGTCAAGACGACATACCCGACAATTTGGATATTGCAGTCGTGACTCAAGTTTGTTGGAATTGTGCTAAGCAGGGCAATAGATACCAAGAGTGTATAGCAGCACGCACAGTGTTCTGATTTGGGTGTGGTCAGAAAGATACTTATAAACCATCGTGTGTAAGGTGAAATGCCTCAAAAAACGAACGAGTGCTTGCACCTCTGACAAGCAAGTTAGTTCCCAAGGCTACGAATACGGAGTAACTGACAATGCGTCATGTTCACTCGATCCTCTATCTGACTTCACACAAAATCCAACAGTACTATTCCCCAAAACTAGAAATCGGAAGCGTAGATCCGCACATTGGCTCGCTCAAAAAGATTATAGAAATGCCATTATATATTCGGTAGTAAATATCTCAAGCGATCTTAGACCTTATGCTCTTGTGACGATACTAGGCAATTCTATAGTTGACCTAATGGACACTGGCGCCAGTATAAGTTGAATAGGGGGCAATTTAGCACGAGAATAAGCTTTAAGCCACACACAATGTAAGCACATTAAATCAGCTGTGCGCACTGCCGATGGCCAAAATCAAGAATCTTTAGATAAGCACATAACAGTTCTGAAACAATTGGCAAATCGACTATCACTAGCAGGCCTAATTGTCAATGTACAGAAGAGTAAGTTTTGTCTGCAAGAAGTCAAATATCTCGGTTATGTAATAGGGCATCTGCGGCGATTTTTAGGAACAACAGGCTGGTAACATAAAAATTATGCCTGCATTGCTGCACCCATATTAGATACACTCAAGCAGCGAAACAAGTTCGTGTGGTCAGGTGAAGCGCAAAAAGCATTTGAGACGTTAAAGGAGGAAATGTGCTAAGCCCCAGTTTTGCATAGCCCTGATTGTTCATTGCCACTTGAGATACACTGCGATGCCAGTCATACCGGCTTGGGTGGTGTGTTTATGCAAAAGGATTTGGATGGTATTGATGTCCCAATCGCCTTCATGTCACGAAAATTGAATAAATGCCAACGCAATTATTCGGTGTCAGAAAAACAATGCTTGGCAGCGGTTATGTGCGTAAAGAAATTTCGTGCATATGTAGAAGAACATGAATTCGGCATTCAAATTAACCAATTAGTGGCTACTAATTGGAAAAAAATATTTTTTAAGTGGGAGGCTGAAGGCTTCCGATTTATTTGAATCCAAGATTAGAACTGAAGTACAATTGTGAACTTATGCTGCAAGTCAGCTATGGTTATGATAAAGCTTATTCTCTTAAAGCTCAAAACCTCGCGGTGATCTTATGCTGTGAATCAGCTGTGTTTATGCTAAAGCTTCTTTCCTTAAAGTTTAAAAGCTCGCGGGGGCGGCTTGCGTAAGCTAGACGCTTGGAGTCATGTTTACATTAGCAATTGCGCTCTAGAGAATGGGTCTTTAGTTTACGTTATGAATTGCGCATGAGAATATGAATCTTTCGTTTATGTTATGAATAGCGCATGAGAATATGGATCTTTATGTTAAGTGGTTGCGCTGTTATGTTTATGTTAGAGCCGGGAATCTGGATATTAATGTTAGCAGAGCCGCAGCTGCGCGTTAAGTGGACGTAGTGATTGAAATGGGTCTGAAAGGGCTAAGTAATTAAGATAGCGACTTATACTGACATGTTGTTTATGATTGCAATAGGAATTGCCTTGCGGGCTGGGTGATAACTCCTCCCTTTCTTAAAAAGGATCGTCCGCGATTCTTAATGATTTCTTTTTAAAGATTCAATTTGTTCGTTTAATTTGGTTTAATATGTCAAGCTCTGTTTCTGTAGTTTGAGTGTTATGGTACTTTTGATTACTTGACGATTTCAATTTCAGTATTTTGAGGGGATTTAAATTTAAGGGCAGCGTTTAAGAAGCTTTACCATAGTAAAAATAAAAATTAGTATAAATAATAAAAAGGTTATTTTTGAATGATTACTTTCTAATTTTATAACAATTATTGATAATATAATTGTATTTTCTATTTGAAGTTCAGTATTGTTAGTAACTTGATATTCACTAACTAAGTAGTTTGTGAATTTATTGTGTTTTACGTAATTAAGAATATTTTCTTTTACATTGGTGTTGGTAACATTGTTTATGGTTACTATGGTTTTAAATGCAACAAGGTAAATGCCTGTAAGCCAGGTTTCGTTAATACAGTTTGTGCCTGATACTAAAATAGCGCCGTCTGTTATAAATTCTCTTGTTTTATTTTTTTCGGATTATTTTATACAACTTGTAAATTGTTTATTAAGGAGATTTACTAAACAGTTTGGTTCAAAATTAATGTGGGCAAAACTATTATAAATTTCTCTTTTAAAGTTTTCAATGAGGTAAAACGTGTTATTACATTTAGCAATTTTGTCGTTAACGAAAAATTTTCCATCTGTTTGGGATATGGCTTTAGCGTGGTATAACTTACAATTGTAATTAATTGTAGGGTATTTTATAAAAACTATGATTAAACCTTGGTATAAAACGATCGAAAAAGAGGAAATGTGTAAAAGATCGATTAGAGTGATATTGAGTGTTTCGTGATTAAATATATTTATCATGTCTTGTTTATTTAAAATTTTTGGATTCAATATTCTGGCTTTGGAAAATGTGATAGTATCCAGCAGATTTTGTAGGTCAAGTGATAACAACTTAAGTCGATATTTTTTCATAAGTAATTCCTGATTAAATTTAATATCTCTTAAATGATTTGTGATTTTAGTGACTTCTTTGAAAATTGCAGGAATAGATTTGATTTTGCTTATTATTGTTTTGAACAAGTTCATTGATTTTAGTTTGAATAGTTATCATGTCATCATGGTCTGGTGTTCCTGTGATCCATTTAAAAATGGTACCTAGTTCATTGATACTACGTTTGGCAATTTTGTGAGGTGTAAGTTCAGAAAGGAGCGTTTTGATTAAATTCAATTCCAAGGTTACTTCCCAATCAATTGTATTGTTTTCGTTTTTAAAAAAATTTAATTCTTTTTCAAAGATATCGTTATAAAAACTTAGATTAGTAACGTGAAAAACTTCTCCGTATGCTTCGTAGAAAAAAAGATTATCTGTATCCTCAAGAAGGACATAGTCATCATTTGAATAATTAATAATGTCTGCACCACAAAACGGCAGTAAAACAGATAAGATACATAAAATGTGCATTCTAAAAATACATTAGAAAAACATAAAATAGGTTAGAATTTGATATTGTCTTTGTGAATAATACGATCCCTATTGTATATTTTAACTTTATTTCCTAAGTCTTCTTTAACTACCTGTTTTTTAAATCTAGGTTGTAATTTGTTTCGTTCGCCATGTTTTTTCTCATAAATTATTTCACCTACTTGGTAATTTTTTGGTGACCTCTTTTTGTTATGGTACTCTATCATTTTGGCTTGGGCTGATTTTAATTGTTCTGACAAGTTTGGATGTTTTTTTTTTTAAATAATATGTCACATGGTTTTTGTTGAGTTGTCGATTGAATTGTGTTGTTATACTCTTTAACTACTCGGTATACGAGTTCGGAATGATCCATTATATTATATTCTTCTTGAATACAACGAGAAATTTCGATTATTGTTGAATGAACTCTTTCTACCTGACCGTTGCTTAAACTGTGTCTGGGGTCTGCATAATAAATCGCTATACCTGAACGAGTCATTGACGATTTGAATTGTGTCGACGAAAACGTAGGTTCGGTGTCCATCATTATGGATTTAGCGAAAGGAAAAGTTTGGATAAGTTCCAACACTTTGTATGCCATATCTAATTTGTCATTGATTTCCTTAATCACTAAAAATTTAGAATATGCGTCTAGGCATGTCAAGAATGTTAATTTTTGAGCATAAAAAATGTCAATATGTAATTGTTCACCTTCTCTCTCCGGAATAGGGGCTTTAGAAATAGGAATTTGCTTAGGGTTTCTGTTATATTTATTTTTATTACAAATTTCGCAGTAGCGTATGTGTTGCTTAAGGGTTTTATATAGTGTTGGCCAATAATAGTATTTGAGAATTTGCTTAAGATTTTTGTCCAAACCTCTATGTGCACGAGCATGTGTTTCTTCTATTATAATTTCTTGGTCATTTTTGTTTTCGATGTCTAGGACAAACTTTTTATTAAATAAAAATTTGTTATTAAGTGTTTTTTAATGAGTTTTGGATTTCGTATAAATCTTCGGGACTGCAATGAATTCCTGTAGTCAGGTTTGGTTGAAGAAATTCTTTAAGTATGATTATTAAATTGTGTACTGTGTCGTATTCTATAATATGTCTTGTTTTGTTGAAAACTTCATATTTTTCGTGAATTGTTATGTTGTTTTTAGAAACAAGTAGTTGTTGTTTAAATTGGTTCAATGGTTTGTGTGTTTCTTCAATAACGTTTTTATAACTACTGTCGGCTGAGTGGATAGTTTCATTATCGGACGACGGTTCTTCTTCGGACACGAGATTACTCTCATTGGATATATGATTGATCATTACCCTTGATAGCGCGTCAGCGACGACATTGGTAGATCCTGGTTTGTAAAATATTTTAGGGGAAAATTCTTCTATGAAAGCATGCCATCTTTTCATTTTTGAATTAGGGTTTCGTGCAGAAACTGCAAAAGAAAGTGGTTGATGGTCTGTTTGGATTTTTAAATTTGTAACACCATACAAGTAGTTCCTAAAGTTTTTTAATGCCCATACAATGGCGTATAGTTCCCTTTCATTTGTGGCGTAATTTCTTTCTGTTTTATTTAAGGTTTTTGAAACAAAGGTGATTGGTTTGTTTTCCTGTGAAAGGACGGCGCCTATGGCGACGTCGGAAGCGTCTGTGATGAGGAAGAACTTCTTTGTATAATCTGGCTGAGTTAGTTCGATGTTTACAATCAAGTGTGATTTTAAGTTTTCAAACGCAGAGATTGCTTCTTCGTCTAGAGATATTTCTGTTTTGTTGGACATATGTTTTGAAACCATACCGTTATGTCCCTGTAACAATTTGATGAGTGGTTTTGCTATAGTCGCGTAGTTTTTTACAAACTTCCTGTTGTAGTCTGTTAAGCCAAGAAAACCTCGCAATTCCCTTAAATTATTAGGAGAAGGGTATTTCATGATTGATTCTATTTTTTTCGGATCAGTTTTAATGATATTGTATGATACTATGTATCCTAAAAATTCTATTTCTTTTCTAAAGAATTTTGATTTTTCCAAGGATATTTTCATGTTTGCTTTGAATAGAATTTCAATGATTTCTTGTAAATCATCAAAATGTTGTTCCGGAGTATTTGAAAAAACTATTATGTCGTCCATATAAATGTGACAAGTTTTTCCGATTTTTTCACGTAATATATTGTCCATTGCTCTCTGGAAGGTGCTTGGCGCGTTCGCAAGCCCAAATGGCAAACGAAGAAATTCATATTTTCCATTGTTAATGGAAAAAGCTGTTTTTTCGATGTCTTCTTCTTTCATTAGAATCTGATGAAATCCAGATTCTAAGTCAATTGTCGAAAACATTTTGGCTTTGCCTAGGTTGGATAGAATGACTGAAGTATCAGGCATTGGATACCTATCGGGGATTGTATCGTTATTCAGTTTCTTAGAATCTATTATCAAAAACCTTTTTTCCCTACTACCCATACCGGGGCATTATAAGGACATCTGCTGGGCCTTATTATATTTTCATTTAACATCCTGTTTATTTCCTGACTAACAAAATTGTTAGCTGAATGAGGATAAAGATATTGTTCACTGTAAATTGCAGTTTCGTTTAATGTTCTTATCTCTCCTCTAATATCTGTTCTAAAAGGGAGACATGTTTGAATCTGAGAATGCTTTGTTTCTATTTTTTGAACGACTTGTTGCTCAAGGATATTCAAATTATCCATTTCATTAATGGAATGATTTATTTTGCATAAAGAAGAACTTGTTGTAGAGGATACCGACATCTTTCGACGTCTGCTCTTTTTGAGTTTTAATTTCTTTAGCTTTTCTTCCTAAAGAAAATCCTCAACTTTAGTTTTTTCGATACGTGGGCTATCAGCGTCACTTAAAGACGATGATTCTGTATCGGATACATTAAATAAAGAAAATGATTTACATTTCCCACTTTGGTAGTTCAAATACAAAACAACGTTATAGGCTTCGTCTGAACTTTTTAAATGGCCAACCGTTTCTTGCACATGTTTTTTAAAATAAATATTTTCCTGTTTGTTATTATAAAGCAAAGTTCCCTTTGACAAGTCGATTACAGCTCCTTTAGTAGATTATAACCGACTAATAGATCTGCGTCTAGATTGTTAATTTCATAAAATCTGTGGCGTTTGCCAAATATGTTTATGTTATGAAAATGAGATATGATACTGTAGCCATTTACAGTTTTAATTCTTTTTTTATAACTAATTCTTCTGCGTTATCGTATATACCCTCTTTTATATAACAAGCGGTAGCCCCGGTGTCAATTAATATTTTTAAAATTTTATTTATTTTTTTGTCTATTCTGAAAATGTAGGGGAGTTCTCCCCCTCTTCTTCTAAAAAATGGTCTTCCTCAAGGTTATTGATACGCATGAGTTTGTTAGGCTGCTGAACCGAAGGGGGAGCGTATTCCCGATTCTTTGGTTGAGCCGAATTTCGATTTTGGGGATACGGATAAGGTGTAGTTGTATGGATTTGTCTACATCCATGGGCTCCGGTGGAGGTTGAGGAGTCTTGTTGCTTTGCGCAAAAATTTGATTTTGTGGAACCTGATTGAACCTTAAGTGATTGTCATACCTTTTAATAGGTTGTTTTGGGGATTCAGCTTTCTTTTGCTGATTGTTATGCCCTGGGTTTGGATTGTTACGTTGATGGGTATTTGCGAAATGGTGGTAAGCGGAGTTAGCCCTTTGGTAATTCGCTTCCAGTTCCTGAGCTTTTGGCAAAGCATTAGGCAGATTTTCAGGTTTAAGGGAGAACAAAACTTCTGATAAAGAACCGTTAAGACCTGTGATGAAAATTCTTAAAGCGTTGTCTCTGTTTTTCTTATTCATTTCTGTAATGATGTTGGCTTTGTCACCATACGTCATAATAGTTTTCTACTTCCTTCTTTATACATTCGCATGGCACAGCAAGCGGCTTCGCGCCAACTAACATATTGTTGCATTTGACGTTATCGGCAGCACCGAGGGTTTACTTAGTTGGTTGCGCGCGATATTATCGGCCACGCCGATATCTTTTTGTCATATGGTCAGAGTATGCGGGGTGAAGTTGGGCCTACGGCGGAGCCCAAATTTGTGAAGGTTGGCAACGCCAGACTTGCGATCCACGGCGACAAAAGCGACGATTGCTATTGGCCGCCCAGTTCGCTCTTAAAGAGACTATGAGGAGAGTGGATCGCATGCCCTTGCATATGCCCTTGGCCTTCATTTGGGCCATTGACCCAAAAAAATGCAGCTGCGCAGATGGGCAGCAACGGTGCCCGCCTCGCAAACGTATGCCGAAATTCGGCACCGATGATGTTGCTGCCCAAATGTACGAGGAGTTCGAATTGATCAGCGGTCAACGACGGGCGTGCCAGCTCGAAGCGACCGTAAAGGTCAAGTTTTACATGTCGGCCGCATAAAAACAAAATAAAAGTTTCTTGAAAAATGCTCCACAATTAAAATTTAAGCAATAAATTATTTCTTTGGCCGTTTATTATGCTCCGGCAACGAAGGGACCAGCTCCAACACCAGAGAAGCCCACGAAGTCACCCCGAAAGGCCCGGTTTTGGTTCAGTGGCGCACGCCAGCCATATTAGCGGCGCACGCCAACCATATCCGCGACGCTGTCAGAAGGCGACGAGACGAGCCACCCACGACCGGGCTCCAACAACGAAGAAGAAGCCACAGGCGAGACCCGCCCACATCCTCCGAGTGAGTCCGTTCCATTTGGCCCCTCCTCGTTCGAGCCCTTGTCAGAGTCAGATGAAGACTCCTGATTGTACTCCCTGAAAAAGAGCAGTTTTTTTTTTGTCGTTAAATTTAGTTTTTTTTTGTGGTTATAAATTATATCTATACATACACAGGCACTTACGCCGAGCTTCACTTAAGAGTGCGAACGGTGAGGGAAACTCCAAAGGTGATGCATCTGCGCCTGTAAAATATAAAAATTTAATATTAACACTTGCGCGAACTATGCTCACATACTTACCTAATTTGAATTACCCACTTATATCGCCCCTTACCACCCCCCAGAGAGCTCTTTAGGTAGGGTAAGGTAGAGTTAAGAATTTAGGTATGTGTGTGGGCACATTGTTCCAAAATCGTCGCAACGATTGCCTCTAAATTGTCTCCTTGATTGTTTCTTTTTGAGGCGACTAGCAATATCTTTGCAGGATTTCATCGCCCGTTCTATTTAGTGCTGTTAAAAAATAAAAAAAATGTGAATTTTATAAAATAAGAAAAAAGTTTAGAAATTAATAAACCTTGTCCATAAGTATAAGTATAGGCAACATTAATACGCACCTGGAGAAGAAATGTTCACGTGCATGAATACTAATTTATCTGAATGGAGACCTCGTGCAAACTAAAAAGAAATAAAAGGAATATTAATGCCAATAATTATAAGAGTACACAAACCATTATACACACCTGTGAAGTACACGAAATATCCACTTGCATGAGATTCTAAATAGCTTCAAAGATAAATGCCATAAGCGATGACAATAATTGTTATAAATTTTAAGAGAACGCAGCCAATTATACGCACCTATTGAAAGAAAAGCATGTCCGGCTAAATTCGTTTTGTTGGGGAGAGTGGGCATGATGGGGAAGAAGAGGAAAATTTTCATTGTTTTCGTGTGAAATTGTTGATTCGGATAACGGAGTGCAATTTAAATCACATGCCTTCAATAAATTGTGCCCTTCGTTCAGGTTTTCACTTAGCCATTCATAGCAGTCCTTATTATCTTACGTTTGGGCAGAATATGAGTACAAATGGAAAGACTTATCAACTCTTGCGAAACGTGCAGTAATTAGAAGGCCGAACTACAAGTTTTAATTGGAACGATTCACATGACATTACACGTTAAGCAGCGAAAAAAGGAATACAGAAATGGTAGATGCAAAACGATAAAACCTACAACCTCCAAACCCGTAATGTATATTTCAGTGTTAGTCAGGAAGTCTTCCGCCGCAATTTTCAGTAGAGTAACGTTGTAAAAGGATTCAGCTCAAAATTAGCCCAACTTGGCTGTAGCTATTATGTGTTGGAGCACTCACATGGAAAAATACTAGGAAAGTTCCACGCAAAGGACATAAAGCAGTAAATTTGTTTTATAGTGTATTCAAGCGGGAATTCCACTTTGCCGTTTGAAACGACTAAGTGCGATTTTGGCAGGGGGATTTGTAATATGCATTATATATATATGTATATATTGACAATATTAAAGTGCGATACAAATATTTTTTTTCGGTACCTAAAAGTAGTCTTTATGGCTCCAAGTAATATTATTTATTTACTTATTTATTAACCAATGCTGGTAGCTTTCGGGTTGTCTTATCTTAAATAATATTATCTAAAATAACTAACTAAACAGAAACTATGAAACTTAAAGAAAATGTAAAATTAATTTGTTTAAAAGAAAGAATTTTTGAAGCTTATATTTAAAACTAGCGGGTATAGCCCGGCCTTGCCCGTGGCCCGTATGTTATAAAATCAATGTTCTCAAACAAATTTGATATGATTTTGAAACTGATCGGATGGTAAACAAAAAACTTTCATACAACCGTTTTCCGCCAATTTACCACTGTTGCGGGTGGAATTTTCCAAATCGCTGAAATACGTATTTATTAAGTTCTTATGTAGAGCTTTGAAAATAAGTTTGAAGCAAATCGGACACAACTTAAAATTTCGTCCAAAAAATCTTTAAATCGCATTCCCCCTGAAGAAGTTTGAATTCTGCGAAAAGTGTGAAACACGTCTCAAATGATTTTTCTTATAGATCTCTGGAAATGAATTTGAGCGCGAAACGTCACCCACCAAATCTTTGACCTCCATTTTCATCAAGGAAGAACTGATTTTCCTAAAAGTGTGAAACACCTCTCGGGCCGATCGGATGGTAAACAAAAAAGTTACATACAAACGTTTTTCGCGATTTTTCCACACTTTCGGGTGGAATTTCCCGAAACCCCGTCTTAACGTGCACCTACATCACATAAGTTAGCTACAGTGAAAATTTCAGCTTCCTAGTTCTTACGGTTTGGGCTCTGCGTTGATCACCAATCAGTCAGTCAGTCAGTACAAACAGTTATATATATAGAGATGAGCACTATTGGCAGAAAAATAGAAATGCATTTCAGTTAGAAGTCTGATATAAAGATCCAATGATCTGTTCATAGGCTCGTTACTTTCATAAGCAGTTCTATGAGTCCCCACAGAAAACCCCAAATGGTATAGCAAAGATCTGCTCGGCACATTAAAGTTAACGCGTACTAGAAGGGACGGGCAGTCAACAATTCCTACAATTAAATTAAATTAGAAAAAGCAACGCTGCTATCACTCTTCTATTTTCCGGAGATGACAAATGTAGTAATCTACACTAAGGGGTCGGCAAAGTTAAGGCAATGTAGATTAAATTTTAAATATTGCTTTTGCAGGCTTTCAATCCTATTTGTGTGCACAATTGCGGATGGACTCCAGATACAAGAGGCATACTCTAATATTGACCGCACAAAGGCCGAATATAAAGATAATCTCGTGGGATCTCGGGACTGGTCGAACTGGTAGAATTGCGCTTAACAAAGCCAAACATCGCATACGCCTTCGGAATAATATAGTTTATATGCTGAATGAATAAGAACTTAGAATCGAAAATGACTCCTAGGTCCAAAGCTTCTGTTTAACGAGTAAAATCTTTGCCCGTTAATAGAATATGATGAAAGAATGGCATAAAAACATTTGCTAAATGTGATGGGATAGCATTTAGATAAGTTCAGTGGTAACTACTATGTCTACACCATTCAGATAAGTTGTGTAAGTCCTTTTGCAAAAACAGTACATCATGCTGAGACGAAATACATTTGAGTATTTTAAGGACATCGGCAATTAATAGATAATCAGACGAACGGAAGCAACTCCCTATATCAATAATAAATAAGTTAAATAGAAGCGGACCAAGACAACTCCCCTGAGGTATCCCCGATGATGCAACATAGGGTGCGGACAAAGTATTGTTGATGCGTACGCGATAATAACGATCAGACAGATAGGAAGTAAACCAGCTTAATAAAGAAGACTGAAAACCCAGCTTAGAAGGTTTATCGAAGTTTTTAGAATAGTCAGTATACATTGCATGAACCTGAAAACGAGGGTCAAAGCTTTGGATGCAAAAATTGTAAAAAAAAATCGCTAAATTAGTCACTGTAGATCTACCCCGCGAGCAGCCATGCTGTCTAGGATCCATATACAGTTTATTTATAAAGGAGATATGTTTTACGACCATCCGATCTGTTATACTTAAATCCGAATTAACTGACCAGTGTCTTAGTTATGTGCGTCGACGAGGTTGTTCTTTTCAAATTGACAAACGACCAGAACTTTTTTAGGCAAGTCTTAATCCCATCCTCGATATTTAGTATATATTGGATGTAGAGAAATTTGTTTAAAAATTCAAACTCTCGCTAATGTAGAAAATATCTTTCCCAATCGGAGGGTCTCCGATATTCACAAAATTTCTTTAAAATTTGTTATGTAGGTTTTTCAGTTTTTTAGACCCTTTGTGTACAAGGCAAACCATGCAAACCCTGCCTTTTCCGTGGGAAATGATCATGCAGAACATGATGAAGAGCTGCAATAAAGTTATCAAAGCAGTAGTCGAAATTAATATGAGATACGATTCTCTGCCAATTGAGAGTAGAAAAACAGTTATTGATAATATTAAAGATGCAGTGAGAAAAATTATATTCTTATGTGATTTAGAGAATTTATAAAATTTGACTAACAATAGGATAGGAACATGATGCATGTCACTATTAGTTAGAAGGTTTAAGCACTGCCATAGTAGATTTGGTACGCTTATTAAGAGCCTCCGTTGATAACTCAATGCACTCAACATGAAAAACTCTGCGGCAGATAGAAGAGCACTGGAAAGCATCAAAGTTTTTTAGCTGAGCTGCTGATACCTCAGTACTGCACTAAACACAAATGCGAAACGGCATAGCGGATTAAAATAACACGTCCGAACGCTGCGAAAGCTGATGATCGAACGCAATTAATTTATATGCAATTACTATGGATTGGCAGCACCATCTAGCGGTGAGTTTCCACAAGCTTACTTGGTGAACTAGGCGATTGCGCAGTCAGCTGTTTATCCCTAAATCTGAAAATTACCTTGAAAATTATCAAAGATATACGTGGTGCGCGTTCAAAGATAGCCAAATTATTGAAAAAAATTATGCTATTACTAAAAAAGTAAAAAATAAAGTGAATAAAACTACGATGGCAATAACGCTGTTATAATGTAATAATATAATGTATATTGTATTATGTATAATGTATAATGTATAATGTATAATGTATAATGTATAATGTATAATGTATAATGTATAATGTATAATGTATAATGTATAATGTATAATGTATAATGTATAATGTATAATGTATAATGTATAATGTATAATGTATAATGTATAATGTATAATGTATAATGTATAATGTATAATGTATAATGTATAATGTATAATGTATAATGTATAATGTATAATGTATAATGTATAATGTATAATGTATAATGTATAATGTATAATGTATAATGTATAATGTATAATGTATAATGTATAATGTATAATGTATAATGTATAATGTATAATGTATAATGTATAATGTATAATGTATAATGTATAATGTATAATGTATAATGTATAATGTATAATGTATAATGTATAATGTATAATGTATAATGTATAATGTATAATGTATAATGTATAATGTATAATGTATAATGTATAATGTATAATGTATAATGTATAATGTATAATGTATAATGTATAATGTATAATGTATAATGTATAATGTATAATGTATAATGTATAATGTATAATGTATAATGTATAATGTATAATGTATAATGTATAATGTATGATATATAATGTATAATGTATAATGTATAATGTATAATGTATAATGTATAATGTATAATGTATAATGTATAATGTATAATGTATAATGTATAATGTATAATGTATAATGTATAATGTATAATGTATAATGTATAATGTATAATGTATAATGTATAATGTATAATGTATAATGTATAATGTATAATGTATAATGTATAATGTATAATGTATAATGTATAATGTATAATGTATAATGTATAATGTATAATGTATAATGTATAATGTATAATGTATAATGTATAATGTATAATGTATAATGTATAATGTATAATGTATAATGTATAATGTATAATGTATAATGTATAATGTATAATGTATAATGTATAATGTATAATGTATAATGTATAATGTATAATGTATAATGTATAATGTATAATGTATAATGTATAATGTATAATGTATAATGTATAATGTATAATGTATAATGTATAATGTATAATATATAATGTATAATGTATAATGTTTGTGCCTGTGGTGGCAAAAGGCACACACATTCAAATGCTCTATCATGTATTTCTTCGTCCAGTCAGCCATTATGAGAAGATTTTGATATATTTATATTTATTAAAAACTTAAATGACCTTAATGATATATTTATATATTATATTTTAATATTTTTGTTTACTGTGGGGACCAATTTTGCTTAAAATTAAAAAAAAACGAGAAAGAAGGGCTATCTTCGTCACGCCGAAGATTTAATACCCTTGCAGGCCGAACCTTTTCGGTTATCACGAATTCTAAGCACTTTGTGCTTGCTTCTGTCTGGCTTACGTCCATGTCCTTCTCAAAAAAAAAAAGTTTTTCATACAAAAACTTAATTTTTGACCGATCGTTCCTATGGCAGCTATATGATATAGTTGTCCGATCTTTATAGGATTTTGCATGTAAATGGGGAGCGTAGTAAAACTAATAAATACCGAGTTTGGTCAAGATATCTTGAGAAACATAAAAATTTTCCATACAAAAACTTAATTTTCGACCGATCGTTCCTATGGCAGCTATATGATATAGTTGCCCGATCTTAGATTTATATGCAATTACTATGGATTGGCAGCACCATCTAGCGGTGAGTTTCCACAAGCTTACTTGGTGAACTAGGCGATTGCGCAGTCAGCTGTTTATCCCTAAATCTGAAAATTACCTTGAAAATTATCAAAGATATACGTGGTGCGCGTTCAAAGATAGCCAAATTAGTGAAAAAAATTATGCTATTACTAAAAAAGTAAAAAATAAAGTGAATAAAACTACGATGGCAATAACGCTGTTATAAGTAATAATATAATGTATATTTTATTATGTATAATTATAATTATAATGTATAATGTATAATGTATAATGTATAATGTATAATTATAATGTATAATGTATAATGTATAATGTATAATGTATAATGTATAATGTATAATGTATAATGTATAATGTATAATGTATAATGTATAATGTATAATGTATAATGTATAATGTATAATGTATAATGTATAATGTATAATGTATAATGTATAATGTATAATGTATAATGTATAATGTATAATGTATAATGTATAATGTATAATGTATAATGTATAATGTATAATGTATAATGTATAATGTATAATGTATAATGTATAATGTATAATGTATAATGTATAATGTATAATGTATAATGTATAATGTATAATGTATAATGTATAATGTATAATGTATAATGTATAATGTATAATGTATAATGTATAATGTATAATGTATAATGTATAATGTATAATGTATAATGTATAATGTATAATGTATAATGTATAATGTATAATGTATAATGTATAATGTATAATGTATAATGTATAATGTATAATGTATAATGTATAATGTATAATGTATAATGTATAATGTATAATGTATAATGTATAATGTATAATGTATAATGTATAATGTATAATGTATAATGTATAATGTATAATGTATAATGTATAATGTATAATGTATAATGTATAATGTATAATGTATAATGTATAATGTATAATGTATAATGTATAATGTATAATGTATAATGTATAATGTATAATGTATAATGTATAATGTATAATGTATAATGTATAATGTATAATGTATAATGTATAATGTATAATGTATAATGTATAATGTATAATGTATAATGTATAATGTATAATGTATAATGTATAATGTATAATGTATAATGTATAATGTATAATGTATAATGTATAATGTATAATGTATAATGTATAATGTATAATGTATAATGTATAATGTATAATGTATAATGTATAATGTATAATGTATAATGTATAATGTATAATGTATAATGTATAATGTATAATGTATAATGTATAATGTATAATGTATAATGTATAATGTATAATGTATAATGTATAATGTATAATGTATAATGTATAATGTATAATGTATAATGTATAATGTATAATGTATAATGTATAATGTATAATGTATAATGTATAATGTATAATGTATAATGTATAATGTATAATGTATAATGTATAATGTATAATGTATAATGTATAATGTATAATGTATAATGTATAATGTATAATGTATAATGTATAATGTATAATGTATAATGTATAATGTATAATGTATAATGTATAATGTATAATGTATAATGTATAATGTATAATGTATAATGTATAATGTATAATGTATAATGTATAATGTATAATGTATAATGTATAATGTATAATGTATAATGTATAATGTATAATGTATAATGTATAATGTATAATGTATAATGTATAATGTATAATGTATAATGTATAATGTATAATGTATAATGTATAATGTATAATGTATAATGTATAATGTATAATGTATAATGTATAATGTATAATGTATAATGTATAATGTATAATGTATAATGTATAATGTATAATGTATAATGTATAATGTATAATGTATAATGTATAATGTATAATGTATAATGTATAATGTATAATGTATAATGTATAATGTATAATGTATAATGTATAATGTATAATGTATAATGTATAATGTATAATGTATAATGTATAATGTATAATGTATAATGTATAATGTATAATGTATAATGTATAATGTATAATGTATAATGTATAATGTATAATGTATAATGTATAATGTATAATGTATAATGTATAATGTATAATGTATAATGTATAATGTATAATGTATAATGTATAATGTATAATGTATAATGTATAATGTATAATGTATAATGTATAATGTATAATGTATAATGTATAATGTATAATGTATAATGTATAATGTATAATGTATAATGTATAATGTATAATGTATAATGTATAATGTATAATGTATAATGTATAATGTATAATGTATAATGTATAATGTATAATGTATAATGTATAATGTATAATGTATAATGTATAATGTATAATGTATAATGTATAATGTATAATGTATAATGTATAATGTATAATGTATAATGTATAATGTATAATGTATAATGTATAATGTATAATGTATAATGTATAATGTATAATGTATAATGTATAATGTATAATGTATAATGTATAATGTATAATGTATAATGTATAATGTATAATGTATAATGTATAATGTATAATGTATAATGTATAATGTATAATGTATAATGTATAATGTATAATGTATAATGTATAATGTATAATGTATAATGTATAATGTATAATGTATAATGTATAATGTATAATGTATAATGTATAATGTATAATGTATAATGTATAATGTATAATGTATAATGTATAATGTATAATGTATAATGTATAATGTATAATGTATAATGTATAATGTATAATGTATAATGTATAATGTATAATGTATAATGTATAATGTATAATGTATAATGTATAATGTATAATGTATAATGTATAATGTATAATGTATAATGTATAATGTATAATGTATAATGTATAATGTATAATGTATAATGTATAATGTATAATGTATAATGTATAATATATAATGTATAATGTATAATGTTTGTGCCTGTGGTGGCAAAAGGCACACACATTCAAATGCTCTATCATGTATTTCTTCGTCCAGTCAGCCATTATGAGAAGATTTTGATATATTTATATTTATTAAAAACTTAAATGACCTTAATGATATATTTATATATTATATTTTAATATTTTTGTTTACTGTGGGGACCAATTTTGCTTAAAATTAAAAAAAAACGAGAAAGAAGGGCTATCTTCGTCACGCCGAAGATTTAATACCCTTGCAGGCCGAACCTTTTCGGTTATCACGAATTCTAAGCACTTTGTGCTTGCTTCTGTCTGGCTTACGTCCATGTCCTTCTCAAAAAAAAAAGTTTTTCATACAAAAACTTAATTTTTGACCGATCGTTCCAATGGCAGCTATATGATATAGTTGTCCGATCTTTATAGGATTTTGCATGTAAATGGGGAGCGTAGTAAAACTAATAAATACCGAGTTTGGTCAAGATATCTTGAGAAACATAAAAATTTTCCATACAAAAACTTAATTTTCGACCGATCGTTCCTATGGCAGCTATATGATATAGTTGCCCGATCTTAGATTTATATGCAATTACTATGGATTGGCAGCACCATCTAGCGGTGAGTTTCCACAAGCTTACTTGGTGAACTAGGCGATTGCGCAGTCAGCTGTTTATCCCTAAATCTGAAAATTACCTTGAAAATTATCAAAGATATACGTGGTGCGCGTTCAAAGATAGCCAAATTAGTGAAAAAAATTATGCTATTACTAAAAAAGTAAAAAATAAAGTGAATAAAACTACGATGGCAATAACGCTGTTATAAGTAATAATATAATGTATATTTTATTATGTATAATGTATAATGTATAATGTATAATGTATAATGTATAATGTATAATGTATAATGTATAATGTATAATGTATAATGTATAATGTATAATGTATAATGTATAATGTATAATGTATAATGTATAATGTATAATGTATAATGTATAATGTATAATGTATAATGTATAATGTATAATGTATAATGTATAATGTATAATGTATAATGTATAATGTATAATGTATAATGTATAATGTATAATGTATAATGTATAATGTATAATGTATAATGTATAATGTATAATGTATAATGTATAATGTATAATGTATAATGTATAATGTATAATGTATAATGTATAATGTATAATGTATAATGTATAATGTATAATGTATAATGTATAATGTATAATGTATAATGTATAATGTATAATGTATAATGTATAATGTATAATGTATAATGTATAATGTATAATGTATAATGTATAATGTATAATGTATAATGTATAATGTATAATGTATAATGTATAATGTATAATGTATAATGTATAATGTATAATGTATAATGTATAATGTATAATGTATAATGTATAATGTATAATGTATAATGTATAATGTATAATGTATAATGTATAATGTATAATGTATAATGTATAATGTATAATGTATAATGTATAATGTATAATGTATAATGTATAATGTATAATGTATAATGTATAATGTATAATGTATAATGTATAATGTATAATGTATAATGTATAATGTATAATGTATAATGTATAATGTATAATGTATAATGTATAATGTATAATGTATAATGTATAATGTATAATGTATAATTATAATGTATAATGTATAATGTATAATTATAATTATAATGTATAATTATAATGTATAATGTATAATGTATAATTATAATGTATAATGTATAATTATAATGTATAATTATAATTATAATTATAATTATAATTATAATTATAATTATAATTATAATTAAATTATAAAAATAAAAAATAAAAAATTATAAATAATATAATATAATATAATATAATTATAATTATAATTAAATATAATATAATATAATATAATTATAATTATAATTATAATTATAATATAATATAATTATAATTATAATTATAATTATAATTATAATTATAATTATAATTATAATTAAATTATAATATAATTATAATTATAATTATAATTATAATTATAATTATATTATAATTATAATTATAATTATAATTATAATTATAATTATAATTATAATTATAATGTATAATGTATAATTATAATTATAATATAATTATAATTATAATTATAATTATAATTATAATTATAATTATAATTATAATTATAATTATAATTATAATTATAATTATAATTATAATTATAATTATAATTATAATTATAATTATAATTATAATTATAATTATAATTATAATTATAATTATAATTATAATTATAATTATAATTATAATATATAATATATAATTATAATTATAATTATAATTATAATTATAATTATAATTATAATTATAATTAAAAATATAATTATAATATAATATAATATAATTATAATATAATATAATTATAATATAATTATAATATAATTATAATTATAATTATAATTATAATATAATTATAATATAATTATAATATAATATAATAAATATAATTATAATATAATTATAATTATAATTATAAAAAATAATAAAAAAAAAATATAAAAAAAAAAAATTAAAAAATTAAAAATAAATAAAAAAAAATAAAAAATATAAAAATAAAATAATATAATAAATAAATAAAAAAAAATAAATAAAAAAAATAAATATAAATATAAAAATATAATAATATATATATATAATATAATATAATTATAATTATATTATAATTATATATAATTATAATTATAATTATAATTATAATTATAATTATAATTATAATTATAATTATAATTATAATTATAATTATAATTATAATGTATAATTATAAGTATATTATAATTATATTATATTATTTATATTATAATTATAATTATAATTATAATGTATAATTATAATTATAATTATAATTATAATTATAATGTATAATTATAATTATAATGTATAATGTATAATGTATAATGTATAATTATAATTATAATGTATAATTATATGTATAATTATAATGTATAATTATAATTATAATTATAATTATAATTATAATTATAATTATAATTATAATTATAATTATAATGTATAATTATAATGTATAATGTATAATGTATATGTATAATTATAATTATAATGTATAATGTATAATTATAATGTATAATGTATAATTATAATGTATAATGTATAATTATAATTATAATGTATAATTATAATATATAATGTATAATGTATAATGTATAATGTATAATGTATAATGTATAATGTATAATGTATAATGTATAATGTATAATGTATAATGTATAATGTATAATGTATAATGTATAATGTATAATGTATAATGTATAATGTATAATGTATAATGTATAATGTATAATGTATAATGTATAATGTATAATGTATAATGTATAATGTATAATGTATAATGTATAATGTATAATGTATAATGTATAATGTATAATGTATAATGTATAATGTATAATTATAATGTATAATGTATAATGTATAATGTATAATGTATAATGTATAATGTATAATGTATAATGTATAATGTATAATGTATAATGTATAATGTATAATGTATAATGTATAATGTATAATGTATAATGTATAATGTATAATGTATAATGTATAATGTATAATGTATAATGTATAATGTATAATGTATAATGTATAATGTATAATGTATAATGTATAATGTATAATGTATAATGTATAATGTATAATGTATAATGTATAATGTATAATGTATAATGTATAATTATAATGATATAATTATAATTATAATTATAATGTATAATTATAATTATAATTATAATGTATAATGTATAATGTATAATGTATAATGTATAATGTATAATGTATAATGTATATGTATAATGTATAATGTATAATGTATAATGTATAATGTATAATGTATAATGTATAATGTATAATGTATAATGTATAATGTATAATGTATAATGTATAATGTATAATGTATAATGTATAATGTATAATGTATAATGTATAATGTATTATGTATAATGTATAATGTATAATGTATAATGTATAATGTATAATGTATAATGTATAATGTATAATGTATAATGTATAATGTATAATGTATAATGTATAATGTATAATGTATAATGTATAATGTATAATGTATAATGTATAATGTATAATGTATAATGTATAATGTATAATGTATAATGTATAATGTATAATGTATAATGTATAATGTATAATGTATAATGTATAATGTATAATGTATAATGTATAATGTATAATGTATAATGTATAATGTATAATGTATAATGTATAATGTATAATGTATAATGTATAATGTATAATGTATAATGTATAATGTATAATGTATAATGTATAATGTATAATGTATAATGTATAATGTATAATGTATAATGTATAATGTATAATGTATAATGTATAATGTATAATGTATAATGTATAATGTATAATGTATAATGTATAATGTATAATGTATAATGTATAATGTATAATGTATAATGTATAATGTATAATGTATAATGTATAATGTATAATGTATAATGTATAATGTATAATGTATAATGTATAATGTATATATAGTATAATGTATAATGTATAATGTATAATGTATAATGTATAATGTATAATGTATAATGTATAATGTATAATGTATAATGTATAATGTATAATGTATAATGTATAATGTATAATGTATAATGTATAATGTATAATGTATAATGTATAATGTATAATGTATAATGTATAATGTATAATGTATAATGTATAATGTATAATGTATAATGTATAATGTATAATGTATAATGTATAATGTATAATGTATAATGTATAATGTATAATGTATAATGTATAATGTATAATGTATAATGTATAATGTATAATGTATAATGTATAATGTATAATGTATAATGTATAATGTATAATGTATAATGTATAATGTATAATGTATAATGTATAATGTATAATGTATAATGTATAATGTATAATGTATAATGTATAATGTATAATGTATAATGTATAATGTATAATGTATAATGTATAATGTATAATGTATAATGTATAATGTATAATGTATAATGTATAATGTATAATGTATAATGTATAATGTATAATGTATAATGTATAATGTATAATGTATAATGTATAATGTATATAATGTATAATGTATAATGTATAATGTATAATGTATAATGTATAATGTATAATGTATAATGTATAATGTATAATGTATAATGTATAATGTATAATGTATAATGTATAATGTATAATGTATATAATGTATAATGTATAATGTATAATGTATAATGTATAATGTATAATGTATAATGTATAATGTATAATGTATAATGTATAATGTATAATGTATAATGTATAATGTATAATGTATAATGTATAATGTATAATGTATAATGTATAATGTATAATGTATAATGTATAATGTATAATGTATAATGTATAATGTATAATGTATAATGTATAATGTATAATGTATAATGTATAATGTATAATGTATAATGTATAATGTATAATGTATAATGTATAATATATAATGTATAATGTATAATGTTTGTGCCTGTGGTGGCAAAAGGCACACACATTCAAATGCTCTATCATGTATTTCTTCGTCCAGTCAGCCATTATGAGAAGATTTTGATATATTTATATTTATTAAAAACTTAAATGACCTTAATGATATATTTATATATTATATTTTAATATTTTTGTTTACTGTGGGGACCAATTTTGCTTAAAATTAAAAAAAACGAGAAAGAAGGGCTATCTTCGTCACGCCGAAGATTTAATACCTTTGCAGGCCGAACCTTTTCGGTTATCACGAATTCTAAGCACTTTGTGCTTGCTTCTGTCTGGCTTACGTCCATGTCCTTCTCAAAAAAAAAAAGTTTTTCATACAAAAACTTAATTTTTGACCGATCGTTCCTATGGCAGCTATATGATATAGTTGTCCGATCTTTATAGGATTTTGCATGTAAATGGGGAGCGTAGTAAAACTAATAAATACCGAGTTTGGTCAAGATATCTTGAGAAACATAAAAATTTTCCATACAAAAACTTAATTTTCGACCGATCGTTCCTATGGCAGCTATATGATATAGTTGCCCGATCTTAGATTTATATGCAATTACTATGGATTGGCAGCACCATCTAGCGGTGAGTTTCCACAAGCTTACTTGGTGAACTAGGCGATTGCGCAGTCAGCTGTTTATCCCTAAATCTGAAAATTACCTTGAAAATTATCAAAGATATACGTGGTGCGCGTTCAAAGATAACCAAATTAGTGAAAAAAATTATGCTATTACTAAAAAAGTAAAAAATAAAGTGAATAAAACTACGATGGCAATAACGCTGTTATAAGTAATAATATAATGTATATTGTATAATGTATAATGTATAATGTATAATGTATAATGTATAATGTATAATGTATAATGTATAATGTATAATGTATAATGTATAATGTATAATGTATAATGTATAATGTATAATGTATAATGTATAATGTATAATGTATAATGTATAATGTATAATGTATAATGTATAATGTATAATGTATAATGTATAATGTATAATGTATAATGTATAATGTATAATGTATAATGTATAATGTATAATGTATAATGTATAATGTATAATGTATAATGTATAATGTATAATGTATAATGTATAATGTATAATGTATAATGTATAATGTATAATGTATAATGTATAATGTATAATGTATAATGTATAATGTATAATGTATAATGTATAATGTATAATGTATAATGTATAATGTATAATGTATAATGTATAATGTATAATGTATAATGTATAATGTATAATGTATAATGTATAATGTATAATGTATAATGTATAATGTATAATGTATAATGTATAATGTATAATGTATAATGTATAATGTATAATGTATAATGTATAATGTATAATGTATAATGTATAATGTATAATGTATAATGTATAATGTATAATGTATAATGTATAATGTATAATGTATAATGTATAATGTATAATGTATAATGTATAATGTATAATGTATAATGTATAATGTATAATGTATAATGTATAATGTATAATGTATAATGTATAATGTATAATGTATAATGTATAATGTATAATGTATAATGTATAATGTATAATGTATAATGTATAATGTATAATGTATAATGTATAATGTATAATGTATAATGTATAATGTATAATGTATAATGTATAATGTATAATGTATAATGTATAATGTATAATGTATAATGTATAATGTATAATGTATAATGTATAATGTATAATGTATAATGTATAATGTATAATGTATAATGTATAATGTATAATGTATAATGTATAATGTATAATGTATAATGTATAATGTATAATGTATAATGTATAATGTATAATGTATAATGTATAATGTATAATGTATAATGTATAATGTATAATGTATAATGTATAATGTATAATGTATAATGTATAATGTATAATGTATAATGTATAATGTATAATGTATAATGTATAATGTATAATGTATAATGTATAATGTATAATGTATAATGTATAATGTATAATGTATAATGTATAATGTATAATGTATAATGTATAATGTATAATGTATAATGTATAATGTATAATGTATAATGTATAATGTATAATGTATAATGTATAATGTATAATGTATAATGTATAATGTATAATGTATAATGTATAATGTATAATGTATAATGTATAATGTATAATGTATAATGTATAATGTATAATGTATAATGTATAATGTATAATGTATAATGTATAATGTATAATGTATAATGTATAATGTATAATGTATAATGTATAATGTATAATGTATAATGTATAATGTATAATGTATAATGTATAATGTATAATGTATAATGTATAATGTATAATGTATAATGTATAATGTATAATGTATAATGTATAATGTATAATGTATAATGTATAATGTATAATGTATAATGTATAATTATAATTATAATTATAATGTATAATGTATAATGTATAATTATAATGTATAATGTATAATGTATAATGTATAATGTATAATGTATAATGTATAATGTATAATGTATAATGTATAATGTATAATGTATAATGTATAATTATAATGTATAATGTATAATGTATAATGTATAATTATAATGTATAATGTATAATGTATAATGTATAATGTATAATATATAATTATAATGTATAATGTTGGACAAAAATATCTCCAGAAGAAATATATTATAAATTAAATGACTAATATATATTTATATATTATATTTAATATTTTATACTTAATAAAATATAAAACGAAAGAAGTATATTCGTATAATTAATGCAAATTAGGTACACAACAAGCATTTGCTTTGTCTGCTTATCCATTCCTCTCAAAAAAAATTTTCATACAAAAATTATTTTGACCGATATTCTATCACTATATATAATTTCATTTATAATAGAATGTAAATGGAGTAAAAAAAAAAACAAGAACTAGAAAAAAAAACAAAAAACAAAAAAAACCACTTAAAAAAAAAAAAAATGAAAAAAACCTAAATAAACAAAAAAAAAAGTTAGAAACAAAAAAAAATAAAATAAAATAAATAAATAAAATAAAATAATGTATAAGTAATAATATAATGTATAATTATATGTATAATGTATAATTATAATGTATAATGTATAATGTATAATGTATAATGTATAATGTATAATTATAATGTATAATGTATAATGTATAATGTATAATGTATAATGTATAATGTATAATGTATAATGTATAATATATAATGTATAATGTATAATTATAATGTATAATGTATAATGTATAATGTATAATGTATAATGTATAATGTATAAATTATAATGTATAATGTATAATGTATAATGTATAATGTATAATGTATAATGTATAATGTATAATGTATAATGTATAATGTATAATGTATAATGTATAATATATAATGTATAATGTATAATGTATAATGTATAATGTATAATGTATAATGTATAATGTATAATGTATAATGTATAATGTATAATGTATAATGTATAATGTATAATATATAATGTATAATGTATAATGTATAATGTATAATGTATAATGTATAATGTATAATTATAATGTATAATGTATAATGTATAATGTATAATGTATAATGTATAATATATAATGTATAATGTATAATGTATAATGTATAATGTATAATGTATAATGTATAATGTATAATGTATAATTATAATGTATAATGTATAATGTATAATGTATAATGTATAATGTATAATGTATAATGTATAATTATAATGTATAATGTATAATGTATAATGTATAATGTATAATGTATAATGTATAATGTATAATGTATAATGTATAATGTATAATGTATAATGTATAATGTATAATGTATAATGTATAATGTATAATGTATAATGTATAATGTATAATGTATAATGTATAATGTATAATGTATAATGTATAATGTATAATGTATAATGTATAATGTATATAATGTATAATGTATAATGTATAATGTATAATGTATAATGTATAATGTATAATGTATAATGTATAATGTATAATGTATAATGTATAATGTATAATGTATAATGTATAATGTATAATGTATAATGTATAATGTATAATGTATAATGTATAATGTATAATGTATAATGTATAATGTATAATGTATAATGTATAATGTATAATGTATAATATATAATGTATAATGTATAATGTATAATGTATAATGTATAATGTATAATGTATAATGTATAATGTATAATGTATAATGTATAATGTATAATGTATAATGTATAATGTATAATGTATAATGTATAATGTATAATGTATAATGTATAATGTATAATGTATAATGTATAATGTATAATATATAATGTATAATGTATAATGTATATTGTAAATAAGTAAAATGTAAATGTATAAGTATATTGTAATAATATGAGAAGAATATAAATTATAATTATATTATAATATATTATATTATAATTATAAAAAAAAAATAAAAAATATTTATTAAATAAAATATAATATAATATAATTATATTATATATAATATAATAAATATATATATATAATATAAAAATATATTAAAATTATAATAATAATTAATAATATAAATATAAAAAAATAAATAAAAAAAATAAAAAAATAAATAAAATAATAATAATATAATTAATAAAATTATAATATAATTATAATATAATATAATTATAATTATAATTATAATTATAATTATAATTATAATTATAATTATAATGTATAATGTATAATGTATAATTATAATGTATAATGTATAATGTATAATTATAATGTATAATTATAATGTATAATTATAATGTATAATTATAATTATAATGTATAATTATAATGTATAATTATAATGTATAATGTATAATGTATAATGTATAATGTATAATTATAATTATAATGTATAATGTATAATGTATAATGTATATTGTATAATGTATAATGTATAATGTATAATATAATGTATAATTATAATTATAATGTATAATGTATAATGTATAATTATAATTATAATTATAATGTATAATTATAATTATAATTATAATTATAATTATAATGTATAATGTATAATGTATAATGTATAATGTATAATGTATAATTATAATGTATAATTATAATTATAATGTATAATGTATAATTATAATTATAATGTATAATGTATAATGTATAATGTATAATTATAATGTATAATTATAATTATAATGTATAATGTATAATGTATAATGTATAATGTATAATATATAATTATAATGTATAATTATAATTATAATGTATAATGTATAATTATAATGTATAATGTATAATTATAATTATAATGTATAATGTATAATTATAATGTATAATGTATAATTATAATTATAATGTATAATGTATAATGTATAATGTATAATTATAATTATAATTATAATGTATAATGTATAATTATAATTATAATGTATAATGTATAATGTATAATTATAATTATAATGTATAATGTATAATGTATAATGTATAATGTATAATGTATAATGTATAATGTATAATATATAATGTATAATGTATAATGTATAATTATAATATATAATTATAATGTATAATGTATAATGTATAATTATAATATATAATGTATAATGTATAATTATAATTATAATGTATAATGTATAATGTATAATGTATAATGTATAATGTATAATGTATAATGTATAATGTATAATGTATAATGTATAATGTATATTATAATGTATAATGTATAATGTATAATTATAATGTATAATGTATAATGTATAATGTATAATGTATAATGTATAATGTATAATTATAATGTATAATGTATAATGTATAATTATAATGTATAATGTATAATTATAATGTATAATGTATAATGTATAATGTATAATGTATAATGTATAATGTATAATGTATAATGTATAATGTATAATGTATAATGTATAATGTATAATTATAATGTATAATGTATAATGTATAATGTATAATGTATAATGTATAATGTATAATGTATAATGTATAATGTATAATGTATAATTTATAATGTATAATTATAATGTATAATGTATAATGTATAATGTATAATGTATAATGTATAATGTATAATGTATAATGTATAATTTATAATGTATAATGTATAATTATAATGTATAATGTATAATGTATAATGTATAATGTATAATGTATAATGTATAATGTATAATGTATAATGTATAATGTATAATGTATAATGTATAATGTATAATGTATAATGTATAATGTATAATGTATAATGTATAATGTATAATGTATAATGTATAATGTATAATGTATAATGTATAATTATAATGTATAATGTATAATGTATAATTATAATGTATAATGTATAATGTATAATGTATAATGTATAATGTATAATTATAATGTATAATGTATAATGTATAATGTATAATGTATAATGTATAATGTATAATGTATAATGTATAATGTATAATGTATAATGTATAATGTATAATGTATAATGTATAATTATAATGTATAATGTATAATGTATAATGTATAATATATAATGTATAATGTATAATTATAATAGAAAAAAAAATAAAATAAAAAAAAAAAAAAAAAAAAAAAAAAAATAAATATAATATAATATATGTATAATTATAATGTATAAAAAGGAAGAAAAAAAAAAAAAAAAAAATATAATGTATATATAATATAATGTAAATGTATAATTATAATAGTATAATTATAATGTATAATTATAATTATAATATAATATAATTATAATTATAATTATAATGTATAATGTATAATGTATAATGTATAATGTATAATGTATAATGTATAATGTATAATGTATAATGTATAATGTATAATGTATAATGTATAATTATAATTATTTATAATTATAATTATAAATATAATTATAAATAATTATAATTATAATTATTGTATAATGTATAATTATAATGTATAATGTATAATTATAATATAATATAATTATAATTATAATTATAATGTATAATGTATAATGTATAATTATAAGTATAATGTATAATGTATAATGTATAATGTATAATGTATAATGTATAATGTATAATGTATAATGTATAATGTATAAGGTATAATTATAAGTATAATGTATAATGTATAATGTATAATGTATAATGTATAATGTATAATGTATAATGTATAATGTATAATGTATAATGTATAATTATAATTATAATTATAATTATAATGTATAATGTATAATGTATAATGTATAATGTATAATGTATAATGTATAATGTATAATGTATAATGTATAATGTATAATGTATAATGTATAATGTATAATGTATAATGTATAATGTATAATGTATAATGTATAATGTATAATTATAATGTATAATGTATAATGTATAATGTATAATGTATAATGTATAATGTATAATGTATAATGTATAATTATAATTATAATGTATAATTATAATTATAATGTATAATTATAATGTATAATTATAATGTATAATTATAATGTATAATGTATAATGTATAATGTATAATTATAATGTATAATGTATAATTATAATGTATAATGTATAATGTATAATTATAATGTATAATGTATAATATATAATGTATAATGTATAATGTATAATGTATAATGTATAATTATAATGTATAATGTATAATGTATAATGTATAATGTATAATGTATAATGTATAATGTATAATGTATAATGTATAATGTATAATGTATAATGTATAATGTATAATGTATAATGTATAATGTATAATGTATAATGTATAATGTATAATGTATAATGTATAATGTATAATGTATAATTATAATGTATAATGTATAATTATAATGTATAATGTATAATGTATAATGTATAATGTATAATGTATAATGTATAATGTATAATTATAATGTATAATTATAATTATAATGTATAATGTATAATGTATAATGTATAATGTATAATTATAATTATAATTATAAATGTATAATGTATAATGTATAATGTATAATGTATAATGTATAATTATAATGTATAATGTATAATGTATAATGTATAATGTATAATGTATAATGTATAATTATAATTATAATGTATAATTATAATGTATAATGTATAATGTATAATGTATAATGTATAATGTATAATGTATAATGTATAATTATAATGTATAATTATAATGTATAATGTATAATGTATAATGTATAATGTATAATTATAATGTATAATGTATAATGTATAATGTATAATGTATAATGTATAATTATAATGTATAATGTATAATGTATAATGTATAATGTATAATGTATAATGTATAATGTATAATGTATAATGTATAATGTATAATGTATAATGTATAATGTATAATGTATAATGTATAATGTATAATGTATAATGTATAATGTATAATGTATAATGTATAATGTATAATGTATAATGTATAATGTATAATGTATAATGTATAATGTATAATGTATAATGTATAATTTATAATGTATAATGTATAATGTATAATGTATAATGTATAATGTATAATGTATAATGTATAATGTATAATGTATAATGTATAATGTATAATGTATAATGTATAATGTATAATGTATAATGTATAATGTATAATGTATAATGTATAATGATAATTATAATGTATAATGTATAATGTATAATGTATAATGTATAATGTATAATGTATAATGTATAATTATAATATATAATTATAATTAATATAATAAAAATATAATGTATAATGTATAATGTATAATTATAATGTATAATTATAATATATAATATATATATAATTATAATTATAATTATAATGTATAATTATAATTATAATTATAATTATAATTATAATTATAATTATAATGTATAATTATAATGTATAATGTATAATGTATAATGTATAATGTATAATGTATAATGTATAATTATAATTATAATTATAATGTATAATGTATAATGTATAATGTATAATGTATAATGTATAATGTATAATGTATAATGTATAATGTATAATGTATAATTATAATGTATAATGTATAATTATAATGTATAATGTATAATATATAATGTATAATGTATAATGTATAATGTATAATGTATAATTATAATGTATAATGTATAATGTATAATGTATAATTATAATGTATAATTATAATTATAATGTATAATGTATAATTATAATGTATAATGTATAATGTATAATGTATAATGTATAATATATAATGTATAATGTATAATGTATAATGTATAATGTATAATGTATAATGTATAATGTATAATGTATAATATATAATGTATAATGTATAATGTATAATGTATAATTATATGTATAATGTATAATGTATAATGTATAATTATAATTATAATGTATAATTATAATATATAATGTATAATTATAATGTATAATGTATAATTATAATTATAATTATAATTATAATTATAATTATAATGTATAATGTATAATGTATAATGTATAATTATAATGTATAATGTATAATTATAATGTATAATTATAATTATAATTATAATGTATAATGTATAATTATAATATAATTATAATTATAATTATAATGTATAATTATATTATAATTATATGTATAATTATAATTATAATTATAATTATAATATAATTATAATGTATAATTATAATGTATATGTATAATTATAATGTATATTATAATTATAATATATAATGTATAATTATAATATATAATTATAATTATAATTATAATTATAATGTATAATTATAATGTATAATGTATAATGTATAATGTATAATGTATAATGTATAATGTATAATGTATAATGTATAATGTATAATTATAATGTATAATGTATAATGTAAAATGTATAATGTATAATGTATAATGTATAATGTATATTATATAATGTATAATGTATAATGTATAATTATCATGTATAATGTATAATGTATAATGTATAATGTATAATGTATAATGTATAATGTATAATGTATATTATATAATGTATAATGTATAATGTATAATGTATCATGTATAATGTATAATGTATAATGTATAATGTATAATGTATAATGTATAATGTATAATGTATAATGTATAATGTATAATGTATAATTATAATTATAATGTATAATGTATAATTATAATGTATAATTATAATGTATAATGTATAATGTATAATGTATAATGTATAATTATAATGTATAATGTATAATGTATAATGTATAATGTATAATGTATAATGTATAATTATAATGTATAATTATAATGTATAATGTATAATGTATAATGTATAATGTATAATGTATAATGTATAATGTATAATGTATAATGTATAATGTATAATTATAATTATAATGTATAATGTATAATTATAATTATAATTATAATGTATAATGTATAATGTATAATGTATAATGTATAATGTATAATGTATAATGTATAATGTATAATTATAATTATAATTATAATGTATAATGTATAATGTATAATGTATAATGTATAATTATAATGTATAATGTATAATGTATAATGTATAATGTATAATATATAATGTATAATGTATAATTATATGAAAAAAAATATTATAAAAAAAATAAAAATAAATTAAAATAATAATATATTAAATTATTATATATAATATAATAAAAAAAGAAAAGGTAATATATATGAATTATAATTAAATGGTATAAGAATATAAATTATAATTATGATGCTAAGTAAATATATTTTAAAATTTTATTATATTTTTAATTTATTTATATTTAATATATATATTTTATATTTTAATTTATTATATTATTATTTTATTTTTTTTTATTATTATTATATATAATTATTATTATTATTATATTTATTATTTTATTATTTTATTTATAATGTATAATTATAATTATTATTATTTATTTATTTATTTATTTATATTATTTATTTTATATTATTATTTATTATTTTTTTTATTTATTATTTTTATTATTATTTTTATTATTTATATTATTTATTTTATTTATTATTATATTATATTATATATTATTATTTATATTATATTATTATTATTATTATTTATTTATTTATTTATTATTATTTTTTTTTATTATTTTATTTATATTATTATTTTTATATTATTATTATTATTTAATATTATTATTTATATATATATTTATTTATATTATTATTATATATATTATTATTTATATTATTATATTTATATTATATTATTATTTATAATTATATTATAATTTATAATTATATTATATTATATTATATTATAATTATATGTATATTATATTATTTATAATTATATTATAATTATATTATAATTATAATTATAATTATAATTATATATATTATAATTATTTATATTATTTATATTATTATAATGTATAATGTATAATTATTTATTTATATTATTTATTATTATAATTATATATTTATTTATTTATTTATTATTTATAATTATTATATATTTATTTATTTATATATATATTTATATATATTATTTATTTATATTATAATGTATAATGTATAATTATAATTATAATTATATTATAATTATATTATATTATAATTATAATTATAATGTATATTATATTATATTATAATATATTATAATTATAATTATATGTATAATGTATAATGTATAATTATAATGTATAATTTATGTATATTATATGTATAATGTATAATGTATAATTATAATTATAATTATAATGTATAATGTATAATTATAATTATAATGTATAATTATAATTATATGTATAATGTATAATGTATAATGTATAATGTATAATTATAATGTATATGTATAATGTATAATTATATGTATAATGTATATATATTTATATTATAATTATAATGTATAATTATAATGTATAATTATAATGTATAATTATAATGTATAATTATAATGTATAATTATAATTATAATTATAATGTATAATTATAATTATATTATAATGTATAATTATAATTATAATTATATTATAATGTATAATTATATTATAATTATAATGTATATTATAATTATAATTATAATGTATATTATAATTATATTATAATTATAATGTATAATGTATAATTATAATTATATTATATGTATAATGTATAATTATATGTATAATGTATAATTATAATTATAATGTATAATGTATAATGTATAATGTATAATTATAATTATAATGTATAATTATAATGTATAATGTATAATGTATAATTATAATTATAATTATAATGTATAATTATAATTATAATGTATAATGTATAATGTATAATGTATAATGTATAATTATAATGTATATTATATTATATTATAATTATAATGTATAATGTATAATTATAATTATAATTATAATTATAATGTATAATTATAATTATAATTATAATGTATAATGTATAATGTATAATGTATAATGTATAATGTATAATGTATAATGTATAATGTATAATGTATAATGTATAATGTATAATGTATAATGTATAATGTATAATGTATAATGTATAATGTATAATGTATAATGTATAATGTATAATGTATAATGTATAATGTATAATGTATAATGTATAATGTATAATGTATAATGTATAATGTATATTGTATAATGTATAATGTATAATGTATAATATATAATATATAATATATATAATGTATAATGTTTGTGCCTGTGGTGGCAAAAGGCACACACATTCAAATGCTCTATCATGTATTTCTTCGTCCAGTCAGCCATTATGAGAAGATTTTGATATATTTATATATATTAAAAACTTAAATGACCTTAATGATATATTTATATATTATATTTTAATATTTTTGTTTACTGTGGGGACCAATTTTGCTTAAAATTAAAAAAAAACGAGAAAGAAGGGCTATCTTCATCACGCCGAAGATTTAATACCCTTGCAGGCTGAACCTTTTCGGTTATCACGAATTCTAAGCACTTTGTGCTTGCTTCTGTCTGGCTTACGTCCATGTCCTTCTCAAAAAAAAAAGGTTTTCATACAAAAACTTAATTTTCGACCGATCGTTCCTATGGCAGCTATATGATATAGTATTCTGATCTTAATTGGATTTTGCATATATATGAGGAGCATAGTAAAACTAATAAATGCCGAGTTTGATCAAGATATCTTGATAAACAAAAATGTTTTTCATACAAGAACCTAATTTTGCGACAGATCGTTCCTATGGCACCTATATGATATAGTGGTCCGATCCAGCTGGTTTTGACATATGAACTGCGTGCAGCAGAAAGAGGACTTCTGCAAACTTAAATAAAGATAGCTTTAAAACTTAGAGATTAGTTCGCATAGAAACAGACAGACGGACAGCCGGTCAGACGGACATGGATATATATAGTTTATGACCGCTGCTAAAATAACTAAAATAAGACACTCTGTTAGTATATAAGACCTAGGATTCAGTATCTTACAAGTACTCACGCTGAACAGAATTTTTCAATTGGTCTTTCGAGCTGTGCCGTCATTTCGGCATGCAGAACTAAGAGGTTCACGCAGTGTCGGAATAACGGCACGCCGAACAACTATACTTTTTGCTAAGAAGATCGCCATTTCGGCCAAAAAAGGGCAAGAAGCACCCCCTAAACTCATACCGTAAGGGTGATATTCAGCGTCAAACACCGCGCGCTGTACCGCCTGAAAGAAAATAAGTACCATTGCGTGCAAAAGAAGATGGCGTCCGAACTTCTGAACGACGACTTCTTCCCTCGTCTAATGGCCAAGAAGTCCAGCTAAGCCAACATCTTTGCGACCACTGAGGAATATGGGCAAGGCCACCGGCGGCCAGTGCAGCAGCAGCAGCGCGAAAGACCGAGGGAAAAAGCTAGCGGCAACACCCATGGCTAAGGCCAAGAAATTCGAGGAGTCCAGAAGACCAGACTGCAAAAGGAGATCGCCAGAACCCTGCTGAATGTAATCAAAGCCCATCCAGAGGGCAAACTCTTCAAGGAGTACTCCTCCCACTACCCACACCGTCAGCGCTTCTAAACGTAAGGCCCTAGCAAAAACTTCACGTTATGGATTTTTAAATACTTTGATTACAAATAATTTTGTAAAACGCATAAGCAATAAATTGCGAGTCCGCCATATGGCGCACCCATGCGAAAACATCGGCAAGTTCGCCTCGCAATAACGAAAAAAAAAATAATATATATTATAAATCTATAAAAAAAATTTTTATACAGTCCACTTGAGCGTTAATAATTAAAAGAGCGTTAAATAATTAAAAATAATTATGTAACGAAATATAATACTTTTTTATGTATTTAAAAAAAAAAAACAACAAATGTCGAAATCCACAGAGAACCAAAAAATAACAATGCTAGGATCAGAGATAAGAGAGCAAATGAGTTCGACACACTCAGGTAGACATTAGAGAAAACAACAATAAAATTATTGGATTGAGGAAGAAAAAGATATACAATTTTTTAAAGAAAAGCTTGACAGCAATGTTAAGTTCGATAAGGAAATCAAAACGCTAGGATTCGAAAAATTGGGGTTGGTCATGTCAAAACAGAGGAGCTACCAATGCTCACGAAAATGCAGGTGCTCACCTGCAAGGAGTGGGATTTCTTTGCCGAGTTGTTTAATCCAGAGCGGATTTGAGTCCAGCTCTTAAATTTGATTATCTTACAAGTAAGAGGCTCCAGTCGGAGCTCCCGACAAGGGAATCCCCTGAACTCTCTTCTACCAAAACCACATTCAGCGCTACACGCTCGTTTGCTTCAGCAGTAATAAAAATACATAAAAAAAAACTGTTTCCTCGATAGGTCTCGAACTCGTAACAGACCACACTATTTGCAAACGCCCCTACTCAACAGCCACACCAAGAATTGTGTCTCAATGATGTGTGTGTACATGTATATAGAAATTCTTTCAATTTTCCCTAGCTGCCGCAAACACGACGATACCCAAAACACGTTTTCATTGTGTTTCTTAACCGATCTTGATGATATTTACGGTAGATCTTATTGTGCTATAGAATATTCGAATATTCTTAAAAAGACAATTGATTTAGTAGTAATAAAGATTAATTAAAAAAAAACGTTTTCTTGACAGGGTTTGGACTCGCAACTTGCCACCGCCTCTACTCAACAGCAAAAAAAATTTTCCAGGGTAGGTCTTGAACTCGCAGCAGAATGCACTACCTGCCGCCGCCTCTACCCAACAGCCACACCAATTATTGAGTCTTAATGAGAAAAAAGCTAACACGTGCGCACATAACTTTTGTGTTTCCTAACTGATCTTCATGAAATTTTCGACAGTATATCTTATTGTGCCATAGAATATTCGTGTATTCTCAAGATGACGGGGACGTCTCGATAGGTATAAAATGAAAGATACTTGATATGTATATACTATTCTAGAAGGTACATGTCAAGTTTGGTGACTGTAGCTCATATTATTTGCCGAAATTGCTCAAAAAACAAGATTTTGTTATCGATTACTTGGAAACGGGACAATTAATCGAATATTGGATACGAACTCGATCTGCGCGGGCATTAGGAGGACACACAGCTAAAATTGCAAGTCTCCAGCTCTTATAGGTTCTGATATCCTTGTGTTCATACATACGGACAGACGGACGGACGAACAGACAGACGGACATGGCTAGATCGACTCGGCTGTTGATGCTGATCAAGAATATATATACGTTATGATGTTGGATGTGATTCCTTCTGCCTATAGCATACATTTGCACAAATACATTATATATATATTATGGGTTCAGGGTATAAAAACGAATACAAACTACGACTATATGTACAAATACAATTACAAATAAAAACAAGTAAGAGGTGTTAGTCGGGAGCTCCCGAGGATACCCTGAACCCTCTTCTTCCAACACCAAATGCAGATCGCGATACGCGCTCGTTAGTAGTAATAAAGATAAATTTGAAAAAAAAAGTTTTCTTGACAGGGTATGGATATTGATGAGCCACCGGTGTTTGTTTTCTCGCAACCAATATACTGACGCCATTCGCCCTCCGGCCCTACCGCGTGACCACCTCTTTCCATGTGGATCCTTTTACTTAGATATCTTTTAAGCTTTGTTAAGGATCGACACAAGAAAACAGTTAGTAGCAATGAACATTACATAAATTTTGGCACCTAACGTGGGGCCACCTAAAGTAAGTTTGAGTAAGTAGCCACACAACCCCCGCGAGTACCTGCGTTTGGTTGACGTTGCAAATATACCTATGTTGATGAAAGGCATGAAGTGCTTATCTCATAACGGTATGTTGACGGCGTAAACGTATTGCATGTAAAAGTATCAAATGTATATGTATTGGAACTTGGAGTCTGACTAAGATCGGATGCCTTGCCTACGTATACAGGAAATATGAATACAGAATATAAAAAGCATCATACACCATAGCTATTGCCAACAAAGATCTCTCAACTAAAGCCCACTTAAACTTCGATTGCCGTTTTTAAATTTATTAAGCGTTGTAATTTGTGAAACTTTGAGATACTGTATCAACACTTCTGGAATCTTGAGTATTTAGATGAGACTGAATACCCTGCCGAATTGGGTGAATCAGCTTTCTCGTTGTATTACCTTTGCGAGGTTTTAAAAATAAAATGGTTTTCATAACCCTTCAAGGGATAAAGTTATATTTGGTGATATTGCATATCCATTTGCTCTGGAATTGATGTATTATGCTACATAGGCATATCGCTACCGAACAAAACGGAATGTCATGGAAAAGTATGCACTGCAAATAAAGACTTTCTAATGATAATAGCAATAGACCAATATTCGATTCTTTCCTACTCCTTACAACTAAGCGCTGTCTAGTAGCAAACTTTTTCTATACATTAGGTTATTTGTGGTCAGTTTATGACAAATACTCATTCCTGTTATATTACAAAGTGTAAACATAATTTTCCCAAAGTTTGTCTGGAAAGTTGGTTGCAAACACACCACACTTGTCCAGATTGTGCGTCTGCACTAGAGACACAGAATTTAAAACTAGTAATAGGAAACTGTTCACCTCGTTCAAAGGAAACTGAGACTCCAGTTGCGGGCACGAGTTCTCGCGTGGTGACAAGAAATTTAGCTAGAGCCATGAGAGAAGTAGCAACCCAAAGAGACGCCCCTGATCCTCGCTCTCTTGAAGTGAGCGATGGGCCGTTGCTAGCAATAGCAAAAAAAATAACCCCCCAGACCCAGCTCAACAGAGAGGTGTATACCAGAATACCAGAAGAAGGGGTCGTCCATATCGTTCCGCTAACACACGCCGTGAAGAGCCTGTGTCGGTGGATTATTCAATTACACAAAATATGATTGAGAAAACCATGTTACGATTAATGTCTTCATTGAACGTGAGCCCACGTTCCTCTTCACTTGTTCCTTATCATTGACTGCTCCAATTTCATCAGGCAGCCGTACATCGGTGCACCCAAGTAAGGTTGCTGAGATAATTCAGAAATGGAATTTACATTTCGATGGTTCGGCCGAAGGTTTAAGCGTGGATGAATTCATGTATCGTGTAAAGGTGCTCACAGACGAAACTTTAGATGGAGATTTAAATGCCTTGCGCAAACTAATGCATGTCCTTTTCGTAGGCAGAGCTCGAGACTGGTATTGGCGATACCACAAAAAAGTGGATCGTATTACCTGGTCATATTTTTCTCCTCCTTACGACAGCAATATAAAGATTATTGGTCAGAATTTACAAGTAAAGAGCAAATACGTTCGCGTAAGCAGAGTCCCGGTGAAAATTCTATGAAGCAGTGGTTTCTGTTATTGATAAATAGTCTGTTCGTATAGAAGAGGATGAGTTGATCGAAATTTTGAAGAAAAATCTGCTTTCAGAAGCACGCCAAAAGTTGCTATATCAACCAGTACATTCGGTAGGTCAGTTGCGTAGATATGTGCAATGCATGAAAACTTGGTAAATGAGCTAATTGTCGCGCTGAAGGAGTCTCCAGAACAAACCCGGGTGTGCATCGACGACAAACGTATGCCGTGGATGAACTTGACGCTGAAATAGACCAAGCAGTAGATGTTAGTGGGGAGCAGGAGCTCGCCGCTATTCGCCACTCAAACATATCCTGTTGGAATTGCGATTTACAGGGACATGTGTGGGAAAACTGTCTTGCACAGCGTCGAATATTTTGCTACGGAAGTGGAACTATTAACGTATACAAGCCACAATGCAAGACATGCATTCAGCGTCTGTCGGAAATCCGGCAGAAGGGTGTGTCCACCAACAACTGGATGCCCCCGACCAGTTAACAACTGCTGCTCAGAATCAGGCACCAGTCGTACCGCTGATATCGTTCGTCCTGTAACCATTTTAAAAGGTCCCAGGAGAATCCGATTAGTCCGGTAGACTTTCCAAGTTTTCGTCCTTACCACGAGCGGCTAAGAAACTATTTAGAAGTTACTCTTAAAATTTTTAGTGAAATTAGTCCATTAGGATCGAGAAATGCATTGCGATGTAAATATTATTTTAAGCGAATGAAAAATAATGGTAAATTCTTAGTTTCCGCTATTTTTAATAATAAAAACGACTCACGTTGCTACGCTGAAGTGTCCTTTTTGCAATTTACGGAACACGGTTTATTAGACTCCGGTGCGAGTGTGAGCTGCATTGGAGCTTCACTGGCTAGGGAAAAGCTTTCTGAGTTATCTGAATTTAAGCCTTTCAAATCGCACGTGAGCACCGCTAATGGAAAATATCACGAGGTTGTGGGAGTCATTACGGCATTAATGGTTTATAAAAGAATATCAAAATCTATGCAGCTTTATGTTATACCATCAATAAAGCAGAGACTCATATTAGGAGTAGATTTTTGGAAAATTTTCGCGTTAGCTCCGAGTGTGATTAGTTGCATTGAAACGCCCTCTAAAGAAATAGAAACTAGCTGCCCTTCAGGTGAAGTTGAGAATGCTAATGCGTATCCCTTAACCAAGGTGCAACTGCAACAGTTGGAGGTAGTAAAAAATCTTTTTCCTAACTGTCGCGAAGGATTAGGGCGCACTAGTTTGATTCAATATCATATTGAGGTTGGCGACGCAAAACCCGTAAAACAGCGTTTTTACGCTGTCAGCCCACAGTAGAAAAACTTCTTTATGCCGAAATTGACCGAATGTTAGAAATAGACGTTATCGAGCCAATGCAAGTGCTTGGAGCTCACCTATACGCCTGGTTATTAAGCCCAATAAAACTCGTTTGTGCTTAGATGCGCGTAAACTAAACGAGGCCACACAAAAAGATGCCTATCCGTTGCCCACTATCGATGGAATTTTTTCACGTATGCTCAAGTCCAATATAATTTCAAAATTGGACCTAAAAGATGCGTATTGGCAAATTGAATTGACTGAAGATTCGCCGAGCAATTTCGAAAAGCAAACTTAACACTGAACATTGATAAAAGTCATTTTTGCGTGAATAGAGTCAATTATTTAGGTAATGTAATAGGAAGCGGTGGTATTCGTACGGATCCCGCAAAAGCTGATTGTATCGTTAACTGGCCAGCGCCTAGAAACCTTAAGCAGGTTCACGGGCTCTGCGGAATATGCGGTTGGTATCGACGTTTTATACATAATCACGCAGAGTTAACCTGTCCTATTACGGACTTGTTGTCCGCGAAGAACAAGTTTATTTGGCCAGCAGAAGCCCAAAAGGCTATGGAAAAGTTAAAAACCATTCTTACCACTGCACCTGTGTTACGGAATCCTGATTTCCGGAAAAAATTCTACCTTCATTGCGACGCCAGCAATTATGGAATAGGGGCTGCTCTTGTTCAACTTTCACCTGATAATGATGCCAATCGCGTTTATATCAAAAAAATTGAACCGCGCCCAACGTAACTATAGTGTGACCGAGCGTAAGTGTCTGGCCGTAATCTTGCCTTTTGAAAAGTTTAGGTGCTACTTAGAATTACAGGAGTTTGAAGTGGTTACGGATCACTCGAGTCTGTTGTGGCTCATGCGTCAACAAAATGCAGCCGGTAGACTCGCTAGGTGGATTTTTCGCCTGCAGCCTTATAACTTTACAATTTCGCACCGAAAAGGAAAAGACCACATCGTCCCCGATGCATTATCGAGATTGAGTGAAGCTGAATTGGCAGAGCTCGAAATTGGCCCAATAATAGATTTAGAATCAGCTGCTTTCTTTGATCCAGAATATATAAAGTTAAAAGAGAAATTTACTGTGCAGCAGTCTAAATTCCCTGATATTAAAATATCTAATCAATTTATTTATATCAAAACAGAACATGCTAATGGAAACAAAGCTCACGATAACTAACAGTGTATGGAAATTATGGGTTCCCAATAGTCTTAGGAACGATGTGGTCCTGCAAGCTCATAATAGTGTGATTTCGTCACACTGTGGGATGCATAAAACTATAGAAATCTTTTCTGGCCTGGATTAGCGAACGATTACGATAGTTATATTCGTATACTACTATGTGTACTATGTGCTTCGCCCACCTGTGGGATTACAATCTGTTACATGCAGACCATTCCAGAGGCTATATATTGATTTATTGGGGCCCTACCCAAGAAGCAAGAGTGGTCATGTGGGACTATTAATTTTATTAGATAATTTTAATTTTTCCATCTTCCTTCTTCTTTACATCTTCCTCTATACAAGAGTTTTTATTAAAGCAAATATTTCACTGTTTCGGAGTGCCCGAGACCCTGGTTAGTGACAACGGCACACAGTTCCGAGCCAATGATTTTAATGCGTTTCTTACGGAACTGGACATAAAGCACGTTTATACAGCGTTATACTCGCCCCAGAGCAATGCGGCAGAACGGGTTAATCGTTCCCTCTTAGCAACTGTCCGTTCATACCTTAAAAAGGAGCAAACCGAATCTGATAGATACATTTCGGCCATTTCGTGTGCACTACGATCATCCTTGCACCAATCTTTAGGTTGCTCCCCATATAAAGCCCTTTTTGGGATAGACATGATTACTCATGGAGCAGTCTCTTAAAAGAAGTGTCGCTTTTAGAAGAGCCCATATGGCCATTACAAAGTACAGATAATTTGGCCTTGCTAAGAAAAGATATACAAGCCAATATGCGCAAAGCGTATGAAAAGAATGCGGCGCAATATAATTTACGTTCCAAGCCTGTTTCGTTTAAAGATGGTCAAGAAGTTTTTCGTCGGAACTTTGCGCTCAGCAAATTCTCGCACAATTTCAACGTGAAATTGGGACCACAATTTTTCAAGTGTCGGATTAAAAAGAAGCTGGCTTGTACCAACTAAAGCTGTAGATAAGTCGAGCAAGTCGAGCTTTTGTAAGCTTGCACCGCTCATATATCTCCACACGGGAGCTTTATATGATCACCCCCAACTTCGCTGTCTCCACTTGTCATTCGGGAGCATGAGCTTTTTCTTCGGAAGCCTATAAAAACCTGCGGATAGTAGCAGAATGCCTTTTTGCTGATATAACTCCCAAGGAAGAAAATCGTCGTGATTACATAATTGTTTAAGTTCATTCTGAAAAAAAAATGTTGTTAATAATCTTTTTACAAAAAAATAAAATAAAACGGAAGTAGAATAACCCCGTACAAATTTGCCATCCATTTTTGTTGAACAATTGGGCACGGGAGTGACCAGAACTGCTTGAGTTGTGGCAATCCCCGGTGAACCAACCGCGCACGTGTGACGGACACCCAAAACCCTAATCTAAGGACATCCCATCTTTGCTCCACTTGTAGCAGCTTCTAATCAAGCGGTGAAGAGGAAAAAAAGAAGAAGAAGGTATGCACACATAATATTTTTTCAGACCGTGAAAAGTAATATAGTGTTGTTTTATATAGCCTGACTATTTCGATCGCCCTCATCCGAATCGTTGCTAGTGCTCCATAGGATCACTAAGACAAAAATTTGTGTTGCCCCAGCCAATGTTGGCCACCAGGGTGCCATTTCTTGAAGCACGTCTGCCGTGCCAATTGGAGCCGCCAACGGGTCCAGGAAACATTGACGCACATGGCCGTCTCACAAACCCAAATTAGAAAACAAAATAACAGAATTAAACGAACAGCAAAATTTATAACATTTTTGAGTGCAGTGCCATAGGATTTAAACCCTTCAGCAGGGAATTGGAAATATTGAAATTTTCTTTATGTGTTTACGAAGCAAGCGTGTACAAAGCAAGTCAGCAGTGCTCTCACGCAGAGAACGAAGCTAAAATATAATAAAAAAAACTTGGTATACATAAATATTACAAACAAAAATTCTAAAAGAAAATATGCATAATTAATCAACAAACTTTTAGTGCTCAATTGATTAAAAAAAAAGGAACAAAAAGTTCCATACCATACCAACCCACTACTCATAAACTAAAGGGAACAACACCGTCTCCAGCGTTGGAAGGCCTTTCACCGCAGTTGCATGTAAGTCACCACACTTCCTTCTTCCTCTTTTACATCTGTGAGCGTGTCAGCGTTCTGAAAGCTTTCACGTTGCGTCGCCGTATCTGCATACGTAGAGCTTTCAGATAAGTGAGTGTGCAGGTGCCGATCGAGCTTGCACAATGCTTACAAGCGAGAGAGCTTTCAAACACGCTTTCTGTTTGAAAGTTGATTATGCATTCATTTATGCACATATAAAGTAACGTAATAAAAGAACAGCTGATCGGTAACAAGTTATCGTTTATGCTCACAATGAGCTTTTGGACGCTTCGAGCCCTTGCATAACTCCAAAGCTTGACGCGGAGGAACGTAGTATAAACTGCTGATTTGCTTTGAGACCGTTCTTACTAAAAGTATGCGCCCACTAGTTTGTTTGTTTTGAATTTTTTTTTAAATTTTTTAATGATTTTTGCTCGGACTTTAACCAAGATGCTAGGTCAATATATATATACGTAGCCCAATGCACGTTTTACAGCATCGATACGTTTTTTTTGTATTTATACAACTGGCACGTCATATGAGAAAATAATAGTAATAATAAGTTTAATAAAGGAACTATACGTAAAGATAGTAGTTTTTTGTTATAACCTGGCTTAGAAACGCAAACAAACAAGGAAATTAAATATATATCTTCCGTTTATAATTAAATCATTCTGAAGAATTAATTTGCAAATCGCATCTAGCTAACGAATGTCCAAAATTACAAAGAATGTTAAAATTTAAAGAGAGAATAAATGAAGCATATATATTTTTGTAATACAAAATGAAAATTTAAGTATCGCTAATGAGGGGAGGCATATTGACCTAATATTATAGACATTGAGTAATAAAGAGACAGAGCTGAAGACTCATTCCGAGCTTTTTTTACCGTTTTAAAAATTCCGACCGGTCGATCGGGTTGGTCCGCAAACCCAAAATCAAACTCAAAAATAAAGCTCATTTACTATAGGAAGCAACAACAAATCACTTGCAAAACAACAACAGTGCGCACGAAAACCCATTATTTTTGTCGTCCGTCTTGATCTTCAAAAGTTTCTGCGCGATGATGAGGACATAGGAAACTCAGTGCAAAGAAAAGGGACAAATAATGCCACTGTGTTTGTTACTGGCTTCTCTTTCGTTCCTACAAGGCGGCGCGTAGAAACAACAACAACACTATTTGGGTTCTAATGTTGTTGTTGCATAGCCGAGTCTCGGCACAAGTAGGTGGAAAATTTGAATGTCGTGCCATTCAAATCAAAGGGTTACGCATACGGCGCGTCAACATCATATACTATTACGTCACGTTTTAAAGAATTGCATTTCTTGTGATGCTTAGAATATATTTCTATCTTTATTACGTACATTTAAGTAATATATTAATAGGGTCTTCTATAAAAATCCATGTATTTAATAATGTATTACTTTATTGTACGCAATGCTCGCATACAAAAAGCTCTAGCTTGTTTCGTCACATGCGCAACAGAATATTGCAATATTCTCAAATTCATATACTTCCCTTGGCTTGGAAAGCACATGCATGCATATTTTTTGCCAATGTGTGTGAGATGATACACACACACCAACAACTATTAGGCGCGTCGAGGCATTGATACCCTTTTACATAGAAATGGTATAGAATGTTTAAGGAAAACAATTATTATTGATTGCACTAATAGTTGCACACTGAAGACGATATTATATATTTCTCAGAGATTAGATAAAAATGTGTATATGAGAAGGTTAGTGGTATTTGGTTACAGAACTTATGAATAGTTAGAATACCGTATTGTGAGAAAGGGTGCCTTGCTGATCGAAAAATGAAATATAATAAAATCTGCCGGGCTGCTTGCAAGTTGAAAGCGAGCGGAGAAGAGTGTAAAAGCTTAGATCATAGGCTGTAGCTTCAAACCAAAAAGGGATAGCAGGGACAGAATTTGGGGTGTGCTTTTTTCATTGTCGAGTCGTTTGTTTTGATTATGTTTGTTGTTGGTTTATATAGGAAATGTTCTGAAGTTGTCTTTGATTTTTGGGCAACGGCAGAAGTAGCTGTAGACAGCCGGGTGTTGTGTTTGCAATTTGTCATTGAGTAATACTCAATTGTGTTTGCAACCTCGCTATCGCTCGTGAAGTGTTTCGAAAAAGAGCTTTTGATCCAAAAGCCTCCTCTATGTGTTACAGATAAGTTTAATTTAGGGAGTCTCTCTTGAACTCAATGTGTAATAGATAAGTTTAATTTAGGGAGTCTCTCTTAAACTGGCATGAGAGATTCATGGTTGGGTGGGTAAAAGATCGCCAGGATCGCCCTTCATCTCAGATCCTGCAACAATCAGACAGTTGTTTAGCTGTAAGGAGCCTCACCAACATGTTGATGTCTACAGTTAATACGTTGCAAGTTAGGTTTTGGTTTTCTTCTTTTTTTTTTTTACTTTGTACTTGTATGTTTAAATGGAAGTTTAGCTTCCCCCAATTTAGATTCAGCAGGGACTCTATAATAATTTAGTTTATATAGAGCTAGGGTATCAAAGGGTCCCGACCTCCACTGTGCACCTAAGGTCTACCGGAAAAACCGTTGTAAGGATTGGTATGGATATTGATGAGCCACCGGTGTTTGTTTTCTCGCAACCAATATACTGAGGCCATTCGCCCTCCGGCCTTACCGCGTGGATCCACATGGAAAGAGGTGGCCATGTGGATCCTTTTACTAAAATTTCTTTCAAGCTTTGTTAAGGATCGACACAAGAAAACGTTAAGTAGCAATGAACATTACAAAATGTAGGCATGAAATCGCAGCAAAGAAAGATTAAGAGGGAAATTATGTCAAAAGAAAAAGCTTATATTTAAGCTCACAAAAAGCTCGCTGGCGTGGTTTGTTAAGCGATAGCTTCATTTAATGGATTTAGTCTTATTTTGTATCTTCATGTGATGTAATTACATATTATAAGCGAATATTTCATTGGCACAGCCGCTGGGATCTTTCGTGGATAATTGAAATCGCTCAATCGAGTTTGAGGTTTTCAAAGTGCGCAGACGAAGTAAATGTAGGCCTGTATTAATTCATTAATACAGATCCGCTAAAACAATATGTGTGAACACTTTGAAATGCAAGATACTTTATCTGTATTTACTTTTCAAGAAGAAGAATGTCAAAAAAGAGGAATTCTATTTCGAATTTTATCGGTTGTTTGAAAACGGGGCAAGTTAATGATTATGGAGCTATGAGATCGTCGCGTTCATACATACGGACGTAGATCGATTCGGCTATTGGTTTCTACGAAACCATTATGTCCGATAGAACAATGTTTCAAATCAGTTCGTCTAAAATTTAAAATAATTCGGATAAACCGCCGACCTTAAATTGATATCGTCGGTATAAGAGAATAAAATAAAATCTCCTTAATTGTCACAGGCACAGGCAAACCTCTTCTAATGCTCCTAATCCGTTCACGAAAAAACAGCGTGAAAGTGCTTGTGGTCACATGAAAATTGACATTAAAAATTTTCATCAAGCAAACACGGAATTAGAAGAAGAAAAAAACCATTTAAAAATTTAACAATATTCAAAATTAAACTTCAATGTATAATCGATACGGGATCGTCAATTAACATTATGAAACAACATTTTTATTATTTTCACAATTAAAACGACAAATCTAAATATACTATATGCCTATGCCATAAATTTGTGTAGTGCAATTAAGTCAAAATAAAATTAAGACCGATCTCTTAAAATTTTACATTCATAATTTTTCTTGGAATTTAGATGTTCTATTAGGGAGAGACTTTTTATAAGACTCTGACACACTAATTGACTGCGCAAGCATCACAATAACCATAAATAAATTGCAATTTGCAATGCATCACAAGCATAAAAAAGATTTCAAGGAAAACACCGCAATTAAATTCCTTGATCAGCCACAGTCAAACGACGAAGAGTGTATTTTTTAATAAAAATTGAGCTGAGAGAGTTCAACAAATTAAGACTTGATCAACTAAAGGATGAATAGGAAAACCCTCACTGAAATTCTGTTGGAGCTTGCAGACATGTATTATATAAATACCCCCAAGGCTTCGACTAGGAAGTCAAGCAATAAATAAAAGAGATGATACAAAAGTCTCCCTACTGCTCAACAATTAAATGAATCAACAATAATCGATAAATATCCCATACCGGTCATGGATGAAATATTGAAGAAACTGGGTAAATATAAATTCTTCACTACCATTGTACTTTGTAAAGGTTTCCATTAATTTCAAATGGAGGAAGACTATAGCCAAAACGGCCTTTTGAACAGAACATGGACATTACGAGTAAAACTTGCTTTTTCAACGATGTATGAATAATCTTTTGGAAGACATGATCTACAAAGATTGTTTAGCATGTATGGCATGACATAAACGTGTTCTCCGAAAAGTATGCACGATATTATATTATGAATACTAAAGGCATAAAGCCTAGCCAAATAAAACCGACGCAATAAAAAACTTTGAGATTCCTAAAACATCTCAACAAATAAAATAATTTCTTGGACATTTCGGTTTTTGTCGAAAACTTATGTCCAGCTTTTCTAAATATGAATAGAAGCATTTATGCGCATTGTGTGCCTGGTGGTCCTTGCCTGCCTGTCTGATGTGAATTTGACAATATTTTGGAGTTTCTGAATTTCGAGCTCTTCACACACACACACAGACACAAATGTGTGTGAGCGAGTAAAAAGACAGTGATGCCGTTCCGCGACACAGGTCATATGTATCTTACTCTCTTGCTGTGAGAGCATGCGGGCATGTCTCGAACCCGAACAAAAAAGCTTGTCACCACCAAATGTACGGTTTGACCAGTCTATATGTTATTTGGTTAGTGGTGTAGTCCCATCCCTGGACCGTAGTCCGCTCAATCGATATCAACAAAGCTACAACGTCTGTTGCAAAACAGACCTACACAACACTATTCAAAATGAACCACATAATCGATAATTATCAAAAAAAAAACCATTTATCCACTTTACTCTTCCAGATCGGGTCCCGGTTCCGGATCCAGCGTACCCGCCCTACCTGAGACGATCACCTGTTCACGTCTCCCTCACTTTGGCCACTAGATGGCCTGCATCAGCCTGTGTCGGCTGTTATGCCCACTCTCCCCATCGATTTAACCTTAGCCGGACATTCTTTTCCTACAATATGTGCGTGTAATTGGTTGCGTGTTCTTAAAATTAATAACAATTTATCTCATTTCTTACTGCATTTATCTTTGCAGCCACTTACAATCTCATGCAAGCGGACCTTTCATTAACTTCACAGATGCGTATAATTATTTGTGTATTTTTAAAATTACTGACAATTAATATTATTTCTACTGCAGGTATCTCTCCAGGTTATCTCCACTCAGCTATTCACGTTCTCATGCACGTGGACATTTCATCAGGTGCGTATAATTGCTTGCCATAAAGTATATATATTCATGATCAGCATCAACAGCCGAGTCGATCTAGCCATGTCCGTCTGTCTGTTGGTCCGTCCGTCTGTCCGTATGTATGAACGCAAGGATCTCAGAACCTATAAGAGCTAGAGACTTGAGAAGCTGTAGGTCCTCCTAGTGCCCGCGCAGATCGAGTTTGTTTCCGATATTGGATAACATGCCCCGTTTCCAAATAATCGATAAACACGATATAGAAATCTTGTTTTTTGAGCAATTTCGGCAAGTAGAATGAGCTAGAGTCACCAAACTAGATATGTAGCTTCTAGAATAGTATATAATAACGTAGTTATAAGTTTGAATAAAAAGTCATTATTTTACAAGAGTTAATTTGTATCAGTTTATTATGTTGAATCTGGATTAAGACTAAAGAACAAAAATTGACTTACGCTATATTTAAAGCTAAATAATGATTGAAGTACGTGACTTTTTGCAAAGGGACAGCGGCTGCAGCTTGTTTATGCTAGCGCCTTTCTGTTGGTCAGTTTTTGTTTATAAATGATTGTTGACAATATGTGAGCTTGGCTGCAGAAGGCATTCTGCTCTTATGATTTTTGCTGCTGTTAGCATTATTTGAATTCGGCTGCAGAAGGCATGCTATTGTTGTGATTATTCAATTTGTAAACACACACTGGGCTATACCACGCAATGCAGCTTATGAATAACAGTGATTCAAAATTCTGCTGTTGTAAATATGTCACTCCTCCCCACTAAAAATAAAGCGTGTCCTCACGCGTGTAGGTTATATGAAAAGGGTAAGTATAATAAAAAATGTTCTTTAAATGCTAGGATACAATTTTGGTAACATACATATTTAAATGTTCTTGTTCATTTTCAATTTCAAGCTCAACTGGGAGTTGTGATCAATAATTTTTAGTTTCTTAATAAATATTTGTTTGGGTATATTTTTAAACTTATATGCTAGATATTATTATATGGTGATTACAAATACTGTAACTATTATAATTTGGAATGTTTTCATTTCTTTAATATTTTTGAAAATTATTTCTGTTGTTTGAATGTACGAAAGTGGCTTTAATTTAGTAATATTATTTCTTACTTTGTGTGTAGTCTGAGTTCAAATTGCTTATGGATATCTCATTAAGTATTACTGAGTAATTATGAATTTTTTTTATGCTACTTCCCTCAATTAAGATACCAATTTTAATACAGTTTTGATTCAATGTGATTTTGGGTACGTTCCATGTTTTAAGTATATTTGGTTCGATATAATTAGTTTGTGTTAATAGATGTGTTTTTGAAAATCTGCAACTATTGTTAGCTTGTTTTATTATACCTAATATGCATGGGTTAATAGTTAATTTTTTCTTGTCCTTGTTGTATAAATTATTATTATGTGAGTAGTATTTGTATTGTGTTTCGTCTTGTAAAATATTTAGGTAGAATTTCGTATAATGGGATTTTATTTATTTCTCAAGGAATGTATGAAATAATCAAAATTTCATTCGTATCTGATCTAAGCCAAGTAGATGTTTTTATGTTAAGTAGCTTTTCGAAAGTAACGTTTGTGAGAAAGTCGTGTTTTAATAATTTTGGAATAAAAATTCCCAATCTAGTTAGTTGCATTCCCATTTCTAAATCTTCAATATATTCTGTAAATTGTTGTAAGTTGAATGCAAGTAGTTCGAGTACTTTAAAATCTTCTCTTTCTTTGTTTACTATTTCTATTCCTTGGTTGACCGCTTCAATTACATGGTTGAGTTCGTTTATTTGAATACTATTTTGAGCTATTGAATTCATTTTTTCTTCAAGTTCCTCTTTAACGTTGTTATCTAAAGTTCCAAATAAGTATTTGTAAGTTGATCCTACGAAATTAAGTAATCCTCTCTTACTTCTTTTTACTATTCGGATACCGTTTATTTCTCTTTGCAACTTTTCTGTTAAATATTGAATTTGAATTCTGTCTTTATATTTGTTTGTCTATAACATTAATTTGTCATATGTGTCTTCTGTCTTTGTTAAATTTATTGTGAGACAATGATGCTCGTAATTATCCGGTATGTCTATCATGCCTATTTTAAAGAGTAAGTATCCATTATTTGATTTAATAGGGTTAATATCTATAAACTGGTTATTACTTCCTGGTAATAGTGTTGACATCATTAGTGCCAGAAAAATGAATGTTATATGTCCTGTTTTGAAATTTCGTCCTCCTGTAAATGTTTGCTATTATTTAATTTCTTTTGTTCATTTAATTAATTAATGCTTAATTTTTCGACCTCTGTTAGTCTCCTCAAAATGATCTTCGTCAATTTGCTCTATTTTCCCAGTGGGTTTGTAAGAGTTATGTAATTTACCGTGAATTTTGGGTGCTTTCCTAAACTTTGTATTTACTTCGAAATCATTTCGGTTTTTATTATTATTTTTTTTTTTTTTTTTTGGGTTAAAATTCTTTTATTTATGGCTAATCTTCTGTTACTCTTGCTTAGCAACTTTTATCAGCGTGTGTTTTGATTAATGATAGCTTAAATTAAATATTTACATAGTGTGTGTTTATGTACATGTTATTTTGCTTCATTAAAGGCGGCGTTTGGCCAGATCTATTGGATATGACTTTTTAAGCCTCCTTCTTCTTCGCCTCCTTAGCAGGTTCCTTGCCAGGACGTTAGGGTGGTTGCGGAGCTTAAATAGGTAGCTTGTTGCTTGATTGTTCATAACGTCTCCTACCATAGGAACCTTAAGGTCCTTTGCGATGTCTCGTGTGCGAATATACCATTCGGCTCCAGAGATTGTTCGCAAGGTCTTAGCCTGGATGATACGAAGTTTGTCTAGGTGCGTCTTCGCGGCAATTCCGTAAACCTGCAGCCCATATCGCCACGCAGGGGCAAGGATTACTTTATAGATAAGTACTTTGTTTCGGAGCGAGAGTTTGTTATTTGGGTTAAGCAGCCTGCTCAGACGTCTGATTTTGCTTTTCAAGCTGTTGGTAACCTCGGTGACGTGTTTTTTGAACGTAAGTCGGGTGTCGAGTGTGATCCCTAGGTATTTATGGTCACGCACCTGCTCTAAGAGCTCGCCATGGAGAAAAAGTCCGGGGCTGGAGTCCTTGCGCAGGGTGTGAGTGACCGTGGCGCTTCAGATATTCCTGCAGTATGTCCGTTGCTTCGTATACGCAATTATTCTTGGCAAGGATTGCCGTGTCATCAGCAAACGTAGCCACCAGGAGATCCTGCCGACTGACAAGGGCCATTTCACTTGCCGTGGGCATATCGTGCGTGAAGAGGCTGTATAGTGTGGGACCCAAAACGCTACCTTGTGGAACGCCCGCTCTTATGCGTTTGGTATGAGAGGCTATGCCATCCTGTACAACTCGAAATGTCCTCTCGTTCAGGAAGCTTGCAATGATGTTAAAGAGCTGCGGATTTAATTTGCCCTTTATCTTGGAGAGGAGTCCTGCGTGCCACACCTGGTCGAAGGCTTGTTGGATGTCGAGGTATGCTGCCACCACATACTCTTTCCTGTGAAAGCCGTCCAAAATAAAGTTTGTGACCCGATGGAGTTGCTCAGGGGTACCGTGTTTGAGTCGAAACCCAAACTGGAACTTCGGGATTAGGCGTTTTATTTCCGGGGTATCCAGGATCCTTCTTAGGATGCACCTTTCCAGAATCTTGCCAAAGGCAGGCAGGAGGCTGATGGGGCGATAGGATTCCAGTTGATTAGGTGGCTTTCCGCTCTTGTGCAACATGACGATATGTGCCTTTTTCCACGCCACTGGAAAGTAACCTAGCCGAAGAGCTGCATTAAAAATGGCGACGAGAAAAAGTACCGCCTTGTATGGCAGAAGCTTAATTGTCTGGTTGTCCAACCTATCTTCCCCAGGGGCTTTGTTGCTGTTTAAGCTCTTTATCTCCTGCTTCACTTCTTGGAAGGTGATTGGTGATACAGGGAGTGACATTTGGAGTGGCGCTTCCAGTATTTGCGCGACTCGCTGTATCCTTTCATGCGATGCGGTCTCAAACGGCTTGAAGCGCTCCTCTAGGTTGCAGGCGAAGGCTTCAGCTCTGTTCATTGGCGATCTGGCCCAGGTGTCATCGGGATGTCGAACGGGAAACTTTGGCGCAGCTTGCCGCTTGTATCGACTGGTAAGTTTCCACAGCGCGAATTTGGAGCTCTCGTCTGCCGTTGCTTCCTCTAGCATGGTGTCTGTGGCTTTTCTTCTCAGTAAAGTTAACTTCTTCCTGACCCTGTTCGCGATACGGCGATAAATCCTGTCGATTCTGGTGTCCTGGGTACGGACGTACTCCCTCCTCAGTCGCTTTTTCAGGGAAAGAAGGCCTTCAACGATGGGGGAAGCGTCCTTGTAAATTGTCTTGTAGGCGTAGAGTACATTTGTGCTGGCGCAGCGTTGGCAGCCGCAGTATGTACTTGATCCAGCAGGGTTTGAACTGCAGCGTCGGCATCCTCGGCTGTCAAGATCGGCATGCTTAGATCTATCATGCCATTTAGTTCAGTTTTGAAGCGTTGTATGTCCGATTGAAGGGTGACAAGCCTTCGCTTTTTTGGGGTCCTCTGAACAGACGTAGAGACCGTTGCAATGAGTGGTAGATGGTCGGATGACAGCTCATACTCTTCACAAACTGATATTACGCTGTTGGGGATGCCCTTGTATATAAAGAAGTCAATGCACGAAGGGGTACTTTGCCTGTTGTACGGGAAGTGGGTAGGTCTCCCAGTGGCCAAGACCTGGGCTGAGCAGCTGGTGAGCGCTTCATGCAGCGCAATGCCTCTGTTGTCAGCTCTGTAGCTTCCCCACAGCCTGTGTTTGGCATTGAAGTCGCCTCCAACGATGAATTTATTACCAATCTGATCAAGGAGAGAATCGAATCCAGCTCGGCTCCAGGATAGATTTGGTGGTAGATATATTGCAGCTACGGGTATTTCACCCAAAGGAGTCCCCACCAGAATAGCAGCCATCTGTGTGGTGCTGGAGGTCATCTGTTGTAGTTGGTAGTGCACCAAGTCCTGCTTGACTAGCACAGTAGCCCCTCCTCTGGCTCGACCTGCTGGGTGATCCGCACGGTAGCAAGCATATCCCTCCATGGCGAAGTACAGGCCAGCGTGTAGGTGCGTTTCTGAGACAAGCATGATATCTATTTCATGTTTTCTCAGAAATAGTTTAAGCTCGTTTGCATTTTGTATGATGCTGCGAGCGTTCCACTATCCGAGGCGCATCTGGGCAGCCATTATTTGCGGTGAGTGGTAAGACCGAGCTGTGGAGGACCTTGCGCGTCCTTCAGCTCCTTGATGCTGACTAGGATAGTTGCGACCGCAGCATTAAGTGCTGCGATCGACTGCTGGAGTCCTTGGAGGATGCTTCCGAGGGACGTGTCTTGCCCCTGAGATCCATGCTGTAGGTATTGTGGCTGCATTGTTGTAGCGGTGGGCTGGTTGGTGCACATGGGTTGCTGGTAAGTTTTGCGTCCTGGCTGCAACGCATCAGCATACGACAGGCCTTGTTGCACAATTCTGGAGGGTACAAACTGCGAGTTGATGCGCCGTGCAGGTTGCTGTTGGTTGTGTCGTGACGGGGGGGCAACATTGATGGCCGGTTGTCTGGCATTCAAGCGCTGCTGGTATGCTTTGCATCCTTTATATAAAGCAGCATGGTTCCCCTCACAGTTTGAGCATCGTAGGTCTGCCACCGTTTTGGCCTGGCACTGCTCCGAGTTCGTCCAATGGGGCTGGCCGCACCTACCGCATTTGGGCTATTTGAGGCAATAGTTTTTAGTGTGGTCGAACTCATAACAGCGATAACATTGCCTGATGCTTTTGTTCTTTCTAGGGAGCTCGATTTGGACCCGTTGACGGCCAATCTTGATAATGCGAAGCGCGTTCCTATTGTTAGGAGCCTGCCTTAGGTCTACATACCAGTAGTTGCGACTTGGCGAATCGTTTGTGGGGTTCGCATTGGCGTCATTTGTGGGTAGCCTGGTCCCCGGGTTATATAGGTTTGTCACAACGTGGCCGTGTGTTGCAAAGGCACTTTCGATTTGGCTCTTGGGAGTAGAAGCGGCTAAGTTTTTGATAACTACGCGATACGGTCTGTCCTCCTTGAGACAGAAGTGCGTAAACTGAACCCTGACTTCAGTGAGCTTGCGAATAATGGCTCTGTGAGTGTCAGAATCTTTCGCGTAGATTCTCAGGGCGCCAGAGGGAGAGACCTTAAATTCGAAGGCATCTGGGCCAGCTGCCTGCTCGAGGGTCTGTTCCATTGCGACGATGTCGTTAACTCCGGGAACTGTTATGGGCCTGGGCTTGGGGACCTTTTTTGCAGCTTGAGGTTCGGCTTGAGCTGGAGCTTCGTCGGCAATTTCCATCTCGTCGTCTTCGATGTCAGAGGCTTCTTCCTGGGGCGCAAGTGGAGCATATGTTCCCATTTGACGGGGAGGCACTGGAAGCAATGTAATTTTCACCTGCTTTGCTGGTCTTCCCGTTTTTTGTGGGTACCCTCCCTTTTTTGACGGCTCCGGCCTTTAGCGTTGTTCCTCGCCGTTTTTTTGTTTCAGCCGTTTGCCATTCGACCAGCGGTTCCTGGAAAGCTGGCATAATGCCTTTGCTCCTTAGAGCGTGCAGAGCAGAGTTTTGGTTGAATTGAGCGCTGCAAGACGCAGCTGCCGGGGAAGAGCTCTGCGCGCCATGTGTAGTGACCGTCATGGGCTGGAAAGCATCATTGGCAGTGTTGGGGCGTGTTCCAATGGGCTCCAGTGCGGCACGGCTTGTACCAGTGGAGGCAGAGGTTCTGCAGCCGCTACTTGAGGACGCGGTGGTTGTAGTTGTTGTGGTTGCTGTTGAGCTTACAATGCCGTGTTGCTGGAGTAGAAGCTGGTTCGTCTGACTCCATCCCTCAGGGATGTACAGGCGCGCCTCGTTCATGTCAACAGGTTGAGATCTAGTTGCTTCAGTGAGCGGGCCTGGAGTCCCCTGAACTTGATTGCTGTTGTCTTCGGGATTAGCTGGTGGTAAGATGTTGCTGATTACTGCATGACTGGTGCAGGTGTTGCTGCGTGTGTTGTATGCATGGGCAGCAGGGACGTCTTCGTTTCTTAAGTTTTTATTTGCCATGGCAGCCTGACAGTTGTTTAAGCTGGCTGCCATTGTTGTGGCCAACTCGGCATTGTTATTGGCAGCACTGGCTTTGACAGCTCCCAGTTTTTGCGTTTGTGCAAATTGCACATTAGCAGTTTTGATTTTTGGTTCTTTCTTTATTTTAGGCACTTTTACGAATTTTTTGAATAGTTTGGGGTTGAATTCAATTTTAAATGTATTATTATGCCACTGTTGGGTGGGCTTGTCCGTTTTTTTCACTGTTTTTCAAGGTTTTTGCGGAGCACAATACACACTGAACTTATTAGGTGAAAAGCAAGGCATGGTGTCGGTTTTTATTAAGATTATTTATTCTTGTCTCTTTTATATTTTGGGTATTATAATTAAATGAAAATGTCAGCTGGAGTTCTGCCAGTAAAGTTATGTTTTAGCTTATGATTATAAGTGTATGAAATTATTTCAATTTTCATGAGTCTATTTTCCTTGTCATCGTCAGTATTTACAATACGTATTTTTTCATTAATTGTCTTATGTAGTCTTTCTACTATATCCGCTACACCATTTTTACTTGTTGTTATTTGAATTTCAACTTTTTCCTTATTCAACCATTCTTTCAGGGCAAGACTAATAAAAAAAATAATAAATGTCTACTACGTAAGTTTCTCTACAGTTTTCTACTTCTAGTGTAATTTTACATGTACATGATGTGTTCCTGTGATCAATCTTAGCTAGATTACAAACTTTACATTCGTTAATTATGTTTTGGATTAAATTTTGATAGTCTGGGTAATAGTATGTTTTTTTTTAAAAAGTCTGACCATCTTTTCGATGCCTGGATGTAAAAGTTATTATTATTATTATTTTTATTATTATTCTTTGAATTTTGCATAGCTCCTGATGTCTTTTAGTTTAATATTTGTTCGTAATATTCGAGTTGTTTTGGGGTGCATTATTTCTCTAAAGGCTTGTTGTTTTATTTTAAAATCGGAATCGTATTCAATGTATAATACGCTTGAAATATTGCAAAAATGTTTTATCAATATCTGTTAAGCTTTTTCAATGTTTAAGTTTAAATATTCGATTCTTATTCTTAATTTTTTAAAATATTGCTCAACTCCTATTTCTTCGGTATCACTTCTAATCATTTCTATTTGTCTTCTAAAATAGTTTAATGGTTTTTCTGATAAATTTATTAAACTTTCATTACCTTCTTTAGCGCTATGTGCTGTAGCTTGTGTGTTAATATCTTGTTCGCCTAGCATTATTTCTTCAATTTTAACTATTCTTAATTTTTCAAAAACTTTATTTATTGAATTTGAATGTTCATCAAGTGATGTGGAGAAGACAATATTGTCGTCTAACTCAACAAGACAATGCTTCTTAATAAAATCACGAAGAACATGATTCATGCACCTTTGGAATGTTGCTGGTGCATTTTTAAGGCCAAATGGCATTCGAGTATACTCGTAATGTCCGTATTTGGTAGAAAATGCTGTTTTATTAATTGAGTTCTTGTCCATCTCAATCTGATGGAAACCTTTTGCTAAATCTATTGTTATAAAGTATGAGCATCTTCCTAATTTTCCCAAAATCTCGTCCATGTTTGGAATGGGAAATTTATCATTGATTGTAATGTCGTTCAATCCTCTGTAATCGACCACTAATCTAAATTTTGCTTTTCCTGAGGCTTCTGCCTTTTTCGGTACTATCCATAAGGGACTACAATAAGGCGACTGGCTATGCAGAATAATACCTTGGGTTAACATATTTTCGACTTCTTGTTCGAAAGCGAAAGGGTAACCGTATGGTTTCTTGTAAATTGGATTTTCATGATGTATATTATTTTCGTGCTTAACAATGCTCGCGAAGGTCAAATTGTCACCTTCTCGATATTTAGATGTCACTGAAATTATTCAGTAATTTTAATAGTTTTGTTTTTTCTTCATCGTTTAGATGATCAACTCGATAATTTTGTCCCGATGTTACTTCATTACTTATTGCGTAATTAATTTCTTGTGTATAACTTTCTGGTTTTAAATATGCTTCGAAGTTTTTTTCTGAATTTGGATCCCAAACTAATTTCTTCTGATTGAACGATCTCTCGCTAATTATTATTCTGTCATGAGCGTAGTCAATTATGGCGTTGTTTGCCTTTTATAAATTTCTGCCTAAAAGTATATCATAATGAGGTGAAAAATCATGTATGTTAAATATCTGATCTTGCCTAAAGAGTTTATTAGGTCCAGTGGATACATAATAATTTATATTTGATATCCCTGTCATGGTTCTAATCGAAGTAGGTCTTGTATAAACTGGTATATTAAGGAAGTTTTCCCTCATCATATTTATTGACGACCCAGTGTCAATGAGACATCTGTAGCGTCTGTTATTAATTTTAATTTCTATATACTGGCTTGTCCCGAGGCTCCAATTGGAAAATGTTCGTCTTTTATTTCATTATTCTGAAACTCCTCATATTGGTTGTTCTGACAACCATACTCTTCTTGTACATAGTTACCCTGATAGTTTTCTGATTGTTGATAATTTTCATCAACCTGCATTTTTTGGGAACCACTAGTATTTTCTCGTATACGCTTGTACGATTGATTTGGTATACATCTACCTTGAGAAATATTTTGATTTATGGGGTTATTTAATTGTGCTTGTTGTAAATTCTGTTTGAATTCTTGACCTAGATGCTTATTTTGGTTAAAATAAGTTTGGTTGTTCGGAGGGTGTTGTGAAAAATTGCGGCTTTGATTATTGTTAGTTATGTAATTTGGGCTTAATTGAGGTTTAGTATTTCCTGTATAATTTATAGCATTGTAAGTATTTTGATTTTTATTATTGTTGTTATAATAATTTCATAGTAGCCCTCCATTTGTGCTACTTGTTTTAATTTTGAAATAATGGATATGTCGTAACTTGTGAGAGACATAAAGAGTCTATCTGATAATTTCTTATGTATTAATTTTTTTACAGTATTATTCATAGCGTTTGTATACAATCTGGAATTATCTAAATTCCCTTCTAATTCTAACGTGCCGGTTATAAATATTATCTGAGCCTCTACCCCACTACAAAATTTACGTAAACTACCTTGATAATTGGTATTATATAGTCTTCGTAGTAGTTCTTCCACGGGTGTTTGCGTCTTGTATTCGGAGATTAAGGTTTCCCTGAGTTGGGACCAATTGTTGATTTGCAGCATTCTAGGTACCTTCTGGGCATCTCCGGATATCTGGAGCTCAATCGCCCCGAATATGATGCATTGTTGTCGTTCATTGTGAGTAGAGTACAGTTGAAGCAGGTAATTTATCCTTCTGATAAATGGACCCAGGGTTTTAGGCTCACCCTCAAAGGCTGGCACGTTCCGTATTTGTTGAAGCAATTGGTTTAAATTTTGGTCGTTTAATTAATTCATTGTTACAAGTGCAGCCACATGAGAGCCTGATGGTTGCTCCATTTTTAATAATTTTATTAAAATTTTTTGTGTCACGAAATTTACTTTGTGTTGCAACGACCGAATTGGATTTATACGTTGCTTGAATTGTTTTGACACGTCAAGTTCTTTTGCGGATAGCGAGTTTTGGAGTTGAAATATATTCGATTTAGTTGTAATACTGTGCACAATTACAACTGTTGATCAGAGAAGGCACCAGTTGTATCTATAATCCCCTCTTTAATTGATCGTATCACTCACGAATTGGCTGCGCCAATAACGTTGTTATAAGTTTGAAAATAAAAAGACTTTATTTCACGAGATTGAATTTATATCAGTTTATTATGTTGAATCTGGATTAAGGCTGAAGAATAAAAATTGGCTTACGCTATATCCAAAGCTAAATAATAATTGAAGTACGTGATTTTTTGCAAAGGGACAGCGGCTTGCAGCTTGTTTATGCTAGCGCCTTTCTGTTGGTCAGTTTTTGTTTATAAATGATTATTGACAATATGTGAGCTTGGCTGCAGAAGGCATTCTGCTCTTATGATTTTTGCTGCTGTTAGCTTTATTTGAATTCGGCTGCAGAAGGCATGCTATTGTTATGATTATTCAATTTGTAAACACTCAGTCACTTATGAGTAACAGTGATTCAAAATTCTTTTGTTGTGAATATGTCACTATATATGTATATATCAAGTATCTTTCATTTTATACATATCTCCTGTTGGAAGAAGAGGGTTCAGGGTATCCCCTAGTCGGAAGCTCCAGACTAGAACCTTTTACTTGTTTTTGTTCTATATGGTGTGACGTTATTTTATTATAGGTGATTTAATTTTGTAATTTTTTCCGGCACCATTGATTTAAAATAAAATGAGTGTGCCATTTCTTTTGGCCTTACACAATGTTCATTTCTTTTTATTAAATGTTTATTTTCTTTCAAAGGTGCGCTGACCACTGACCAAATCGAACTCCCTGCTATACATTAGGGCATCGTCGAAATCGGCACACGCACGTGGCGGGCACCGTTTCTGCCCATCTGCACACATCTGACAAGGGCATATCCAAGGGCTGGCGATCCGCTCTCCCTATAATCTCTTAAGGAGCGAATCGGGCGGCCAATAGCAATCGCCCCTTTTGGCGCCGTGGATCGCAAGCCCGGCGTTGCCATTCTTCAATAAATTGGGCGCCGCTATGTGCCCGGCTTCACCCCCGATACTCTGACAAAAGATATCGGCGTGGCCGACTAGATATCGGCGTGGCAAACTATCGATGCTGCCGTCACGCGAAGCCAACTTTTACAAAGAATCTGCGTGCGCATTTCCTAGCTTGACCCAGCCGGCTAATAAGGATGCCCAACGTTGACCACAACCACGACGAATATTCTGTACTGGCGCCGGTGACCAAGGTGGACGGACGCTGCCGCCGTTAACGCCTGGCGAGGAGGTGAGCAAATTACGCTTATGCTCGTAGATCTTCTGCGTGGTAAACGCCTAGCACACATGCCTGGAAATCTTCTAACTCGTAGTCTTTGGTACCTACGGCTCGGATGACGCGGTACTTCAAGAATTTTCGGGCGAACTTGGCATTGTAGGCTTTGACAAAGCTGCTGAGTGCGAAGTTGCGTCTCCACACTTCCTGTCCTGGTTCCAGATGTAGTTGGCGCGCGCGTTGATCATAGCGTTGACGACTTCGCTCGTACGCGGTGTGCAGGTGTTCCTTGACCTGGTTTCGGATTACAGCCAGTCTGTCCTTCGCATGTAGGTCAGAAATGCTGCGATCCGCCAATTACCTCAGCTTCCGGGCCAGCTTGTAACTGGAACCATTCAGGTACATGTGCTGGCTAAACACCGCGAAGAACGGAGTCGCTCCCGTAGCGCTGTGCACCACATTCCGGATCGCCACTTCTTCTTCTGGTAGGTACCCATCCCCTTCTCAGTGATCCTGGCATAAGTAGGTTCTTATCGCAGACAGCACCGTGCGGTTCACGCGTTCGGCGGCGTTGCTCTAAGGCGAGTAAACCGGGGTACGCAAATGCGTAATGCCAAACGCCTGGACCATTTCGTCGAACGATTTGGAAATAAATTTTCGCCCATTATCCGAGTGGATCACTTCCGGCACGCCAAATTTAAAGAACCCCTCGTGGACTAGGAAGTTGACGACTTCCGCCGCGGTGGCTTCCTTCGTGGCCTTCAGAAAGGTAAACTTTGAAAAGTGGTCCACGACGACGAATATCCACGCATGCCCTCGTTATCTTCTGGAATGGGCGGTCGGTGTGCACTTCTTCCCCAATTCCGACCTGCGTCCGGTAGTTTTGTGCGTTGGTCTCCTTGCAAATGTCGCATTTTCGCTGACTTGTATAGCCATGTTGCAATAGAATCGCCGGAGCAGCGCTCGCAGCGTTTTTCTCATGCTTCCATGGGCTGACGTCTCGACCGTGTGTGCACGTTGGTACTAAAATCTCGGCGAAGTTCTAGGAAGCTTCGCAGTTCCTTGACCGTCCTCGGGTTCTCGGATGTTCCGGATCGCCTTCACTCTTCCCGGATCCATGCGCAATGTCCCGTCGCCTTTGATGAATCCCAACTTGTTTAGGTTGCGAAAACAGAATTTCGTCTTCGCCATGCCTATGGTGAGGTATGTCAGATGCGTCTGAAAATCTGCCGATATTATGAGTAAGTCGTCCAGGTATACAAACACGTTTGACCTCAGACTCGTCGGGATCACCTTATCCATGAGCCTGCATAGTTGTTGAGCGGCGTTGCAGAGCCCGAATGGCATGTGGCGAAACTGGTACAGCGGCTTCTCCGGTATTGTAAACGCCGTATACGCCCTGCTCTTCTCCTCCATCTCGATTTGCCAAAACGCGAACTTAAGGTCGACGCTTGAGATAAAATGAGTCTCGTCGATGCGCAACAAGATGCCCTCGATGCATGGCAGCGGGTAAGCGTCCTTTACCGTCACGCTATTTAGTTCTTCCCGGCCTCATCACTACCGACGTTCGGTTACTCCAAGGGCTGTTTCTCTCCTCGAAGATGCCTAATTTTAGCATATCATCTACCTTGGCCTACACGATCTCCTGTTTGTCCGGTGACAACGGATAATGCCTATCCTTCACGAGCTTGGCTCCCCCGATCAGCTCGACTGACTCTTCTGCTCGTCGTCCAGGTTTCCGGGTCCGTCACGCATTCGTAGTCGTTTCGGTAATAATCCACCTCTGGGTTCGTTACCATTACCTCAGATGCCTCTAGTGGTGCTTCGGACTTTATGACCAGGCCGAGCAACTCCGGGGCGATCTCGAAGGCTCGCCAGAAGTCGATTCCCAGGTATAGTTCCTGTCGTAGGTCCGGGCACATGTAAAATATATATTTGACAGGAAGAACAACGCGGCCTAAAATTAGGCAATGGGCACCCGCTGTCCTTACCATCGATGCGTATGGCTGCGCTTCCCATCCCAATTCCTCCACTAACTCCCGGCATTCACGTCCCAGCAGACTGTCTGAGGCTCATGTGTCCAATAACCCTTCCATTTTTATCCCCGCGACCTCCACATCGGCGAATACGCGTGGGTCTGTGCCATCTTCTCGCCTCACAGCTTCGATGACCTGCGTTTGTAGGAGCGTGCACGAGCCTTCACCACTCTTCGGGTTGCCAGTGTTATCCCATCCAGCTGGCGCTCAACAAAAAGTTTATTTCGCCTCTTAATGTTTTTCGTTTTTTCGTATCCCTATATATATCCTTATCCTTGTCCTTATGGTCTATATTCTTCCCCTTTTTAACTGCTATTGGCTTTGGTAGGTGTTCCTCTCCTGGCGGTCGCCGTCCCCGGACGCGTCTGTCCCGCCACCATCTCGCTCCCTCTGGGATTTCCCGGACAATTTTCGCACTGTGAGCAGAATGTGTCCGGCTTTCCGCATCTATAGCAGAATATTTTCCGGTCTTTGGACAGGCAGTCTCTAAAGACATGGTCGAACTGCCTGCAGTTCCAGCACACTAACCGGAATGATGTCCTGCCTCGCACAAAGGCCTCCTCCAGTTCTCCAGGCGGCGTTTCCGCACGATGTAGGGGTAGATCAACCTCGTGAACATTCGGTTTTGGTCCTTGCAAATAACGCGACTGCTGCACGTAGCCGGTCCGGCTTCTGCGACCAATGTGCCTTTCCACTTCTATGCACTGCCGGCGCACCTCATTCACGGTGAGTACATCCATAGCATATATGTATTTTGGCAGACTCTCCTTCAAACTACGCTTTTTAATTTTTACCAGTTCGCGGTCTCTTAGTGGCTTCTGGAATCGCGCGGCGAACTGACGCATGTGATGGATGTAATCGTCCACCCCTTCACTGGTCATTTGATCTCGTCGTAGAAGCTCTTACATCACATCATGCTCCGTCTGATAGCCCCGGAACCTGTCTAAGAGAGCGTGCCGCTGCTTCGTCCAGCTGTCGACCCGAGAATGCCACACGTGGATTCAATACCACTCGCAGGCACGGCCGGTCAGGAGCAGGTGAAAACCGCGCAGGACCTCCTTCCTCGGGCATTGATATTGCCTCTGCAGGAACTCCAGCCGAAACACTAAGTCCTCGACAGAATTCATTGCTTCCTCGGCATCGAAGTTGACGTTCCACCGCTCGAGCTTCAGGTACGCTGCTTCTACTCCGCTCCTCGCTTGCCTGGTCTGCAAGGCTTCGGTGGCACCGATGGTGGAAATGCCTCGCGCTGGATCCCTTCTCACTCTTTCGGGATGGCGCCTGTTCGTGGTCCCGGCACGACATGTCTCGGTGGCATCGGCACAGTGCTAGGCTCTCCGGCGTGGCTTATATGGCTTTTATATTTTCTCAATCAATTTTATATACTTTGGGGGGAGAGAAGACAAATCCTAACACAGGCTAACTTGTCTACGCATAATCTGGACTGTGGACAACATTTAAGCCTTCGTCAAATACTCAAATACTTGGAACGGACTCACTCGGTACTATGGGTGTGGTCTCGCCTGTGTCAGCTTCTCTCCAGGTCAACTCTCGGTGTCGGCTACGGGGCGAAGAGACGCATGCAGTCGTCGACGTACCTTCTAGTGTGGATCCCTCTCGCGTCGATAAGATTGGCCGGACCGCAGATAACGGCTTGTGAGGCGGGAGAAACAGCCTGTCGTCCTCTGTGTGGATGCTTGGCTGGCACTTTGACGGTTATTGTTTTATTTAATTTGTATCTTGTTTGCTTATCTTCGTCCAGCCACTGATATTTTGGGGCTGGGTCGAGTATTAAATTAGCGAATACTTTTCTTGGCGCATTTATTGACGTGACGTTATTTTATTATAGGTGATTTAACTAGGCAACTAGGCAAACTATCGATGCTGCCGATATCGTCAAATGCAACAGTATGTCAAAACCATCTGGATCGGACCACTTTATCATATAACTGCCATAGGAACGATCGGTCGAAATTAAGTTGTTTTATGGAAAACTTTTTTGTTTTTCAAGACATCTTAACCATACTCGGCATTAACTATTTTCCCTGTGCTTCTTAGGTACGGGCAAAGCACTATGAGCATTATGAAAAGGTTGGGTATGCAAGGTATGTTAAATCTTCGGCGTGCCGAAGATAGCCCTTCCTTCTCGTTTTTAATTTTAATTGAATGTTCACCAAATAACAGAAAATAACAATGATAGTTAACTAAAAACAATATTTCAAAACAAATATTGTTTAAATATTCAAAATTCATGCCACCAAAATTGGCTCACTAGAACAGCAAAGCTTTCGAAAAAAAAATCTTATTTAAGGTTCAATTTTTTTTGCCCTAAAATCCGTTCAGATAACATATGCATTAAGAAAGAGCGATTGCCCAGAAGTTTTATTTAACGGCTCAGCAATTCCGCAAAGCAACTCTCTGAAGCATCTTAGCTTTCATCTCGATCGGAGACTTACATGGAAAAACCATATTAAATCACGACGGCAGCAACTTAAATTAAAGACAAAACGAATGTCCTGGCTGGCAGGCTGAAAATCTGAAACTAGCCTAGAAAACCAAGTTCGCCTCTATAAAGCCATACTAAAGCCTGTGTGGACATATGCTTTACAACTGTGGGGTACTGCTAGCAATTCAAATATTGAAATTATTCAGCGCTACCAGTCAAAAACATTGCGATCCATAGTAACTGCTCCTTTCTACATCTCTAATGCAAAAATACACAAAGAGTTAAAAATTCCTTTTGTAAAAGAAGATATAAATAAGAATAGAACAAAATACATTGATAGACTTCACAACCACCAAAATAACCTAGCCTTAAATCTAACAGATAATAGTCTAGCAATAAGAAGACTTAAAATAGTGCATATTCTCGATCTCCCAGATAGATAAATTAAATAGGTACTACTTCAACCTAACATACAAATTATTTAAAATATAATAGTAGTTTTCACTGGAAACTTTCTATTCCTGTTAATTTTAATACAAGCTAACTAAATTTACTTATTGCCTCAAAACAGAGTGTAAATAAATAAAATGTTAATAAAAATATAATAAAAAAAAGGTTGGATATTTGATATTAACTGACTAAGCTAAGTACATTTCGCCTCATTAAGCTCCGATTTTGTTTAATATTGTTTCATAGCCGTATAAAAGTGCTTATGACTTTTCGACTTCTGTTAATTTTTTTTGCAATCTCGTCTATAAAAAGGCCTTGAAAACTTTGATTTTGCCTCTTTTCTCATGGATTAATGTTTTGCACGTACCATTTTGGTTAATTTAAATAATATCAATCCAAACAAATGAAGTCTTTACGTTAGAGTACTTGTCGTTTTCGAAACTGAAAGAGCTTAAAATTTTGTGCGTTCTTTACGCAAGTTAATCGGAATTGCCTGGAACCGGTAGAAGTATAAGAAACAAAATGCAAAAGAAATTTGGCAACTAAGTGCATTAATATGTGAGCTATACGCATTTTCATATTTCAAGAAAAGGGGCGCTATTCAAGTGAGGGGCATGATTAGAAATAATGCAAAAGAACTGATTAAAGAATATTGTCAGTCAAAAAAAATTAATTAGGGTTATGAGAGCCACCAATAAATTAAAAGACTTATAAACGTATGCAGAACTCAAAGTAATTTTGGTGTTTAAGGTGAAGAAACGTGCTCACGGAAGAAAACTAAAAATCAAAATTCGAGCTCGCGCCCAAACACGGCATTTGCAATTCCGCACAAAAGAAAAATAACACAAAAACGGCAAAAAAATTAAAACAAAACTAATTGCTGACAAAACAATTGGTTTTAGGTTAATCGAAATAAAATCAAACCAAAAAAATTAGGTGGTCACAAATTGAGCAAGCCGTCTGCGTTGCCGTGCTGACATGCACCCAACCAGTGGCAATTCCAATAGAGCCACCATGCCAGTTAATGCTGGCAACAGCAACGCACCCAAAATGAGTAACAAGGGACCGTCTCGAACTAACGAGGTGGGCCCACTAAATACTGACGCCACTACGTCGAGTACCTACATGATCAGCCGCTTAACAACAGCTGCCAATCAATTCTTCCAATAGGTACTTCAGTTTCACCTTCCCACCCTTTGATGGATACACAAGACTCCGGCAGCAGCCTGCATGTTGGTGCTAGGGCGAATACAGACCACATTGACGTCTTAGTAATTAATAATATAAAAATATCACCCAATATCTTTGATCATCAAACCCTCTAGCGGTATAAGCCGCGGCTCGCCTGCTTGCCTCAGCGACTCCTTAGGTAGGACTATGCGACTCCTGGCCAATGATGTGCCCACCTACAGGGCCATCGTACAGAAACACATCGATGACCTGCGGAGCCAGGGTCATAGCGTTCTCCACGTACACAATCCGCGCAGCAAAGTCACCAAGGAGCCCATGAATATTCATTTTATTAACTTGAAGCCGGCGGCCAACAACAAGGAGGTCAGGAGTACGTGCACACGGCCACATACTGTAGAAACCACAAATGGGTTAAATGTGGGCTCAATCATCACACTGCTGATTGCACATGGCCCGACTCAGTTCCGGCAACATGCGCCCACTGTGGGGGTGGGAACCACCTTGCCAACTATAAGGGCTGCGAGTGGTTCACTGAATATAAAAAGCGTGCAGGGGCCCCAAAGCCCGCCAAATGAAAAATACATACGGACGGACGTAGCTAGATCGACTCAGCTATTGGTGCTGATCAAGAATATATATATTCTTTGTGGGATCGGAGATACTTCCTTCTCCCTGTTACATACATTTGACCAAATTAATATACCCTTATATCCATTTACAATGGGTTCAGGGTATAAACACTATTGACAAGAAGAAGTCTACGAAACCATTATGTCCGATAGAACAAAGTATCAAATCAGTTCGTCTAAAATCAAAAAAATTTCCAATAGTCCGCCGACTAAAATAGGCAAACCTCTTCTAATGCTCCTAATCCGTTCACGAAAAGACAGCGTGAAAGTGCTTGTGGTCACATGAAAATTCACACTGAACATTTTATCAAGCGAACACGGAATTAGAAGAAGAGATCTTTGATTCACATTATGAAACAACATTTTTATTATTTTCACAATTAAAACGACAAATCTAAATATACTATATGCCTATGCAATAAATTTGTGTAGTGCAATTAAGTCAAAATAAAATTAAGACCGATCTCTTAAAATTTTACATTCATAATTTTTCTTGGAATTTAGATGTTCTATTAGGGAGAGACTTTTTATAAGACTCTGACACACTAAATGACTGCGCAGGCATCACAATAACCATAAATAAATTGCAATTTGCAATGCATCACAAGCATAAAAAAGATTTCAAGGAAAACACCGCAATTGAATTCCTTGATCAGCCACAGTCAAACGACGAAGAGTGTATTTTTTAATAAAAATTGAGGAGGAAAACCCTCACTAAAATTCTGTTGTTCCTTGCAGACATGTATTATATAAATACCCCCAAGGCTTCGTCTAGGAAGTCAAGCAATAAATAAAAGAGATGATACAAAAGTCTCCCTACTGCTCAACATTTAAAGGAATCAACAATAATCGATAAATATCCCATACCGGTCATGGATGAAATATTGAAGAAACTGGGTAAATGTAACTTCTTCACTACCATTGTACTTTGAAAAGGTTTCCATTAATTTCAAATGGACGATGACTATAGCCAAAACGGCCTTTTAAACAGAACATGGACATTACGAGTACACTCGATTGCCATAAGGGTTAAAACTTGCCTTCTCAACGTTGTATGAATAATCTGTTGGAAGACATGATCTACAAAGATTGTTTAGTATGCATGGCATGACATAAACGTGTTCTCCGAAAAGTTTGCACGATATTATATTATAAACACTTAAGGCATAAAGCCTATCCAAATAAAACCGACCCAATAAAAAACTTTGAGATTCCTAAAACTTCTCAACAAATAAAATAATTTCTTGGGCATTTCGGTTTTTGCCGAAAACTTATTCCCAGCTTTGCTTAAATAACCAAGCCAATGACATTTAAATTAAAGAAACTGACACCTTTAATAACGAATACAAATTAGCATTTGAAAATTAAAATATTTATTATTACTATCACAAGATCATAGATCACTCTTTTATGCCAGCAGAACACCAAACGAACCAGAAATTTATAATTCGAAAAGAAAAAGATCATTTAGATATTGTTATAATAATAATCGCTGCGCCTTTCGAGCACTGTTCAGTGCACAGTTCCTGCCTTCGAAATGACCCCTTTAACTATAGAAACATTGGCAATTACACCCGATTTTTCCTTTATTTTAGCAGCAGAGTCATGCGAGTTAGATGCATACCTCAAAATAGCTCTTTCGTCCTTTCATATTATTTTCATAGCCATGTGTATTCTGTTTAAAATTGTTTATGATTTTTTTTTGCAATTTCGTGTATAGAAAGGCCGCACTCGTTGAAAACTTTGATTTTGCCTCTTTTCTCATTGTTTATTGGTGTTGCACGAACCATTTTTGGTCCATTTAGATAATATCAACCCAAATAAAGGATGTCTTTAAGTTAGTGTACTCGTCGTTTTCGAAAGAGAACGAAAAGTGAAGATGAAAAAGGCGCTTTTCAAACGAGCTTAAAATTTTGTACGTTCCTTACACAAGTTAATCGGAATCGCTTCTTAAAATTCCGGCGAATCCCCAAATTAAAACATTTTTTTTTCCTGGAAGCGGTAGAAGTATTAGAAACAGAATGAAAAATAAATTTGAAAACAAAATGCATTAATATGTGAACTATACGCATTTTCATATTTCTAGAAAAGGGGCGCTATTCAAGTGAGGGGCATGACTAGTAATCATGCAGAAGAACTGATTAAAGAATATTGTCAATCCAAAAAAATTACTAAAGGTTTTGAGAGCCACCAATAAATTAACAGACGTTTAAACGTATGCAGAACTCAAAGTAATTTTGGTGTTTAAGGTGAATGAACGTGCTCACGGAAGAAAACTAAAAATACAAATTCGAGTGCGCGCCCAAACGGTCAAACACGGCTTTTGCAATTCCGCACAAAAGAAAAAAAAGACAAAAACGGCAAAAAAAAAGTAAAACATAACGAGAGCTACAAAATGAATGTTTAATATATGTTTTATATACCATTCTAGATGTTTCAAATTTGGTGACTCTAGCTCTTAAAACCTAAGATATTTGCACAGAAAACAGGATTTTGAAATCGATTTTTATCGATTGCTTTGAACCAAGGAAACTTATCGACTATCGGTAACACGTACTTGGCGGGCACTGGGAGGACCTACTTTCAAAATTTCAAGTCTATCGATCTTGTAGGTTCTGAAATCCTTGCGTTCATACATACGGACAGACAGGCTGAAATGGCCAAACCGACTTGGATATTGATGCTGATAAAGAATATATAATTATATATTTTCCCATTTTCAGGGTATAAATAGTAGATTCTAAGTATCAGCTGTAGTGTTCAGTGTAACAATGCCTTCCACATGGAGTGCCCACGTTCAGTCGTAAACTTTTATGGCGTTTTCGCCTATAGTGGTTCACGTTCGGACGCGGTCCGTTGCGATCGGGGGCGCGCACTTCTTTCTTATGCTCAAATTAGCTCGCCGTAGTCGGGGGTTATTCCTCGCCCAATCTGCATATCAACACCGATACACTGACATGAAGAATATAAAGTACGCTTCAAAAAAACCAGATCAAATAGTATCATCAAAATAATCTTTTTTTCGCTATCCTGTAAATAAGTGTACCGACAAACACCACGAAACTAAGGATCCCTATTGTCTAAAAAGAGGAACCTTGGTGTTAGTTGTCGCTCGTCTCTACCCTCCCTACCATAGCATCCAGAAAATCTTGGGTTGCTACTATGCGAGACTCTAACGCATTAACGTATTTCAACAGTGTTCAGCATGGTACTCGACAGACAAGATAAATATTCACCGATTCATATTTAAATATAACAAAATCATTTAATTAAAGAAAGCGGTTGCTTCCAAAATACATTATTATAGATATATTACAAGAGAATTATGAATTTCCCCACGTTTAACCGAAATTATTTAATTCAGAATTCATGATTTAATAATAATAATAATAAACTTATTCTTGCTTCAAAATAACTTACATTTACCAACATAATTTGAATGAAGTAAACTTCTTGTTTTCGGTTCACGCTGGCAATAGGTTTGATATCAATATTATGTCCATCGTAAATTTATATACATATATTCAAAAGATTTACCAAATAAAGTACTCACTACCCTATATAAGCTCACTCATACTTGATGTTTGTGTGTTTATGTGTATTATTGTATGTGTATCATTGCTGCCTTTGTACAAAGAAAGTTAATGGTAAGTACATACAAGTTATCACCCAGCCCGCAAGGCAATTCTTATTGCAATCATAAACAACATTTCACTATAAGTCGCTATCCCAATTACTTAACCCTTTCAGACTTATTAGACCCGTTTCAATCACTACGTCCACTTAACGCGCAGCTGCGGCTCTCTAACATAAATATCCAGATTCCTGGCTCTAACATAAACATAACAGCGCAACCACTTAACATAAAGATTCATATTCTCACGCATCATAACGTAAACTAAAGACCCAGTCTCTAGGCCAATTGCTAACGTAAACATGATTCAAGCGTCTAGCTTACGCAAGCCGCCCCCGCGAGCTTTTAAACTTAGGAAGAAGCTTTAGCATAAACACAGCTGATTCGCGCATAAGATCACCGCAGCTTTTAAGCTTTAAGAAAATAAGCTTTATCATAACCATACTGACTTCAGCTAAGTTCACAATTTACTTTAGTTCTAATCTTGGATTCAAATAAATCGGAAGCCTTCACCTCCCACATAAAAAAATTTTTTTCCAATTAGTAGCCACTAACGGTTAATTGGCGCCCAACGTGGCTCGCGATTATAAACACAAAAAAAGGATAATTAAAAGAAACAAAATCCTTATGATTCGCGAGTGAGCAAAAGTATGATTACCATTCCAAGATTGTCTCAAGAGCATTAAAATTTCTAAAAACGAAAATATCGAGTGCCTCTAAAAGAAACATTAAAAATTTCCGACGAACGGAAATACCCTGTTTCTGAAAACTTGAAGAGAGTGAAAATACCCTGACTGGAAGTATTGATTGTCCACAAGACTTAAAAGTGAAACCAAATTTTCCCATTCAATTTAAATGAAAAACATTCCAAAAAATTAATCGATCAAAGAAGCGAAAACAAATATTTTCGCCAACAAAATTTTTTTTTCACCAATCAAAAACTTTTAACAAAATAAAAAATATCACGTCAACCGAGACCCCCATAAAAGAAGACCCTAAAACCCAGAAGGAAGGAAGGAAGGAAGGAAGACTTGAACGAAATATAATCACCCATAAGAAAGACCTTTACGTACTCACATTAATTAGAAATTTTTTACTTAAGTATAGAGTTTATTTGTGTAGCATTGTAGAATAAAGTGATAACTGGTAACCAGAGAATAGATCAAACATAATGATTTGAGCATACTACCAAGCTTCAAGAACAAATTGCAGATTGGAGCACTCTCTCATCTAATAACGAAAGATACTGTAAAAGATTAGCACAATCCTTATTCCCCGCTTGCTGTGCCATGCGAATGTATAAAGAAGGAAGTAGAAAGTACGTAGGTGTTTAACAATACTAAGAAATAAAATAACAGGAAAAGCTAATAACCTTGACCAACATGCACGTTCTTAATTTTGCTTCTTCTCCCTCCGACCAATCTATATAACAGGAGTAAGTATTTTACGACAGTAATACCGTTCTCGAATACTACAATTATTAATAAAAAACTAACCCTTTTGATAAACAAAACTATTAACGTATGTGACAAAGCCCACATCATACAGAAATGAATAAGAAAATAGAGACAACGCTTTAAGAATTTTCATCACAGGTCTTAACGGTTCTTTATCAGAAGTTTTATTCTCCCTTAAACCTGAAAATTTGCCTAATGCTTTGGCAAAGCCCAGAACTGGAAGCGAATTACCAAAGGGCTAACTTCGCTTACCACCATTTCACAAATACCCATCAGCATAACAATCAGCAAAAGAAAGCTGAATCCCCAAAACAACCTAACAAAAGATATACAATCACTTAAGGTTTAATCAAGTTCCACAAAATCAAATTTTTCGCAAAGCAACAAGACTCCTCAACCTACACCGAGCCCATGGATGAGATAAATCCATACAGCTTCAGAATCACCTATCCGTATCCCCAAAATCGAAATTCGGCTCAACCAAAGAAACGGGAATACGCTCCCCTTCGGTTCACAACCTAACAAAATCATGCGTATCAATAACCTCGAAGAAACCATTTTTTAGAAGAAGAGGGGGAGAACTCCCCTACATTTTCAGAATAGATAAAAAAAAAAACAACTTTAAAAATATTAATACACCGGTGCCACCGCTTGTTACTAAAGGGGTATATACGATAACGCGAAGAATTAGTCATAAAAAGAATTAAAACTGTAAATGCTTATCATTACACATTTCATACTAAATATTTGGCAAACGCCACAGATTTTATGAAATTAATAATCTAGACGCAATCTATTAGTCGGTTACAATCTACTGAAAGAAATTAAGGCAGTAATCGATTTGTCAAAGGAACTTTGTTTTACAATAACAAAAAGGGAAATATTAATTTTACAAAACATGTCCAAGAAACGGTTGCCATTTAAAGTTTAGACGAAGCCTATAACGTTGCTTCGTATTTGAACTACCAAAGTGGGAAATGTAAATCATTTTCTTTATTTAATATCCGAACGAATCACGTCTTTAAGTACGCTGATAGTCCACGCATCGAAAAAACTAAAGTTACGATATTCTTAAGGAAGGAAAGCTAAAGAAATTAAAACCTAAAAAGAGAGACGTCGAAAGATGTCGGTATCCTCTACAACAAGTTCTTCTTTATGCAAAATAAATATCCATTATGAAGGATGATTTGAATATCCTTGAGCAACAAGTCGTTCAACTTAGAAACAAAGCATTCTCAATTCAAATGTCTCCCTTTAGAACAGATATTAAGGAGAATAAGAACATAAACGAAAATGCATTAATAAAATATCCTTACCTATTACTAACAATTTGTTATCAGAATACAGGATGTAAAAAAAATAAAGGCCCACAAATCCTTATAACCCCGGTATGGGTAGTAGGAAAAGGTTTTAATGAAGACGGAACGCCTAAGAATCGATTGGTAAAGATTTTAAGAAACTGAATAACGATACAATCCCCGATAGGTATCCAATGCCTGATCCTTCAGTCATTCTATCCAACCTAGGCAAAGCCAAAATGTTTTCGACATACTTAAATCGATTTCATCAATTTTAATGAAGAAGAAGACATCGAAAAAACAGCTTTTTCCATTAACAATGGAAAATAGAATTTCTTCGTTTGCATTTGGCTTGCGAACGCGCCAAGCACTTTCGAAGCAATGGACAATATAACGTGAAAAAATCGGAAAAACTTGTCACATTTATATGGACGACATAATAGTTTTTCAAATACTCCGAACACATTTTGATGATTTACAAGAAATCATTGAAATTCTATTCAAAGCAAACATGAAAATATCCTTGGAAAAATCAAAATTCTTTAAAAAAGAAATAGATTTTAGGATACATATATCATACAATATCATTAAAACTGACCGAAAAAAAAGAATCAATCATGAAATACCCTCCTCCTAATAATTTAAGGGAATTACGAGGTTTTCTTGGCTTAACAGGCTACTACAGGAAGTTTGTAAAAAACTACGCGACTATAGCAAAACCACTCACTAAATTGTTACAGGGACATAACGGTATGGTTTCAAAACATATGTCCAAAAAAACAGAAATATCTCTAACAAGAAGCAATCTCTGCGTTTGAAAACTTAAAGTCACACTTGATTGCAAACATCGAACTAACTCAGCCAGACTATACAAAAAAGTTCGTCCTCACCACAGACGCTTCCGACATCGCCATAGGCGCCGTCCTTTCACAGGAAAACAAACCAATCACCTTTGTTTCAAAAACCTTAAACAAAACAGAAAGAAATTACGCCACAATGAAAGGGAACTATACGCCATTGTATGGGCATTAAAAAACCTTAGGAACTACTTGTATGGTGTTACAAATTTAGAAATCCAAACAGACCATCAACCACTTTCTTTTGCAGTTTCTCACGAAACCCTAACTCAAAAATGAAAAGATGGCATGCTTTCATAGAAGAATTTTCCCCTAAAATATTTTACAAACCAGATCTACCAATTCGTCCTGACGCGTTATCAAGGGTAATGATCAATCATATTTCCAATGAAAGTAATCTCGTGTCCGAAAAAGAAACGTCGTCCGATAATGAAACTATCCATTCAGCCGACAGTAGTTATAAAAACGTAATTGAAGAAACACACAAACCATTGAACCAATTTAAACAACAATTACTTGTTTCAAAAAACAACATAACAATTCATGAAAAATATGAAGTTTTCAACAAAACAAGACATATTATAGAATACGACACAGTATACAATTTAATAATCATACTTAAAGAATTTCTTCAACCAAACCTGACTACAGGAATTCATTGCAGTCTCGAAGATTTATACGACATCCAAAACTTATTAAAAAACACTTTTAACAACAAATTTTTATTTACTAAAAAGTTTGTCCTAGACATCGAAAACAAAAATGACCAAGAAATTATAATAGAAGAAACACATGCTCGTGCTCATAGAGGTTTGGATGAAAATCTTAAGCAAATTCTCAAATACTATTATTGGCCAACACTATATAAAACCCTTAAACAACACATACGCTACTGCGAAATTTGTAATAAAAATAAATATAACAGAAACCCTAAGCAAATTCCTATTTCTAAAGCCCCTATTCCGGAGAGAGAAGGTGAACAATTAAATATTGACATTTTTTATGCCCAAAAATTAACATTCTTGACATGCTTAGACGCATATTCTAAATTTTTAGTGATTAAGGAAATCAATGACAAATCAGATATGGCAAACAAAGTGTTGGAACTTATCCAAACTTTTCCTTTCGCTAAATCCATAATGATGGACAACGAGCCTACGTTTTCCTCGACACAATTCAAATCGTCAATGTCTCGTTCAGGCATAGCGATTTATCATGCAGACCCCAGACACAGTTTAAGCAACGGTCAGGTAGAAAGAGTTCATTCAACAATTATCGAAATTTCTCGTTGTATTCAAGAAGAATACAATATAATGGATCATTCCGAAGTCGTATACCGAGCAGTTAAAGAGTATAACAACACAATTCAATCGACAACTCAACAAAAACCATGCGACATATTATTTAACAAAATAGAACACCCAAAATTGTCAGAAAAATTAAAATCAACCCAAGCCAAAATGTTAGAGTACCATAACAAAAAGAGGTCACCAAAAAATTACCAAGTAGGTGAAATAATTTATGAAAAAAAACATGGCGAACGAAACAAACTACAACCTAGATTTAAAAAGCAGGTAGTTAAAGAAGACTTAGGAAATAAAGTCAAAATAAACAATAGGGATCGTATCATTCACAAAGACAATATCAAATTCTAACCTATTTTATTTTTTTTAATGTATTTTTAGAATGCACATTTTATGTATCTTATTTGTTTTACTGCCGTTTTGCGGTGCAGACATTATTAACTATTCAAATGATGACTATGTCCTACTTGAGGATACAGATAATCTTCTTTTATACGAAACATACGGAGAAGTTTTTCACGTTACTAATCTAAGTTTTTATAACGATATTTTTGAAAAAGGAATTAAATTTTTTAAAAACAAAAACAATACAATTGATTGGGAAGTAACCTTGGAATTGAATTTAATCAAAACACTCCTTTCTGAACTTACACCTCACAAAATTGCCAAACGTAGTATCAATGAACTAGGTACCATTTTTAAATGGATCACAGGAACACCAGACCATGATGACATGATAACTATTCAAACTAAAATCAATGAACTTGTTCAAAACAATAATAAGCAAAATCAAATCAATTCTGCAATTTTCAAAGAAGTCACTAAAATCACAAATCTTTTAAGAGATATTAAATTTAATCAGGAATTATTTATGAAAAAATATCGACTTAAGTTGTTATCACTTGACCTACAAAATCTGCTGGATACTATCACATTTTCCAAAGCCAGAATATTGAATCCAAAAATCTTAAATAAACAAGACATGATAAATATATTTAATAATCACGAAACACTCAATATCACTCTAATCGATCTTTTAGACATTTCGTCTTTTTCGATCATTTCATACCAAGGTTTAATCATAGTTTTTATAAAATACCCTACAATTAATTACAATTGTAAGTTATATCACGCTAAAGCCATATCCCAAACAGATGGAAAATTTTTCGTTAACGACAAAATTGCTAAATGTAATAACACGTTTTACCTCATTGATCATTTTAAAAGAGAAATTTATAATAGTTTTGCCCACATTAATTTTGAACCAAACTGTTTTGTAAATCTCCTTAATAAAAAATTTACAAGTTGTATAAAATTATCCGAAAAAAATAAACCAATAGAATTTATAACAGACGGCGCTATTTTAGTATCAGGCACAAACTGCATTAACGAAACCTGGCTTACAGGCATTTACCTTGTTACATTTAAAACCATAGTAACCATAAACAATGTTACCTACACCAATGTAAAAAAAAAATTCTTAATTATGTAAAACACAATAAATTCACAAACTACTTAGTTAGTGAATATCAAGTTACTAATAATACTGAACTTCAATTAGAAAATACAAATATACTATCAAAAATTGTTATAAAATTAGAAAATAATCATTCAAAAATAACCTTTTTATTATTTATACTAATTTTTATTTTTACTATGGTAAAGCTTCTTAAACGCTGCCCTTTAATAAATTTAAATCCCCTCAAAATACTGGAATTGAAATCGTCAAGTAATCAAAAATACCATAACACTCAATCTACAGAAACAGAGCTTGACATATTAAACCAATTAAACGAACAAATTGAATCTTTAAAAAGAAATCTTTAAGAATCGGGGACGATTCTTTTTAAGAAAAGGGAGGAGTTATCACCCAGCCCGCAAGGCAATTCTTATTGAAATCATAAACAACATTTCACTATAAGTCGCTATCCCAATTACTTAACCCTTTCAGACTTATTAGACCCGTTTCAATCACTACGTCCACTTAACGCGCAGCTGCGGCTCTGCTAACATAAATATCCAGATTCCTGGCTCTAACATAAACATAACAGCGCAACCACTTAACATAAAGATTCATATTCTCATGCGCAATTCATAACGTAAACTAAAGACCCAGTCTCTAGGGCGCAATTGCTAACGTAAACATGATTCAAAGCGTCTAGCTTACGCAAGCCGCCCCCGCGAGCTTTTAAACTTTTAAGGAAAGAAGCTTTAGCATAAACACAGCTGATTCGCAGCATAAGATCACCGCGAGCTTTTAAGCTTTAAGAAAATAAGCTTTATCATAACCATAGCTGACTTGCAGCATAAGTTCACAATTGTGCTTCGAATTTCGTTTATGTGGCTTCTGTTTTACTTTTTGTGATTGATTTTATATTTTGGCTTGTCAATTCACTTTACCTTTGTCAACTCTATTTCTCTTTCCTTCAAAAAGTGCGACAAAGCTAGCACAAAGGAAAATGAATTCTCAATTACACTACGCAACACCGATTTTTGTTTTTTATACCCTGAACCCATTGAAAATGGGTAAACGGGGTATAATGTATTTGTGCAAATGTATTTAACATGCAGATGGAATTATCTCCGACCCTATAAAGTAGATATATTCTTGATCAGCATCAACAGCCGAGTCGATCTAGCCATGTCCGTCCGTCCGTGCGTATGTGTGAACGCAAGGATCTCAGAACCTATCTAGATACTTGAGATTTTAGCAGCAGAATCTCCTAGTTACCGCGCAGATCGAAAATCAATTTTTGGTGTGGCTGTTGAGCGGAGGCGGCGGCAAGTAGTGCGGTCTGTTGCGAGTTCGAACCCTATCAAGGAGACTATTTTTATACCCTGAACCCATTAAAAATGGGTAAGCAGGGTATATTGTTTTTGTGCAAATGTATGTACCTGGCAGAAGGAAGCATCTCCTACCCCATAAAGTATATATATTCTTGATCAGCATCAATAGCCGAGTCAATCTAGCCAAGTAAATTTTTGGTGTGGCTGTTGAGCGGAGGCGGCGGCAAGTAGTGCGGTCTGTTGCGAGTTCGAACCCTATCAAGGAGACTATTTTTATACCCTGAACCCATTAAAAATGGGTAAGCAGGGTATATTGTTTTTGTGCAAATGTATGTAACTGGCAGAAGGAAGCATCAATAGCCGAGTTGATCTAGCCAAGTCCGTCCGTCTGTCTGTCCGTCCGTCCGTCTGTCCGTGTATCCGTATGTTTGAAAGCAAGGAACTCAAAACCTATAGAGCTACAGACTTGAAATTTCAGCTGTTGGTCCTCCTAATGCCCGCGCAGATCGAGTTTGTTTCCGATATTCGATAACTTGTCCCGTTTCCAAGTAATCGATAAAAATCGATAACGAAATCCTGTTTTATGAGCAATTTTGGTAAATAATAAGAGCTAGAGTTGCGGTTCCCGATATTCGATAACTTATCCCGTTTCCAAGTAATCGATAAAAATCGATATCGAAATCCTGTTTTTGGGCAATTTTGGTAAATAATAAGAACTAGAGACACCAAACTTGACATGTAGCTTTTATAATAGTATATATGTATATACATATATCAAGTATCTTTCATTTTATACTTATCGCGACCTCCCCGCTACCACCGAGAAGCTATAAATCATGTTAGTAAACCAACTTGTATTGCCTACCTAATAAAGCCACAATTTCAATGCAATTGTCATTTTGAGAATACACGAATAATTTATAGTATAAAAATATCTACTACTGAAAATGTCACCAAGATCGGTTAAGAAACACGAAAGAAAATGTGTTTCCGCCTGCAAACACGTGCAGCAGCTAGCGCAAATTCTAAGAATTTCTGTATACATGTACCTTCATGCGCGTCTGCTTTGAATTCTATCAACATCATTGCAATTTCGATTGTATTGATTTCTGTGCTGCTATTTTAATTCGTTTTTTTTTCTCACTTAAACTTAATTATTGAAGTGGCTACTGAGTAGAGGCGGCGGAAAGTAGCGCAGTCAGTTACGGGTTCGAGCCCTGCCGAGGAAACATTTTTTTTTTGGCTGGTGTGTCTGTTGCCTAGAGGCGGCAGTAAGTAATGGGGTCGGTTGCGAGTTCAAACCCTGCCAAGGGAACTTTTTTTAATTTATCTTTATTACTGCTAAAGCAAACAAGCGCGTAGTGCGAGCTGCATTTGGTGGTGGAGTAAGAGGGTTCAAGGTATCATAGTCGGGAGCTCTTGACAAGAACCACTTACTTGTTTTTTTTTGCCGGTGTGACTGTTGAGTAGAGGCGGCAGCAAGTAATAGGAACTAAAGGGAATTTTTTTTTTAATTAATTTTGATTACTACTAAAGCAAACAAGCGCGTAGTGTGAGCTGCATTTGGGATAGGAATAAGGGGGCTCAGGGTATCTCGTAGTCGGGAGCTCCCGACTAGAACCTCTTACTTGTTATACCCTGAACCCATTAAAAATGCGTAAAAAGGGTATATTGTATTTGTGGAAATGTATGTGACAGGCAGAAGGAAGCATCTCCGAACCCATAAAATATATATATTGATCAGCATCAATAGCCGAGTCGATCTAGCCATGTCCGTCTGTCTGTCCGTCCGAACGCAAGGATCTCAGAATCAATAAGACCTAGAGACTTGAAATTTTAGCTCTAGGTCCGGCTAGTGCCCGCGCAAATCGAGTCTGTTTCCGATATTCGATAACTAACCCCTTTCCAAGTAATCGATAAAAATCGACATCGAAATCCGTTTTTTTTTAGCAATTTCGGCAAATAATATGAGCTAGAGTCACCAAACTTGACATGTAGCTTCTAGAATAGTATATTTATCAAGTATCTTTCATTTTATACCTATCGCCTGGTGGAAGAAGAGGGTTCAGAGTATCCCCTAGTCGGGAGCTCCCGACTAGAACCTCTAACTTGTTAGTCTTTGAACAGTTATCATTTCCAATTCTTCTTTCATTTTCTTCTGCATAGATCAAGGAATGCGACAATAATAGTTATTTTACCTCTGTACCTCTGTATATTGTTCTTATAATTTTTTAAAAAGATGTTTATGACTTCTTGCTTTTCGTTAATATGTCCGGTTATGTTTTTAAATCTTAAAGCTGTTTGTTCGCTAAATAAAGTTTGTATGTTTTTAAACATTTTTCTTCATTTTCCCGTATTGCATTAAATCTTTCGTCAATGTTTTTTGAATCCTTTGCATCCATATTGCCCGTTACAACATTAGTCATGCTACCAAGACCGTCTACTAGACCCTTTTTGGATCCATTTTTTGGCAACAAAGCATTTATTCTTATTTTTAGCTGTGTCAAATATGCTTTTACTGTTTTAAGAATTTCGACGTAAAATTTGGCATGGTTGAGGTCATTTAGGGCTATTTCAAATTTGTTTACATTGCTTATAAAATCTTGTATGTCTATTTTATGAATTAGATGTTTGTATGATAGTATGACCTGAGCGTTGCGTAGGTTGTTTTGAGAAAGTTTGTCCTTTCCCGTTAATTGTTACACTTTTAACATTTGTGCATTAGTATAGTAGAATCTGTAAATACATTTGTATAGTTATTTTTAATTCTTTTTCTAATCTTTGATTTATGTATTTTTTATTTTTTTTGTTCCAAGCGTTTTACCGTTATCTTGGAGGACTTGGTGTTTAGTAAACTTGGGTGCTAATTTATTTCTTCTCTTCTCTTTTCTAAACATGGTGTCCTGTGCTTTTAATATCTCTGGGTCTTGTGTCTCGTTGTGCGATCTTTATATTCTAATTTGCATTTTCTTTTGTTTGTGGGAATAATATTGTTTAAAAGTCATTTAGTTTTCATAAATAGTCTTGTTCGTTATTGAATGTCGCATCTCTGTGGAACTAATGTGGTCTTCCATAGAAAATCTCGTTAGGGGTATAATTAGTAGTGGACTGAATAGCATTGTTGTAGGTAATGAAAGTTTCCGTCAAGATATCGTTATGATCTCGATCCAATTTTTCTTCTTTTCTTTTATTGTTTGTAATATGGTAAATTTCCGTTAGGGATGAATGCAATCTCTCTATTAGAGAGTTGCTAAAATATTGTTGAAAAGAAGGGACGTGTACATGAATGTTGTATTGTTTGCAAAAGTCCCTAAAAAGTCTCCCTGAAAATTCCACACCCTGAGCACTAATAATTTTCTCTGCGTACTTTCTGTCAAGCTTTCGAATATTTCTAAGTATTTAAGATATTTTATCTTTATCGAAGTGGGTCTCTAAAATTGTTCTTCTAATTTTGTTCTTAAATGGGGTTGAAGTTATTATTTGGGAAGTGTCGTTTACTCGGAATATTAGTTGTAGGTAACATTCGTTAATTGGTTTATTTGTTATAAGAACTGAATTTTTTGGGTTTGCTTCGTTTGCTTGATTGTTCTCGTTTACATCTACTGTGACGCTGCTAAGTGCGTCTACTATGACAACTCTCATAATCATATTCGAGTAGTTGTAATTTTTAGCCAATCTTAAATTCGTATGACATGTGAGTGTTCTATGGTCTGTTACAATCTTGAATCTGTGTCCAAGCCAGTAAGGACAGAAATATTTGGTTGCCCAAATTATCGCTACCTTGGAAGAGTACTTCCCCGATATCACCTTACTAGCGTTAGTGGTAAGAGTGAATGTTTTTGAAAAGGCAGGGTATTCTAAGAGTGGATCGTTGCAAAGGAGGTTTTTACAAGTTTCGAATGCAGATAAGAATTCTTCGCTAATAACTACAGCTTTTTTTCCTTGGTGGTTTTGTTATTTTAGCGAAGTGCTAATAATTTTTCGGTAGTCCCCCAATAATCCCAGATTGATTGATTTGTTTTTTTTTTTTTGTCTTTGGGATCGGGAATAGCTTGATAGCGTTTACCTTTTTTGAATTAGGTTTAATTCCCTTGTCTGTCATGGCGGGTCCTAAGTATTCTATCTCCTTTCTTGGGAACCCTGATTTGGCTGGTTGAAGATTTGCGCTTTTAGCGTCTTATCAATATCTTTCGGATGCCTCTCAATTTGAGGGTATCCGCTAGTTAAATCTAGGGCAGTGAAATACTTTGCCCTGCCTATTTTGTCTAGGCTGTCGTTTATATTTGGCATCGGATATTTGTCCCTAACTGTTCTCTCGTTTAGTTTTCGGTAGTCTATCACCAGTCTACATTTCTTTTCACTACAAGCATTATCGTTCGATACCCTGAACCCAATGAAAATGGGTAAAAGGGGTATAATGTGCAAATGTATGTAACAGGCAGAAGGAAGTATCTCCGACCCCATAAAGTATATATATTCTTGATCAGCATCAAAAGCCGAGACGATCTCGCCATGTCCGTCCGTCCGTCTGTCCGTGTATCTGTATGTTTGAAAGCAAGGAACTCAGAACCTATAGAGCTACAGACTTGAAATTTCAGCTGTTGGTCCTCCTAATGCCCGCGCAGATCGAGTTTGTTTCCGATATTCAATAACTTATCCCGTTTCCAAGTAATCGATAAAAATCGATAACGAAATCCTGTTTTATGAGCAATTTTGGTAAATAATAAGAGCTAGAGTTGCGGTTTCCGATATTTGATAACTTGTCCCGTTTCCAAGTAATCGATAAAATCGATAACGAAATCCTGTTTTATGAGCAATTTTGGTAAATAATAAGAACTACAGTCATCAAACTTGACATGTAGCTTCTAGAATAGTATATATAAATCAAGTATCTTTCATTTTGTAGCTACCACCACCTCCTCGCTTCTTCCTCATAGCCATATATCAAGTAAAAACGCCAATTTAAGCTGCCCACCAATATTAGCCACAATTTAAATGCAATTGACTTTTTGATAATGCTCAAATATTCTATAGTACAATAAGATGTAAAAAATGTCATCAAGATCGGTTAAGAAACACAGAAGTTATTAAATAAAGCATGTTATTGCTGGCCTCGAGTTTGGGGCGGCAAGCGCAAATTCCAAGAATTTATGTATCATGTTGGTTTTTTTAAATTGGTTTTTTTCTCATTAAAACTCAATTATTGCTGTGGATCTTGAGTAGAGGCGGCGGCAAGTGGTGCGGTTAATTGCGAATTCGAGCCCTGCCAAGGGAACAATTTTTTATTTTCATTTTTCATTATTACTACTAAAGCAAACGAGCGCGTAGCGCGATCTCTATTTGGTGTTGGAAGAAGAGGGTTCAGGGTATCCCCTAGTCGGGAGCTCCCGACTAGAACCTTGTTTGAAAGATTATTAACTTCCATGAATCTAAAGGTTTTTTTAGCAGAAAAAAAGTCTCCTGATATATATAAGTCTTTGCTAATGGTTGTTGGTTCGCACTAGCAGGTTCCGTTTTCAATATTAACGGGTAGTTGTATTACTTTCATTGACTCTTCTTCTATTGTGTAAGCTTGACACTATTTTATCTTCAAGTTTGATATCGATGTTGTAATTTTTTGTTTAAAGAGATCGTAGTGGTATGTTAACGATCGCTTCTAATTGTTGTAGAATATCTATTCCAATTAAACCGTCGAAATGTGGGTGGAATTGGAATAGAAATAACGAATAAGGCGTTTCATTCACAAATTCTTTAAAAAGGGTACGTTCAGTACTGTTTTATTTTTTGATTTGCTTGTGGTACCAGTTAAGGAATAAAAAAAAAATGTTGCATCAGTGTTACTTAAAAACTTGGAGGGATTACCAGAATCCAGGTGCAATCGGATATAAGGTAATGGTTTGTCATAGCGTCTTTCGTTATTTCTTTGATTTTGAATGTTACGATCGTTTCGTCCGGATCTGTTGTCCCGTGGTCTTTACTCTCGAGTTTGTTCTTGCTTTTTCCTATTTTTCTGGGAAAAGTAGATTTCTCCTTCTTTAAGCGACAATTCTAGTGCCTCCGAAAGGTTGGTATGTCTCATGGACCTAACTGTGGCTCCTAAAGGGCCCCGATTCCTGATAGGAAAGAATTCAGACATATGTCTGCAAATATATTTTTTGGTTTTGTAATGTGGTAATTGTTCTGATTCCTTTGTTTCGGTCAATCTGAATAAGGCTAGTTAAATTTCGCAAACTTCGTACAAATCTCGTAGGGACGATCCTCCTCGTACTTAATTATGTAATTCGTACATGAGGGTGGGTTCATCTCTTTTGTCTGAACAGTATGCAATAAGAGCGTCTTTAATTTCGTCCCAATTGAGGCTAGCTCCGGCTTCTATAATGGCTTCATTTGCTTTGCCCTTAATTTTGTTCCTAATTGCTCTTAATAGAATCTGGACATAAGGGGTCTGATCGGTTCCTCTAATAAGTAGAAGAATTTCTTCCACATTATTGAAGAGCTCGCTCAGTGTCTTTGGATTACCGTTATATGGCGGTAAAGATCGGATTGCGTCTGGTATCTTCAAAGATGAAATAGCTTACACTTCATTTCTTAATGAATCTCCTTGATTAGGAGGAGGCGAACTTGGAATTGATGTCATGGGTGTGCTATCGTCCGTTCTAACAAGTGTCCAGATCGAAAGGCTAGAGCAAATCTTTTGCTTACTTCTAGTATTTGGGATGTCTTTTTATTCTCAAAATATTCGACATTTACTAGTTTCTGTGTATAATTTGGTTATTAACTATTTGTTGTCTTGCTACCTTTCCTAACTCTGACTTAATTTGTTAATATTTAATCTAGTTTAAAGTGCTTGTGTTTATTCTTATATATCTAAGGTGTACAATTTGTTTTTGATCAGGTCACTTATTAATAGGTTTCCATTTGATTGATGTTTAAGAAAATATACAAAGCTTGCGAAAGATGAAGGTCGCCGTGGTGGAACATGTGTCTTATCCGTAGATTGGATTTTATTAGTAATGTATTCGTTCTTAATTTTATTTTATAAATATTTTTATTAGTTTTTGTTTTTGAAAAAAAAGAGCTGTTCGAACAATGTTGTTATTTTCATCGGTAACTCGCGCTGAAATACCGATTCGAACATAATTGTCGCAACTTGTGGTCGCCCTGAAATATAGCACCAGTTGCAGTTGATTCGAACTTGTTGCGTAAGCGACATGTTCAATGGCTTTGATTTTGTGTTAGTCTATAAGTCGCCATGAAGTATACTACGGCTGCAACTTCCTCAAACTTGTTGTATCGAGTTGCTTGTGGGTTCGATTTGAGTTTCCGTCTTTGACTATATAAGTCGCACTGAAGTACATATCCAATTGCAGCTATTGTCGGACTAATTGTACGACGGAAGTTTTTAAAGTTTTGAAACATATCGTTGCGTTGAAATTTGTAAGTCGCCCTGAAATACAAGTTCAGCTGCAACTGTTTCAACTTCACTGTTTGTACCACATTGTGTGTGTGTATTTCACTTTATTTATTTATTTCTTCTTGTTATATTTAATATTGCTGCGTTTGTTTTTTCTTTTGCACCATTAGGCTCGCCTTTTATTCTTTGTTGAAAAATTCATATTATTTCTCCTTTCTTTTTATATATTTTTTTTTGCAAAAATTTTGTAGCCACATTCGTTCCACCATAGCACGTTTAACAGTTTTACACATTTTCCTTTTGACTAACAAGATAATAATACAAAGGAGCTGTATGTTTATTCTTGGTTCGAATGCGCCAGTTATCGAAGAAAATCCTGATACCTCTTGTGATTTGTAACTATTTATAGTGGTGGTGGATTCCTCCAGTTTAAAGATAATGATTCAAATAAAGAATATAATGATTCAAATAAAGAATGCAACCGGTGTGTTTCAATGTTCAATCCAATCCAAAACTCTCATTTTTCAAAAGTATGTATATGACTTAATATCTACAAGTTGCCAAGCTGATGTCGTCGACGGTGTCCCATTTACATACTCTGTCGCAACATCAACATCCTGTCTATTGCTGATGTTGCGTTTTTATGTTGATGTAGCAACATAGTGCTACTATGTTGTGTGGGTGCAGAGTGTCTTGACTAACGTTGCCCACACAGTGAAGATTGCCTACGTTGGCTTACCTCGTGGGGGCTTGGGGCGTGCCATCTCAAGAGGGGATGAGATGGTAATTCTTGCGGCAGCACCGCTGCCATGTGGCTATGATATCGAACAAAGGTCAAACCCCAATCCATTGACACTAAGCCAATATATAATATAGATTCGGCAACCTAGATTGATTCTCTTTTACATACGGAATTAAAGCTAGATATTCTGGTGTCCTAAAAAAAGTCTAATTCAAATCAGTTATATGGCCTTGGTCATCTAATTTTGCTAACTCTATTAGCAACGACGTTTTGCGAACCACTTTGTTGCTGGATATCAAATTTGAATCCCTGTAATTTCATAAAAGCTTGTCGTCCTAACAAATCCTTCTGCCTCATACGTATACCATTTAAGAGAAGCATGATAAGTAATTATGGTGAACTCCTGCCTTTGAGAACAGCGAGACACTCCAGTTCTGTAACTGAGTAGTTACGTTGAGCACTCGTAAGTTTCGCTGACATATACGTGATTGGTAACTCTCAATCATCCCATATCTGCGCTAGCACGCAACTTACGCCGTAAGTACATGCATCGCAAATCAGGATAAAAGGTTTCGAAAAATTGGGTGTTATTAAAAAAGGTGCTGCAGTCAGGTGGGATTTCAGCATTACGAGTACTTTTCTACGAAACGCTTGTACCATCTAGCCAGACCCAAGAAGCGACGTAACTGCTAGACCGATGTTGGGACTGGAATCTCACTGATTGCCTGTATTTTCTCAGAATCCGTTTTGAGTTGGCCGTTTCCAATGATAAGCCCAAGGTATTAAATCTCAGTTAAGCAGAACTTAGATTTGCTAGGTTTGCTTTCCTTAAACAAAATGCAATCTCCTGAAGCAAAATCGGGTGGTAAAAAAAATCATCTGATAGCACTAAGTTGTCTAAATAAACGAAGAGTTGTGTACATTAGTGTGCTGGAATAACTTTATACATAAAGCGACAAAGTGATTGCGGCGCTTTGCAAAGGTCAAATGGCATCACCTTGTACTGGTATGATGGCCGATTGGGTACTGTAAAGGCGGTAAATTGCCGTGATTTCTCCTCAAACGGTATTTGCCAGAAGTTATGGTTATTGTCAAACCCGGTAATGAATTTGGCTGGAGGTTAGGATAGACATAATTTTCCGTCACTTCCTTAACCTGTCTTGAGTCTAAACATAAGCGACACTTATTTTCGCGTTTAACAAGAACTCAATTGGTACTCCAGCGGCTAGTAGAAGGTTCTATTACATCTAGAGTCTGTTTAAGTTCTGGGATAATAAAAACTCGAGACTTTTAGTTAACTGTCGGTAAGTGATCTGCGTCTGTAATTTCAAACAATTCTGCTAGCGGTGCCATTTGCTGTGCGAATAGACCCGGCGCGTTTAGCAATTGTTGAACTGCTGATTCTCCTGCTAACTAATAGTAGCTCATTAATCCAAAAGTCCTATATACTCCTTCCCTTCGATTTGAACAGATGTGTATAATCGTTCATCTGGCTTTACATAAATAGATGAAATTATGATCATACAATTTTTACGTACTTATTTCCACAACGTTCGCTTGGGTTTAGTTACTAACTTAAAGGAATGTGTAAAAGCGAAAATACGCTTACGTGCTGAACTTTAATTCTGTAGTCTGATATGAAAAAGTAAGTCCGAATAATGTTAAGAATAGCTGATGAAAACTTCTTTGACTCCGCAGCCAAAAATTACGACGTATCTCCCGGCAATTGTCAAATTTATTTCGGATCTAAAGTTCCAGCAGATTAGATCTGCCTTGTTATGTTATATTTCTTCTCGTCTTATATTTCTTTTCGTCTTTTCCCAATCATTTCCCAAATTACTAAAGCGCTGTCAGAGTCTCCAAATCTTCTCCGGTTATAAAAATATTTGTTGGCTGGCTCGGGGTCCGTGTTTGTAAAGACAAACAATGAAAACAATTTTATTTAATACTTTGCTTCCGATATATTTCGGTTGCACATCGGCAAACCGTCTTCAGGGCACTAACATCAATATACAAAAAACAATTAACAATTAGAATACAATAAATTAAACATTATTTTGACCATTTTACATACATTATTTTACACGTCTGCGCTTTTTGACGTGGAGATTGATACTGAGACTGTTTGGGTGTTTAAGAGGTGTCTGTACAAGTGAGCCCAATTTTCTGTGTCTGTCTTGTAGTTTAGTCGTTTGTTGGTTGGTGTGTTAATTATGTGTAGCATTTCTAATGTGTGTCGCTTGTTGTAGTGTTGTCCTTGTTGTAAGATTGTTGTTTCATCATAATTTGGTGTGTGGTTGCTTTTTATACAATGTGTCATAACTGCTGTTTTCTGTATATAATTTTAAAGTCTTAATTTGAAGTCCGATTTATGTTGACTAATCCTTCTTTTTAGCTTCGATTTTGTTGTACCTATGTAGACACTATTGCACTTGTTGTTGTTTTCCCCGCCACATGGTATTTGGTAAACGACGTTGCTTTTGTCGATCATCGGGATTTTCGACTTTATCTTGTTGAAGAATTTTTGTAATGTATTCGTCGGTTTGTGTGCTACTTTTATATCTTGTATGTTAAAACAGTCTGAGTTTGTGGGGCGTTCTGATAGTCGTGGTACATATATTGGGATTTGTATATTTTAGCAGGTTCTGTTGGCTTTTTTATTTCGATTTGTCATCTTTTTAAAAACGTTTTGATTATATTTTGTGGGAAGTCATTTTTGGTAAAGAGTTTTTTGATTTCATGTTCAATTTCTTTGTGGTATATTGTGTCCGATATGTTAATCATTCTATTCATACAGCCTAGTGCTGTATTGATTATCATACTCTTTGGGTGGTTTGAATTGAAGTTGAGTATTCGTCCGGAGGCTATGGGTTTCTTATACCACTTTATTTTGAGTGTGTTGTCCATTCTGCTTACAATAGAGTCTTAAAATGGAAATTTCCCGTCCTTTTCTAATTCCATGGTAAATTTGATCTGCTTGTGGAAGGAATTCAATTCGTTTAGAATTTTCTCCACTTCTATTTTGTCTGTTATGGCAAAAAGGTCATCTACATATTTGGTCAAGAGTCTTGGTTTTATTTTTAATTTATCTGTAATCTTGTCCAACAGTTCCTCCATTACTATATCTGCGATTACTGGGGAGGCGGGTGATCCCATTGTCATTCCTTTAAGTTGTGTGTATATTTTTTCTTCGTATTTAAAATATCTGTTTTCCTGAATGCAGAATCTAACTATGTCCATTAATAGTTGTTTTGGTATACTCGTGTGCTCTTCTAATTTGGTCCATTTTTGTCTTATTGTGCCAAGTGCTAATTCTATTGGTATGCTGGGAAATAAGGATACTACGTCAAATTATACTAATGTTTCTTCTTCTCTAATATGGGAGTTGTTAACTCTGTCTTTAAAATCTACCGCGTTCTTGATGTTTTACCTAGAGTCCATTGTCAGCATTTTTAATATTTGTATTATGTATTTGCACAGCCCGTAAGATGGAGATCCGATGGAGGAACATATTGGTCTCAGTGGTGTTCCTTCCTTGTGTATTTTTGGTAATCCATATATCCTCGGAGGTACCGCTGTTGTTGTAGTCATCTTATTTCTTTCGTCCTTTGAAATAAGACCCATCCTAAATAATTGTATCACGAAGTTGTTATTCTTTGTCTGTAGTCTTGATGTCGGATCCTGTCTCAGTGTTCTATACGCGCATAAGTCGTCTAAAATATTTGTCATTTTATTTTTATAATCATCCACATCCATTGCTACTGTTTTGTTGCCCTTATCCGACGATAGAATTTTAATATCTATATTTTCTTTCAATTATTTTCGTGTCTGTTCCACTGTGTCCAGTATTGCTCGATCCCTAGGCTTTTGGTTGTTCTTGGATTTATGCTCTTTGACTTACAAAGAGAATTTTGTATGCGCCGATTCTTGTGTTTCCTTTTCCTTTATGGTTTGTACTAGCTCCTCACCGTCTGCGATGTATTTCAAGAGAGGAAAATCTCTTTTGCTGATTGGGAGAGCGAATTTCGGCCCTTTTGCGAGTAACTCTTCTACGTTTGGCGGGAATTCTATTTTTGTTTTGTTTACGAACCACTCTCTTTGAGTGTTGTTGTCCGCTAAGGCTAGGTTCCGTTGATCTCGTAACTTATCGTGTTTCGTTTCTTGTCTTTCCTTAAGTGTTGCTGTTATTTTGTTTTCTATATTTCTCTCGCAAAAAACGCTTTTGCGTCATCTGTGGTCATCAGTTGTTCTATGTTTGTTTTTGCTATTTCCATATGTTTTGTTTGTTCTTGTAATAGGTTGTGTTTGTGTTTTATAAGTAAGTTTAATATTTTGGTATGGTAAAAATGTGTGTGTCTAGTCAATGCTCTTGTTATGTCAGGGTGGGTTTTATTTTCGGTGATATCTTGACAAAAGGTTTCTGCATTAAAATTTGTATTTGCGCGATGGAACTTCCAAAACCAATTGCTGTCCTTACCATTAAAAGAAGGTAGTCGTTACCCAAATTTTGTTCATCCATATGTATGGATGCTTGCTTCGTGCCATCGAATTTAATTCGCCAGCTTTGAATAATTCCTGATACCTTTTCTGGATTCACACTAAAGCTTTGGTTGCTTCTTTTTCTAACATTCGGTTCACTCAATCTTTCTTCTTAATGAATGGTTCGTTCTCTAGGTGCTGGTGAGGGTGGGATACTAAGATACTTATCTATCCTATTAGAAGACTTTGGATCACTATTAAGAATCTGCAAATTTGCAAGTTGATTTCGAATAGAGATCTTAATAGATTTAGTTCAATAGATTTAGTTCCATACACTGAGTTTGTTGAACGGTCATCATATTCTGTATGTAATTAGCAATGACGACTTGAGAGCCAAGAGACATGTTGCTTTGAGTCTGGTCAAGGGTCGGTTTTAGATATCGTCGTCAAACCTCTCTTAGGAGTAGCTCCTCTATATCTATATATGCGTCTCCTATTTAATGCATTTCGCTTATTTGCTTCTTGTTCTGTCACGCCAGCGTTATTAGAAAAGCTTAACGCAAGTATTGTACAACCTGCTGCACATGTGGGGCGTGCTAGAGTATTGTGTAAAAGGTCTATGAAACATGTTTTGTGAAATCGGTATTTACAAGGAGTATTAGCAAATAATTGTGACGAATTCATCACCTTGTTGCAGATTCCACAAAAGGGATCTACCTGCTCTGTGGCAACTGCAATATTCTCTGTACTTCTTTGTACTGCTATTACCAATTTTACATGCGCCATCAAAATCAGAAACAAAAAAAATTCTTTTATACTTTCTTCATATATCTAAAGCTGTCTGTCCTTTTCCCATATATATATACCAAATGCATCCCATTACAATGAGTTCTAAATATTAGGTATATTATTGTAATACTTTTAAAAGTCTATATCATTTCAAACTACGTTTATCTAAGAACCTTTAAATAAATTAAAAACAAATCAAGAAGAAATTAGGATGGATAACCAGAGCATCGCGGAAAAATATAATCTCAATTAAACTAAATGATATTTGGCAATTTCTATCTTGTATTACTCTCAATACACAGAAAATCGAGCTGTAATTACGAGATATACCCGCGAAACCCAAATGTAATCTAGGATAGTTGCCAATCATACTCTACCCCTTAGTTGGGCGCCATTTACTATGTAGTGTTCACATGTACACCTAGTGGCAGTCAACAATGCCTTCCACATGGAATGTCCACGTTCAGTCGCAAACTTCTATGGCGTTGTCGACCACAGTGGTTCACGTTTGGACGCGGTTCGTTGGGTTCGGGGCGCGTACTTTTTTCTTTTTTTCTTTGCTCAATCGGGGATTCTTCCTCGCCCAATCTGCATATCAACACCGATACACATCAAAGATACATGATTATAGATATATAACAAAAAAAAATGAATGCCCTAATTATTACCGAAATTATTCAAAACCGAATTCATGGTTTAATAATAAGAACTAATTCCTGTTTCCAAAAAAACTTAAATTTTTCAAACTAACTTATATGGAGAAAACTTTCTTTGTTTTCGGCTAACGTTGGTAATAGATAACAATATCAATATCAACGAGAAGTCTTGCAAAACAAAAAGTTTTTCATACAACATAATTTTCGACCGAACGTTCCTATGGCAGCTATATGATATAGTACTCCGATGTAAATAAGATTTTGCATAGACGAAGGAAACAGTAAAACTTATAAATGGCGAGTGTGGCCAAGATATCTTGAAATTAAAAAAAAAGTCTCCATACAACAACTTAATTTTCGACCGATCGTTCCTATGGCAGATCTATAATATAGTAGACCGATGTAAATATGATTTTGCATAAACGTAGGGAACATAGTGAAACTTATAAATGGCGAGTGTGGTCAATATATCTTAAAAAAACAAAAAAGTTTTCCATACTAGAGCATACTTTTCGACCGATCGTTTCTATGGAAGTTATATGATATCTTGAAAAAAATAAAAGTTTCCATACAGCAACTTAATTTTCGACAGATCGTTCCTATGGCAGCTATGTGATATAGTAGACCTATGTTAATAAGATTTTGCATAAGTAGAGGAAACATAACGTAAAGATATCTTAAAACACAAAAAAGTTTTCTATACAAGAACTAAATTTTATACCGATCATTACTGTGGCAGCCATTTGATATAGTAGTCCGATGTAAATAAGGTCTTGCATAAACGTAGGGAACATAGTGACACTTATAAATGGCGAGTGTGGTCAAGATATCTTGAAAAACAAAAAAGTTTTCTTACAACAACTAAATTTTCGACCGATCGTTCCTATGGAGCTATATTATATAGTAGTCCGAAGTGAATAAGATTTTGCATAAACGTAGGAAAAATACTGAAAATTATAAATGGGTAGTTTTGTCAAGATATCTTGAAAAACAAAAAAGTTTCCATACAACAACTTGATTTTCGACAGATCGTTCCCATGGCCGATGTAAATAAGATTTTGCATAAACGTAGGGAACATAGTGAAACTTATAAATTGCGAATTTGGTAAAGATATCTTAAAAAACAAAAGCATTTTGCATATATATGAGGAGCATAGGAAAACTAATTAATGCCGATTATGTTCAAAATATCTTGAAAAACAAAAAATGTTGTCATGCAAGAATCTACTTTTCAACCGATCGTTTTCCGATGTAAATAAGATTTTGCATAAATGTAGGGTACATAGTGAAGCTTATAAATGGCGAGTGTGGTCAAGATATCTTGAAAAACAAAAAAGTTTTCTTACAACAACTAAATTTTCGACCGATCGTTCCTAACTGAGCAATATGATATAGTGGTCCGATGTAAATAAGATTTTGCATAAACGTAGGGAACGTAGTGACACTTATAAATCGCGAGTGTGGTCAAGATTTCTTAAAAACAAAAAGTTTCCATACAACAACCTAATTTTGCCTAACTTTGCATAAACGTAGGGAAAATACTGAAAATTATAGATGGGGAGTTTGGTCAAGATATCTTGAAAAACCATAAAAGTTTTCAAACAACAACTTAATTTTCGACCGATCGTTCCTATGGCAGCTATGTGATATAGTAGACCAATGTAAATAAGATTTTGCATAATTGTAGGGAACATAGTAAAAATAAAAAATGCTGAGATTGGTCAAGATATCTTGAAAAACAAAAAATTGTGTTATGCAAGAATCTTCTTTTTCAACAGATCGTTCTTAAGGCAGCTATATTATATAGTAGTCCGAAGTAAATAAAGTTTTGCATAAACGTAGGAAACATACTGAAAATTATAAATGGGGAGTTTTGTCAAGATATCTTTAAAAACAAAAAAGTTTCCATACAACAACTTGATTTTCGACAGATCGTTCCCATGGCCGATGTAAATAAGATTTTGCATAAACGTAGGGAACATAGTGAAACTTATAAATTGCGAATTTGGTAAAGATAACTTAACAAACAAAAACAGTTTTTTATACAAGGACTTAATTCTGTACCGGTCGTTCCTGTGGTAGCTAGTGGTCCGATGTTGATAGGATTTTGCATATATATGAGGAGCATAGGAAAACTAATAAATCGGCATTTATGTTCAAGATATCTTGAAAAACAAAAAATGTTGTCATGCAAAAATCTACTTTTCAACTGATCGTTCCTAAGGCAGCTATATGATATAGTACAACAACATACAACAACTTAATTTTCGACAGTTCGTTCCTATGGCAACTATATGATATAGTGGTCCGATGTAAATAAGATTTTGCATACATGTAGGGAACATAGTGACACTTATAAATGGCGATTAAGGTCAAGATTTCTTAAAAAAATAAATTTCCATACAACAACTTAATTTTTGACAGATCGTTCTAATGGTAGCTATGTGATATAGTGGTCCGATGTAAATAAGATTTTGAAAAAACGTAGGGAACATACTGAAACTTATAAATGGCGAGATTGGTCAGGATATCTTAAAAAACAAAAAAGTTTTCCATACAAGAACAAACTTTTCGAGATATCTTGAAAAACAAAAAATTTTGTTATGCAAGAATCTACTTTTAGACCGATCATTCCTACGGCAGCTTAATGATATAGTAGTCCGATGTAAATAAGATTTTGCCTAAACGTAGGGAACATACTGAAACTTATAAATGGCGAGTTTGGTCAGTATATCTTTAAAAATAAAAAGTTTTCCTTACGACAACATACTTTTCGACCGATTGTTCCTATGGAAGTTATATGATATCTTGAAAAACAAAAAAGTTTCCATACGACAACTTTATTTTCGACAGATCGTTCCTATGGCAGCTATGTGATATAGTGGTCCCATCTAAATAAGATGTTGCATAGACGTAGGGAACATAGTGACACTTGTAAATGGCGAGTGTGGTCAAGATTTCTTAAAAAAAAAAAGTTTCAATACAAGAACTTAATTTTCGACAGGTCGTTCCTATGGCAGCTATGTGATATAGTGGTCCGATGTAAATAAGATTTTGCATAAATGTAGGGAACATAGTGACACTTATAAATGGCGAGATTGGTCAAGATATCTTAAAAAACAAAAAAGTTTTCCATACTTGAACATACTTTCCGAACGATTGTTCCTATGGAATTATGATACGTTACACTACTGATATAGTAGACCGATGCAAATAAGATTTTGCATAAACTTAGGGAACATACTGAAACTTATAAATAGCGAGTTTGGTCAAGATATCTTAAAAAACATACAAGAATATACAAGGATATACAAGAATATATAATTCCATACAAGAATATACTTTTCGACCGATTGTTCCTATGGAAGTTATATGATATCTTGAAGAACAAAAAAGTTTCCATACAACAACTTAATTTTCGACAGATCGTTCCTGTGGTAGCTATGTGATATACTGGTCCGATGTAAATAAGATTTTGCATAAACGTAGGGAACATACTGAAACTTATAAATAGCGAGTTTGGTCAGTATATCTTTAAAAATAAAAAGTTTTCCTTACGACAACATACTTTTCGACCGATTGGTCCTATGGAAATTATATGATATCTTGAAAAACAAAAAAATTTCCATACGACAACTTTATTTTCGACAGATCGTTCCTATGGCAGCTATGTGATATAGTGGTCCGATGTAAATAAGATTTTGCATAAACGTAGGGAACATACTGAAACTTATAAATGGCGAGATTGGTCAAGATTTCTTAAAAAACAAGAAAGTTGTCCATACAAGAACATACTTTTCGACCGCTCGGTCCTATGGAAATTATATGATATCTTGAAAAACAAAAAAATTTCCATACAACAACTTAATTTTCGGCCGATCGTTCCTATGGCAGCTATGTGATATAGTAGACCGATGTAAGTAAGATTTTGCATAAACGTAGGGAACATAGTGGAACTTATAAATGGCGAGTTTGGTAAAGATATCTTAAAAAACAAAAAAGTTTTTTATACAAGGACTTAATTTTGTACCGATCGTTCCTGTTTCAGCTAGTGTTCCGATGTTGATAGGATTTTGCATATATATGAGGACCAAAGGAAAACTATTAAATGCCGAGTTTGGTCAAGATATCTTGAAAAACAAAAATAGGTTGTCATGCAAGAATTTACTTTTCAACCGATCGTTCCAAAGGCAGCAATATGATATAGTGGTCCGATGTAAATAAGATTTTGCATAAATGTAGGAAACATTGTGACACTTATAAATGGCGAGTGTGGTCAAGATATCTTGAAAAACAAAAAAGTTTTCTTACAACAACTAAATTTTCGACCGATCGTTCCTAAGTGAGCAATATGATATAGTGGTCCGATGTAAATAAGATTTTGCATAAACGTAGGGAACGTAGTGACACTTATAAATCGCGAGTGTGGTCAAGATCTCTTAAAAACAAAAAGTTTCCATACAACAACCTTATTTTGCCTAACTTTGCATAAACGTAGGGAAAATACTGAAAATTATAGATGGGGAGTTTGGTCAAGATATCTTGAAAACCCATAAAAGTTTCCAAACAACAACTTAATTTTCGACCGATCGTTCCTATGGCAGCTATGTGATATAGTAGACCAATGTAAATAAGATTTTGCATAATTGTAGGGAACATAGTAAAAATAAAAAATGCCGAGATTGGTCAAGATATCTTGAAAAACAAAAAATTGTGTTATGCAAGAATCTTCTTTTTCAACAGATCGTTCTTAAGGCAGCTATATTATATAGTAGTCCGAAGTAAATAAAGTTTTGCATAAACGTAGGAAACATACTGAAAATTATAAATGGGGAGTTTTGTCAAGATATCTTTAAAAACAAAAAAGTTTCCATACAACAACTTGATTTTCGACAGATCGTTCCCATGGCCGATGTAAATAAGATTTTGCATAAACGTGGGGAACATAGTGAAACTTATAAATTGCGAATTTGGTAAAGATAACTTAACAAACAAAAACAGTTTTTTATACAAGGACTTAATTCTGTACCGGTCGTTCCTGTGGTAGCTAGTGGTCCGATGTTGATAGGATTTTGCATATATATGAGGAGCATAGGAAAACTAATAAATCGGCATTTATGTTCAAGATATCTTGAAAAACAAAAAATGTTGTCATGCAAAAATCTACTTTTCAACTGATCGTTCCTAAGGCAGCTATATGATATAGTACAACAACATACAACAACTTAATTTTCGACAGTTCGTTCCTATGGCAACTATATGATATAGTGGTCCGATGTAAATAAGATTTTGCATACATGTAGGGAACATAGTGACACTTATAAATGGCGATTAAGGTCAAGATTTCTTAAAAAAATAAATTTCCATACAACAACTTAATTTTTGACAGATCGTTCTAATGGTAGCTATGTGATATAGTGGTCCGATGTAAATAAGATTTTGAAAAAACGTAGGGAACATACTGAAACTTATAAATGGCGAGATTGGTCAGGATATCTTAAAAAACAAAAAAGTTTTTCATACAAGAACAAACTTTTCGAGATATCTTGAAAAACAAAAAATTTTGTTATGCAAGAATCTACTTTTAGACCGATCATTCCTACGGCAGCTTAATGATATAGTAGTCCGATGTAAATAAGATTTTGCCTAAACGTAGGGAACATACTGAAACTTATAAATGGCGAGTTTGGTCAGTATATCTTTAAAAATAAAAAGTTTTCCTTACGACAACATACTTTTCGACCGATTGTTCCTATGGAAATTATATGATATCTTGAAAAACAAAAAAGTTTCCATACGACAACTTTATTTTCGACAGATCGTTCCTATGGCAGCTATGTGATATAGTGGTCCCATCTAAATAAGATTTTGCATAAACGTAGGGAACATAGTGACACTTGTAAATGGCGAGTGTGGTCAAGATTTCTTAAAAAAAAAAAGTTTCAATACAAGAACTTAATTTTCGACAGGTCGTTCCTATAACAGCTATGTGATATAGTGGTCCGATGTAAATAAGATTTTGCATAAACGTAGGGAACATACTGAAACTTATAAATGGCGAGATTGGTCAAGATATCTTAAAAAACAAGAAAGTTGTCCATACAAGAACATACTTTTCAACCGCTCGGTCCTATGGAAATTATATGATATCTTGAAAAACAAAAAAGTTTCCATACAACAACTTAATTTTCGGCCGATCGTTCCTATGGCAGCTATGTGATATAGTAGACCGATGTAAGTAAGATTTTGCATAAACGTAGGGAACATAGTGGAACTTATAAATGGCGAGTTTGGTAAAGATATCTTAAAAAACAAAAAAGTTTTTTATACAAGGACTTAATTTTGTACCGATCGTTCCTGTTTCAGCTAGTGTTCCGATGTTGATAGGATTTTGCATATACATATATGAGGACCAAAGGAAAACTATTAAATGCCGAGTTTGGTCAAGATATCTTGAAAAACAAAAATAGGTTGTCATGCACGAATTTACTTTTCAACCGATCGTTCCAAAGGCAGCAATATGATATAGTGGTCCGATGTAAAAAAGATTTTGCATAAACATAGGGAACATAGTGACACTTATAAATCGCGAGAGTGGTCAAGATTTCTTAAAAACAAAAAAGTTCCAATGGCAGCTATATGATATAGTAGACCGATGTAAATAAGATTTTACATAAATGTAGAGAACATAGTAAAAATAAAAAATTCCGAAATTGGACAAGATATCTTAAAAAGAACAAAAAAATTTTCCATACAAAAACATACTTTTCGCCCGATGGAAGTTATATGATATCTTGAAAAACATAAAAGTTTCCATACGATAACTTAATTTGCGACCGATCGTTCCTATGGCAGGTATATGATATATAGGTCCGATGTAAATGAGATTTTGCATAAATGTAGGGAACATAGTGACACTTATAAATGGCGAGATTGGTCAAGATATCTTAAAAAACAAAAAAGTTTTCCATACAAGAACATACTTTCCGAACGATTGTTCCTATGGAATTATGATACGTTACGCTATTGATATAGTTGACCAATGCAAATAAGATTTTGCATAAACTTAGGGAACATACTGAAACTTATAAATAGCGAGTTTGGTCAAGATATCTTAAAAAACATACAAGAATATACAAGAATATACAAGAATATACAAGAATATATAATTCCATACAAGAATATACTTTTCGACCGATTGTTCCTACGGAAGTTATATGATATCTTGAAGAACAAAAAATTTTCCATACAACAACTTAATTTTCGACAGATCGTTCCTATGTCAGCTATGTAATATAGTGGTCAGATGTAAAGAAGATTTTGCATAAACGTAGGGAACATAGTGAAACTTATAAATCGCAAGATTGGTCAAGATATCTTAAAAAAAAATAGTTTTTTATACAAGAACATACTTTTCGACCGATTGTTCCTATGGAAGTTATATGATATCTTGAAAAACAAAAAAGTTTCCATACAACAACTTAATTTTCGACAGATCGTTCCTGTGGTAGCTATGTGATATACTGGTCCGATGTAAATAAGATTTTGCATAAACGTAGGGAACATACTGAAACTTATAAATGGCGAGATTTGTCAAGATTTCTTAAAAAACAAGAAAGTTGTCCATACAAGAACATACTTTTCGACCGCTCGGTCCAATGGAAGTTATATGATATCTTGAAAAAAAAAAAAGTTTCCATACAACAACTTAATTTTCGGCCGATCGTTCCTATGGCAGCTATGTGATATAGTAGACCGATGTAAGTAAGATTTTGCATAAATGTAGGGAACATACTGAAATTTATAAATGGCGAGTTTGGTCAAGATATCTTAAAAAACAAAAACTTTTTTATACAAGGACTTAATTTTGTATCGATAGTTCCTGTGGCAGCTAGTGGACCGATGTTGATAGGATTTTGCATATATATGAGGAGCATAGGAAAACTAATAAATGCCGAGTTTGGTCAAGATATCTTGAAAAACAAAAAAAGGTTGTCATGCAAGAATCTACTTTTCAACCGATCGTTCCTAACGCAGATATATGATATAGTGGTCCGATGTCAATAAGAATTTGCATAAATGTAGAGAGCATAGTGAAACTTATAAATGGCGAGTGTGGTCTACATATTCTTGAAAAACAAAAAAGTTTCCATACAATAACTTCATTTTCGACCGATCGTTCCTAAGTCTCCTATATGAGATAGTCATCCGATGTAAATAAGATTTTGAACAAACGTAGGGAACATACTGCAACTTATAAATGGCGAGTTTGGGAATGATATCTTAAGAAACAAAAACTTTTTTATACAAGGACTTAATTTTGTACCGATAGTTCCTGTGGCAGCTAGTGGACCGATGTTGATAGGATTTTGCATATATATGAGGAGCATAGGAAAACTAATAAATGTCGAGTTTGGTCAAGATATCTTGAAAACTAAAAAAGGTTGTCATGCAAGAATATAATTTTCAACCGATCGTTCCCAAGGCAGCAATATGATATAGTGGTCCGATGTAAATAAGATTTTCCATAAATGTAGGGAACATAGTGAAGCTTATAAATGGCGAGTGTGGTCTACATATCTTGAAAAACAAAAAATTTTCTATACAACAACTTAATACTCGACCGATCGTTCCTATGGCAGCTATATGATATCGTAGACCGATGTAAATAAGATTTTGCATAAACGTAGGGAACATACTGAAACTTATAAATGGCGAGTGTGGTCTAGATATCAAAAAAAAAAAAGTTTCCATACAACAACTTAATTTTTGACCGATCGTTCTTATGGCAGCTATATGATATAGTAGACCGATGCAAATAAGATTTTGCATAAACGTGGGGAACATAGTGAAACTTATAAAAGGCGAGTGTGGTCTAGATATCTTAAAAAACAAAAAAGTTTTCCATACAAGAACATACTTTTCGAACGATTGTTCCTATGGAATTATGATATCTTGAAAAACAAAAAAGTTTTTTATACAAGGACTTAAATTTGTACCGATCGTTCCTGTGGCAGCTAGTGGTCCGATGTTGATAGGATTTTGCATATATATGAGGAGCATAGGAAAACTAATAAATGCCGAGTTTGGTCAAGATATCTTGAAAAACAAAAAAAGGTTGTCATGCAAGAATCTACTTTTCAACCGATCGTTCCTAACGCAGATATATGATATAGTGGTCCGATGTCAATAAGAATTTGCATAAATGTAGAGAGCATAGTGAAACTTATAAATGGCGAGTGTGGTCTACATATCTTGAAAAACAAAAAAGTTTCCATACAATAACTTCATTTTCGACCGATCGTTCCTAAGTCTCCTATATGAGATAGTCATCCGATGTAAATAAGATTTTGAACAAACGTAGGGAACATACTGCAACTTATAAATGGCGAGTTTGGTAATGATATCTTAAGAAACAAAAACTTTTTTATACAAGGACTTAATTTTGTACCGATAGTTCCTGTGGCAGCTAGTGGACCGATGTTGATAGGATTTTGCATATATATGAGGAGCATAGGAAAACTAATAAATGCCGAGTTTGGTCAAGATATCTTGAAAACTAAAAAAGGTTGTCATGCAAGAATATAATTTTCAACCGATCGTTCCCAAGGCAGCAATATGATATAGTGGTCCGATGTAAATAAGATTTTCCATAAATGTAGGGAACATAGTGAAGCTTATAAATGGCGAGTGTGGTCTACATATCTTGAAAAACAAAAAATTTTCTATACAACAACTTAATACTCGACCGATCGTTCCTATGGCAGCTATATGATATCGTAGACCGATGTAAATAAGATTTTGCATAAACGTAGGGAACATACTGAAACTTATAAATGGCGAGTGTGGTCTAGATATCAAAAAAAAAAAAAGTTTCCATACAACAACTTAATTTTTGACCGATCGTTCTTATGGCAGCTATATGATATAGTAGACCGATGCAAATAAGATTTTGCATAAACGTGGGGAACATAGTGAAACTTATAAAAGGCGAGTGTGGTCTAGATATCTTAAAAAACAAAAAAGTTTTCCATACAAGAACATACTTTTCGAACGATTGTTCCTATGGAATTATGATATCTTGAAAAACAAAAAAGTTTTTTATACAAGGACTTAAATTTGTACCGATCGTTCCTGTGGCAGCTAGTGGTCCGATGTTGATAGGATTTTGCATATATATGAGGACCAAAGGAAAACTATTAAATGCCGAGTTTGGTCAAGATACCTTGAAAACAAAAAAAGGTTGTCATGCAAGAATATAATTTTCAACCGATCGTTCCTAAGGCAGCAATATGATATAGTGGTCCAATGTAAATAAGATTTTGCATAAATGTAGGAAACATTGTGACACTTATAAATGGCGAGTGTGGTTAAGATCTATTAAAAAAAAAAAGTTTCCATACAACAACTTAATTTTCGACAGATCGTTCCTAAGTCAGCTATATGATATGGTGGTCCGATGTAAATAGGATTTTGCATTAATGTAGGGAACATAGTGGCACTTATAAATGGTGAGTTTGGTAAAGATATCTTGAACAACAAAAAATGTTGTCATGCAAGAATCTACTTTTCAACCGATCGTTCCTAAGGACGCTATATGATATAGTGGTCCGATGTAAATAAGATTTTGCATAAATGTAGGGAACATACTGAAATTTATAAATGGCGAGTTTGGTAAAGTTATCTTTAAAAACAAAAAGAGTTTTTTAAACAAGGACTTCATTTTGTACCGATCGATCCTGTGGCAGCTAGTGGTCCGATGTTGATAGGATTTTGCAAATATATGAGGAGCATAGGAAAACTAATAAATGCCGAGTTTTTTCAAGATATCTTGAAAAACAAAAAATGTTGTCATGCAAGAATCTACTTTTCAACCGATCATTCCTAAGGAAGCTATATGATATAATGGTCCGATGTAAATAAGATTTTGCATAAATGTAAGGAGTGTGGTCAAGATTACTTAAAAATAATGTTTCCATACTTCAACTTAATTGTCGACCGATCGTTTCTATGGCAGATCTATAATATAGTAGACCGATGTAAATATGATTTTGCATAAACGTAGGGAACATAGTGCAACTTATAAATGGCGAGTGTGGTCAATATATCTTAAAAAAACAAAAAAGTTTTCCATACTAGAACATACTTTTCGACCGATCGTTCTTATGGAAATTATATGATATCTGAAAGATCAAAAAAGTTTCCATACAACAACTTAATTTTCGACCGATTGTTCCTAAGGCAGCTATGTGATATAGTTGACCGATGTAAATAGGATTTTGCATAAACGTAGGGAACATACTGAAACTTATAAATGGCGAGTGTGGTCTAAATATTTAAAAAAAAAAAAAAGTTTCCATACAACAACTTAATTTTCGACCGATTGTTCCTAAGGCAGCTATGTGATATAGTTGACCGATGTAAATAGGATTTTGCATAAACGTAGGGAACATACTGAAACTTATAAATGGCGAGTGTGGTCTAGATATCAAAAAAAAAAAAAAAGTTTCCATACAACAACTTAATTTTCGACCGATCGTTCTTATGGCAGCTATATGATATAGTAGACCGATGCAAATAAGATTTTGCATAAACGTGGGGAACATAGTGAAACTTATAAAAGGCGAGTTTGGTAATGATATCTTAAAAAACAAAAAAGTATTTTATACAAGGACTTAATTTTGTACCGATAGTTCCTGTGGCAGCTAGTGGACCGATGTTGATAGGATTTTGCAAATATATGAGGAGCATAGGAAAACTAATAAATGCCGAGTTTTGTCAAGATATCTTGAAAAACAAAAAATGTTGTCATGCAAGAATCTACTTTTCAACCGATCGTTCCTTAGGCAGATATATGATATAATGGTCCGATGTAAATAAGATTTTGCATAAATGTAGGGAGCATAGTGAAACTTATAAATGGCGAGTGTGGTCTACATATCTTGAAAAACAAAAAACTTTCCATACAATAACTTCATTTTCGACCGATCGTTCCTAAGTCTCCTATGTGAGATAGTCATCCGATGTAAATAAGATTTTGAACAAACGTAGGGAACATACTGCAACTTATAAATGGCGAGTTTGGTAATGATATCTTAAGAAACAAACACTTTTTTATACAAGGACTTAATTTTGTACCGATAGTTCCTGTGGCAGCTAGTGGACCGATGTTGATAGGATTTTGCATATATATGAGGAGCATAGGAAAACTAATAAATGCCGAGTTTGGTCAAGATATCTTGAAAACAAAAAAAGGTTGTCATGCAAGAATATAATTTTCAACCGATCGTTCCCAAGGCAGCAATATGATATAGTGGTCCGATGTAAATAAGATTTTCCATAAATGTAGGGAACATAGTGAAGCTTATAAATGGCGAGTGTGGTCTACATATCTTGAAAAACAAAAAATTTTCTATACAACAACTTAATACTCGACCGATCGTTCCTATGGCAGCTATATGATATCGTAGACCGATGTAAATAAGATTTTGCATAAACGTAGGGAACATACTGAAACTTATAAATGGCGAGTGTGGTTAAGATCTATTAAAAAAAAAAAAGTTTCCATACAACAACTTAATTTTCGACCGATCGTTCTTATGGCAGCTATATGATATAGTAGACCGATGCAAATAAGATTTTGCATAAACGTGGGGAACATAGTGAAACTTATAAAAGGCGAGTGTGGTCTAGATATCTTAATAAACAAAAAAGTTTTCAATACAAGAACATACTTTTCGAACGATTGTTCCTATGGAATTATGATATCTTGAAAAACAAAAAAGTTTTTTATACGAGGACTTAAATTTGTACCGATAGTTCCTGTGGCAGCTAGTGGTCCGATGTTGATAGGATTTTGCATATATATGAGGACCAAAGGAAAACTATTAAATGCCGAGTTTGGTCAAGATATCTTGAAAACAAAAAAAGGTTGTCATGCAAGAATATAATTTTCAACCGATCGTTCCTAAGGCAGCAATATGATATAGTGGTCCAATGTAAATAAGATTTTGCATAAATGTAGGAAACATTGTGACACTTATAAATGGCGAGTGTGGTTAAGATCTATTAAAAAAAAAAAAGTTTCCATACAACAACTTAATTTTCGACAGATCGTTCCTAAGTCAGCTATATGATATGGTGGTCCGATGTAAATAGGATTTTGCATTAATGTAGGGAACATAGTGGCACTTATAAATGGTGAGTTTGGTAAAGATATCTTGAAAAACAAAAAATGTTGTCAGCAAGAATCTACTTTTCAACCGATCATTCCTAAGGAAGCTATATGATATAGTGGTCCGATGTAAATAAGATTTTGCATAAATGTAGGGAACATACTGAAATTTATAAATGGCGAGTTTGGTAAAGTTATCTTTAAAAACAAAAAGAGTTTTTTAAACAAGGACTTCATTTTGTACCGATCGATCCTGTGGCAGCTAGTGGTCCGATGTTGATAGGATTTTGCAAATATATGAGGAGCATAGGAAAACTAATAAATGCCGAGTTTTGTCAAGATATCTTGAAAAACAAAAAATGTTGTCAGCAAGAATCTACTTTTCAACCGATCATTCCTAAGGAAGCTATATGATATAATGGTCCGATGTAAATAAGATTTTGAATAAATGTAAGGAGTGTGGTCAAGATTACTTAAAAATAATGTTTCCATACATCAACTTAATTGTCGACCGATCGTTTCTATGGCAGATCTATAATATAGTAGACCGATGTAAATATGATTTTGCATAAACGTAGGGAACATAGTGCAACTTATAAATGGCGAGTGTGGTCAATATATCTTAAAAAAACAAAAAAGTTTTCCATACTAGAACATACTTTTCGACCGATCGTTCTTATGGAAATTATATGATATCTGAAAGATCAAAAAAGTTTCCATACAACAACTTAATTTTCGACCGATTGTTCCTAAGGCAGCTATGTGATATAGTTGACCGATGTAAATAGGATTTTGCATAAACGTAGGGAACATACTGAAACTTATAAATGTCGAGTGTGGTCTAAATATTTAAAAAAAAAAAAAGTTTCCATACAACAACTTAATTTTCGACCGATTGTTCCTAAGGCAGCTATGTGATATAGTTGACCGATGTAAATAGGATTTTGCATAAACGTAGGGAACATACTGAAACTTATAAATGTCGAGTTTGGTCAAGATATCTTAAAAAACAAAAACTTTTTTATACAAGGACTTAATTTTGTATCGATAGTTCCTGTGGCAGCTAGTGGACCGATGTTGATAGGATTTTGCAAATATATGAGGAGCATAGGAAAACTAATAAATGCCGAGTTTTGTCAAGATATCTTGAAAAACAAAAAATGTTGTCATGCAAGAATCTACTTTTCAACCGATCGTTCCTTAGGCAGATATATGATATAATGGTCCGATGTAAATAAGATTTTGCATAAATGTAGGGAGCATAGTGAAACTTATAAATGGCGAGTGTGGTCTACATATCTTGAAAAACAAATAAGTTTCCATACAATAACTTCATTTTCGACCGATCGTTCCTAAGTCTCCTATGTGAGATAGTCATCCGATGTAAATAAGATTTTGAACAAACGTAGGGAACATACTGCAACTTATAAATGGCGAGTTTGGTAATGATATCTTAAGAAACAAACACTTTTTTATACAAGGACTTAATTTTGTACCGATAGTTCCTGTGGCAGCTAGTGGACCGATGTTGATAGGATTTTGCATATATATGAGGACCAAAGGAAAACTATGTAATGCCGAGTTTGGTCAAGATATCTTGAAAACAAAAAAAGGTTGTCATGCAAGAATATAATTTTCAACCGATCGTTCCCAAGGCAGCAATATGATATAGTGGTCCGATGTAAATAAGATTTTCCATAAATGTAGGGAACATAGTGAAGCTTATAAATGGCGAGTGTGGTCTACATATCTTGAAAAACAAAAAATTTTCTATTCAACAACTTAATACTCGACCGATCATTCCTATGGCAGCTATATGATATCGTAGACCGATGTAAATAAGATTTTGCATAAACGTAGGGAACATACTGAAACTTATAAATGGCGAGTGTGGTCTAGATATCAAAAAAAAAAAAAAGTTTCCATACAACAACTTAATTTTCGACCGATCGTTCTTATGGCAGCTATATGATATAGTAGACCGATGCAAATAAGATTTTGCATAAACGTGGGGAACATAGTGAAACTTATAAAAGGCGAGTGTGGTCTAGATATCTTAATAAACAAAAAAGTTTTCAATACAAGAACATACTTTTCGAACGATTGTTCCTATGGAATTATGATATCTTGAAAAACAAAAAAGTTTTTTATACGAGGACTTAAATTTGTACCGATCGTTCCTGTGGCAGCTAGTGGTCCGATGTTGATAGGATTTTGCATATATATGAGGACCAAAGGAAAACTATGTAATGCCGAGTTTGGTCAAGATATCTTGAAAACAAAAAAAGGTTGTCATGCAAGAATATAATTTTCAACCGATCGTTCCCAAGGCAGCAATATGATATAGTGGTCCAATGTAAATAAGATTTATATATATATATATACTTATAAATGGCGAGTTTGGTAATGATATCTTAAAAAACAAAAAAGTTTTTTATACAATGACTTAATTTTGTACCGATCGTTCCTGTGGCAGATAGTGGACTGATGTTGATAGGATTTTGCATATACATATATGAGGAGCTTAGGAAAACTAATAAATGCCGGGTTTGGTCAAGATATCTTGAAAAACAAAAAAGTTTTCCATACAAGAACTTAATTTTATACCGATCGTTTCTGTGGCAGCTAGTGGTCCGAAGTTGATAGGAATTTGCATATATATGAGGAGCATAGGAAAACTAAATAATGCCGAGTTTGGTCAACATATCTTGAAAAACAAAAAGGTTGTCATGCAAGAATCTACTTTTCAACCGATCGTTCCTAAGGCAAATATATGATATAGTGGTCCGATGTAAATTAGAATTTGCATAAATGTAGAGAGCATAGTGAAACTTATAAATGGCGAGTGTGGTCTACATATCTTGAAAAATAAAAAAGTTTCAATACAACAACTTCATTTTCGACCGATTGTTCCTAAGTCTCCTATATGATATAGTCATCCGATACAAATAAGATTTTAAACAAACGTAGGGAACATACTGCAACTTATAAATGACGAGTTTGGCAATGATATCTTGAAAAACAAAAAAGTTTCCATTACCCAACTTAATTTTCGACCGATTGTTCCTCAGGCAGCTATGTGATATAGTTGACCGATGTAAATAAGATTTTGTATAAACGTAGGGAACATAGTGACACCTATAAATGGCGAGTTTGGTAAAGATATCTTAAAAAACATAGAAGTTTTCCATACATGAACTTAATTTTATACCGATCGTTTCTGTGGCAGCTAGTAGTCCGAAGTTGATAGGATTTTGCATATACATATATGAGGAGCATAGGAAAACTAAATAATGCCGAGTTTGGTCAAGATATCTTGAAAAACAAAAAAATGTAGTTTTGCAAGAATCTACTTTTCAACCGATCGTTCCTTACGCATCTATATGATATAGTGGTCCGATGTAAATTAGAATTTGCATAAATGTAGAGAGCATAGTGAAACTTATAAATGGCGAGTGTGGTCTACATATCTTGAAAAACAAAAGTTTCCATACAACAACTTAATACTCCACCGATCGTTCCTATGGCAGCTATATGATATCGTAGACCGATGTAAATAAGATTTTGCATAAACGTAGGGAACATACTGAAACTTATAAATGGCGAGTAAAAAAAAAGTTTCCATACAACAACTTAATTTTCGACCGATCGTTCTTATGGCAGCTACGTAATATTGTAGACCAATGTAAATAAGATTTTGCATAAACGTAGGGAACATAGTGACACTTATAAATGGCGAGTTTGGTAAAGATTTTAAAAAAAGAATTTTCCATACAGAACTTAATTTTATATCGATCGTTTCTGTGGCAGCTAGTAGTCCGAAGTTGATAGGATTTTGCATATACATATATGAGGAGCATAGAAAAACTAAATAATGCCGAGTTTGGTCAAGATATCTTGAAAAACAAAAAAATGTTGTTTTGCAAGAATTCTACTTTTCAACCGATCGTTCCTAACGCAGCTATATGATATAGTGGTCCGATGTAAATTAGAATTTGCATAAATGTAGAGAGCATAGTGAAACTTATAAATGGCGAGTGTGGTCTACATATCTTGAAAAACAAAAAAGTTTCCATACAACAACTTAATACTCCACCGATCGTTCCTATGGCAGCTATATGATATCGTAGACCGATGTAAATAAGATTTTGCATAAACGTAGGGAACGTACTGAAACTTATAAATGGCGAGTAAAAAAAAAAGTTTCCATACAACAACTTAATTTTCGACCGATCGTTCTTATGGCAGCTACGTAATATTGTAGACCAATGTAAATAAGATTTTGCATAAACGTAGGGAACATAGTGACACTTATAAATGGCGAGTTTGGTAAAGATATCTTAAAAAACAAAGAAGTTTTCCATACAAGAACTTAATTTTATATCGATCGTTTCTGTGGCAGCTAGTAGTCCGAAGTTGATAGGATTTTGCATATACATATATGAGGAGCATAGAAAAACTAATAAATGCCGAGTTTGGTCAAGATATGTTGAAATACAAAATAAGGGTTGTCATGCAAGAATCTACTTTTCAACCGTTCGTTCCTAAGGCAGCTAAGTATGTATATGATATAGTGGTCCGATGTAAATAAGATTTTCCAAAAATGTAGGGAACATAGTGACACTTATTAATGGCGAGTGTGGTCAAGATATCTTAAAAAACAAAAAAGTTTTTTATACAAGGACTTAATTTTTTAACGATCGTTCCTGTGTCAGCTAGTAGTGCGAAGTTTACAGAATTTTGCATATATATGAGGACCAAAGGAAAACTAATAAATGCCGAGCTTGGTCAAGATATCTTGAAAAAAAAAATGTTGTCATGCAAGAATCTACTTTTCAACCGATCGTTCCTGAGGCAGATATATGATATAGTGGTCCGATGTAAATAAGAAATTGCATAAATGTAGAGAGCATAGTGAAACTTATAAATGGCGAGTGTGGTGTACATATCGTGAAAAACAAAAAAGTTTCCATACAACAACTTCATTCTCGACCGATCGTTCTTAAGTCTCCTATATGAAAGTGTCATCCGATGTAAATAAGATTTTGAACAAACGTAGGGAACATACTAAAACTTATAAATGAAGAATTTGGTAATGATATCTTAAAAAACAAAAACTTTTTTATACAAGGACTTAATTTTGAACCGATAGTTCCTGTGGCAGTTAGGGGACCGATGTTGATAGGATTTTGCATATATGAGGAGCATAGGAAAACTAATAAATGCCGAGTTTGGTCAAGATATGTTGAAATACAAAATAAGGGTTGTCATGCAAGAATCTACTTTTCAACCGTTCTTTCCTAAGGCAGCTAAGTATGTATATGATATAGTGGTCCGATGTAAATAAGATTTTCCAAAAATGTAGGGAACATAGTGACACTTATTAATGGCGAGTGTGGTCAAGATATCTTGAAAAACAAAAAAGTTTCCATACAACAACTTAATATTCGACCGATCGTTCCTATGGCAGCTATATGATATCGTAGACCGATGTAAATAAGATTTTGCATAAAGGTAGGGAACATAATGAAACTTATAAATGGCGAGTGTGGTCTAGATATCTAAAAAAAAAAGTTTCCATACAAAAACTTAATTTTCAACCGATCGTTCTTATGGCAGCCATATGATATAGTAGACCGATGCAAATAAGATTTTGCATAAACGTGGGGAACATACTGAAACTTATAAATGGCGAGTTTGGTAATGATATCTTAAAAAACAAAAAAGTATTTTATACAAGGACTTAATTTTGTACCGATCGTTTCTGTGGCAGCTAATAGTCCGAAGTTGATGGAATTTCGCATATATATGAGGAGCATAGGAAAACTAATAAAGGCCGAGTTTGGTCAACATACCTTGAAAAACAAAAAGGTTGTCATGCAAGAATTTACTTTTCAACCGATCGTTCCTAAGGCAGATATATGATATAGTGGTCCGCTGTATATAAGAATTTTTTATACAAGGACTTAATTTTATACCGATCGTTTCTGTGGCAGCTAGTAGTCCGAAGTTGATGGGATTTTGCATATATATGAGGAGCATAGGAAAACTAATAAAGGCCGAGTTTGGTCAACATACCTTGAAAAACAAAAATGTTGTCATGCAAGAATCTACTTTTCAACCGATTGTTCCTAAGGCAGATATATGATATAGTGGTCCGATGTAAATTAGAATTTGCATAAATGTAGAGAGCATAGTGAAACTTATAAATGGCGAGAGTGGTCTACATATCTTGAAAAACAAAAAAGTTTCCATACAACAACTTCATTTTCGACCGATCGTTCCTATGGCAGCTATATGATATAGTCATCCGATACAAATAAGATTTAAAACAAACGTAGGGAACATACTGCAACTTATAAATGACGAGTTTGGTAATGATATCTTGAGAAACAAAAAAGTTTCCATTACCCAACTTAATTTTCGACCGATTGTTCCTAAGGCAGCTATGTGATATAGTTGACCGATGTAAATAAGATTTTGCATAAAAGTAGGGAACATACTGAAACTTAAAAATGGAGAGTTTGGTAAAGATATCTTAAAAAACAAAAAAGTTTTTCTTACAAGAACTTAATTTTATACCGATCGTTTCTGTGGCAGCTAGTAGTCCGAAGTTGATGGGATTTCGCGTATATATGAGGAGCATAGGAAAACTAAATAATGCCGAGTTTGGTCAAGATATCTTGAAAAACAAAAATGTTGTCATGCAAGAATCTACTTTTCAACCGATCGTTCCTAAGGCAAATATATGATAGAGTGGTCCGATGTAAATAAGATTTTGCATAAATGTAGAGAGCATAGTGAAACTTATAAATGGCGAGTGTGGTCTACATATCTTGAAAATCAAAAAAGTTTCCATACAACAACTTCATTTTCGACCGATCGTTCCTATGGCAGCTATATGATATAGTAGACCGATGCAAATAAGATTTTGCATAAACGTGGGTAACATACTGAAACTTATAAATGACGTGTTTGGAAATGATATCTTAAAAAACAAAAACGTTTTTTATACAAGGACTTAATTTTGTATCGATAGTTCCTGTGGCAGCTAGTGGACCGATGTTGATAGGATTTTGCATATACATATATGAGGAGCATAGGAAAACTAATAAATGCCGAGTTTGGTCAAGATATCTTGAAAAACAAAAAAAGGTTGTCATGCAAGAATCTACTTTTCAACCGTTCGTTCCCAAGGCAGCTATATGATATAGTGGTCCGATGTAAATAAGATTTTCATTAATGTGGGGAACATAGTGAAACTTATAAATGGCGAGTGTGGTCTACATATCTTGAAAAAGAAAAAAGTTTCCATAAAACAACTTCATTTTCGACCGATCGTTCCTAAGTCTCCTATATGATATAGTCGTCCGATGAAAATAAAATTTTGAATAAACGTAGGGAACAAACTGCAACTTATAAATGGCGAGTTTGGTAATGATATCTTAAAAAACAAAAAAGTTTTCCATACAAGAACTTAACTTTATACCGATCGTTCCTGTGTCAGCTAGTGGTCCGATGTTAATAGGATTTTGCATATATATGAGCAGCATAGCAGAACTAATAATTGCCGAGTTTGGTAAAGATATCTTGAAAAACAAAAAATTTTGTTATGCAAGAAGCTACTTTTCAACCGATCGTTCCTAAGGCAGCAATATGATATAGTGGTCCGATGTAAATAAGCATTTCCATAAATGTAGGGAAAGTAGTGAATCTTATAAATGGCGAATGTGGTCCAGATATCTTGAAAAACAAAAAAGATTCCATACAACAACTTAATTTTCAACCGATCGTTCCTAAGGCAGCAATATGATATAGTGGTCCGATGTAAATAAGCATTTCCATAAATGTAGGGAAAGTAGTGAATCTTATAAATGGCGAGTGTGGTCCAGATATCTTGAAAAACAAAAAAGATTCCATACAACAACTTTATTTTCGAACGATCGTTCCTAAGTCAGCTATATGATATAGTGGTCCGATGTTAATAAGATTATAAATGGCGAGTGTGGTTAAGATTTCTTTTAAAAAAAAAGTTTCCATACAACAACTTAATTTTCGACCGATCGTTCCAATGGCGCTATCCGATGTAAATAAGATTTTGCATAAACGTAGGGAACATACTGTAACCTATAAATAGCGAGTTTGGTCAAGATATCTTAAAAAACAAAAAAGTTATTTATACAAGGACTTAATTTTTTAACGACCGTTCCTGTGTCAGCTAGTGGTCCGAAGTTTACAGAATTTTGCATATATATGAGGACCAAAGGAAAACTAATAAATGCCGAGCTTAGTCAAGATATCTTGAAAAAAAAAAATTTTGTCATGCAAGAATCTACTTTTCAACCGATCGTTCCTTAGGCAGCTATATGATATAGTGGTCCGATGTAAATAAGATTTTGCATAAATGTAGGGAGCATAGTGAAACTTATAAATGGCGAGTGTGGTCTACATATCTTGAAAAACAAAAAAGTTTCCATACAACAACTTCATTTTCGACCGATAGTTCCTAAGTCTCCTATGTGATATAGTCGTCCGATGAAAATAAGATTTTGAATAAACATAGGGAACATACTGCAACTTATAAATGACGAGTTTGGTAATGATATCTTAAAAAACACAAACGTTTTTTATACAAGGCCTTAATTTTGTATCGATAGTTCCTGTGGCAGCTAGTGGACCGATGTTGATAGGATTTTGCATATATATGAGGAGCATAGGAAAACTAATAAATGCCGAGTTTGGTCAAGATATCTTGAAAAACAAAAAAAGGTTGTCATGCAAGAATCTACTTTTCAACCGTTCGCTCCTAAGACAGCTATATGATATAGTGGTCCGATGTAAATAAGATTTTGCATAAATGTAGGAAACATAGTGACAATTATAAATGGCGAGTGTGGTTAAGATTTCTTTTAAAAAAAAGTTTCCATACAACAACTTAATTTTCGACCGATCGTTCTAATGAAGCTATATGATAATAGTAGTCCGATGTAAATAAGATTTTGCATAAACGTAGGGAACATACTGCAACTTATAAATGGCGAGTTTGGTAAAGATATCTTAAAAAACAAAAATGTTTTTTATACAAGGACTTAATTCTATAACGATCGTTCCTGTGTCAGCTAGTAGTCCGAAGTTGACAGGATTTTGCATATATATGAGGACCAAAGGAAAACTACTTAATGCCGGCTTGGTCAAGATATCTTGAAAAATCTTGAAAAACAAAAAATTTAACTATGCAAGAATCTTCTTTTCAACCGATCATTCCTAAGGCAGCAATATGATATAGTGGTCCGATGTAAATAAGATTTTACATAAATGTAGGGAACGTAGTGAATCTTATAAATGCGAGTGTGGTCCAGATATCTTGAAAAACAAAAAAGATTCCATACAACAACTTTATTTTCAACCGATCGTTCCTAAGGCAGCTATATGATATAGTGGTCGGATGTAAATAAGAGTTTGGTCAAGATATCTTAAAAAACAAAAAAGTTTTTTATACAAGGACTTAATTTTTTAACGATCGTTCCTGTGTCAGCTAGTAGTGCGAAGTTTACAGAATTTTGCATATATATGAGGACCAAAGGAAAACTAATAAATGCCGAGCTTGGTCAAGATATCTTGAAAAAAAAAATGTTGTCATGCAAGAATCTACTTTTCAACCGATCGTTCCTTAGGCAGATATATGATATAATGGTCCGATGTAAATAAGATTTTGCATAAATGTAGGGAGCATAGTGAAACTTATAAATGGCGAGTGTGGTCTACATATCTTGAAAAACAAAAAAGTTTCCATACAACAACTTCATTTCATTGGTAATTGATATCTTAAAAAACACAAACGTTTTTTATACAAGGCCTTAATTTTGTATCGATAGTTCCTGTGGCAGCTAGTGGACCGATGTTGATAGGATTTTGCATATATATGAGGAGCATAGGAAAACTAATAAATGCCGAGTTTGGTCAAGATATCTTGAAAAACAAAAAAAGGTTGTCATGCAAGAATCTACTTTTCAACCGTTCGCTCCTAAGGCAGCTATATGATATAGTGGTCCGATGTAAATAAGATTTTTATTAATGTGGGGAACATAGTGAAACTTATAAATGGCGAGTGTGGTCTACATATCTTGAAAAACAAAAAAGTTTCCATACAACAACTTCATTTTCGACCGATAGTTCCTAAGTCTCCTATGTGATATAGTCGTCCGATGAAAATAATATTTTGCATAAAGGTAGGGAACATACTGCAACTTATAAATGACGAGTTTGGTCAATGATATCTTAAAAAACAACTTTAATTAAAAACAAAAAAACAATAAAAAAAAAACCACCTTTAATAAAAACACTTAAAAAAAAAAGTTTTTTATACAAGGACTTAATTTTTTAACGATCGTTCCTGTGTCAGCTAGTAGTGCGAAGTTTACAGAATTTTGCATATATATGAGGACCAAAGGAAAACTAATAAATGCCGAGCTTGGTCAAGATATCTTGAAAAAAAAAATGTTGTCATGCAAGAATCTACTTTTCAACCGATCGTTCCTTAGGCAGATATATGATATAATGGTCCGATGTAAATAAGATTTTGCATAAATGTAGGGAGCATAGTGAAACTTATAAATGGCGAGTGTGGTCTACATATCTTGAAAAACAAAAAAGTTTCCATACAACAACTTCATTTTCGACCGATAGTTCCTAAGTCTCCTATGTGATATAGTCGTCCGATGAAAATAAGATTTTGAATAAACATAGGGAACATACTGCAACTTATAAATGACGAGTTTGGTAATGATATCTTAAAAAACACAAACGTTTTTTATACAAGGCCTTAATTTTGTATCGATAGTTCCTGTGGCAGCTAGTGGACCGATGTTGATAGGATTTTGCATATATATGAGGAGCATAGGAAGACTAATAAATGCCGAGTTTGGTCAAGATATCTTGAAAAACAAAAAAAGGTTGTCATGCAAGAATCTACTTTTCAACCGTTCGCTCCTAAGGCAGCTACATTATATAGTGGTCCGATGTAAATAAGATTTTTATTAATGTGGGGAACATAGTGAAACATATAAATGGCGAGTGTGGTCTACATATCTTGAAAAACAAAAAAATTTCCATACAACAACTTCATTTTCGACCGATCGTTCCTAAGTCTTCTATATGATATAGTCGTCCGATGAAAATAAGATTTTGAATAAACGTAAGGAACATACTGCAACTTATAAGTGGCGAGTTTGGTAATGATATCTTAAAAAACAAAAAAGTTTTCCAAACAAGAACTTAATTTTATACCGATCGTTCCTGCGTCAGCTAGTGGTCCGATGTTGATAGGATTTTGCATATATATGAGCAGCATAGCAAAACTAATAAATGCCGAGTTTGGTTAAGATATCTTGAAAAACAAAAAATTTGTCCATGCAAGAATCTGCTTTTCAACCGATCGTTCCTAAGGCAGCTATATGATATAGTGGTCCGATGTAAATAAGATTTTCCATAAATGTAGGGAACGTAGTGAATCTTATAAATGCGAGTGTGGTCCAGATATCTTGAAAAACAAAAAAGATTCCATACAACAACTTTATTTTCGAACGATCGTTCCTAAGACAGCTATATGATATAGTGGTCCGATGTAAATAAGATTTTGCATAAATGTAGGAAACATAGTGACAATTATAAATGGCGAGTGTGGTTAAGATTTCTTTTAAAAAAAAGTTTCCATACAACAACTTAATTTTCGACCGATCGTTCCAATGGCGCTATGAGATATAGTGGTCCGATGTAAATAAGATTTTGCATAAACGTAGGGAACATACTGCAACTTATAAATGGCGAGTTTGGTAAAGATATCTTAAAAAACAAAAATGTTTTTTATACAAGGACTTAATTCTATAACGATCGTTCCTGTGTCAGCTAGTAGTCCGAAGTTGACAGGATTTTGCATATATATGAGGACCAAAGGAAAACTACTTAATGCCGGCTTGGTCAAGATATCTTGAAAAATCTTGAAAAACAAAAAATTGAACTATGCAAGAATCTACTTTTCAACCGATCATTCCTAAGGCAGCAATATGATATAGTGGTCCGATGTAAATAAGATTTTACATAAATGTAGGGAACGTAGTGAATCTTATAAATGCGAGTGTGGTCCAGATATCTTGAAAAACAAAAAAGATTCCATACAACAACTTTATTTTCAACCGATCGTTCCTAAGGCAGCTATATGATATAATGGTCCGATGTAAATAAGATTTTGCATAAATGTAGGGAGCATAGTGAAACTTATAAATGGCGAGTGTGGTCTACATATCTTGAAAAACAAAAAAGTTTCCATACAACAACTTCATTTCATTGGTAATGATATCTTAAAAAACACAAACGTTTTTTATACAAGGCCTTAATTTTGTATCGATAGTTCCTGTGGCAGCTAGTGGACCGATGTTGATAGGATTTTGCATATATATGAGGAGCATAGGAAAACTAATAAATGCCGAGTTTGGTCAAGATATCTTGAAAAACAAAAAAAGGTTGTCATGCAAGAATCTACTTTTCAACCGTTCGCTCCTAAGGCAGCTATATGATATTGTGGTCCGATGTAAATAAGATTTTTATTAATGTGGGGAACATAGTGAAACTTATAAATGGCGAGTGTGGTCTACATATCTTGAAAAACAAAAAAATTTCCATACAACAACTTCATTTTCGACCGATCGTTCCTAAGTCTTCTATATGACATAGTCGTCCGATGAAAATAAGATTTTGAATAAACGTAGGGAACATACTGCAACTTATAAGTGGCGGGTTTGGTAATGATATCTTAAAAAACAAAAAAGTTTTCCAAACAAGAACTTAATTTTATACCGATCGTTCCTGCGTCAGCTAGTGGTCCGATGTTGATAGGATTTTGCATATATATGAGCAGCATAGCAAAACTAATAAATGCCGAGTTTGGTTAAGATATCTTGAAAAACAAAAAATTTTTCCATGCAAGAATCTGCTTTTCAACCGATCGTTCCTAAGGCAGCTATATGATATAATGGTCCGATGTAAATAAGATTTTGAGTAAATGTAGGGAACATACTGAAATTTATAAATGGCGAGTTTGGTAAAGTTATCTTTAGAAACAAAAATGTTTTTTATACAAGGACTTAATTCTATAACGATCGTTCCTGTGTCAGCTAGTAGTCCGAAGTTGACAGGATTTTGCATATATATGAGGACCAAAGGAAAACTACTTAATGCCGGCTTGGTCAAGATATCTTGAAAAATCTTGAAAAACAAAAAATTTAACTATGCAAGAATCTTCTTTTCAACCGATCATTCCTAAGGCAGAAATATGATATAGTGGTCCGATGTAAATAAGATTTTACATAAATATAGGGAACGTAGTGAATCTTATTAATGCGAGTGTGGTCCAGATATCTTGAAAAACAAAAAAGATTCCATACAACAACTTTATTTTCAACCGATAGTTCCTAAGGCAGCTATATGATATAGTGGTCCGATGTAAATAAGATTTTCCATAAATGTAGGGAACGTAGTGAATCTTATAAATGCGAGTGTGGTCCAGATATCTTGAAAAACAAAAAAGATTCTATACAACAACTTTATTTTCGAACGATCGTTCCTAAGTCAGCTATATGATATAGTGGTCCGATGTTAATAAGATTTTGCATAAATGTAGGAAACATAGTGACAATTATAAATGGCGAGTGTGGTTAAGATTTCTTTTAAAAAAAAAGTTTCCATACAACAATTTAATTTTCGACCGATCGTTCCAATGGCGCTATGAGATATAGTATTCCGATGTAAATAAGATTTTGCATAAACGTAGGGAACATACTGAAACCTTTAAATGGCGAGTTTGGTCAAGATATCTTAAAAAACAAAAAAGTTTTTTATACAAGGACTTAATTTTTTAACAATCGTTCCTGTGTCAGCTAGTAGTCCGAAGTTTACAGAATTTTGCATATATATGAGGACCAAAGGAAAACTAATAAATGCCGAGCTTGGTCAAGATATCTTGAAAAAAAAAAAAAATGTTGTCATGGAAGAATCTACTTTTCAACCGATCGTTCCTTAGGCAGATATATGATATAATGGTCCGATGTAAATAAGATTTTGCATAAATGTAAGGAGCATAGTGAAACTTATAAATGGCGAGTGTGGTCTACATATCTTGAAAAACAAAAAAGTTTCCATACAACAACTTCATTTTCGACCGATAGTTCCTAAGTCTCCTATGTGATATAGTCGTCCGATGAAAATAAGATTTTGAATAAACATAGGGAACATACTGCAACTTATAAATGACGAGTTTGGTCAAGATATCTTAAAAAACACAAACGTTTTTTATACAAGGCCTTAATTTTGTATCGATAGTTCCTGTGGCAGCTAGTGGACCGATGTTTTGCATATATATAAGGAGCATAGGAAAACTAATAAATGCCGAGTTTGGTCAAGATATCTTGAAAAACAAAAAAGGTTGTCATGCAAGAATCTACTTTTCAACCGTTCGCTCCTAAGGCAGCTATATGATATAGTGGTCCGATGTAAATAAGATTTTCATTAATGTGGGGAACATAGTGAAACTTATAAATGGCGAGTGTGGTCTACATATCTTGAAAAACAAAAAAATTTCCATACAACAACTTCATTTTCGACCGATCGTTCCTAAGACTTCTATCTGATATAGTCGTCCGATGAAAATAAGGTTTTGAATAAACGTAGGGAACATACTGCAACTTATAAGTGGCGAGTTTGGTAATGATATCTTAAAAAACAAAAAAGTTTTCCAAGGAAGAACTTAATTTTATACCGATCATTCCTGTGTCAGCTAGTGGTCCGATGTTGATAGGATTCTGCATATATATGAGCAGCATAGCAAAACTAATAAATGCCGAGTTTGGTTAAGATATCTTGAAAAACAAAAAATTTGTCCATGCAAGAATCTGCTTTTCAACCGATCGTTCCTAAGGCAGCTATATGATATAGTGGTCCGATGTAAATAAGATTTTGCATAAATGTAGGGAACATACTGAAATTTATAAATGGCGAGTTTGGTAAAGTTATCTTTAAAAACAAAAAGAGTTTTTTAAACAAGGACTTCATTTTGTACCGATCGATCCTGTGGCAGCTAGTGGTCCGATGTTGATAGGATTTTGCAAATATATGAGGAGCATAGGAAAACTAATAAATGCCGAGTTTTGTCAAGATATCTTGAAAAACAAAAAAAGGTTGTCATGCAAGAATCTACTTTTCAACCGTTCGCTCCTAAGGCAGCTATATGATATAGTGGTCCGATGTAAATAAGATTTTCATTAATGTGGGGAACATAGTGAAACTTATAAATGGCGAGTGTGGTCTACATATCTTGAAAAACAAAAAAGTTTCCATACAACAACTTCATTTCATTGGTAATGATATCTTAAAAAACACAAACGTTTTTTATACAAGGCCTTTATTTTGTATCGATAGTTCCTGTGGCAGCTAGTGGACCGATGTTGATAGGATTTTGCATATATATGAGGAGCATAGGAAAACTAATAAATGCCGAGTTTTGTCAAGATATCTTGAAAAACAAAAAAAGGTTGTCATGCAAGAATCTACTTTTCAACCGTTCGCTCCTAAGGCAGCTATATGATATTGTGGTCCGATGTAAATAAGATTTTTATTAATGTGGGGAACATAGTGAAACTTATAAATGGCGAGTGTGGTCTACATATCTTGAAAAACAAAAAAATTTCCATACAACAACTTCATTTTCGACCGATCGTTCCTAAGTCTTCTATATGACATAGTCGTCCGATGAAAATAAGATTTTGAATAAACGTAGGGAACATACTGCAACTTATAAGTGGCGAGTTTGGTAATGATATCTTAAAAAACAAAAAAGTGTTCCAAACAAGAACTTAATAAAATAAGATTTTGCATAAATGTAGGAAACATAGTGACAATTATAAATGGCGAGTGTGGTTAAGATTTCTTTTAAAAAAAAGTTTCCATACAACAACTTAATTTTCGACCGATCGTTCTAATGAAGCTATATGATAATAGTAGTCCGATGTAAATAAGATTTTGCATAAACGTAGGGAACATACTGCAACTTATAAATGGCGAGTTTGGTCAAGATATCTTAAAAAACAAAAATGTTTTTTATACAAGGACTTAATTTTTTAACAATCGTTCCTGTGTCAGCTAGTAGTCCGAAGTTTACAGAATTTTGCATATATATGAGGACCAAAGGAAAACTACTTAATGCCGGCTTGGTCAAGATATCTTGAAAAATCTTGAAAAACAAAAAATTTAACTATGCAAGAATCTTCTTTTCAGCCGATCATTCCTAAGGCAGCAATATGATATAGTGGTCCGATGTAAATAAGATTTTACATAAATGTAGGGAACATAGTGAAACTTATAAATGGCGAGTGTGGTCTACATATCTTGAAAAACAAAAAAATTTTCATACAACAACTTCATTTTCGACCGATCGTTCCTAAGTCTTCTATATAATATAGTCGTCCGATGTAAATAAGATTTTGCATAAACGTAGGGAACATACTGCAACTTATAAATGGCGAGTTTGGTAATGATATCTTAAAAAACAAAACAGTTTTGTATATAAGGACTTTATTTGAAGAAATAAATTTTGTACTCTAGCGCTGATCATGCACGACTTATTCCAAATTTGTATTCAGATATGAATGCATGTTGTGTAGTGAGGTTTTTAAAGTCGATTAAAATATTTATATAATTTCTTTAAATTAACCTATTAATTAAATGATTATTATTTTTAAGAAATAAAAAAATGAAATAAGAGCGCAAATTTTGTGTTTCCAAAGGTTCATTTTATCAATTTTTTTTATGTTTAAATTATTGTTTACTCCGCCGGTCGAACTAGCTACCGACTTATTTAATTTACCCTATTTGTATTTTTTAGCACTCTTTTATTTTTTAATAAAATCACAATAATAATAATAAATCATTTAATTTAAGAAATTATATAAATATTTGCGACGACTTTATAAAACAGATTTTTTACGGAGCCAACCTCAGTACACAGCATGCATTCGTATGTGAATACAAATTTGGGATAGGTGCATGATCAGCGCTAGAAAACTAACAAAGTGTATTTCTTTGCCAGCTAAAGCCAGACCTGTGAATAACAACACATTCAAATATGCTGTTATGTATGTATACTAAAACACATACAAACATAATTGTTTGCACGGCTCTCATAGAGCCGAAGCGCAGAGTACATTCTATTTTTAGCTTTTCGCTCTTACGGCTTTGAGAGCGCAATGGTACTGATTTCGTTTTCGTTCTCAAATTTCAAAAAAGCAAGCTGCATAGTAGCATTTTGTTGTATGGCGTTACTCATCTTAGTGTTTATATTGTCTTTGGTCAAGATATCTTGATAAACAAAAAAGTTTTTCATACAAGAACATACTTTTTGACCGTTCGTTCCTATGGAAGCTTTATGATATAGTAGACCGATGTAAATAAGATTTTGCATAAACGTAGGGAAACCAGTGAAACTTTTAAATGATGAGTTTGGTAAAGATATTTAAAAAACAAACAAGTTTTCCATACAAGAACTTAATTTTATACCGATCGTTCCTGTGGCAGCTAGTGGTCCGATGTTGATAGGATTTTGCATATATATGAGGAGCATAGGAAACTCATAAACGCCGAGTTTGGTCAAAATATCTTGAAAAACAAAAAATTTTGCCATGCAAGATTCTACTTTTCATCCGATCGTTCCTAAGGCAGCAATATGATATAGTGATTTTCCATAAATGTAGGGAACGTAGTGAAACTTATAAATGGCGAGTGTGGCGAAGATATCTTGAAAAACAAAAATGTTTCCATACAACAACTTAATTTTCGACCGACAACTTACTTTCGGCACACGCATACATTTGCGAGGCGGGCACCGTTGCTGCCTTACGTGCGCCTCGTCTATGTGATTTCGGCGGTACCGACGGTGAATACGTTCCGCTCTGAAGCCTTTCGTCATATGGGATGGCACCCGTTTCCGGGTCCGGCGCGATGTGTCTTGGTGCCACTGACTCAAAACCTTGCTCTCTGGTGTGGGTCCCCAACGGTCTGAACACGTCGATGATGTCCTTCATCATCTCCAGGAAGCCTGCTCGCATCTCATGTCGGATGGACTCGCTGATGCCAGATGACAGAGCATGCTGATATGTCTGGTGGGCTTGGGCAATTGCCACGTTCACTGCCGATCCCTAGAGGCCCCTTCGCCGGGATCTCTTTCTCCGGAACTCCCAGTTCCTCAGCCTTGAATAACTCCTAACTACAAGGCACTAACCTAACTTTTAATAACACCGATACATATTAATCTTACCGACCACTACTCCTATTTATAAATGAATAAATATTTACCTACAAATCTTACTAATATCGAATAAATAAATCAATAAATAAACATCGACCACAAAACTAACTAGCAAATATATTTTTTTTTATATTTTCTCAATCAATTTTAAATACTTGGGGGGAGAGAAGACAAAATCCTGGACAGTGGACAACATTTAAGCATTCGTCAAATGCTCAGTTCGTCAGTTTGACTGACGAACGGCACCCAAGGAACGCTACTTTGAAGTCTATTTGGCTTCTGTCGCACTTCTGGACACCTTTAGGGCATGGTGAGTGACAGGTGCGGCGCAGGATCGAATCTATATCGTCCTGGGTCACCTGGCTCCGAAGCTCATTTAACAACAGCCAGCACACACAAAACGTTAACACAGAGTGGGACAAAAAAAATAGTGAACATTAAACACACTCTAGCAAGATCTACCCTAATATCACATTTTATCACAGGTTATTTTGTCATGGCGGCTACCACCAGGCTACGATGGACGGTCGCGAACGTTCGCCAACGAGCGAACGTGACTTACCGTCATCAACCGCGACAAGAAAACTCCCCATGTTAATGGACACCATGGCAAGATCCGTCTCCGTCGCTCTTCTGGCCATTCTTGGGATATGCTGTGTGACAGATGCGGCGCAGGCTCGATTCTATATCGTCCTGGGTCACCTGTCCCCGAAGCTCGTATAACTACGGCCAGCATACATCCAACATTGACACAAAATGAGACAAAAACTTCTAATTGAATAAATAACATCTAACCAAACTACCCTAATATCACAATTTTTAATCATGAGATGCCTTTGTCGTTGCGGCTACCACCAGGCGTATGATGGACAGTCGCAAACGTTTCGCCCAACATGCGAACGTGACTTACCGCCATCAACCACTACAAGAAAAACCCCTCATGCTTATGGATATTCAGATAACCTCTACTTCCGTCGTGCTTCTCGGATTTCACTACACGCTGCGCAATTATGAGCCACCTACTCGTGCCACATAAGACTTCAGCGGTGTGGATCCTGAAGCCATGGGAATCATTTTCTCTGTACCTTCATTAATATCTTACTTATTTTTCTTTGATTTACACACCGTCTTCAAAGAAGCCGAGTGCTTCTTCAACTTGGGCGCCATATTGTTACGGAACTGCTTGTTTCTCAGTGGACCGCGCCGGCTGGCTCATCGGATTCTCTAGGTGTAGTCCCATCCCTGGCCCGCAGTCCGCACAATCGATAACAACAAAGCTACACGTCTGTAGCAAAACAGACTCACACAACACTATTCAAAATGAACCACATAATCGATAACAAATATTCGGAACTGCTAACATATGAACAAAATAAACAGCTGTAACAACAATGAAAATGTAAACAACAAAGGTGAGACACTCAATATAAATTAACAAAAAGCACTATTTATCCACCATACACTTCCAGATCGGGCCCCCGTTCCGGACCCAGCGTACCCGCCCTACCATGAGACGATCACCTGCACTCGTCTCCCTCTTTTTGGCCACTAGATGGCCTACATCAGCCCGTGTCTGTCACTCTCCCCAACAATATGAATTTTTCCGGACATTCTTTTCTTTCAATAAGTGCGTATAATTGCTGCGTTTTCTTAAAATTAATAACAATTATTATCATCGCTTACGGCATTTATCTTTGCAGCTTTTTACAAGTGGAGATTTCGTTAACTTCACAGGTGCGCGTACTTGTTTGTGTATTCTTATAATTATTGGCAGTTAATATTTCTTTTATTTCTTTCTAATTAGCACGAGGTCTCCATACAGCTATTTATTGCTTCATGCCAGCTGACTTTTCATTCACTTCAACAAGTGCGTATAGTTATTGTGTTCCCTGATTGTTATGGACAGTTGATATTAATTTCTAAAATTATTTCTTATCTTATAGAATTCTTTTTTATTTTTATTTTACAGCACTAAATGGAACAGGCGACGAAATATTGCAAAGATATTGTTAGTCGCCGCAAAAAGAGACAAGCAAGGAGGCAATTTTGAGGAAATCATTGCGCTGATTTAGGAACAATGTGTCCACACAAATACCTTAAACTGGGTATGTCACGATAATCAGTCGTGCAACAGGTAGATCGGTATTAAATCGTTTAATTCTCCCTTACCCTACCTAAAGAGCTCTCTGGGGGGTGGTAAGGGGCGATATAAGTGGGTAATTCAAATTAGGTAAGTATGTGAGCATAGTTCGCGCAAGTGTTAATTTTAAATTTTTATATTTTACAGGCGCAGATGCATCACCTTTGGAGTTTCCCTCACCGTTCGCACTCTAAAGTGAAGCTCGGCGTAAGTGCCTGTGTATGTATAGATATAATTTATAACCACAAAAAAAAAATAAATTTAACGACAAAAAAATCTGCTCTTTTTCAGGGAGTGCACTGAGGAGCCTTCATCTGACTCTGACAAGGGCTCGAACGAGGAGGGGCCAAATGGAACGGACTCACTCGGAGGATGTGGGCGTGTCTCGCCGGTGGCTTCTTCTTCGTTGTTGGAGCCCGGTCGTGGGCGGCTCGTCTCGTCGCCTTCAGGGTTGCGCCGAGGCTTGGCTGACGGCGTCGCGGATATGTCTGGTGTGCGCCGCTGAGCCGAATTCTGGCCTTTGGGATGTTTCGTGGGCCTCTCTGGTGCGAGAGCTGGTCCCTTCGTTGCCGGAGCCGTTTATTTTGATTTTTATTGGTTCGTCTCACGTCGCTTTTAAGTTTTAAGTCTCTTTTATTTGTATATATTTGGTGAATGGTTTAATTTACAGATATTTATTAAATTGCAATAAAAAAACAAAGCCAAACATTTTATTTGTTTGTTAAGTTTTTTTTTGTAACTACTCGCCGGCTTAACTTGCCGGATGGAAAAAATTCGAATCTTTTTAGCCGACATGCAGGATTATAATTTTATGCTAACTTCGAGCTGGCACGCCCGTCGTTAACCGCTGATCAATTCGAACTCTCCTCTGTACATTTGGGCAGCAAGATCATCGGTGCCGAATTTCCGCACACGCATACATTTGCGAGGCGGGCATCGTTGCTGCTCATCTGCACATTTTTTTGGGTCAACGGCCCAAATGAAGGCCAAGGGCATATCCAAGGGCATGCGATCCACTCTCGTCATAGTCTCTTTAAGAGCGAACCGGGCGGCCAATAGCATTCGTCGCTTTTGGCGCCGTGGATCTTAAGCCTGGCGTTGCCACCCTTCAATAAATTGGGCCCCGCCGTGGACCCAGCTTCTCCCCCCGGACACTCTGACCATATGACAAAAAGATATCGGCGTGGCCGATAATATCGCACGCAACCAACTAAGAAAACCCTAGATGCTGCCGATAACGCCAAATGCAACAGATATAGTGGTCCAATGTAAATAAGATTTTGCATAAATGTAGGGAACATAGTGACACTTATAAATGGCGACCGTGGTTAAGATTTAAAAAAAAAAAGTTTCCATCCAACTACTTAATTTTCGACCGATCGTTCCTATGGCAGCTATGTGATATAGTAGACTGATGTAAAAAAATTTTGCATCAACGAAGGAAACATAGAGACACTTATAAATGGCGAGTTTGGTAAAGATATCTTAAAAACAAAAAAGTTTTTTATACAAGGACTTAATTTTGTATTGATCGTTCCTGTGGCAGCTAGTGGTCCGATGTTGATAGGATTTTGCATATATATGAGGACCAAAGGAAAACTTATAAATGCCGAGTTTGGTCAAGATATCTTGAAAAACAAAAACTTTTGTCATGCAGGAATTTACTTTTCAATCGATCGTTCCTAAGGCAGCTATATGATAAAGTGGTCCGATGTAAATAAGATTTTCCATAAATGTAGGGAACATAGTGAATCTTATAAGTGGTGAGTGTGGTCAAGATATCTTGAGAAACAAATAAGTTTCCATACAACAACTTAATTTTCGACCGATCATTCCTATGGCAGCTATGAGATATAGTAGACCAATGTAAATAAGATTTTACATAAACGACCGATGGTTCCTATGGAAGCTATATAATATGGTAGACAGATGTAAAAATGATTTTACATAAACATAGGGAACATACTTAAACTTATAAATGGCGAGTTTGGTAAAGATATCTTAATAAACAAAAAGTTTTTTATACATGGACTTCATTGTGTACCGATCGTTCCTGTGGCAGCCAGTGGTCCGATGTTGATAGGATTTTGCATATATATGAGGAGCATTGGAAAAGAAAAGTGGTAAAGATATCTTAAAAAATAGAAAAGTTTTCCATACAAGAACATTCTTTTCGACCGTTCGTTCCTATGGCAGCTATATGACACAGTAGTTAGATGTTGATAAGATTTTGCATAATAAAAATAAAGAATGCCGAGTTTGGTCAAGATATTTTGAAAAACAAAAATGCTTTTCATACAAGAACATACTTTTCGACCGATCGTTCCTATGGAAGGTACATGACATAGTGATCCGATGCGGATCTCACATATGTACTGCGTGCAACAGAAAGAGGCAATTCTGCAAAGTTTCATGACGATAGCTCTAAAACTGATAGACAAGTTCGCGTAGAAACAGACAGACGGAAATGGCTATATCGACTCGGCTGTTGTTACCGATCAAGAATATATATACTTAATGGGGTCGGAGATGTCTCTTTCTATGCGTTACACATTTCAAGACAAAATATCATACCCAGTGCAAGGGTATAACAAGAAAGAGGCTTTTGTCGGAAGTTCCCGATAAGGGATACCTTGAACCCTCTCTTACCAACATCACCAAATGCAGCTCGAGCTTTGAGCTGGTTTGGCTTAGCAGTCAAAAGAAGTTAATTTGAAAAAAAAAAACATTCTCTGAATTGGACTCGAGCTAAAGCCTCTACTCAAAAGCCATATCAACAAATCATTCTCGATGTGAAATGCAAACAAGTAAGAGGCTCTATTCGGAAGTACCCGACTAGGAGATTCCCTGAACCCTCTTCTACCAACACCAAATGCAGCTCACGGTATGAGCTCGTTTGCCTTATCAGTAAAAAAAATAGCTGCACAGACGTGTATACGGAAATTCTTGCAATTTGCGCTAGCGTATTTGATATTCTTCATGTCATCGTTGTTAATATGCAGATTTGGCGAGGAAGAACCCTCGACTACGGAGAGTTAATTTGAGCAAAAGAAATAAGTACGCGCCCCGAACCCAAAGCACCGCGTCCAAACGTGAACCACTGTGGGCGAAAACGCCATAGAAGTTTGCGAGTGAACGTGGACATTCCATGTGGGAGCCATTGTTGACTGCCACTAGGTGTACATGTGAACACTTCATAATAAATGGCTCCCAACTAAGGGGAAGAGTATGATTAGCAACTCTACTAGTTAACATTTGGGTTTCGCGGGTATATCTGTGTTTTCTGTGTATTGAGAGTAATACAAGATAGAAATTGCCAAATATCATTTAGTTTAATTGAGATTATATTTTTCCGCGATGCTCTGGTTATCCATTCTAATTTCTACTTGATTTGTTTTTAATTTATTTAAAGGTTCTTAGATAAACATAGTTTGAAATGATAAGAACTATAGTCGGAATTAGCGGCTGCAAATAATGAATTGGATTGGTCGACCTAAATAGACTTTTAAAAGTATTACAATAATATACCTAATATTTAGAACTCATTGTAATGGGATGCATTTGGTATATATATATGGGAAAAGGACAGACAGCTTTATATATATGAAGAAAGTATAAAAGAATTTTTTTGTTTCTGATTTTGATGGCGCATGTTAAATTGGTAATAGCAGTACAAAGAAGTACAGAGAATATTGCAGTTGCCACAGAGCAGGTAGATCCCCTTTGTGGAATCTGCAACAAGGTGATGAATTCGTCACAATTATTTGCTAATACTCCTTGTAAATACTGATTTCACAAAACATGTTTGATAGACCTTTTACTCAATACTCTAGCACGCCCTACATATGCAGCAGATTGTACAACACTTGCGTTAAGCTTAAGCTTAATAACACTAGCGTGACAGAACAATAAGCAAATAGGCGAAATTCATTATATTTAATGTATAGATATAGAGGAGTTACTCCTAAGAGAGGGATGACGACGAGATCCAAAACTAGAGCACCGACCCTTGACCAGACTCAAAGCAACATGTCTCTTGGCTCTCAAGTCGTCATTGCTAATTACATACAGAATATGATGACCGTTCAGCAAACTCAGTGTATGGAACTAAATCTATTAAACTAAATCTATTAAAATCTCTATCCGAAATAGTGATCCAAAGTCTTCTAATAGGATAGATAAGTATCTTAGTATCCCACCCTCACCAGCACCTAGAGAACGTGAACCATTCATTAAGAAAAAAGATTGAGTGAACCGAATGTTAGAAAAAGAAGCAACCAAAGCTTTAGTGTGATTCCAGAAAAGGTATCAGGAATCATTCAGAGCTGGCGAATTAAATTCGATGGCACTAAGCAAGGCATACGAATGAATGAATTTCTCTACCGAGTGCGATCCCTAACCATTCAAAATTTGGGTAAGGACTACCTTCTTTTAATGGTAAGGACAGCCATTGGTTTTGGGAGTTCCATCGCGCACCTACAAATTTTATTTCGGAAACCTTTTGTCAAGATATCCGTAGAAGATTTGGAGACTTTGACACCGCTTTAGAAATCTGGGAAATGATTGGGAAAAGACGAAAAGACGAAGAGTTAGCCTTTTTTTTTTATAGCGACATTATTTTTTTTAAATAAAGAACATTACGTTCATATGTTGCGGAATTATCAGCCGAAGGCATTGGTTATTTGCCGCATGTTCCAGCGGTTGCTGGGATTCAAGAAATATAACAAAATAAGGCAGATCTAATCTGCTGGAACTGCAGATCGGAAATAAATTTGACAATTGCCTGGAGATTCGTCGTAATTTTTGGCTGCGGAGTCAAAGAAGTTTTCAAGTTGTGCCATATAAATGCAACCCCTCGGAAAACTGGCAGCGGGATATACGACACAACACCAAATAGATACATCCCCAGCACATACTAAAGCCTTGTCAGAAAAATTGACTAAAGAAACAACTAAAGATAAGGAAAAAACCGATTGTAAAACTAAACCAGAGCGAGAAGATCGTTAGATCATCTATTCTTAACATTATTGGGACTTACCTTTTCATATCAGGCTACATAACTATAATTCAGCACGTAGGCGAATTTTTGCTGATTTATATTCTTTTAAGTTAGTAATTTAGACCAAGCGTTCTTCAAAAGATTACGTACGTTTTGGAAATAAATACGTAAAAATTGTAGGAACATAATTTCATCTATATATCTTAGTTCAGATGAACGAAGAGTATATAGGATTCAGGAGCTACTATTAGTTGCGCAGGAGAATCAGTAGTTCAACAATTGCTAAAACACAGTACGGCTAAGAGATACACCGGATCTATTCGCACAGCAAATGGCACCGCTCGCAGAATTGTTGCTAAATTACAGGCGAAGATCAATTACCGACAGTCAACTAAAAGTCTCGAGTTTTTTATTATCCTAGAACTTAAACAGGATATGCACTTAGGTATTAATTTTTGGTTTGTTGGGAACAATTATTAAGCAAGCTGATATATCAGAATTAGCTGTTGGATCACCAGCAGAACAAAAGGAGCTTCCCAAATTTCATCTTCTAACTAAAGAGGAACATGACCGTCTCGATGTCATTATATGAGGATTCCCATCGTATGAAAAAGAAGGCTACGGCCTTACTAGTTTGATTAGTCACTCCACTAATGTAAGCTCGGCAACTCCAGTTAAGCAACGCCACTGACCAGTCTCTCCGGCTAGCTCTAGATGTAATAGAACCTTCTACCAGCCCCTGGAGTACCAATTGAGTTCTTGTTAAACGCGAAAATAAGTTTCGCCTATTTTTAGACCGAAGACGGATAACGATGCCTATTCTTCGCCTCACATAGATAGTATTTTAAGTAGACTACCTCCAGCTAAATTCATTACCGGGTTTGACATGAAACATACCTTCTGGCAAATACCGTTTGAAGAGAAATCACGGCAATATACCGCCTTTACAATATCCAATCGACCGTTATAACAGTACAAGGGGATGCTATGGGGCCCTTACAACGCGCCGCAAACAGTTTGTCGTCTTATGTATGAAGTTATACCTGCACACTTGCGTAGACAAGTCTTTATTTCGACCACTTATTAATGTTATCAATGATTTCGGTTACCACCTTATTTTGTCAGAGAGTTGCAAGCGATTCGATTATGCTTGCAATCGGACTCTCTTAATTTAGTAAGCATACTCTTAACCGATAACTGACTTCATTTACTTCACCTTTTACTCTTAGCTTATGATTACAATATTATTATTATTATTCTTAGCCTATGATTGTGAAATTTTATTTCTTCATTTTTCTGTCCTCTTAACCTATGATTATGTGCATATATTCGTGCGCGGGCCTCATTGTGACTCCACGTCACATAGCCCCCCCACCCTTTATTGACGGCGGGTGATTATCACCTTGTGGGCATCGGTGATGGTCACCCTAAACGAAGCGTTACCGTCGCGTACGTGAAAACGGTTTCGGCGTATGCGCGGGAGCCAACCGTCTAGCTCGGCGACTACTCGGTCGCGTACGTTAGGCGGTAGCCTCCCGTCCGTGGTGCGGATCGCCCACCTCGGCCTGTCTACTATCTGGTGCAGCTTATCACGACTTATCTTATAGCTAGTTAAACCTACAAACCTACATTACAAATTTTCTCTCTTAAACTATCTTTCGCCTGGTCAGTCGTCTCCTGACCCTTCGGCCCCGTTGTAGTCATCTCCATGTAGTCCATGATAGGCCTTTAGCTGGGCAATGTTTACCACACGCCTCTTCCGTTCGCCATCGCGCACCAAACGCACGGTATTGGGTGACACGAACCTAACGACCCGAAAGGGGCAGTCGAACTTCGGCGCTAGTTTTGCCGCGAATCCGTCGGCAGCCTTTGACAACTGGTGTTGGCGTAGCCACACCTGCTCGTCCACTTTTGGCCGCCATTCCCGTTGTCGCAGATTGTAATGTCTTCCCTGGTCCTGGGAAGCACGCTGCAAGTTATGACGGACGATGTCGAACACCTCCCTCAGACGCTGAGCCTTTTCTCCTGGCGTTAGCTGAACAGTGGCGGGCCCAGGCGTAACCTCGTCGTATAAAGCCGCGGGGAGACGAAGAAAGCGGGAGAAAATCCGGTCGAGTCCGCCACACTTGTATTCACCGCCAACGCTATCTCGGGTAGGACCTCGTCCCCCGAGCTCTGGTGTCCTTCGATGAACTGAGCGATCATCGTCTTGACCGTCCGGTTCGTCCGCTCGGTAGGGTTTTCCTGGGGGCAGTATGGCGCCGTGTATTGCACCTCTACGCCGATCGAAGTCAAGAAGGCCTTAAATGTTCGGCTTGTGAACTGCACTCCGTTGTTGCACACAAATTCCCTCTGTAAATGTTCCCCCGTCGCTCAAAGGGACCAGTTCCACCCACTTGCTAAACGCATCGTGGAAAACCAGCAACTTGGTGTTACCGTGCTTCGAGCGTGGTAGCGGCCCCACGAAATCTGCGCATAATATGGCCCATGGTTCCGTCACCTGGCGCGTCAGCATTCGTCCTGCCGGTCTCACCTGTTCCACCTTGAACTTCTGACACACCTCGCATCACCTCACATGTCGTGCGGCGTCCCGGAACATCCCTGGCCAGTAGTACCTCTGTGCTAGTCGGGATATCGTCTTCCTCACCCCTTGATGCCCTGCCGTCGGGGCATTGTGGCACTCCTGCAGGACTCTCTGCCTCTGGTTACTGGCGACGCACAATTTCCATGGCACGTAGTCCTCGTCGTCGGCTCTGTGTCCCAGGTGGCGATAGAGTTGGCCGTTCTCGACAGTCCGGATACTTTGCGGGCTCCTTGGCCAGTCTCTCCAGCATACACGCGGTCTATCCACATGGGTGCTGCTCCTCTACGGTCTGACGACATGCCCCAAGTGGCTGCCGGGACAGTGCGTCGGCTTCCACGTTCAACTTCCCCCGTCAGTACTGCACGTCGAAGTGGAACTGCTGCAACTCTAAGGCCCATCGAGCTATCCTTCCAGATGGACTCCCTATGGAGTTGAGCCATTTAAGTGCCATGTGGTCGGTAATGACGTCGAACCTGTACCCCTCCAAGTAACATCTCAACTTTCGGATTGACCAAACTATAGCCAGACATTCCTTCTCCGTGGCTGAGTAGTTGGTCTCTGCCTTCAGAAGTTTCCTACTGGCGTAAGCGATGACTCGCTCCTCCTCGTCGATGGTCTGTGTGAGGACGGCGCCGAGACCGTAATCGATCGCATCCGTTTGCATCACGAATTTCTTGCTGAAATCCGGCAAGCGAGGATCGGCGCGGTTGTGAGTCGCTTCTTGAGTTGCTCCAGTGCATCCTGCTGTTCCACGCCCCACGACCATACCTTTCCCTTCTTCAAGAGAGCGGTCATCGGCTGCACCACCGCCGCAAAATTGGGGACGAAGCGTCGATACCACGATGCCATCCCAACTGACGCACTGACGCAGCTCCTTGCAGTTCGATGTGGCCGTCAGCATCGGGATCGCAAGCACCTTTGAGGGGTCCGTCCGTATTCCTTCGCCGCTCACTACGTCTCCTAAATATACCAACTCCTTCCGGAAGAAACGGCATTTCTCTATGTTGAGCTTTAGGTTCGCTTCCCTCAGTCGTCGGAACACCTCCCTCAGGTTCGCTACGTGCTGTTCCTTGGTTGCGCCTATGACGAAGATGTCGTCCAGGTAGGTGAAAGCGTGGGGCTCCATTTCCGGCCCTATCACCGAATCCAGTGCTCTCTGGAACGTGGCGCAGGCCGAGTGCAGACCAAAGAGCATCACCTTCCACTGGTATAGTCCCCGTCCTGGAACCGTGAACGCGGTATACTGCCTGCTCCCTTCATCCATGGGGATCTGCCAGTATCCTTGCTTCAGATCCAGCGTCGATATGTAGCGCGCGTGCCGTAGGCGCTCTAAAATGTGGCTTATCCAGGGTACTGGGTATGCGTCCGGTATTGAATGTGCATTGAGCTGCCTATAGTCGATGCACATTCGCCATTCCCCTTTCTTCTTTTTCACCAGCACGATCGGCGCACTGTACGGGCATCGGGACGGCTCGATGGCTCCCGTCTGGAGCAATTCCTCTACTTGCTTGTCGATGACTTGTTGCATCGCTGGGTTCCTCGGGTAGTACCTCTGCTTGATGGGCTCGTTGTCCTTCATTACGATCCGATGGCTAGCTATGTGGGACACGCCTTTCAGCCCCTCGAATCGCGCCAATTCCGTCTGCCGGCCAGCTGTCCTCCCCGTTGGGACTCCACTCTCCTGACCCTTCACCACTGCTAGCTTCGTGACTATCTCCCGCGGCAGTATTTTCCCCTGCGACTAGTTTTCCAGCTAGAACGATTTCTTCCGAGGCGTGAGGTTGATTCTCTTGCCCGTTGGAACCAACTACCCTCCCCAGCTTCACGCTCTTAGGCGCTGTTCTACCCGTGGCTCCCGAATCCACACCTCTGCTGACTTCCGTAGTCATCTGCCCTTCTTCCCTACGCCCTGTCGGGTCCTCTTTACGGTTCTGTTTCTAATCCTTTCCTGGCGCTCTAGACACCTCGCTGTCCGATCGTACCTCCGCTGGCACCCTGGACACCTCTTTATCGTCCGACTGCACCTTCACTGGCACCCTGGACACACCTCGATCATTCGATCGTTCCTCCGGGATTCTCTCCGCGGGACGGACCGCCACCCCCTGCCGAATCCCTAACCTTGCCTCCGGGATCGGCTCCACAGGGCAGTCAGTCGCCCCTTTCCTAATTTCCCGTCTCTCCGGCGTCCCGAGCGTCATCTCGCTGTCACCGCAACGAATCGTCGTACCTGTCGCTCGCAGAAAGTCCATACCTAGGATCACTTGGTCTAGCATCGGCGTTATGATTAGTAGCGGCACGCTTATCGTACGCCCCGCTAAACTTACTCCCGCGTGCAGAATCCGCGCGACGTCTAATCCTGACCCGTCCGCCAACCGTTTGTACTTCCCTAATTTCCACGTCCTTCGCTACCTTCGTCGCGCAGGCACCCCTGATGAACGATCGAGTGGCGCCGGTGTCGATTGTCGCCGCGTAGTCCTCTTCACCGATTTTGATCGACGCGACGACACGACCCCCCTCGACTCGCAAAACATCCACTGCCTCCAGGCTCCGCTGACATCGCCGTCTATCCGATCCCGGTCCGGATGGTGCCTCTGCCCGTTTCCCTGAGCCGGTCGTCTACAGCAATCCTGGCTGCTCACCCCCCTGGTTCCGCATTGCGCACAAAAGACTACCTGCGGGTTGGGGCATTCCCTCCTAAAATGCCCCTCTGTGACGGTGAGCAGCCAGGAATGCTGTAGACGACCGGCTCAGGGAAACGGGCAGAGGCACCATCCGGACCGGGATTGGATAGACGGCGATGTCAGCGAAGCCTGGAGGCAGTGGATGTTTTGCGAGTCGAGGGGGGTCGTGTCGTCGCGTCGATCAAGATCAAGATACGACGATTCGTTGCGGGGACAGCGAGATGACGCTAGGGACGCCGGAGAGACGGGAAATTAGGAAAGGGGCGACTGACTGCCCTGTGGAGCCGATCCCGGAGGCAAGGTTAGGGATTCGGCAGGGGGTGGCGGTCCGTCCCGCGGAGAGAATCCCGGAGGAACGATCGAATGATCGAGGTGTGTCCAGGGTGCCAGTGAAGGTGCGGTCGGACGATAAAGAGGTGTCCAGGGTGCCAGTGAAGGCGCGGTCGGACGATAAGGGTATGTCCAGGGTGCCAGCGGAGGTACGATCGGACAGCGAGGTGTCTAGAGCGCCAGGAAAGGATTAGAAACAGAACCGTAAAGAGGACCCGACAGGGCGTAGGGAAGAAGGGCAGATGACTACGGAAGTCAGCAGAGGTGTGGATTCGGGAGCCACGGGTAGAACAGCGCCTAAGAGCGTGAAGCTGGGGAGGGTAGTTGGTTCCAACGGGCAAGAGAATCAACCTCACGCCTCGGAAGAAATCGTTCTAGCTGGAAAACTAGTCGCAGGGGAAAATACTGCCGCGGGAGATAGTCACGAAGCTAGCAGTGGTGAAGGGTCAGGAGAGTGGAGTCCCAACGGGGAGGACAGCTGGCCGGCAGATCTGGAGCCGAGTCTGCGGGAGCTTATACAGACGGAATTGGCGCGATTCGAGGGGCTGAAAGGCGTGTCCCACATTGCTAGCCATCGGATCGTAATGAAGGACAACGAGCCCATCAAGCAGAGGTACTACCCGAGGAACCCAGCGATGCAACAAGTCATCGACAAGCAAGTAGAGGAATTGCTCCGGACGGGAGCCATCGAGCCGTCCCGATGCCCGTACAGTGCGCCGATCGTGCTGGTGAAAAAGAAGAAAGGGGAATGGCGAATGTGCATCGACTATAGGCAGCTCAATGCACATTCAATACCGGACGCATACCCAGTACCCTGGATAAGCCACATTTTAGAGCGCCTACGGCACGCGCGCTACATATCGACGCTGGATCTGAAGCAAGGATACTGGCAGATCCACATGGATGAAGGGAGCAGGCAGTATACCGCGTTCACGGTTCCAGGACGGGGACTATACCAGTGGAAGGTGATGCTCTTTGGTCTGCACTCGGCCTGCGCCACGTTCCAGAGAGCACTGGATTCGGTGATAGGGCCGGAAATGGAGCCCCACGCTTTCACCTACCTGGACGACATCTTCGTCATAGGCGCAACCAAGGAACAGCACGTAGCGAACCTGAGGGAGGTGTTCCGACGACTGAGGGAAGCGAACCTAAAGCTCAACATAGAGAAATGCCGTTTCTTCCGGAAGGAGTTGGTATATTTAGGAGACGTAGTGAGCGGCGAAGGAATACGGACGGACCCCTCAAAGGTGCTTGCGATCCCGATGCTGACGGCCACATCGAACTGCAAGGAGCTGCGTCAGTGCGTCAGTTGGGATGGCATCGTGGTATCGACGCTTCGTCCCCAATTTTGCGGCGGTGGTGCAGCCGATGACCGCTCTCTTGAAGAAGGGAAAGGTATGGTCGTGGGGCGTGGAACAGCAGGATGCACTGGAGCAACTCAAGAAGCGACTCACAACCGCGCCGATCCTCGCTTGCCGGATTTCGGCGCCGTCCTCACACAGACCATCGACGAGGAGGAGCGAGTCATCGCTTACGCCAGTAGGAAACTTCTGAAGGCAGAGACCAACTACTCAGCCACGGAGAAGGAATGTCTGGCTATAGTTTGGTCAATCCGAAAGTTGAGATGTTACTTGGAGGGGTACAGGTTCGACGTCATTACCGACCACATGGCACTTAAATGGCTCAACTCCATAGGGAGTCCATCTGGAAGGATAGCTCGATGGGCCTTAGAGTTGCAGCAGTTCCACTTCGACGTGCAGTACTGACGGGGGAAGTTGAACGTGGAAGCCGACGCACTGTCCCGGCAGCCACTTGGGGCATGTCGTCAGACCGTAGAGGAGCAGCACCCATGTGGATGGACCGCGTGTATGCTGGAGAGACTGGCCAAGGAGCCCGCAAAGTATCCGGACTGTCGAGAACGGCCAACTCTATCGCCACCTGGGACACAGAGCCGACGACGAGGACTACGTGCCATGGAAATTGTGCGTCGCCAGTAACCAGAGGCAGAGAGTCCTGCAGGAGTGCCACAATGCCCCGACGGCAGGGCATCAAGGGGTGAGGAAGACGATATCCCGACTAGCACAGAGGTACTACTGGCCAGGGATGTTCCGGGACGCCGCACGACATGTGAGGTGATGCGAGGTGTGTCAGAAGTTCAAGGTGGAACAGGTGAGACCGGCAGGACGAATGCTGACGCGCCAGGTGACGGAACCATGGGCCATATTATGCGCAGATTTCGTGGGGCCGCTACCACGCTCGAAGCACGGTAACACCATGTTGCTGGTTTTCCACGATGCGTTTAGCAAGTGGGTGGAACTGGTCCCTTTGAGCGACGGGGGAACATTTACAGAGGGAATTTGTGTGCGACAACGGAGTGCAGTTCACAAGCCGAACATTTAAGGCCTTCTTGACTTCGATCGGCGTAGAGGTGCAATACACGGCGCCATACTGCCCCCAGGAAAACCCTACCGAGCGGACGAACCGGACGGTCAAGACGATGATCGCTCAGTTCATCGAAGGACACCAGAGCTCGGGGGACGAGGTACTACCCGAGATAGCGTTGGCGGTGAATACAAGTGTGGCGGACTCGACCGGATTTTCTCCCGCTTTCTTCGTCTCCCCGCGGCTTTATACGACGAGGTTACGCCTGGGCCCGCCACTGTTCAGCTAACGCCAGGAGAAAAGGCTCAGCGTCTGAGGGAGGTGTTCAACATCGTCCGTCATAACTTGCAGCGTGCTTCCCAGGACCAGGGAAGACATTACAATCTGCGACGACGGGAATGGCGGCCAAAAGTGGACGAGCAGGTGTGGCTACGCCAACACCAGTTGTCAAAGGCTGCCGACGGTTTCGCGGCAAAACTAGCGCCGAAGTTCGACTGCCCCTTTCGGGTCGTTAGGTTCGTGTCACCCAATACCGTGCGTTTGGTGCGCGATGGCGAACGGAAGAGGCGTGTGGTAAACATTGCCCAGCTAAAGGCCTATCATGGACTACATGGAGATGACTACAACGGGGCCGAAGGGTCAGGAGACGACTGACCAGGCGAAAGATAGTTTAAGAGAGAAAAGTGACGCGGAATCACAATGAGGCCCGCGCACGAATATATGAACATAATCATAGGTTAAGAAGACAGAAAAATGAAGAAATAAAATATCACAATCATAGGCTAAGAATAATAATAATAATATTGTAATCATAAGCTTAGAATAAAAGATGAAGTAAATGAAGTCAGTTATCGGTTAAGAGTATGCTTACTAAATTAAGATAGTCCGATTGCAAGCACAATCGAATCATTTGCAACTTTGTTGATATTATTAGGAGTAAAAGAGAGCCAAGCTTAGAGAGAGGATTGTCGCCGCAGGGCAAAAAGGGCCAAAAGAGGGTCGTGAGCTGCTGCCGCCGATCAGCAACTTGACTTTGGAACCGACAAGCGTGAGTATCGGACGTGCATACGTGACAAGGGACAGAATTTAGGGACCGCGAGTTAGCTGGCAGGTTAGGTGAGAACGACCTAGAATTGACGGTGCAGCAAGGCTAGGAAAGCTAAGAAACGAATAAAAACGAAAATGAATGTACACAGAATAAAACGGTGTTTGCGTGTTGTCTGTGTAGAACTTGTGCATTTTTAGGCTTTCGTATGCGGTGGAGCGATCCCAGCAGCACCCATCACGCAGGCCGACTCTAACCTTGCCGCAGCGGAGCGATCCCAGCGGCTTCACTTTTTCTTTAACAGAATTAGTAACCATTTTGTGGCGGAGTTATCCCTACGGCTCCATACCCCCCTTTTCAGCTTCGCGTCTCGGCAAACTACAAATTTCTTGTAGAGTGGACCTGGGTAAGACTGAGTCATCACCCCGGCCAAGAAGCTACTTAACAGTGGCCCTTGCAACGCGCCGCAAACATTTTGTCGTCTTATGTATGAAGTTATTCCTGCACACTTGCGTACACAAGTCTTCGTTTATTTCGACCACTTATTAATGTTATCGGTGATTTCGGTTACCACCTTATTTTGCTTCACGAGATTGCATTATGTTTAAGGAAAGCAAACCTAACCATAAACATTAACAAATCTATGTTCTGCATGACAGAGATTAAATACCTTGGGTTTCTTATCGGAAACGGCCAACTCAAAACGGATCCTGGAACAAACAGGCAATCAGTGAGTTTCCAGTCCCAAAAACGGTCAAGCAGTTACCTCGCTTTTTGGGTCTGGCTGGATGGTATAAGAATTTCGTAGAAAAGTGTGCCGCCATCAGTTATCCGTTAACACAAAAAACAAATGGTTAAATCCCACCCATTTTTTCGAAGCTTTTTTTCCTGATTTGCGATGCATGTACTTACGGCGTAGGTTGCGTATATATGAGATGATTTAGAGTTACCGATCGCGTGTATGTCAGCGAAACAGGGATTCAAATTCGATATTCAGCACCAAAGTGGTTCGCAAAACGTCGTTACTGATACACTCTCTAGAACTTACGAAAAAGAAGTAGCAGAATAAGATGACCAAGGCCCTATAATTAATTTGAATTCGACTTGTTTTAGGGCACCAGAATATCTAGCTTTAATTCCGTATGTAATAGAGAATCAAACTAGGGTGCCGAATCTAATGTTGATGGATGATTACGTGTACAAGAGAACACAATTTGCGAATAGCATAGAATCGCAAGAGAGGGACTCATAGAAACTGTTGGTACTGCAAGTTTACTTCCCGAAGTATTACGCGATGCACACAATTCACCTACCTTAGCACACTGCGGCATGGGGAAACCTGTTGTGAAAATTAAAAGGTATTTGTTTTGCCCATGTATGGTGATACGTACATACATTGCTTACTGCAGTATTTGTAGATCTACCAAGAGCACAAATATAGTCCTTAAACCACCAATGGGTAAGCCAGTGACCTCAGATAGGCCATTTCAAAGATTATATGTCGACCTCTTGGGACCGTATCCTCTTATAAAAAATGGTAACATAGGTTTGTTTATCGTGGTAGATCACAGCACAAAGTTTCATTTTCTTTGCCCTCTGAAAAAATGTACAGCTTCGAAAATTACAGAGTGTCTCGAGAATTCGATTTTCTACACCTTTGGTTTACCCGAATCACAGACAATTCGATCAAGCTTCTTCAAAGCATGTTTAGCTCACTTTGGAGTTGAGCATTATTGTACTGCAATATACTCGCCGCAAGCTAATGCAAGCGAAAGATTAAACAGCTCGGTCTTGGCTGCAATCCGAGATTATCTCGACACAGACCCCAGTAATTGGGATTGGGACTACATTGAAGCCCAGGCTTTCCACCTTATTTCCTTGTTTTCGGCCAAAATATGATGCTGAACGAAAAAGCTAACATTCTGCTTAGAAACCTAAAACTAGCGTCAATGTTTACCTTAGTCGTACAATTATTATTGGAGGAAGCTAAAGAAAAGATAAGCAAAGCGCACGAAGCTTACGCGAGAATTTATAATCTTCGATGCCGAAGGGTTCAGTTAAAAACAGGCGACTCAGTTTATGCGCGAAACTTTACTCAGAGTAACGCGAGCAAAAAGTTCCTGTCGAAACTAGCAACAGTATTTGTTATACACTAAGTCCCTTTTATAATCAATTAGTCGATCGACTTAGCAAATACTATGAGGTTAACATCTGAAAGACATTCAAATAAAACGTAATTATACCACCTAGTCTATTTTTCAAATAAAAGCCCTTCGAAAATCGTATTTCTATATTTGCGTTGTAGTAGCCGAGTGTGAACAGTTTTTGGTTGCTAGAAACTTTAGGTGCTACCCTCGCACTTGACACCCACTGTTTTGAAGATTCTTCTTTGGTGGCTGATTTGATCAGATCATACGAGCGCCCCAGCGCTCGTCCATTTTTACCAATCTCTTGATGCATATTTTTGCTCGCTGACAAGGCTAGTAAATCACCTCCAAGGAGTGCCTTATGTGATGCTCGATGAATATCATCAAATGTGTCTGGCTATAGGCGACTTATTTGAATGGATACCGACATCACAACTGTTATTTTACAATGCGATATCACTACAAATGAAGCACACCTAGCTAAGTACCCACGAAAAAATTTAATAATTGTCAAAGCAAGACAGATTTTTAATAAAATAGTTTGTCTCATGCCATAAAAAAAAAAAGTGTTATTCAGACACACACATAAAGAAATCAAAAATCGGTGTTGCGTAGTGTAATTGAGGAGTATTCATTTTCCTGTGCAGCTTTCTCGCACTTCTTAAAAGAAAGAGAAATAGAGTTGACAAAGGTTAAGTGAATTGACAAGCCGAAATATAAAATCAATTACAAATTGTAAAATAGAAGCCACATAAACGAAATTCGAAGCACACATACATACATTACATTGTACTTGAAATTTTTGTCTTTGCTATTGTATTTTATTTTATACCTATTGAGCTTCCGAACTGATATAAATTTAAGGAACTAAACGAACATGACGTTAATCGTATTTAAATGAATTAAAAACAAGTCGATGGATAAAAAAATTAAGCAGCAGTAGTAATATTCCCTTTGTCCTATAAATATACTTGGCAATGGTAAGGTTGTGATATTTTTATGCACATCAATATGTAGTGACATATTCACAACAACAAAATCTTGAACCACTGTTATTCATAAGCTACATTGCATGGTATAACCCACTGTGTGTTTACAAATTGAATAATCATAACAATAGCATGCCTTCTGCAGCCAAATTGAAATAATGCTAACAGCAGCCAAAATCATAAGAGCAGAATGCTTTCTGCAGCCAAGCTTATATATTGTCAACAATCATTTATAAACAAAAACTGACCAACAGAAAGGCGCTAGCATAACCAAGCTGACGCTGCTGTTCCTTTACAAAAAGTCACGAACTCCAATTATTATTTAGCTTTAAATATAGCGTAAGCCAATTTTTGTTCTTTAGTATTAATCCAGATATTCAACATAATAAACTGATACAACTTCACTCTCGTGAAATTAAGTCTTTTTATTCAAACTTATAACTACGTTATTTGCGCAGCCGATAGGTTAGCATTTTGTGAAATGAAATAAATTAAAGTTCGTAAGTGATACGATCAATTAAAGAGAGGCTTATCCATACAACTGGTGTCTTCTCTGATCAATAAGTGTAATTGTGCACAGTATTACAACTAAATCGAATATATTTCAACTTGACGTGTCAAAACAACTCAAGCAACGTACATATAAATCCATTCGGTCGTCGCAACACGAAGTGAATTTCGTGACACAAACTAAATACCTAAAATTATTAAAAAATGGAGCAACCAGAATGCTCTCATGTGGCTGCACTTGCAGCAATGAATAAATTAAACGACCAAAATTTAAACCAATTGCTTCAACAAATACGGAACGTGCCAGCCTTTGAGGGATACCCTATAACCCTGGGTCCATTTATCAGAAGGATGGATAACCTGCTTCAACTGTACTCTACTCACAATGAACGACAACAATGCATCATATTCGGGGCGATTGAGCTCCAGATGCCCAGAAGGTACCTAGAATGCTGCAAATCAACAATTGGTCCCAACTCAGAGAAGCCTTAATCTCCGAATACAAGACGCAAACACCCGTGGAAGAACTACTACGAAGACTATATAATACCAATTATCAAGGTAGTTTACGTAAATTTTGTAGTGGGTAGAGGCTCAGATAATATTTATAACTGGCAAGTTAGAATTAGAAGGGAATTTAGATAATTCCAGATTGTATACAAACGCTATGAATAACACTGTAAAAAAATTAATACATAAGAAATTATCAGATAGACTCTTTATGTCCCTCGCAAGTTACGACATATCCACTATTTCAAAATTAAAACAAGTAGCACAAATGGAAGGCTACTATGAGGGAAATTATTATAACAACAATAATAAAAATCAAAATACTTACAATGCTATACATTATACAGGAAATACTAAACCTCAATTTACCCCAAATTACATAACTAACAATAATCAAAGCAAAAATTTTTCACAACACCCTCCGAACAACCAAACTTATTTTAACCAAAATAAGCAACTAGCTCAAGAATTCAAACAGAATTTACAACAATCACAATTAAATAACCCCATAAATCAAAATATTTCTCAAGGTAGAGTAAAAAATGCAGGTTGATGAAAGTTATCAAGAATCAGAAAACTATCAGGGTAACTATGTACAAGAAGAGTATGGTTGTCAGAACAACCAATATGAGGAGTTTCAGAATAATGAAATAAAAGACGAACATTTTTCAATTGGAGCCTCGGGACAACCCAGTACATATAAATTAAAATTAATAACAGGCGCTACAGATATCTCATTGACACTGGGTCGTCGATAAATATGATGAGGGAAAACTTCCTTAATATACCACTTTATACAAGACCTACTTCGATTAGAACCATGACAGGGATATCAAAACTAAACCATTATGTATCCACTGGACCTAATAAACTCTTTAGGCAAGATCAGATATTTAACATACATGATTTTTCACCTCATTATGATATACTTTTAGGCAGAAATTTATTAAAGGCAAACAACGCCATAATTGACTACGCTCATGACAGAATAATAATTAGCGAGATCTCGTTCAATCTGAAGAAATTAGTTTGGGATCCAAATACGGAAAAAAACTTCGAAGCATATTTAAAACCAGAAAGTTATACACAAGAAATTAATTACGCAATAAGTAATGAAATAACATCGGGACAAGATTACCGAGTTGATCATCTAAACGATGAAGAAATGGGCTATCTTCGGCAAGAAGATTTAATACCCTTGCAGACCCAGATCCTTTCATGATTCTCATAGTGCTTTGCCCGTATCTAAGAAGCACACGGTAAATAGTTAATGACAGTTATTTAACCGAGTATGGTTAAGATGTCTTCAAAAACAAAAAAGTTTTCCGTACAACAACTTAATTTCGACCAATCGTTCCTATGGCAGCTATATGAAATAATGGTGCGTTTTTAATAGGATTTTGCATATATATGACAAGCATAATAAAACTAATATTTGCCGAGTTTGGTCAAGATATCGCGAAAAAATAACAAATTTTCCATACAACAACTTAATTTTCGACCGATTGTTCCTATGGCAGCTATATGATATAGTTTTCCGATCTTAGTGGGACTTTGCATATATATGAGGAGCACAATAAACCAAAAAAATGCCGAGTTTGGTCAAGATATCGTGAAAAACAAACAAATTTTCCATACCACTTAATTTTCGACCGATCGTTCCTATGGGAGCTATATGATATAGTGGTCCGATCTTAATAGGATTTTGCATATATATGACGATTATAATAAATCAAATAAATGCCGAGTTTGGTCAAGATATCGTGAAAAACAAACAAATTTTCCATACAACAACAACTTAATTTTCGACCGATAGTTCCTATGGCAGCTATATGATATAGTGGTCCGATTTTAAAAGGATTCTGCATATGTATGAGGAGCATAGTAAAACTAATAAATGCCGAGTTTGATCAAGATATCTTTATAAACAAAAATGTTTTTCATACAAGAACCTAATTTTAAACAGATCGTTCCGATGTCAGCTATATGATATAGTGGTCCGATCCAGCTGGTTTTGACATATGAACTGCGTGCAGCAGAAAGAGAGACTTCTGCAAAGTTTCATAAAGATAGCTTTAAAACTGAGAGACTAGTTCGCATAGAAACAGACGGACAGACGGACAGCCGGACAGACGGACATGGCTAAATCGACTCGGCTGTTGATACTGATCAAGAATATATATACTTTATGGGGTCGGAGATGTCTCCTTCTATGCGTTACACATTTCACGACAAAATAATAATACCCTCTGCAAGGGTATAAAAACAAAACTATTAAAATTACTGAATAATTTCAGTGACATCCAATAAGGAGAAGGTACCAATTTGACCTTCACTAGCATTGTTAAGCACGAAATTAATACACATCATGAAAATCCAATTTACAAGAAACCATACGATTACCCTTTCGCTTTCGAACAAGTAGTCGAAAAGCAAATTAAAGATATGTTAACCCAAGGTATTATCTGCATAGCCAGTCGCCTTATTGTAGTCCCTTATGGATAGTACCGAAAAAGGCAGAAGCCTCAGGAAAAGCAAAATTTAGATTAGTGGTCGATTACAGAGGATTGAACGACATTACAATCAATGATAAATTTCCCATTCCAAACATGGACGAGATTTTGGAAAAATTAGGAAGATGCTCATACTTTACAACAATAGATTTAGCAAAAGGTTTCCATCAGATTGAGATGGACAAGAAATAAATTAATAAAACAGCATTTTTTACCAACATTACATTATTGTCTTTTCCACATCACTTGAAGAACATTTAAATTCAATAAATAAAGTGTTTGAAAAATTAAGACATCAAATTTGAAACTTCAATTAGAGTTTTTAAAAAAGGAAACAGAATTCTTAGGTTATATTTTAAGTGCAGAAAGCATACGGCCAAACAAATTGAAAGTAAAAGCAATACAAGAATTTCCTTTGCCAAAAACATCAATGGAAATTAAATCATTTCTATGTTTATGTGGTTATTATCGAAAGTTAATTCCAGATTTTGCAAAATTTGCAAAACCCATGACTCTTTACCTAAAGAAAGCAGCAAAAATTGACATTAAAAATGTTGAATACAATAAAGCCTTTGAAAAATAAAAAATATTAATTATGAACGACCCAATATTAGTATGTCCAGACTTTACTAAAAAGTTTCAGGTAATAACTGATGCAAGTAATTTTGCAATAGGAGCTGTGTTGTCACAAGTTAACAAGCCAATTAGTTTCTCAAGTAGATCGTTAAACGACCAAGAATAAATTACAGTACAAAAGAAAAAGAGCTTTTAGCAATAGTGTGGGCAGTAAAATGTTTTCGCCCATATTTATGTATATGGCACACCATTTGACATTTTAAGCGATCACAAGCCACTCGTTTGGCTAAACAACATTAAAGAACCCAACATGAAATTACAACGTTGGCGTATTGAACTTAGTGAATATAATTTCTCAATCAAATACTTAGAAGGAAAATTAAACCACGTAGCAGATGCTTTATCACGCATCAAAATTGAAGAAAATATGCAAGGCGAACAAGATATTAACACACAAGCTACAGCACAAAGCGCTGAAGAAGATAATGAACATTTAATACATTTAACAGAAAAACCATTAAACTATTTTAGAAGTCACATAGAAATGATTAGAAGTGATACCGAAGAAATAGGAGTTGATCCATATTTTTAAAAATTAAGAATAAAAATCGAATATTTAAACTTAAACATTGAAAAAGCTAAACAGATATTGATAAAACATTTTTGCAACAATTCAAGCGTATTATACATTGAACACGATTCTGATTTTGAAATAATACAACAAGCCTTTAGAGAAATAATGAACCCCAAAACAACTCGAATATTACGAACAAATATTAAACTAAAAGACATTAGGAGCTATGCAGAATTCAAAGAATAATAATAATAATAATAACTTTTACATCCAGGCAGCGAAAAGATGGACAGACTTTTAAAAAAAAACATACTATTACCCAGACTTTCAAAATTTAATCCAAAACATAATTAACGAATGTAAAGTTTGTAATCTAGCTAAGATTGATCACAGGAACACATCATGTACATGTAAAATTACACTAGAAGTAGAAAACTGTAGAGAAACTTACGTAGTAGACATTTATTCAATAAAAAACCACTGCTGTTTAACATGCATTGATTTATATTCAAAATTTGCAAATGTAATTAAATTTAACGGCAAGGATTGGATGGAAGTTAAAAGAGGACTGATTCAAATATTTAACAACACGGGAAAACCTAGAACTTTGAAGACAGATAGGGACAGTGCTTTTATGAGTCATGCCCTGAAAGAATGGTTGAATAAGGAAAAAGTTGAAATTCAAATAACAACAAGTAAAAATGGTGTAGCGGATATAGGAAGACTTCATAAGACAATTCATGAAAAAATACGTATTAAAAATACTGACGATGACAAGGAAAATAGACTCATGAAAATTGAAGTAATTTCATACACTTATAATCATAAGCTAAAACATAACTCTACTGGCAGAACTCCAGCTGACATTTTCATTTACGCAAAATATAAAAGAGACCAGAATAAATAATCTTCATAAAAACCGAAATGATTTCGAAGTAAATACAAAGTTTAGGAAAGCACCCAAAATTCACGGTAAATTACATAACCCTTACAAACTCACTGGGAAAATAGAACGAAGATCAAATGGACGAAGATCATTTTGAGGAGACTAACAGAGGTCGAAAAATTAAGCATTATAAAACGAATTATCAAAAACAAAAGAAATTAAATAAGAGCAAATATTTACAAGAGGGCGAAATTCCGAAAAGCTACTTAACATAAAAATATCTACTTGGCTTAGATCAGATACGAATAAAATTTTAATTTTTTCACACATTCCTAGAGAAATAAATAAAACCCCTTATACGAAATTCCACCCTACCCGGACGATGATCAAAATATTTTACAAGACGAAACACAATACAAATACTTCTCACATAATAATAATTTATACAACAAAGACAAGAAAAAATTAACTATTAACCCATGCATATTTGGTATAATAAAAAAAAAGTAACACTAGTTGCAGATTTTCAAAAACACATCTAATAACACAAATTAACTATATCGAACCAAATATACTTATAACATGGAACTTACCAAAATATTAAAAATTATATCTTAATTGAGGGAAATAACATAATGAAAATTCATAATTGCTCTGCAATACTTAATGAGATATCCATAAGCAATTTGAACCCAGACTACACATAAAGTAAGAAATAATATTACTAAATTAAAGCCACTTTCGTACATTCAAACAACAGAAATAATTTTCAAAAATATTAAAGAAATGAAAACATTCCAAATTATAATAGTTACAGTATTTGTAATCACCATATAATAATATCTAGCATATAAGTTTAAAAATATACCCAAACAAATATTTATTAAGAAACTAAATGTTATTGATCACAACTCCCAGTTGAGCTTGAAATTGAAAATGAACAAGAACATTTAAATATGTATGTTACCAAAATTGTATCCTAGCATTTAAAGAACATTTTTTATTATACTTACCCTTTTCATATAACCTACACGCGTGAGGACACGCTTTATTTTTAGTGGGGAGGAGTGACATATTCACAACAGCAGAATTTTGAACCACTGTTATTCATAAGCTGCATTGCATGGTATAACCCACTGTGTGTTTAAATTGAGTAATCATAACAATAGCATGCCTTCTGCAGATGATTTCAAATAATGCTATCAGCAGCAAAAATCATAAGAGCAGAATGCCTTCTGCAGCCAAGCTTACATATTGTCAACAATCATTTATAAACAAAAACTGACCAACAGAAAGGCGCTAGCATAAACAAGCTGCAGCTGCTGTCCCTTTACAAAAAGTCACGTACTCCACTTATTATTTAGCTTTAAATAAAGCGTAAGCCAATTTTTGTTCTTTAGTATTAATCCAGATATTCAACATATTAAACTGATACAAATTCACTCTCGTGAAATAAAGTCTTTTTATTCAAACTAATAACTACGTTATTATATATATATGTACTAGCGGGTATAACCCGGCCTTTCCCGTGGCACGTATGTTATAAAATCAATGTTCTCAAAAAGCTTTGAAAATGATTTAGAAACTGATCGGACGGAAAATAAACAACTTTCATACAAACGTTTTCCGTCAATTTACCACTGTTGCGATTGAAATTTCCCAAATCCCTGATATACGTATTCATTATATTTTTTATGTAGAGCTTTGAAAATAAGTTTGATGCACAGTGGGCAAAACTTTAAATTCACCAAAAAAATCTTTGAAATGCTCTTTCCACCGAAGGAGTTTAGATTTTGCGAAAAATGTGTAACACGTCTCAAATGATTTATTATGTAGATCCTTGGAAATGAATTTGAGGGCGAAACGTCAACCACCAAATCCATGATCCCCATTTCCAACAAGGAGGGATGCTTTTCCAAACAATACGAAACATCCCTCATCCCTACAACCGTTTTCCGCCAATTTACCACTGTTGCGGATGGAATTTCCCAAATCGCTGAAATACTTATTCATTAAGTTCTTATGTAGAGCTTTGAAAATAAGTTTGAAGCAAATCGGACACAACTTAAAACTTCGCCTAAAAAATCTTTAAATCGCATTCCCCCGAAGAAGTTTAAATTCTGCGAAAAGTGTAAAACACGTCTCAAATGAATTTTCTTATAGATCTCTGGAAATGAATTTGAGGACGAAACGTCACCCACCAAATCTTTGACCTCCATTTCCACCCAGGAGGAATGGATTTTCTTAACAGTGTGAAACACCCCTCAAATGAATTTGAACAAAGATCTTTGAAAATAAGCTTGAGGTCTATCGGATGTTAAGCAAAAAAGTTACATACAAACGTTTTTCTCGATTTTTCCACACTTGCGGGTGGAATTTCCCGCAATTCCCGTTAAGACGGGGTTAACGTGCACCTTTATCACATAAGGTAACGACGTAAAAATTTCAGCTTCCTAGCTCTTACGGTTTGGGCTGTGCGTTGATCACCAATCAGTCAGTCAGTCAGGACAAACAGTTTTATATATAGAGATGTTCTTATAATTAACTTTCTGTGTAGAAAGGCAACAATGATACACATACAATAATACACATACTCACACACACAAGCATCGACGTCATATAAGGCCCAAGTGCACGCAACGTGAAAGTATGAGTGAGTTTATATGGGGCAGTGAGTATTTTATTTGGTAAATCTGTTGAATATCAATATATATTTACGATTGACATTGTATTGATATCAAACCTATTGACAACGTGAACCGAAAACAAAAAGTTTTCTCCATTCAAATTATTTTGGTAAACTTGAGTTATTAAAAACAAGAAGTAGTTTATTATCATTATTAAATCATAAATTCTAATTTCGGTACAACTTAGGGAATATCATAGTTCTCTTGTCATATATCTATAATCATGTATCTCATCGAGAAAGTGCTCAGTTGAGAGTGATTGATGTGTTTTACTTGTGCTCCAAGATTTTTATATATTTTTGAGTTTAATACTGCTTTTTAAATCTAAATTTTGCATTTTTGTGCTTTATTTAAATAGCTTTAATTACTTGTGCAAAGTGATATCTGTTGTGCAGTTGTGCAGCGTAAGTCATATATTATATATTACATTTATTGAACGCGGCGTCAGTTCTGTGTTGTTGTAATTGTCTGTTTTGATTCGTTTGCTTTGGTGCTCCCCTGTGCATACACTTGTTTGTGCGTGTGTTCGCTGCTGCATATTTCTGCTTGTGCGCGCTCTCACAAATTTTTGCTGTTGCCTTTCGCTCCAAACAATTTGTTTGTGTACAAATATTTTGAGCGTTTGCTTGCTCTATTTTTATGCACTGTGTTTCTTTTCGCTCTGCGCTCTCGATCCTTCTACTTATCTTTTAACGCCGGTATTAAATATTTTTGTCGTGCTGTCAGAAATCTTGCACGTTCAAGCAGGCAGATGATTCCAATTATAACCCCTATTGTATCCCCTGTAGTAGTCCCAGTAGTCCCTGCAATTGAACCTGCCCCAGTCAGCAAAACTGCTTCAGTCCCGTCAACTTCTGGCCGCAAAGGTAGATCAGCGCGAAATCTAGGCCAGATTGTTAAAAGCAATCATGGTGCCTCTTTGGCCCCTACAACTACTGTATTACCTTCAGCCCCATCAGCTCCTACTCTGACTGTTGTTGCCGTTACTGCCCCAAAAAACTAAATTCGTCTTCCGAACTAGTTTCCATTCATTACCAGAATGTCAGAGGTCTCATTTCCAAACTTAAAAATATTTTAATGGCTAGCACTTCTTTCGATTCGGATATAATCGCATTTTTAGAAACGCGGTTATTTTTAACCATATCTGATTTTAAAGTTTTTTTCGAACAATTTTTTTTTACACAGATGGTGATGATGATCGGCTGACTCGAGGTGGTGGGGTTATTGCCGTTAAAGCCACTCTCCAGTTAGAACTTTTCTGTTTTAGTACCCCTTACTGACGCTGAGATTATCTCAGTTAAGATTTCTTTTCCTACACGGAATATCTATATTACATGCTCCTATGTTCCTTTTTCTTCTGATGTTCAAGTTTATATGAAACATATTACTTGAATTAAAGAAGTTTCTACACACGTGCGTGATAATGTCCTATTTATGGTGTTAGGTGATTTTAGTATTTTTTACCTGACTCGGTTGATATGAATTCTGCTATTAGTTTTTTATATAATACCCTAAACTCCCTCTTAGATATGTGTATTCCCAATTCAATTTCTTCGACTACTTCTTCAAAGCCACCCTGGCTTACTCCCAGATTATCAAAAATAAAAAATATAAAATCTAAATATTTTAAAAAGATTAAAAAGTCTGGTTCGAGTACTGACTTTGCTAAATATTCCATAGCCAAGTCGAACTTCTTTCTTCTGAATTCTCAATGCTATAAGAATTATCTAACTCGTTGGAAAAGGCAATTTTCCCAAAATCCGAGACAGTTTTACAATTTTGTAAACTTGAAGCGTAAATCTTCAAGTTCGCCATCTTCTTTTTCTCTCGGGATGGATAAAGCTAGCAATGACTCTGATTCTGCTAACATCGTTGTAACATACAACGTATGTAAGCGAGTTGATGTCCGTGTAGCGTCTAGCGAAGCACGCGCGGGGTGGGTTGACTCATAAATGGCTAAGCTACCTACTTACGCTTACGCTTACGCTTACGCTCTTATAATTATATATAAAAATTTCGCGTGCTATTAAGATGTCCAGTTCGAGTGCACAAGTAAAATGCGCATTTTGGGCTTCGGCAGGCAAAAAAAGAAATGTTTGCCGCTGCTAATTGCAGAAAGTGGAAAGACTATAATATCTCATTATACTTGTTGATGAGAATATTACGAAGCGCCATACCTGCAATAGACAGGTTGAAATATAAGTGCTTTTTAGTCTTTTGGGTCAACAAAAAAACGTTCTAGCAAAAATCTAACTTACCCCTGATTGGGTCTGGCACTTTTTATATATTTTTATTTTTAGTTTTCTCAATTAATTATTGCTACCAACTGGCGGCTGAGAAGTGGTTCATCGATGCGGGCACTTAGATATTTTTTTGAAATTACTTCTATTAAAAATGATGCTTCCGAAAATACTGTTTCTCAGAGGTTAAGCGCGATTGTAAATAGGCGCACTTTCTTACTTTTTTTGAGTCAACCTTTCTCCACGGTGGACCAAAGGTAAAAGAAAGATCTGAGCTCCGATCGCCTTAAGGAAAGCTATTTACAGCGACACCAGGACAGACGCCATTTCCAATTATCAAATTAACATTCCTCTACTATTTTTTTCTCTTTCGCTCGTTACAAGCGATATCACGCCCGGGTTGAGCCATAGATGGCGAGATCTACTAGGGTAAGCAAGGTACAAGACCTTGGCTGGATTTGCATTCTTGCTTCAAGCGCCACTACATCGTTGCTAATTTTTTCCAATCAACCTACTCTTCAGTCTGTCCTAATAATAATGCTTACCCTTATACTATTATTTCCTCTAGTTTTATACCTGCTCCTATTATTTCCCGTTCCTCTCTCCTTTTAGCTATAAATTCTTTAAAATCTTTTTACTCTCCTGGGCCTGACAATATTCCTAGTTGTCTACTCAAGGAGTCTTCCCTTGTTTATCCATTGCTAAAGCTTTTTAATCTATCCCTTGAATCTTCTGTCTTTCCATCTCTTTGGAAAGAATCTTATATCATTACTCTCCACAAGAAAGGTGGAAAGTCTGATAAACAAAATTACAGGGGCATTGCAAAACGGACCACCCTTCCTAAATTATTTGAAAAAATAATCACTTCGAATTTGCAGCATTTCTGCAAATCAGTTGTCTCCCCTGTGCAACATGGATTCGTCAAGAATCGGTCAACTACGACCAATATGCTAGAATTTACTTCCTTGAAAAATTATGCTTTCCTTTCTAAAATGCAAACTGATGTCATTTACACTGACTTCAGTAAGGCATTTGACTCTGTGCACCATGATCTATTACTCTTAAAACTTGACCGATTAGATTTTCCTCTGTCTCTTTTGCTTTGGATAAGTTCTTATTTAAAAGGTAGGACCCAAAGAGTAATGCTGAGGCTGACTACCTCTAAACAGGTTCACGTTACTTCTGGTGTTCCTCAAGGTAGTCATCTTGGACCTTTACTCTTTACTCTTTTTATAAATGATCTCCCCTCTATTATATCCCATGCCCGTGTACTCATGTATGCGGACGACGTAAAACTTTTTCTATCATACACCAATCCCCTACATCATTCTCGTTTTCAAGACGATTTGAACGCTATGCAACTTTGGTGTTCGGCCAATCAATTGCATCTAAATTCTTCAAAGTGTATGTTTATGACCTTAAATCGTACTACATCTTAACTTGTTAGATATTCTTATTGGCAATACTCCATTGCAACGTATACTAACAGTTAAGGATCTATGTGTTCTTTTTGATTCTTAACTGTGCTTCAATCTGCACATAGATACCATCGTTAATGAGGCAAAAGGTGTACTTGGATTCATTAAACGTTGGTCTAAAGAGTTTAACCATCTGGTCTCCGCAGTATAACAATAGCCAGTATCATATTGAATCTGTTTAAATTGGGACCCAAATTTTCGGTTGCCATCCTACTCCAGCAGGCTGCTTCTTCTTAATCTTCCGTCGTTAACCAACCGTAGGACAATTCTTGGAGTTGTCTTTCTGCATAAGTTGGTTGTTGGCGATATAGATTCTCCTTTTCTGTTAGGGCGTCTTCAATTTTTTTATAGATAGGGAAGTAAAGATAATTTTTACGATGGTATTTCATCTGTTTTTTTTTTTGAAGCGTACTTGATATTCCTCTGTTTAGTGTGTCTAAATCGTCATGACATATAATAGTAATATGAAGAAAAATATAAAAGAATTTTTTTATTTCTGATATTGATATTGATATTGATGGCAGTACAAAGAAGTACAGAGAATATTGCAGTTTCCATAGAGCAGGTAGATCCCTTTTGACGATTCTGCAACAAGGTGATGCATTCGTCACAGTTGTTTGCTAATACCCCACGTAAACACCGATTCCAAACATGTTGGATAGAGGTCTTACACAATACTCCAGCATGCCCTACATGTGCAGAATATTGTACAACACTTGCGTTAAGCGTTTCTAATAACACTTTAGCAGCATAGTTGAACTTTACTGACTCAATACCTAGCCTTACAGATTTAGATTCCTTTAAGTTAGTAATAGTGTAGGAACATAATTTCATCTATATATCTTAGTTCAGATGAACGAAGAGTATATAGGACTTTCGGATTCAGGAGCTACTACTAGTTGCGCAGGAGAATCAGCAGTTCAACAATTGCTAAAACATAGTAAGGCTAAGAGATGCACCGGATCTATTCGCGTAGAAAAAGGCACCACTAGCAGAATTGTTGCTAAATTACAGACGCAGATCACTTACTGACAGTTAACTAAAAGTCTCGAGTTATTTATTATCCCAGAAATTAATCAGGATATGTATTTAGGAATTCATTTTTGGCGGAAATTTGTCTTATTGGGAACAATTTCTAAGCAAACTGATATATCAGAATTAGATGTTGGATCACCAGCAGAACAAAAGGAGCTTCCCAAATTTACTATTCTAACTAAAGAGGAACAGGACCGTCTCGATATCATAATAGAAGGATTCCCATCGTATGAAAAAGAAGGCTTCGGCTTTACTAGTTTGATTGGTCACTCCATTAATGTAGGCTCAGCAACTCCAGTTAAGCAACGCCACTGGCCAGTCTCTCCGGCCATTGAAAAACTAATGCTTGCAGAAGTTGACCAAATGCTAGTTCTAGATGTAAAAGAACCTTTTACCAGCCCCTGGAGTACCAATTGAGTTCTTGTTAAACGCGAAGTAAGTGTCGCCTGTGTTTAGACCGAAGACAGGTTAACATAGTGACGGAAAACGATGCCTATCCTTTGCCTCACATAGATGGTATTTTAAATAGACTACCTCCAGCTAAATTCATTACCGGATTCGACGTGAAACATACCTTCTGGCAAATACCGTTTGAAGAGAAATCACGGCAATATACCGCCTTTACAATATACAATCGACCAATATAACAGAAGAAGGTGATGCTATTTGGTCTTTGCCTTTTGTATGACGTTATTCCTGCACATTTACGTACACAAGTCTACGTTTATTTCGACCACTTATTAATAATATCGGTGATTTCGGTTACCACCTTATTTTGCTTCAGGAGATTGCATTATGTTTAAGGAAAGCAAACCTAACCATAAACATTAACAAATCAATGTTCTGCATGACAAAGATTAAATACCTCGGGTTTCTCATCGGAAACGGCCAATTTAAAACGGATTCTGAGAAAATACAGACAATCAGTGAGTTTCCAGTCCCAAAAACGGTCGAGCAGTTACGTCGCTTTTTGGGTCTGGTTGGATGGTATAAGCGTTTCGTAGAAAAGTATACCGCCATCAGTAATCCGTTAACGGAAAAAAATAAAAGTCTCTAGATTGGAAGATTTCGTAGTGCTCAAATCCCACCTGACTGCAGCACCTATTTTAAGAACACCCAATTTTTTGAAACCTTTAATCCTGATTTGCGATGCATGTATGTACTTACGGCGTAGGTTGCTAGCTAGCGCAGATATGGGATGATTGAGAGTTACCGATCGCGTATATGTCAGCGAAACTTACGAGAGCTCAACGTAACTACTCAGTTACGGAACTGGAGTGTCTCGCTATTCTCAAACGCATTCAGGAGTTCACCATAATTACTTATAATGCTTCTCTTAAATGGCTTATGAAGCAGAAGGATTTGTCAGGACGACTAGCTAGGTGGTTTATGAATTTACAGGGATTCAATATCGATATCCAGTAGCAAAATTAGATGACCAAGGCCCTATAATTGATTTGAATTCTACTTGTTTTAAGGCTTTAGAGAATGTAGCTTAATGTAAAAGAGAATCAATCTAGGCTGCCGAATCTAAAGTTGATGGATGATAACATGTACAAGAGAACACAGTTTGCTTTTTTTTTTTTGTTTGTTTATTGTATTGAATCAAAAATAGCATACATTTTTATTACAACACAGTTGGCTTAGGTGATATTACGCCAAGCCTGGTTGGGTCCTCAGGCTTTATCGTGGACAAACGTGAAAGTAAGGCTGCATCGTCACATAGGTAGTCGGGAGACTCTGGGGCGTCTCCTATGTCGTGGTTGGAGGAGGTCCTTGAACGATCTTCTCTTGAGCCTCCTGACTACACACCTCCCAGCAAGGTCTCTTGCTACCCGGCTGCAGTGTCGCTGCAAGCGTTCGTTGTACCGGTTGGCGAATGCTCCGACTTGGCTGTCTATGGTCTCCATTTTAAGGTCTCTGTGCAAGGTAGAATTTCTGACGTACCAGTCAGCACCCGTAATTCGGCGCAAGGCCAAGTTTTGGAGTGTCTGAATCCGTCTTCGATTTGTCCGAGATGCAATGCCCCAAACCTGAATACCGTATCTCCAAGTTGGTGCCACCACGACGTTGTAAACTGCCCGTTTGCAGCGAAGTGGCAATGGGCTGTTGGGGTTTCGTAGCCAGTTGGCCTTGGCCCTCTTATAGCGGCACTGCTTAAGAAGGCCGTCGATGTGCGCCCGAAAACTAAGCCTCTTATCCAGTACAATTACAAGATACTTGGCGCTTCTGCCAGGGTGGAGGGGGCTACCGTCTATCCAGACTGCTGGAGCCTTGCCACGCCTCAGTGTGTAGTTGACCGCCTGGCATTTGGAGGCATTGAGCTTGATGTTCCACCTGCGTGTCCAGCTCTCAAGCAAGTGAATGTATTCCTGGGCACCGTCAGTGGCTTCGTACTCGCAGTGGGCTGAGTAAAATATTGCCACGTCGTCGGCAAATGTAGCCATCAAGTATTTGCCTGGGGTGGCAAACTCGTGTAGTTCATCCGGAGTGGGGATGTCTGCCGTGTACAAGTTGTAGAGAAAGGGGCCCAGTACGCTGCCTTGGAGGACACCCGCCTTCATTTTGCGGGCAGGAGAGATTGCTGCTCTAACTTTGACTTCGAACTTTCGCTCCATTAGATAAGAGCGCAGAAGTAGAAAGAAGGGGGCGGGAAGACTCATCTTGATTTTCTGGAGCAATCCATTAATCCAGACTCGGTCGGAGGCCTGCTTAGCGTCCACAAAGACTCCATAGCAGTAGTCTTTGTCGTCGTAGGCCTTAAGAATATGGTTAATCACTCTGTGAACCTGTTCGACAGCGCCATGCCCTCCCCTGAATCCAAATTGGTGTTCAGGAAGGATGGCCATGTGATCCATAAGCTTTGAAAGGCGGGCGACAATCAGTCTTTCCCAGACCTTCGAACAGGAAGGCAGGAGACTGATCGGCCGATATGACTCAGGGTCATATTCCGGCTTGCCCGACTTATGGATCATATGAATCCTCGCTAACTTCCACTGGGCAGGGAAGTGTTGCGTCCTTAATATGGCGTTGAAGATCAACGTTATAAAAAGAAGCGCGCGCATTGGTAGGGCCTTCAGAGTGGTGTGGCATATTCCATCATGGAACGGTGCTTTAGCCCTGGGAAGGATTTTGACTCCTCCTCCACGCGGATGAGGCCGATAGGTGATGACATCTGTAGCGGTGTCTCCAACGCTCGGGTTGTTTAATCGAGCTCTTCTGACGAAGCCAGATTGAAGGGAGTAAACCGTTCCTCCAGGTGGCTGGCGAAGGTATCAGCTTGCTCTTCGTCTGTAAGGCAGTATTTACCATTGTGGCGAAGAAGGGGAACGGTTCTCCAGGGTTGGCGCTTCACGTTTTTAGTTGCTCGCCAGAGCGAGTATCCTGAGTCATGGGTATAGTCCATGCTCTCCAACCTTCTAGAGAAGGATGCGTCTTTGTGTCTGCGAAGGGCCTCCTTGAGTTGCCGCTCCGCTCTTCGCCACTCCGCCTTGTCCCACGGATGCTGTGTCGTCTGGAACCTGCGTCTGCTCCGCCTTTTGATCCTGAGCAGGTTGTCTATGTCTGCAGGCAGCCCATTGTCCAGCCGCCTGGCAACTGGTGGGGAGGTGGCTTCGGCTGCTGCTGCGCGAATCTTTGCGTTCAGCAGCTCGATGGCGTCCTCTACATCCCGTCCAGTGCAGATTTCGGTGTTGAGGTGTATACTTTCACTCATCTGTCTCTGGAATCTGGATCAGCCTCGGTATTGCGCTGACCACCCTGGCCCTGCTCTCCAGGGTAACTATCAGGGCCAGGTGATCGCTGGGGAGATCCCAATCGTCAGCGATTGAGAGGCACTGGTCAGGGATCCCCTGGTAGATGGCGAAGTCTATACAAGACGGAGTGCCTCGGCTGCCGTACAGGTATCTTGTGGGAGAACCTGTGGCCAGTACTTTCGCTTGACGGTGCGCTAGACTGCTAGCTAGTTGAAGGCCGCGCGCATTGCTGTTATTTGCGCACCACAGCCAGTGATGTGCATTCCAGTCGCCTCCCACCAGATATCTGCTTCCAGCCGAGTTGAGTATGACGTTGAAGTCTTCAGTCGACGTCTGCTCATTTGGTCTGCAATAGACTGCTCCAAAGTCCACGTTACCAGCATCAGTGGAGACTTTCACAGTCGAGTATTGGTAAACACGGTTAGTAATAGTCAATTGCGGAAAGTGAACCAAGTTACTCCGAACAAGGACAGCGCAGCCACCGCTAGCTGAGCGATTTTGAGTCCAGTGTACAGGGTATGCCTCAAAGCCAAAGATTTTAGGGAAAGTTGGACCGTTGGTTCTAGTTTCTGACAGCAGAATTATTCCGATTGCGTGTTTTTGTACTAGGGCCTCCAGCTATACTACTTTACCTGAAATGCCATTGGCATTCCAGATTAGCACCTTCAGTGGTGTGTTCATTTGGATAGTAACGCTGTTAGAAGGGTAAGGATTTGCTGTTGCATACCCAAAACCTGCTGTTGCATTTCTGTCATCCTCTCGATAGCTCGGCTCATGTCCTTGATGGCAGAGGAAAGTCCTTCCCCGTTTCCAGATATCTGATGTTGCTGTTGTTGCGCAGTCAGCCTCTCCTGTTGCTGTTCCCTCAGCAATCTATGTAGCCTAGCTTGCGCTGGTCCTTCTCACTGGCTAGCGCTGGGGACGTTGTTCTCTTTGCTGAATGCAGCTAGTCCTATTCTGGTGGCAGCGGCGTATGAAAGCCCTTCTACTTGTTCAGTGGGTGCTGTACGGGGGAAGACAACAGGTGTAGGCCCATGAACTTTATTGCTGCGGCTTCGGTTAGCTTGAGTCGGTGGGAGATTTTTCATTTTGGCGGGCTTTGGGGCTCCCGCACGCTTTGTATATTCGGTGAACCACTCGCAGCCCTTATAGTTGGCAGGGTGGTTACCACCGCAGTGAGCGCATGTTGCCGGTACTGAGTCGGGCCGTGTGCAATCAGCAGAGCGATGATTGAGCCCGCATTTAACGTTTTTGTGTTTTTCGACAGTACGTGGCCGTGTGCCCGTACTCCTTGCATCTATGGCATTGCACCACATCCTGGCTTCTTCTAGCAGTCTCAACCTTGGCCACCTGCTTGCACAGCTTCCTGATAGTAAGAGCCTCCTTGTTGTTGGTCGCCGGCTGCAAGTTGATGAAGTGGATGTTCATGGGCTCCTTGGTAGCTTTGCTGCTCGGATTGTGCACGTGGAGAACGGTGTGGCCCTGGGTCCGCAGGTCGTCGACGAGTTCTCGGTTGAGCGTGGAGTGGTGGAGGCCTTTGATAACTATGCGATAGGGCTTCTCCTCCTGCAGCTGGTATGAGTAAAACTCAATTTTGTGTTCATCCAGTATCTGTATGATGGCCCTGTATGTAGGCACATCATTGGCTAGGAGTCGCATAGACCTAGGTTGGATTTGATGGTCAAGTTATCCGCTACTTCGGATAGTAGGAGCCACACGTCGTTGATGTCGCTGACCCGATTTAGTACGATGGGGGGTGGCTTCTTTCCTTCAGTGGGGGCATTGTTGTTGGCCATTATTTCGGGCACGGAGGAGCTGGTACTGGTATGGGCTACAGCGTTGGGCTGGCAGTCGCCCAAGTTCTCTTCTTGCTCGGCCTCAGATTCGTCAGTATCCATGTCTTCAGCGTTATCGGGTGGGGCCAAGAGTGCAAATCTATTGGAAGCATCAGTGCCATCTGGGCAGGTGTCAGTTTTGTTCAGTTTTCGCCGCGCAGCAGGTGGGGTCCTGCTGTCTGAGACTTTGCGCTTGTCGTTAGTTTTTTTTTGCCTGTGCTTGAATCATTCAAGCCGCAGCTGCGGCGCGCGAATTGGGTTTGACGATATCTATTATACGCACTAGGGCGTCAACGGGGTCTCTATTTGCTCTAGCACCAGCATGTGGGCTGCTGCCGGGGTCTTCGGATTCCATTAAAGGGTAAGAAGGAGAAACTGAAGTACTTCTTCGAGACATCAGCGCGGAGAATTTGTTGGCAGCTGTTGCTAAGCGGCTGTTAAGCATTGAGGTGCTCGGCGGCGTAGCGGCGTCAGCATTAAGTTGGCCTACTTGAATTTTTGCTCTATTGGCATTGCCGCTGGTCGGCTGCATGTCAGCACGGCAACGCAGCCGACTTGCTCAATTTGTGACCACCTTATTTTGTGTTTGATTTGGTTTCGATCCACCTAAAACAAATTGCTTTGTCAGCAATTAGTTTTGTTTTAATTTTTTTCGTTTTTGTGAAATAATTGGTGCTTTGCACTCTTTGTGCAGAGTTGCAATAGTCGCTTTGACCGTTTGGGTGCGCACTGGAGTTTTGGTTATTAATTGTTTTCCGCGAGCACGTCCGTTCACCTTAAGCACCGAAAAGTGACTCACACACAGTTTGCGAATAGCATAGAATCGCACGAGAGGGACTCATAGAAACTGTTGGTACTGCAATTTTACTTCCCGAAGTATTACGCGATGCACACAATCCACCTAGCTCAGCACACTGTGGCATGGGGAAACCTGTTGTGAAAATTAAAAGGTATTTGTTTTGCCCATGTATGGTGATACGTATGTAGGGTGTATATGCCCTTACATAATACCCTGTACTTAAATATAAAGTATGCAGCACTTTGTTGCATACAATAACAATAATATAGTAAACAAGCCCAGAGCCACTTTATGTATTGGCTTTGTCTCATATTACGCAGCGCGGTTCACTAGCCTCACTAGCTGACCGTTTATGCTTACGCTGCATATCCCACGCTCCATCTGAGCGCATTCCGTTAGCAATATGCTCACTAATACAGGCATATGCGAGCTACTCACTCTCCCTCTCTTTTTAGCTGTTAACCAAAAACAGCAAAAGTATATATGTATATCCATAGGCTAAGCGCACATTTTTAAAGCCGAATAAATTCATTCAGAACATACCCACAAAACTGCACTGACGTGCTGATTGTTTCATTCAATTATATTTATGGAGAATACCCAATTCCATTTCTCCCTGCCTGGAGGCAGTAGCTGGACTGGAGCTGGAAAAATAAAAAAAAATGTACTGAGTGAGTACAGGGCATGAGCTCTGGGGCAAACAATAAGCCCAGAAGCAGTGGCATTAAGGAGCGAATCAGACGGAGAAAGTCTGAAATCGTAAGACTCCTATATAAATGCAAAAATCCCTTTCCATGGGACACTGCAGTGAAACTGAACGACGAACTCGAACATCTCGAGTCGCTATTAAAATCCTAGAGCGAGCCCTGTCCCTCAGAAATAAAAACTACAAAACTAACAAAGAATCATCGTCCACCGCCAAGACAGATAATAGCACGCCCACGCAGATGCCCACCAGATTGTGAGGGTCCCCTCTACAGCCCCCCTTGCGAGGGCACCTGCCGTATTCAAGAAGCAGAGTCAACCAACAAGTAAATACCTGTGCGAAGACCAGCACCGGTACCGCCCGCGCAACAAGCTGCGCCATTGGGACAAGGGCGAGAGGCGCACCGCCACTTGCGCCAACGAGGGAGCATCAGCGTGCTATATTTGGCGACGCCCAGCTGATGCGGCGGACCAGTAAAAGGAGGACATATATACCTCGTCGACAGACAGAAGACACCAGATGCAATATATTGATATAATAATACAATTTTTTTGCAAAAATTAAGCGGAAACACATCCGCTCGATTAGCAGCATAACCCGTAAAGCTATGCGACACGCTAGGTAGGATTTTTGTCATATTATCAAAAATTAAAAAAAATCCATTATCATTTAAAATTTACTTAAACAAAACAAAACTTAACTTTACAGAAAAAAATATATACATATATACATATATATATATATATATATATATATATATATATATATATACATATATACAAACAAAAAAGAAACAATTAAGATGCGCTTTAAGCAGAAAACAAACAAGCAAAAAAGAAAACACAAGAAAAGCATCAAATTTAATAATTATATGTAATAAAAACTCAAAATGAACGATACAAACAACAACTTGTCTTGTAAAAGTAAACGAAAACAAATGTAACATTACGCATTTGTCATTTTTAAGACAATTCCTTTTTTAATTTTATGTATGATCCTATATTATATACTAGCGGGTATAACCCGGCCTTGCCCGTAACACGTATGTTAAAAAATCAATGTTCTCAATTAAATTTGAAATGATTTTGAAACTGATCGGACGGTAAACAAATAACTTTCATACAAACGTTTTCCGCCAATTTACCACTATTGCGAGTGGAATTTCCCAATTCGCTGAAATACGTATACATTAAGTTCTTATGTAGAGCTTTGAAAATAAGTTTGAAGCAAATCGGACACAACTTAAAACTTCGCCCAACAAATCTTTGAATCGCATTCCCCCCGAATAAGTTTGAATTCTGCGAAAAGTGAAAAACACGTCTCAAATGAATTTTCATATAGATACTTGGAAATGAATTTGAGCGCGAAACGTCACCCACCAAATCTTTGATCCCCATTTCCACCAAGGAGGCATGCATTTTCCAAAAAGTGTGAAACACCCCTCAAATGAATTTGAACAAAGACCTTTGAAAATAAATTTTAGGCCGATCGGATGGTAAACAAAAAAGTTACATACAAACGTTTTTCGCGATTTTTCCACACTTGCGGGAGGAATTTCCCGAAACCCCGTCTTAACGTGCACCTACATCACAGTCAGTCAGTCAGTCAGTCAGTCAGGACAAACAGTTATATATATAGAGATGAATATTTATATAAAAAGAAAAAAAGCTTAACAAAAGAAAATGGTCTTCTGCCAAGATTAAAAACCGAAAAAATATCTAATTGTACATAAGTACAAGTACATTACTAAACTTTGAAAATATACAAAAATTTAAATTTGAAAAGAGGAATTTTATAAGTAATAATTCGTTCAGTTACAATACAAAGATATAAGACATTTTGACTTAAATGGGCTCGAACGAGTCCAAGGTTAAAAAATCAGCCGCAAATGTCATTAACAATGTAAAAGTAATCGATCATAGAGAAAACTTGGAAGACATTGCAATTCTATTGCTAATCATAGCCGTTGTATCTGTCATTTCTCTAGGACTCAAAATTTATGCAAGGCATAACAAGAAAATCAAAAAACGTTACTTGAGCAGGGCAAACGATTTAGAAAAAATCTAAAATTTAAAAATTTCTTTAACAATGACAGATATAGGATCCATTATTAGGCTCACATATAGAGATGAGCCAGATTTTCGTATTCGCGCACTAAACGTACTGCGATTACACAGCGAATTCATTACAGTATATGAATTCGAACAAGAATATATAGAAACTTACGGCACTAACACAAGTCCGTTAAGACATTGCCAGAAGATAGAAAAGGGACTAGTACTTAATACGTTGCCATATGTCTCAGTCAAAATAATTACTGAAGAACACCCAATTTTGGGACCAGCAACAATAGTAATGGTCCGATTGCATAAATAAGATTAAAATAAAGAAGTGTCACATGGAATGGCACCAAATAGCTGAAAAATAAAGCTGCATAGATCGAATTTCGACAAATCATATAAGTGCCTAAATAAGAGCGCACCAGTTTTGCAACCAACCATAATTAAACACACTGAGATTCTAGTATATGAATACATTGAAATCAGGAGTTTAATTGAGGAGTGGCAGCATAAACTCACAAGCTTACACAGAGTCCAAACTTCAGACATTTTACAAGGTCTAAGGGATAATCTGGTAAGCTTAAACGAAAAGTACAATCTCCAGCTTTATTTACCATCGGCATTAAACGTCGGTAACGTTTGATAAGTCACACTTGACAAACGACCAAATAGAAGACATAAAATTAGTAAACATGGCTCAGACAGTTGTAGAGTTTTTAAAATTAGCCTCGTCACTCTTACCAGAGTTCGATGGAAAGGCCGAAAATCTTCAAAGTTTTCTAGACTCTTTGAATCTATTAGAAACCTTAAAAGGCACACATGAGCTAACAGCCATTAGCCTTATAAAAACAAAGCTAAAAGGCCATGCAAGATATTTAATAAGTAATGAGCAGACAATTGCTGCAATCATTACGCAACTATCAAATGCGGTAAAGGGAGAATTGGTAGAAGTAGTATATGTTAAGCTTCTTATCTGCAACAGAAAAATAAAACGGCTAACCAAAACACCCAAGAGGTGGAAAAACTGGCAAAGGCCCTCGAAGGCGCCTATATCAGTGAAAGCCAATCTCTTGCAAACAAATACAGCACTACAACAGCTGTAAAAGCTATGACCCAAAATTGTTCAATTGATAAGGTAAAACTTATCATGCAGGCAGGCACATTCATAAATATGAATGATGCTAGTTCCAAATTTGTCAATAGCTGCACGGAGATAACAGGTCAATGTAAGACTGTCCTATATTATCGACGAGGTGCAAACAACAATAATAGAGGAGGCCGAGGTAACTTCAACCAAGGTTATAATAGTAACACTGTGAGAATGGAACCCTTTAGGAAACAACCAGTAAATGCAAAGGTTCATTCCATCAATTACAGTCTTAATATATTTGTCACTTTTTATAATCATTCAACTGAAAATAAAGTCACATTCCTTATAGATACTGATGCAGATATCTCACTTTTAAAAATAAAATCAGATAATTTCAAAATTCAAGAAGAAAAAATTATAAACATCCAAGGCATAGGCCAAGGTGTAATAAAATCTCAAGGAACAACTTCAATAGAACTTCAATCAACAAAATATATTATTCCACACCAGTTTCATTTAGTAGATTCCGATTTTTCAATACCGTGTGATGGAATAATAGGCATTGATTTTATTAAGAAATTCAATTGTCAATTAGATTTCAAACCAAGTGAAGACTGGTTTATAATCAGACCTCAAAATTTAAATTATCCAATTTATGTTCCGATAACATATAGTGCTGGCAACAATACAGTTCTCTTGCCAGCCAGATCCCAAGTAAACACAACTAACTTCGACCAAATGGTCAAAGTAAACAAAATCCAATATGAAAATTTACCAGATTACGACATTAATAGCACTAATCCAGAAAATAGAAGCGAACAAGTACTTTCAAAATTAAAGAAAAATTTTCCAGAACAATTCGAAAGTCAACTAACAGAATTATGCACCAAGTATAGTGATGTGTTCGGACTGGAAACCGAACCAATAGCGACAAATAATTTTTATAAACAAACATAAAGACTTAAAGATGATGAATCCATTTATATTAAAAACTCTAGAAGCCCGCATAGCCACGTTGAAGAAATTCAAAAACAAGTAAGAAAATTAATAAATGACAAAATCGTAGAACCGTCTGTATCCGAGTATAACAGCCCACTCTTGTTAGTTCCGAAAAAATCATTACCAAATTCGGAAGAAAAGAAATGACGATTAGTTATTGACTATCGCCAAATCAACAAAAAACTACTTTCTGATAAATTCCCGCTCCCCAGAATTGATGATATTCTAGACCAACTGGGCAGAGCTAAATACTTTTCATGCCTTGACTTAATGTCAGGTTTCCACCAAATTGAACTTGAAGAAAATTCAAGAAATATAACATATTTTTTAACGAGCAATGGCTCTTATCGCTTCACGCGATTACCATTTGGTCTTAAAATAGCACCAAATTCATTTCAGAGAATGATGACTATAGCATTCTCGGGCTTAGAACCCTCTCAGGCATTCCGTTATATGGATGACTTAATGGTGATAGGATGTTCCGAAAAACACATGATTAAAAACTTAACTGATGTTTTTAATGTATGTAGGAAATATAACCTAAAGTTGCATCCAGAAAAATGTTAATTTTTCATGCATGAAGTAACATTCTTAGGCCACAAATGCACTGACAAAGGAGTATTGCCAGATGACAAGAAATTTGACATCATCAAAAATTATCCTGATGCGGACAGCGCGAGACGATTTGTAGCATTCTGCAATTATTATCGTCGATTTATAAAAAACCTCGCCGATTATTCACGGCGCATAACTAGTTTATGTAAAAAGAATGTTCCTTTTGAATGGTCAAGTGAATGCCAAAACGCATTCCAATACCTTAAGGAAAAGCTTATGCACCCCACATTATTACAATATTCTGATTTTCGCAAAGCATTTTGCATTATAACAGATGCTAGTAAACAAGCTTGCGGAGCGGTTCTAACTCAGAACCGTGACGGAATTCAACTCCCAATAGCTTATGCATCTCGTTCATTTACAAAAGGGGAAATCAATAAGAGCACAACAGAACAAGAGTTAGCGGCGATTCATTGGGCAATTACCCATTTTAGACCATATATTTATGGCAAACACTTTACTATTAAAACGGATCACAGACCATTGACATATCTTTTTTCTATGACTAATCCCAGTTCGTAATTAACTCGCATGCGGCTAGAGCTTGAAGAATACGACTTCACATTAGAATACCTAACGGGGAAAGATAATTTTGTAGCAGACGCACATTCGCGTATTAATATAAAAGAACTCAAAGATATGCAACATAAAGTCCTGAAAGTCACTATCAGGCGACAAAGTAGACAAAATAAAAACTTAACACAAGAAAATTATGAACTTCTGCCAAGGCAAAGTCATAAAAATGTATCTAAGCCCAACGTACATGAAGTCATTACAAATGATGAAATACGAAAAGTAGTGACCCTGCGCATAACAGAATCTAAATGTTTACTTAAACATGGAAATAAAATTACCGCAAGAATTGAAGTTAGCGATTTATATACTAATGGAGTTCTCGACCTAGGTCAGTTCTTCCAAAGGGTCGAAAAAGAGGCCGGTATTTTAAAAATCAGCCAACTCAAAGTGGCACCGAGTGAAAAGATCTTTGAATCAGTTTCAATAGATTCTTTTAAAAATATGGGCAATAAAATATTATAATCTTTAAGAGTAGCGCTACTCCAGCCGGTGACCCAAATAAAAGATGAAAAAGAGATCCAACATATACTCTCTACATACCATGACGACCCAATTCAAGGTTATATCGGCATAACAAGAACGCTAGCGAAAATAAAAAGACTCTACTACTGGAAAAATATGACACGTCATATAAAAGAGTACGTACGTAGATGTCAAAAATGCCAAATGTCTAAAACAAAGACGCACACAAAAACTCCTTTGACTCTCACAGAAACACCTGTGAATGCTTTCGATATAGTGATAGTGGATACAGTTGGTCCGCTACCTAAATCGGAAAATGGCAATGAATACATAGTCACATTAATATGTGACCTTGCTAAATATTTAGTAGCTATTCCAATAAAAAGCAGAAGCGCAAATAATGTCGCAAAAACTATATTCGAAAATTTCATACTCAAGTTTAGTCCAATGAAGACGTTCATCTCGGACATGGGAACAGAGTATAAAAACCAGATTTTCACTGATTTATGCAAGTATATGAAGATCAAGAATGTCACCTCTACTGCATATCATCATCAAACATTAGGGAAATGCAGACAAAACTGATTGGGATGTCTGAATTCAATATTTCACTTATTGCTTCAACACGACACCATCAGCAACGCATGAGTATTGTCCATACGAACTAGTATCAGGCAGACTACCAAAACAGTTCATAGATTTAAACAAAACTAATTACATAGATCCTATTTATAATTTAGATGACTATTCTAAGGAAATAAAGTTTAGATTAGAAATAGCATAGAATTATGTTAGAAAAAGCCAAAGCTTATAGGAAATTAGCATATGATGAAAAAACAAAAAACTTTGAATTAAAAGTAGGAGATAAAGTACTTATGAGAAACGAAACTGGGCACAAATTATACCCAGTATATTTAGGACCATATATAGTAGAGAAAATAGAAGATAATGACAACATTTTTATTAAAGATAGTAAAGATAAAAAACAAAAAGTTCATAAGGATAGATTAAAAATTTTTAATGCTTAATAATCCAAAATTTTTTTTATGATTTCGAATTCCAAAAAAAAAACAATAAAAAAATAAAATAAAAATATAAACGAATTATTACAATAAAATTTATCTTTAAACAAAATTTCTATACTTTTAATACTTTTGTATTTTTATATTCCAACATTTTTAAATTTCTTGTTATATCCAAAAATTTAAATTTTTATAAAAAAAAACCTCAATAATTAAGTTCATTTAATAACTACACATGCATAATGTTACGTTATTTCTCTAAAAGGGGAGGTGTAGTGTGTATATGCCCTTACAGAATACCCTGTACTTAAATATAAAGTATGCAGCACTTTGTTGCATACAATAACAATAATATAGTAAACAAGCCCAGAGCCACTTTATGTATTGGCTTTGTCTCATATTACGCAGCGCGGTTCACTAGCCTCACTAGCTGACCGTTTATGCTTACGCTTCATATCCCACGCTCCGTCTGAGCGCATTCCGTTAGCAATATATGTATATGCTCACTAATACAGGCATATGCGAGCTACTCACTCTCCCTCTCTTTTAAGCTGTTAACCAATAACAGCATAAGTATATATGCATATCCATAGGCTCAGCGCACATTTTTAAAGCCGAATAAATTCATTCAGAACATACCCACAAAACTGCACTGACATGCGGATTGTTTCATTCAATTATATTTATGGAGAATACCCAATTCCATTTCTACACGTACATACATTGCTAACTGCAGTGTTTGTAGATCTACCAAGTGCACCAATATAGTCCTTAACCCACTAATGGGTAAGCCAGTGACCTCAGATAGGCCATTACAAAGATTATATGTCGACCTCTTGGGACCATATCCTCTTATAAAAAAGGGTAACATAGGTTTGTTTATCGTGGTAGATCACAGCACGAAGTTTCATTTTCTTTGCCCTCTGAAAAAATTTACAGCTTCCAAAATTACAGAGTGTCTCGAGAATTCGATTTTCTACACCTTTGGTTTACCCGAATCACAGACAATTCGATCAAGTTTCTTCAAAGCATGTTTATCTCGCTTTTGAGTTGAGCATTAATGTACTGCAATATACTCGCCGCAAGCTTATGCAAGCGAAAGATTAAACAGCTCTCTCTTGGCTGCAATCCGAGCTTATCTCGACACAGACCCCAGTAATTGGTATGTGCAGTTCAGTGCAATAGTTGCATTATCAAGAGCTACACTTCACCGGCCAACATATGATGCTGAACGAAAAAGCTAACATTCTGCTTAGAAACCTAAATCTATTAAGCGTCGATGTTTGCCTTAGTCGTATAATTATTATGGGGGAAGGCTAAAGAAAAGATAAGCAAAGCGCACGAAGCTTATGCGAGAATTTATAATCTTCGTTGCCGAAGGGTTCAATTAAAATCAGGCCACTCAGATATTGCGCGAAACTTTACTCAGAGTAACGCGAGCAAAAAGTTCCTGTCGAAACTAGCAACAGTATTTGTGCCAGCTAAAGTTCATAAGAAACTATGTCCCTTTTATTATCAATTAGTTGATCGACATAGCAAAGGAGTTTAACATCTTAAAGACATTCAAATGAAACGTAATTACACCACTTAGTCTATTTTTCAAATAAAAGCTCTTCGAAAATCTTATTCCTATATTTGCGCTGCTAAAAACTTTAGGTGTTACCCTCGCACGTGACTCCCACAGTTTTGAAGATTATTCTTTGGTGGATTTGACGCGTAAGCAGATCATACGATAATGAAGTTAAGCTGAGAAGCGATCGCTGAAAGCTTTTATCACCGTTACAGCTAGGCCTATAAAGGGGACTGACGACCGCGTGCGACAGTCTTCAGCTCAGATTGGCAGCGAACAGACGTACTTCCGTCAATAATTAATTAACAATTAAACAGTGTAATTATTAACACGAAGTCTAAAGCTTAAACAATTATTAAAAAGTAGAGAAAAGGGTGTCTTGATGCAAACGGGCAAGTGGATAAATAATTTAATACTAAAGTAGTGCAAGAGATTGAAGCAGGTGATTATATTAGGTTAGTGTCAATAGGTTGGGGTTTGACCTTTGTTCGATATTATAGCCACATGGCAGGGCTGCTGCCGCAAGCGCTGGTCCATTTTCACCAATCGCTTGATGCATATATTGGCTGGCTGACAAGGCTAGTAAATCGACTCCAAGGAGATTTCGGAACCGTACTCCAGTGCCTTATGTGAGAAAGCTCGATGAATATCATCAAATGTGTCTGGCTATATGCGACGTATTTGAATGGATACCGACATCACAAGTGTTATTCAGACAAACCTATAAAGAAATAAAAATTTAAAATTTAAAACCTTGTCCATTTGACAAGATGTGGCCTCAACACTTACCCTTCCTGCCTTTTCATGGCCAATATTGCTGGCCGATTCCTCGCATACTCAACACAACACAACAAAACAAAAACAAGTAAGAGGTTCTGGTCGGGAGCTCCTGACTAGGGGATACCCTGAACCATCTTCTTTCAACACCAAATGCAGCTCAAGCTACGCGCTCGTTTGCTTTAGTAGTAATAAGGAAAAATTAAAATAAAAACAAAAATTGTTCCCTTGGCAGGGTTCGAACTCGCAACTAACAGCACTACTTGCCTATAATTGAGTTTTAATGCCAATAATTCAGTTTTAATGAGAAAAAACCAATTATAGTAGCAGCACAGAAAACAATACAATCGCAATTGTAATGGTGTTGATAGAATACAAAACAGACGCGCATGAATGTGTGTGTGTACATGTATACAGAAATTCTTGGAATTTGCGCTAACTGATGCTAACACGTGCGCACATAACTTTTGTGTTTCTAAACCGATCTTACTGAAATTTTCGACAGTACATCTTGTTGTAGAATAGAATATAGAATATTTGTGTATTTGCATTATTTGGCTCTTACATTAGTGGGCAATACAAGTTGGTTTATAGCTTTTAGGTGGTAGCGGGAAGGTGGCGATAGCTATAAAATGAAAGATATACAATTCTAGAAGCTACATGTTAAGTTTGGCGACTCCAGCTCTTATTATCTACCAAAATTGCGCAGAACAGGATTTCGATATCGATTTCTATCGATTTCTTGGAAACGGGGCAAGTTATCGAATATCGGAAACAAACTCAACCTGCGCGGGGATTAGGAGGACCTACAGCTAAAATTTAAATTTTCTAGCTCTTATAGGTTCTGAGATCCTTGCGTTCATATATACGGACACACGGACATGGCCAGATCGACGCGGCTATTGATGCTGATCAAGAATATATATACTTTATGAGGTCGCATATGCTTCCTTCTGCCTGTTACACACATTTGCACAAAAACATTATACCCTTTTTACCCATTTTTAATGGGTTGAGGGTATAAAAAAAAGGTTTCCTTGGCAGTGTTCAATCTCGCAACTAACCGCACTACTTGCCGCCGCCCCTACTCAACAGCTACAACAGGCAAAAACAAAAAATCCCTCGGTAGGTCTCGAACTCGCAGCAGACCACACTACCTGCCGCCGCCTCTGCCCAACAGCCACACCAATACTTAAGTCTTAATGAGAATAAAACCAATTAAAATAGCAGCACAGAAAACAATACAATCGCAATTGCAATGCTGTTGATAGAATTCAAAGAAGACGCGCATGAATGTGTGTGTGTACATCTATAACAAAATTCTTGCAATCTGCGCTAGCTGCCACAAATACGTGGGCAGCCGAAACACATATTCTTTTGTGTTTCTTACCCGATTTTTATGAAAATAGTTAAGCCGATTGAATTAATAATTGCCGTGATGTGGCAGAAGAGCGTGTGCAGCGAATCGAAATCTAAAATGGAAGAGCCTACAGAGCGATAAAAGTGGTTCTTAGCAGTCTTCACAGCGTCATCCCATATTCCGCCAAAGTGCGGAGAGCGAGGAGGGATGAACAACCATTCAAAGTCGGATAGGCAAAACTCGTGAACAGCCTTGACATTCTCATCACTCAAGAACAGGCGGCTCAGATATGCTAGTTCGTTCTTGGCACCTACGAAGTTTGTCGCATTGTCAGACCAGATCCTTGAAGGTCGAGAGCGAGTCAGGATGAAACGTTTTAGGGCGTTTAGAAACGATGTTGTGGACAAGTCCTTTACAAGCTCTAAGTGCACCGCCTTTGTAGCGAAGCATATGAACAGACTGATATAGCATTTCACTGGTGGCCTGTCGCGCACTTCGTTCTTGTAGTAAAATGGTCCACAGTAATCAACGCCAGTGACCATAAAGGGATACGATGTATCAAGACGATCAGCTGGTAGGTCTGCCATTATATGCTCGGCCAATCGTGGCTTGGCACGAAAACAGATTATGCATTTGGCAACAATACTGGAGACTGTTTTTCGACCGCCAATGGGCCATACTGGAGCCGAATCGAAGACAATAAAGCGCGAGGTCCAGCGTGTAAGTTTCGTTTATGAAAGTGAACTATGAATGCTCGCGTCACAGGATGCTGACGGGGCAATATAATCGGATGTCGCGCTGAGAAGTCCAACGACGAGTTTTTCAGCCGTCCACCGATGCGGAGTAGGCCGAAGTCGTCAAGGAATGGTGCAAGAGAGGCCATTGAGCTAGACGGTTTGACATGCCTTCCTTCCTTCAATGCCTTGTAGTCATCGCTGAGAGTAGCCATTTGCACTGACCGCAGCAACCAATGTGTGCCATGATGCAAGTGGTCAACAGTTAGTTCAGCTCCTCGGATTCGATTTAAAAATTTGTAAACATAAGCAAAGACCCGCTGCAGCTTGGAAAACGAATTGATGAACTTGCAACCAATCGAGAGATCCGGTTGCGCTGCAGTTCCGAGGAGTACCTTGTGTCGAAGTTCTGGTAAGGATTAGACAGGTACACAGGAGGCAGGCCACTCTTCCTTTCCCTTACTGAGAAAACTCGGACCATGGGCCCATAACCGGGAGAGCTCACTAGGCAGCGCTCCTCGTGAAATTATATCCGCCGTGTTTAATTCAGTGGGAATATGATGCCACTCCATACCAGTACTGAGCTCTTGGATGGTTGCGACTCGATTGGCCCCGAATTCATTGAATTTCGAAGCATCATTGCGAATCCAAGCCAAAGTCACGGTAAAGTCTGACTAACAGTAATACCGACAATCCAACACTTTCATTTGGCATATTTCACTGAGAATTTGTGCCAATAATGCATCTCCGCAGAGTTACAGCTTTGTTACAGTCATGGTTTTCACGGGCGCGTATAAGAGACGTACGCTAGTGTTGCCATGGCACTTTGAGACTCAGGCTGGCATCACAAAATCCGTAAATCTCCACTGTACTGTCTTATGAGAGTGCCCGACGGCTATACTGGAACTGCTGAGTATACTCCAAATGAGCGCAGAAGTTGACCCAGGCTGTGCTTAAGTGTACGAGCAGTACACTCATCCCAGTCCAGGTTTTCTCTCCAGAGATCAAGCATAAAAATTTTAGATTTTGTTATTACGGGACCAACAAGACCAAGAGGATCGTAAAAGCGAGCAATTGCTGATAGTATTGACCGTTTTGTCAGTCTGGAGGGCGGCCTCAGTGGAGAGAAGGAAAAAATGAAACAGTCTGAAGCGGGATCCCAAACGAGGCCTAACGTTTTAGTGATGTCACTGCCATCGTCGAACTTAAGCAGCGATTCTCTATCCTCTTCCGGTATGTTTTGGAGTACAGTGTCGCTAGAACACCATTTTCGCAGCTTAACGTTTCCCTTGGCGAGTAGTCCAGACGTTTGCTACAATATCTTAACTACTTCTTGAACAAAGTTACCACCAGAAATGAGATCATCCACGTAGAAGTCTCCTTTAATACTGTCAGAGCCAACAGTTGGTGCATAGATCGCACTGAGAGATGCTGGTTTTGTGCCGTAGGTGACGAAGTCGAATTTGTAAATCTGCATCTTCTGATGCTGAGATTTGATTGAAAATAACTGTTTCGGTTGGATGGTAGGACCTGCCATCAGTGCATCATTCAGCGGTCTAGTTTTCTTTCTAAGGAATCGACGAAGCGCCTGTTGATAGGATATGTGCAGCATTCCAATTCCCAAAAACGACGGATTAATTCATCAAACTGTGCATTCCGCTGCAGATGCGAGTCTACCAGCAGATCTGGATTCACCATTGAGCCACGAGTGATGATTTGCCTGCATGTGAAGCACCTCCCGTAGATACCCAACCAAGGCGAGTCTTTTGCAATATCGGCAGTCCGGCAGCTAGTTTAATCTGGCTGACGCATAGCAAATCTTAGAACAGACTGGCTCCAATCAACATGTTGATTTTCTGAGATTTAAAGAATTCAGGATCAGCTAGTTGTATATTTGATGGAATGTTCCATGATGCAGGGTCAAGAGTGAAGGCTGATTATCGGTGATGGATGGTGCAATCAACGCCGGGATGCATGTGGAGTACTCCGACACTCGAGATTTGACATTGATGTTGACAGAAAAACCATCGGAGGCAAATGCTGTATCACCAACGCCAGAGACGATTGCTGTTGATTTGAATTTGCGCAGCTGGAGCTGATGAGCAAGACGAGAGGTGATAATGTGCAACTGCGACCCAGAGTCGAGCAACGCACGGCAGGGCACCAAGGAGCCAGCGTGATTTTTCACATTGATGACGGCAGTGGCAAGCAGGACAACATCGTGCTTGAGATGCTGGGCGATATTGAGTGGCGAAGATAAGATTGCCGCCAAGGTGTTTTGGGATGACGAATAAGTTTCGATATCTTGAGCATTGTGTGAGCTAGAAGCAGCGATGTGACTGCTTGGGTTGCCAAGATGCAACAAACTATGAAGCTTGCTTCAACAAACTCTGCAAGCGCTGGAGCCGCAGACTCTCAGCTGTTGTCTCCTTTGCAGGCAGTTTAGGCACAGCGCATGCCGATTGGCCTCGTTAGGGCGCCGCGAGGGCGAAAAATTTGGGAATTGCAAACATTTATAAATAGAGTGGCCTGCGATTTCACAAAATACACATGCACTCGTTCCATTCCTAGTCACTACAAACGTTCTTCTACTACTGTTGTTCTGGCCCACCTGGGAGCTAGGCGTGTACATTGCCGTAGCGTGATCCGCATTTTCCAGCCAACGCCTCTCGATGAAGGTTGTAAGCCGCTCACGTGAGCGCCCAGCTAGCTTGCGTAGCGTTATCTAGTTTTGCAGCAACGTGTGTACTATGACGCAACCGGCGATCGATCGATTTTAATGCACGTAGATGAGAGTTGACCTTATCTGAAAATTCGCGCAGTTGTGTCGTCGCCCTTATCCACCTTTCTCAAACCCAAAATTTCAGCGATGTGTGAAAAATAAGACGCTTGTTATTAAAACGCTTATCAAGCAGTTCTAAAGCGGCAGCATAAATAGCGTTTGACATGCTGGAGTTTTTCAATGTTAGTCAAATACGGATTCTTGTCAATGACCGTGGTGAACATGTCGATTATTTAAATTCGTAATCTTTATTTTAGGAACAGCAGCCTGGGTTGCAACCGCCACTTGATTACCTGATGTCGCCAACGATTAACGAGGATTTCGCTATGGCGTTTATGAATAACATTATGAAGCAGTTGCGCAAGCAAACGGCTCACCACTGTTGTGCTTAAATTGATAAATTGTTTGTTGAGGCGCGCAGCACTTAACGAACAACTTGACCTTGTGAAGGTACACGAACGAAATTATAAATAAAGTAAATACGAAGAGAACGGAGTATAAGAATCTCATAGGGGTTACCAAATGTGTAGTTGCAAGCCTTTTTGATTTGTTTTCAAATGTACTTACTGCCGCGCAGGGCACTTATTAGAATTTATAAGTTTTTATATTGTTGACTGGCAGCCATCTCGAATTAGTTGTGACGAGGTTGCGATCATACGAAAAACTAATATGACAATATATAAAGCGAACGAAACGAAACTCCAATAAGACGCTCGCCGCTTAGAGCGATGGGCAGCGGGAGTCAATTCAAAGTAAAGCAATGCAGAAAGCAAAGGGGTAACGAAAGAGAGTGGGCAGCAAGTTACAAGGAGCGCGCAAAACTATTTGCTCTTAGTCTGTAATTATGATTTTTATCTTCTGCTGTTGACTGCTGCCCGTAGCCGTCGATGTTGTCACTGCTGTTACTTGACCAAACACTTGGAAACGGGGCAAGTTCCCTTGGCAGGGTTGGAACTCGCAACTAACCGCACCACTTGCACCACTTAAAATAGCAGCACAGAAAACAATACAATCGCAATTGAAATGCTGTTGATAGAATTCAAAGCAGACGCGCATGAATGTGTGTGTGTGTACTTGTATACAGAAATTCTTGGAATTTGCGCAGCAGCTATGATGCTAACACGTGCGCACATAACTTCTGTGTTTCTTAATCGATCTTAATGAAATTTTCGACAGTACATCTTATTGTAGAGTAGAATAAAGAATATTTGTGTATTCTCAAAAATTCGATTGAATATAAATTGTGGCCTAAATTGATGGGCAATACAAGTTGGATAATTTACTTGATTTATAGCTTTTAGGTGGTAGCGGGGATGTGGCGATAGGTATAAAATGAAAGATAATTGATATATGTATATATACTATTCTTGAAGCTACATGTAAAGTTTGGTGACTCTAACTCATATTATTTGCCGAACTCGCCCAAAAAATAGGATTTCGTTATCAAATATCGGAAACAAACTCTGCGCGGGCACTAGGAGGACCTGCAGCTAAAATTTCAATTTTCTTGCTCTTATAGGTTCTGAGATCCTTGCATTCATACATACGGACGGACGGACAGATGGGCAGACGGACGGACGGACAGACAGACGGACATGGCTAGATCGACTCGGTATTTATATATATATTATGTTTCCTCGGTATTGTTCGAACTCGCAACAGATCGAACTACTTGCCGCTACCTCTACTCAACACCCACTCCAATAATTGAGTCTTAATTAAAACAAAACGAATAATAATAGCAGCACAGAAAACAATACATTTGGAATTGCAATGTTGTTAATAAAATAAACAGCAGACGCTCATGAATGTGTGTGTGTACATCTAAACAGAAATTCTTGTAATTTGCGCTTGCTGCCGCTGATACAAGGAACGCCAAAACACGGTTTCTTTAAAACCTTTGAAACTTTGTGTTTCTCAACCGATCCTGATGTAATTTTCTACAGTACATCTTATTGTACCATGGAGTATTTGGGTATTTATATTTATAGCTTTGAGATAGTAACGGGGAGGTGATGATAGCTATAAAGTGAAGCTAGAAGCTAGATGTCAAGGTTGGTGTTGCCATATTGAGCTTTTTCAATAGCTTTCACAAATTGAAATAAATAACTTTATTTTATTTTTTGTATTGCAATTTATTTATATATTTATTATAAGTTACGATACGCAGGCAGACCCGAATTGGTCTGTTTTTATTATTTAAGAACACTGGGTTTGTAGGCAAGCGAACCCGAATTGGTACGTGCCGGTTTAAGCGAAGCGACAATTGCGACTAATTAATATGTTTTTATAATGCAAGTGGCTGATGTTTTCCAAATGCACGAAGCGAACGAACTTAATTAGCCTCGACGCACAGCATCGAGGCCCTCGCAAAAGGTAATGTTAGGGCAATAAATGATCGTTACAGCGAAGAGCGCCAGCTTAATGTAAATAATCTTAAGAGCGAAATTTAAGCAGTTGCCTTGCAGAGCAATTATTACAAGATAAGAAGACGATGCATATCAGTGGCGAAGTCGCTCCAGCTGTTTTGGCTGCGTAGACAAACAGTTGGTGTATCTTGCTCTAATTATTTACCAAATTGTTCAAAAAACAGGATATCGATATCGATTTTTATCTATTACTTGAAAACGGGACAAGTTTTCGAACATCGGAAACAATCTCGATCTGCGCGGGCACCAGGAGGACCTACAACTAAAATTTCAAGTCTCTAGCCTTTATAGGTTCTTAGATCCTTGCGTTCATACATACGGACGGACAGACAGATGGACTTGGCTAGATCGACTCGACTATTGATGCTGATCAAGAATATATACACTTTATGGGGTCGGAGATGCTTCCTTCTGCCTGTTATATACAATTGCACAATTACATTATACCCTTTTTACCCATTTTCAATGGGTTCAAGATATAATTAGTCGATAGATAATAGAGTCAATCAGCATTAGTAACAGTCCTTTTGTCCTATAAATATACTTAGCAATGGAAAGGTTGTGATATTGTGATGCACGTCGATATTTATCTATATACTTACAATTAACTTTCTTTTTACAAAGGCAACAATGATACACATGATACTTTATGTGGTAAATCTGTTGAATATAAATATTTACGATTGACATTGTATTGATATCAAACCTATTGCCAGCGTGAACAAAAAGTTTTCTTCATTCAAATTATTTTGGTAATTGTAAGTTATTTTGGAACAAGATTTAGTTTATAATTATTATTAAATCATAATTGCTGTGGTAGGGAGGGTAGAGACGATTGACAACTAACACGAACATCCCTCTTTTAGGCAATATGGATCCTTAGTTTTGTGGTGTTTGTCGGATCTGGATTTTTTGAAGCGAACTCCATATTCTTCATGTCAGCGTATCGGTGTTGATGCTGATAAGAGAGGAAAAACTGCCGACTATGGCAAACTAATTTGAGCAAAAGTACGCTCCCGAAACCAACGGACCGTGTCCGAACGTGAACCACTATAGGCGAAAACGCCAAAGAAGCTTGTAAACGTGGACACTCCACGTGAAAGGCAGTGACTACTGCCACCCCGTATACATGCCACCGTATATACTACTGACCTTTTTGGAGAATGCCTCATATATCTGGTCACCAAAATATTATATTCACCAAAGCAGAATTAAATCTGTGCAGAGACAATTCAGGTTTTTTGCCCTTCGTGATTTAGACTGGAATCTTCATGTGCGGGGATCGTCATACTCCAGCAGACTTCCGAAGACTAATCTTCCTTCTTTAATTAGTCGTAGAATGGCGCTTGGTGTAATATTTATTCATAAGTTAATAACGGGTGAAACGGAGTCTTCTGGGTTGAATAGCCAAATAAACTTTTCTCTCCCTATTAGACTAACTGTTCAACTAACTATGCCTTGCATGAGCCGTTCAGAGTCCTCTGAGATGATTATTTTAAGCATTATAGAGTATTCTTCTCGGAGATTTCTCTTCCTCTTAAAAAGTCATCTTTTCTAAACTATTTATCAAGTCGATAGTCTTAGGATATAGCCTTAGATTGTATTCGCTTTTAAACTTCGCGAGAACTGTCATAAGTTACACGACTGCGCCCCTCGGTTGGTTGGCTCTTTAAAACCTAGCTTATGCGCCTAATACATTTCTTTCATTTGTAGATAACATCTGGCGGGTGCTGGCATTTAAACTATCCTTTGATCCGAGTGCCAAAATAATAATCATGTATTTACATATGTATGCATGCACAAAAAAACGCACTTTACACAGACTATGGCACTAGATAATTATTAGGAACCGTATTTGTGAAAACGTCAGTCATACAGTAAGTGTTGTGAACTTCGGCTCAAAGCTCTTTATGTAAATTCAAAAACAAGCGTTTTCTGGAAATTTACGACAGGATGTAGGGCTTGAAAATATGCTTGAAGCAAATTGGACAAAACTTAAAAATTCGCCCGAAAAATGTTTGAATCGCATTTTCCAACGAGGATACTTGAATTCGGCGAAAAATATGAAACACGTCTCCAATGAATTTTTTTTAATGAATTTTCATAAAGAGCTTTGGAAATTAATTTTAACCGTTATTAACAACTCGGACCCCCCTGGATTAGATGCTGCACATCTATGTGTCAATTGGCCTACGAAAACAGATAGTTTTCACAATTGAAATTTATTTTTTGTAGATGAGGATGTCACGGCGAGCTTAATGAATATTTGTGATGTTTGTGGAAACAATTATAACTCCAAGGCGCATAAGACCCGGCAAATAATTGAACAATTTCTGCTACAAGTTAACCACTGTCTCCCGGCATCTGCTGACCCAGCGGTGACCGGAGACATGCGATGTCATGCGACATGGATGTCTCGCATGTTGCCAGCCGCGACGACCATCCGACACCATGCACAAGGCGCTAACGCTGCACTTTTGGGGCAGCGATGGCGGCTCCGCGGCAGCACTGGTTCGCAGCAAGCTTAAGTTCACTTTATTATATAACTTAAAGTTAAGTCCTATATATTTGATACGAAGCACTGCTTCCGAAATATATTGCTCCGGCATTAGCCGTTTTAACTTGTAATTACAATTGTTTCATTACTGTGCCAACGTAAACATCATAATCATCGATCCATCTGGATCGGTAGCAGCATCGCCTGTATTGACGACGTGGGACTACGAAACCACCCACAGGTAGGCGAAACTTGCTAATTTACACACTGCAGAAATTATGGTAGTGGTATGGCCCATGAATACACACAATGGCAATCGACTTAATAATTGCAAGTTTTGCCCAGTCTCCTTCACAGATCCCTTCTCTTATATAAACTAATTAGTGATATCCAGAGCATACAAACCTAGCAGCACCCTTCCGACATAACTTTCGTGATCCCTTAAAACCATAACCTATTCGGACAGTTTTAAATTCCACAAGATACTATAAAATTGAATCACAACGATAAAAATCAATTAAATATTTCGAATTAAGAAGACATATAATCTCCCAAGACTCACTTCAAATTGTATATACACTGTTTTGTTCATCGGCTTGGTTTTTTTTATTTTAAGCAAAATAGGTCCCCACAGTAAACAAAAAAATAAGAATATAAACTTTAAATATATCATTTAGGTCATTTAAGTTTTTAATAAATATAAATATATCAGATTCCTCTTATTATGCCTGACTGGATGAAAAAATACATGCTGGAGCATTTGAATGTGTGTGCCTTTTGCTACCACAGGTACAAAGGGCACACAATTGAAGAAAATATCTCTGGCTTGTGGACAAACGCCGTGATCTACTTGTGCGCACATCCGTACAACACAAACATATGTATGTTTGTAGATGACACAGCCATCTTATCAAGAAATGAATGTGTCTACGAAGCTACCGACGTCCTGCAGCAATATCTTCACAAATTTGAAATGTGGGCCAAGCGCTGGAATATTGGCATTAATTTAAATAAATGCGCCAATGTGACCTATGCGCTACGGAGGGACATGTGTCCGGGAGTATTCTTGCGCGGTCAATTGGTGACGCACTTCAACAGCCACAAATACTTAGGGGTGCACTTAGACAGACGCTTGAACTTTAACAAGCACATCACAAGTGTCTCTGTAACCCTAAAGAACAGAATAGGAAAACTAAGATGGCTTCTGAGCAGTATAAATGCGTTGTCATTAAAAAATAAAGTAAAAATTTATAAGTCCTGCATAGCTCCCGCCTGGCGTTATGGTATTCAGGTATATGGCATTGCTGCAAAGTGCCGTCTAACAAAAATCAGGGTGCTCCAAGCAAAAACGCTCCGTAATCTGTCTGGTGCCCCCTGGTATATGAGAACTTCCGACCTGGAAAATGACCTAGGACTGCCCAAAATCGGGGACGTAATAAATATACAGGCCGCAAATTATATAGCGCGACTGAGAAATCATCCTAATCGTCTGGCTAGGCTTCTTCTGAATAGGCGTAGAATTGGAGGACTCCGAACGCGGAGGAGACTGCGAAGGTCTCACCCAATAGATCTCCCAGATCGATTTATATAGTCGCCACTGTAAATTTGTATATTAGACTTACCAGTAGAATAAGTAGTTTGTAAATATTCATTTAAATTTAATTTAATTTGTTCCTGATAATAACAGAAAAATTAAAATAAAGCAAAACTTAATAATAAAAACCAAATAAACAAAAGAAAAGAAGGATGATTCACTTAGGAATAGGGCCAGATCGGGAAGATCACGTAAAAAAAACTGAGGAAATTTATAGAAAAGATTCTGCTAACACCAAAAGCAGTGTCTTTTGAGCTCAAAGAGCACCGTAAAATATCAATAAGTAGATTTTTCTAATTACATATGTATATACAAACAAGTTAACAACTAAGTATTATTATGTACAATGTATTGCCCTAGCAACTAAGTAGTTTCATATAAACAATGCTGACGCGCCAGAACTAAGTTCAGCGCTCTGCGCTAAGAACGGCCAGTAGTGGTAAGCTGACACTTCAGATTCGAAGTGCCGCGCTGCGCTGCATGGAATGCTGAGTCGGCTTGCCGACCATGCTTTGATGGCGTGATGCATCGAGGCTTAGGGTACTTGTACATTTTGTTTGTCCTCTGTACTTTAGTTTTATATGAACAGCGCAAAGCATGAGTCGCTATAAGAAATATTCTGGCAGGCCAGCAATAGAAGCTAGTAAGCTTCACAACATATGATATATGGCATGACCCAAGTGTGTTAAAGTAAACTTACATCAGTCGCCAAGTATAAGTGCATTACATTTTTGTCATTGCATACTTTCGGCGGATAAAAATTTTCTGCTGCATACCCAAACAATAAATAAATATTGCACACTTTCGGCGGAAAAAATGTTTCTGTTGCATACCTAAATAATAAATAAATATTGCATACTTTCGCTATAATTAAATTTTTTAGTGCATATCCTAAGGTACTGCTTTTTATTTTCATTCCACCTCTTGCGCGACATACCGCATTTGTTTTTATTTAATTAAATGTCGCTAATCTACTCTCATCGAGAACGGTTGAGTCGTGCATAGACAAAGCAAGTGCTGATCTATTGTGCAATCTACATAAGGGTTCTAAAATAGCACAAACCGCAAATTTCGGACGCTGCCACGTGCAGTGTCGGCAGTTTGACAGCAACAGAACACACGTGTAGTGCGACAAGACTGCACTCGCTGCCCGTTTGGGCAGAACATTACCCCTCTTTCTGCGCGCAGCCGCACAAGAGGGGCAATAAACGCCGCGCTCATCAGCTAAGTAACACAAATCAAATTAAAATGGATGATAACCTTTTTTCTAACTCTCAGCTTAGTAATAAGCAGATTGATTATGAATTAATGCGCCGATTAGCTGGGAAATCACCATTGGAGATCAGGACAGAGTTTTTTAACCGCCTTTTGTGCACTGATACTCAGAACATCAGCACAGTAACCACAACACTAACATTTACTAGTGCTTCTAGTAATCCTACATACACCACGGCAACTGCGGCAACTGCTGCAATCAGCAGTATGAGCCCTGGCGGGTGCATGGATAAACATGGAGCTTGTGGCAGCCAACACTCCTTAGACATTGCCGCTCCTACACTCGGTGGAGCTGCTACAAAATTGGTGGCAATTCAAAAAAAAAAGAAAAATAAGAGGAAGAAATCTTTATCTCCCAATACAACCGTTTTGAGGCCGAACAAAGATTTGAAGCTGGTCTCACCGTCAGCATCAACCAGCATGGCAAACTCTAGCAACAGGTTTGCCTTGCTAGACATGGATATGGTCATGGATGTTACCAGTGGAAGCCATGTTGACGAAAGTTCCAGAGTTACAAATAAAGGTCCTACTAGACCTTCTGAGGCTGCTCATCAGAATATTACTAATGATAGTACTGATGCAAGGGACACAGCCAACAACCCACATGACCTTAATGACCTTAATGATCTCTTTGAACTCGTTATGGAGGTCACTAGCCTAGATAACGTGGCAGTCAAAGTCAGCCAAGGAGAAACAGCCAGAATATTTCCCAAAGACAGTGACACTTACAGAGCTATTGTTAAGCATTTTGATAGTATTGGTATTGAGTTTCATAAATACCAATTGAAGGAAGAGAAACCCTACAGAATTGTAGTAAGGGAGCTTCACCATAGCACTTTAAACCACGAAATTATTTCCAATTTTAAAAGAAATGGATTTTATGCTCTGCAGGTACATAACCCAAGATCAAGGATTAACAAAGGCGAAAAGCTTAATATATTCTTCATTAATATTAGGCCATGCACTAAAATTAATGAAATATATGATATCAAAACACTTTGCCGACAAAAAGTGAGTATAGAAAGGATGCGCAAAACATCTGAAATCGCCCAATGCACACGATGCCAGGAATACGTTTACACCGCCAAATACTGCCGTCGTCACCCCAATTGTGCACGATGTGGTGAAGATCATCTCACCAAGTTATGCGGACGTTCCCAAGATGAACAGCCTACTTGTATCCTCTGTAGTGGGAATCATATGGCAAGCTATAAAGGATGCCAGTGGTACCAGGAGTATCTTAGACGATCAATGTTCTCTGCAATGAAGCAACAGTCTTCCACGTTGCCATCCAGACAGATCAGCAGGGATAAAAATCAATCTAAGAAGATACAACCACAACGAAAACAGCAGCAGCAACAACCAACTCGACAGCAGCAAACACAACAAATGCCTAACAATTCTAGCGTCAATAATGGAGGCAAGTCCTATGCCTCAATAGCAAGAAACGGCAACGAACCTGCCCAGCGCCGTCTACATGATCTTCAAGCGCAACTACCAAGAGAAAATATTATGCAGCAACAGCACCCAGTTGACGTTCAGTCACTATTGGAACAACAGCAACAGCAATATTTGAAATGGCAACAACAGCTGCAACTACAGCAGCAGCAGCAATTCCTCTTATGGCTTCAGGAGCAGCAACGGGAACAACAACAACAAAACAAGCAAAACAGTCAACAACTAGAACGGCTTGAGAAAATGGTTCATGAAATGGACAACATGATAAAGCAATGGACTGGGGATACATCGACTTGCCAGCTCTATAAAAACGCCTCAGCTTCACAATGAATTCACTCAAGATCCTTATCTGGAATGTCAATGCTCTTCGCGGACAACAGCAACGTCGATATTCTCTTCTTAAATGAGATCAGACTAAACCGAGGGGAAACAGTCAATATATACGGGTATACCTTTTATCCAGCTTACAAGCTAGCAAGTCACAATCACGGCGGCGGAGGAGCGGCGGTATTCGTGAGGAGTTCTCTCCGCCATTTTCCACAAAGAGTCATTGAAACGCGAACCATGCAAATGTCTTCAATAAAAATTGCCCCAGGTTTGGGAGACATGGTATATAGTGCCATATACTGTCCACCAAGGAATAGAATTGAAGGCCAAAGGTATCTGATTGGTGGAGACTGGAATGCGCGACATTGACTGTGGCGAGATACCTACAATTCACCCAGGGGCCGGGAACTAGCCGAAGCCATTACAGCCAGAGGAGCTAATATTCTTGCAACAGGATCACCAACTAGATGTCTATATGTGTCCAGACACACACCTACTTGCATTGATTTCGCATTATACCATGGGATACTGGATTCTCAAGTAAATATCTGCCAAAGCTGGGACTTGGACTCTGACCATATAGCCCTTGTAAATTTGCAAACAGATGGTTCCAATGTCAGGCCAAGCCCTCGGTTAATCACCAACTGTACTGACATCATGGCTTTCAGACAACATCTTGAATGCTCCATTCAATTAAATTCGACTCTGGACTCTGGAGAAGACATTGAGAACGCGGTAGATTTTCTAACAGAAAATATACATAGAGCTGCTACTGCCACAACCCCACCCAATCCTGATTCACGCCCCATTAGTTATGGCATTGTTCTCACGAGGGTAGCTAAACATCTAATTAGAACAAAGAGGCGCCTCCGAAGAAGGGCAATTCGATCTCAAGATCCTTGGGACCGAATTTTATGGAATCGAGCAGCAAAACAGCTACGTCTCCTCTTAAGGGAACTCAGAAGTGATTTCTTCGAGCAAAAACTGGCTTTCATGGACTACACCGTTGATGCGAACTACTCTCTATGTAAATGCACAAAATCGCTTAAACGACAACCCTTTAGACAGGTTCCTGTCCGATGTCCTGGTGGCGAACTTGCTAAAAACCAAAGGGAACAGGCTAATGCTTTCGGACACCATCTAGAGGCTCGTTTCACTCCTTACGACTCTGCTACGATAGAGCAGACCAGGGAGACCAATCAGAATCTCCAGACCCCACTGCAGATGTCCCTGCCTATTGAGCCTATAAGGATTCAAGAAATAACTGAAGCGATCCAGTTATTGCCGAAAAATAAGACTCCGGGAATCGATAGGATTTATAATGCTACGTTGAAAGCCCTGCCTACAAGAGCGCTCCTCTATATTGTATTAATTTTTAATGCTATTATCAGACTCCAAGTGTTCCCAAAGCAATGGAAATTAGCAGCGATTCTGATGATTCACAAGCCAGGATAACCAGAAGCTGATCCTGAGTCGTATCGGCCAAAAAGTCTCTTACCCTCCCTGTTTAAATTATGGGAGAGGACTATTGCCAATCGGATTACTGCCATAATAAGCCAATGCAATATCTTGCCGGATCACCAATTCGGCTTTCGAGAGGGACATGGCACTGTGGAACAAGTTCATAGATTGGTGAAACACATCATGCAGGCTTTTGACGACCTAGAGTTCTCCAACGCTGTCTTCATTGACATGCAGCAAGCGTTCGACAAGGTGTGGCACGATGGATTACTGTGCAAAATAAAAAACCTTTTACCTGCACCGAATGGTCTTTTATGGTCATATCTGGTCTGCTGCTCTTTTCCTTGTATACTTCAGATATACCCAGCCCCACCTCTCAACATATGGAAGCTCCTTCTTAGGCTATTATTGCGACATATGCTGATGATATCGCAATCATTTATAATTCCAAAAGTCGCGTAAAAGCAAGTAATGGACTACAAGGATATCTTGATAATCTCGCAGCTTGGTGCAAACGGTGGAATTTGAAGGTTAGCCCGCTCAAAACAATAAACCCATGTTTCACTCTCAAAAGGCTGATGCATACCCCTCCAATCCAGCTAGAGAGAGTTACCCTGGAGCAGCCGTCACAAGCCAAGTATCTCGGCATCACCTGGGACAAGCGCCTTACCTTTGGACCACACCTCAAAGCTACGGTAAAAAAAATGTCCAATTATAAACGTAAACAGGTATTGCAGAATCGGGTTCTACGTCAGATAACCAACTGTCCCTGGTACGTACGCGGCTCCACGCTCCATAAAGACCTCAAACTGCATACAGTCGAGGAACAGATTGCAAGGCACACAAGCAGATACAGCGATAGATTGCTGAGACACCGCTCCCTGCTCGCAAGAGGACCACTCCCTGCCCGAGCTTTAAGGCGACTTAAACGGCAAGGTTTTGCCAACACGATTGGACGACAGTAAGACTACCTGCATCTTAAATCTAAATACAGCGGTTTGGGGTTCGGTTTTTAATAACATTTGCCATCCATGTGTTGTAAAGGTACTAAATTATGATTGTACAGGTTCTACACTTAATAGATATAAATAAAAAAATCTTTTGTGCGACAAGTTCGTAATTCTGCCAATCATTTGTGTTCAGCGAAAGAATATTTGTGTAGTGCCAACCAACAGCCAATGAGTTGGGCAGGTGCTTATAGGGACGTGAAACGTGAATACGATAGCGAGGATAGTAGGTTATCGGAACAAGTTGGTCAGGGAATAGATCAACCATAAACAAGTACCCTGGAAGATAACACCATGGACCCCACACATATCCAAGCACTCATTGACAATGCCGTCAGACAGGCATTGGCACAGCAGCAATCTCAGTTACAGTCCCAGATAAATGCGTTAGTAACTCAAGTGCAGAGTTTGCAGGTGGGAACAAAGTATCTGTGAGGCCTGATGTCAGGTGTGATATTCCACTTGACGTAATCAAGTCTGTGCCGGAGTTCACTTGCTCTGAAAATGACTACGTAGAATAGAGGCAATCGGCCCTATCTGCGTACGACCTGTTCAAACCCTACAACGGCAGCGCTACACATTACCAGGCTGTTGCTTTCTTGAGAAACAAAATCAGGGGCGCAGCTGGAGCCCTCCTTGTGTCATACAATACTGTGCTAAATTTTGATGTCATTTTGGCCAGACTGGATTGCACATACTTCGATAAAACATCGTTGCGCTTGCTCAAGAAGGCCTAGAAATGGTCAGACAGGGCGATATGCCCCTCATGCAGTATTACGACGAAGTCGAAAGGCAACTGACACTGGTGACCAATAAAATTGTTATGTCACATGAGCAGGAGGGCGCCGATTTGCTCAACGCAGAAGTTAGAGCCGACGCCCTGCATGCCTTCATTTCGGGTCTTAAAAAATCGTTCAGAGCTGTGGTTTTCCCTGCACAGCCCAAAAACCTACCTTCTGCTTTGGCTCTGGCCAGAGAGGCAGAGTCAAGTATTGAGAGGAGCATGTTCGCGAATTCATACACCAAAGCTGTGGAGGAGCGAGCTCAAGGGGCTGAAAACAGCAAGGGTCGTTCCCAGAATAAGCCAGGCAGGTATACCAAGGAAGAGCATAACCAAGATAGGACCCCCTCTTTGTTAAGCGCCAAAAGGGCAACGCCCAGGAACAGGTTAACAAAGAAAATCAAGCGCAGGCCCCACAGCCGATGGAGGTTGACTCATTCTTCAAGTTTAGGCAGCGTACCGATTATAGTAAACGTCAGGCCAATGATTCGAACGCCGCTAAGCGGCGTAATTCCTCAGACCATTCGACAGGCCCGAGACGACTACGTGTTAATAACGCTGTCCAAGAGGAGTCCAAAGAACTCAAGGCAGAGGTCGAAAAGGCGGTGAAAGCGGCTGTTGAAGAAATCGATAGTGACAATGAGTACGCCCCGAGTGAAGACTCAATTCATTTTTTAGGGGGCAATCCTGGTTGCCGTTCATCGAACGACGGTTGACTGGGAGAACATTAAAAATGCTAATCGACACAGGCGCGGCGAAAAATTATGTCAAGCCCGTAAAGGAGCTAAAGACCATAATGCCGGTCGGCAAAACATTTTCGGTGAACTCCATACACGGTTCCACCCAGATTAAGCAAAAGTGCCTGATGAACATTTTTTGAGGCACACTTCCCCATTTTTTCTACTAGACACTCTCAGCACGTTTGACGCTATTATAGGCTTCGACTTGTTAACACAGGCCGGAGTTAATCTAAATCTATCAGTGAACACTCTAGAATACCAAGGTACCTCTGAAAAACTACAGTACTACAACTGTGCTGATGTTAATTTCACCAAAGGAACCTAGGAACATGATCATTAAGAGGAAAAAAGCTTTTTCAACAGCTAACGAAGCCCTACCCTTCAACACCGCTGTCACTGCTACGATTCGTACAGTAGACAATGAGCCGGTGTACTCCAGAGGCTACCCAAACCCTATGGGTGTCAAGGTCAGGTCAAGGTCAGACTTTGTCAACAACGAAATCAAACAAATGCTGAAAGACGGCAATATCAGGCCCTCAAGGTCCCCCTACAACAGCCCGACTTGGGTTGTTGATAAAAGAAGGCACAGAAAAAGCACACAAAAGGCTTATGGTAACCAAAACAAAAGGTTGCTCATCGATTTCCGGAAACTGAACGAACGAACCATCCCAGACCGTTACCCAATGCCCAGCATTCCCATGATTCTTGCGAACCTTGGCGATGCAAAATTTTTTACCTCCCTCAACCTGAAGTCAGGGTACCACCAAATTTACCTTGCGGAACATGACCGCGAAAAAACATCGTTCTCTGTAAACAGCGGCAAATGCGAATTTTGCCGTCTGCCGTTCGGTTTAAAAAATGCAAGCAGCATTTTCCAACGTGCATTAGACGATGTTCTGAGGGAGCAAATTGGCAAAACATGTTACGTTTATGTAGATGACGTCATAGTCTTCTCAAAAAATGAAACGGACTACGTCCGCCACATCGATACTGTGCTTTAGTGCCTAATCGATGCTAACATGAGAATTAGCCAGGAGAAAACTAGGTTATTTAAGCAAAGTGTGGAATACCTCGGCTTCATTGTGGGCAAGGACGGAACAAAATCCGATCCACAAAAAGTTAAAGCCATGCAGGAATACGATGAGCCGAAAAACATTCACAGTGTTAGAGCTTTCCTTGAGCTAGCAAGTTACTATAGGGTCTTCATCAAAGACTTTGCCGCTATAGCCCGTCCGATAACGGACATACTGAAAGGGAAAAACGGCTCGGTGAGCAAGCATATGTCAAAAAAAATTCCTGTTGAATTTAATGAGACTCAACGTAACGCATTTGAACGTCTGCGCAACATTTTGGCATCAGAAGGTGTCATACTCATGTACCCAGACTTCAAATAGCCGTTTGACCTCACCACCGACGCATCAGCTAGCGGCATTGGCGCGGTTCTATCCCAAAAGGGGAGACCTATTACGATGATATCTCGCACCCTGAAACAGGCCGAGCTAAATTATGCCACCAATGAAAGGGAATTGCTGGCTATTGTGTGGGCTTTGGGCAAATTACAGAACTTTCTGTACGAGTCCAGCGAAATTAACATTTTCACTGACCACCAGCCTCTCACGTTCGCAGTAGCAGATAAGAATACCAATTCCAAAATAAAAAGATGGAAGGCATACATTGACCAACATAATGCCAAAGTTTTTTATAAACCAGGCAGAACGTTAACGCCCTGCAAGATGAGCCTCAATCAGACGCTGCAACCATTCACAGCGAACTCTCACTGACCTACACGGTCGAGGCTACGGATAAACCGCTAAACTGCTTCAAAAACCAAATTGTTCTAGAGGAAGCACGTTTCCCTCTAAAGCGGAATCTACTGCTGTTTCGTAGCAAGACGCACCACTTGATCAATTTTACTGACAAGAGCAGCATCTTAAAAACACTTAAAGAAGTGGTAAACACGGGTGTCGTAAACGCTATACACTGCGACCTGCTCACTTCAACAAGTTTCCAGCACGACTTAATTGCCCACTTTTCGGCCACCCAATTTCGTCACTGCAAGAACTTTGTAAAAGACATAACCGATAAGAGTGAGCAGGTGGAAATTGTCACAGCTGAGCACAATCGTGCGCCCAGAGCGGCGCAGGAAATTATCAAACAGGTCCTTAGCGGCTACTATTTTCCCAAGATGAGCAGCTTAGCCAAGGAAGTCGTTGCAAACTGCAAAGTCTGCACCAAAGCTAAATATGATAGGCACCCTAAAAAACAGGAGCTCAAAACAATATTTTGCGACAATGAGGGCGCGTTTAACTCGGAAACCATCACCTCTATGCTCAGAAACAGCTACGGCATTGACGTTGTGAATGCGCCCCCGCTTCATAGCTCGTCGAATGGTCAAGTGGAACGGTTCCGTAGCACCGTGGCCGAAATCGACAGATGTCTAAAGTTAGACAAAAAAAATCAGCGACACGATAGAATTAATCCTGAAGGCGACAGTAGAGTACAACAAAACCCTACACTCAGTCACCCGTGAAAAACCAATTGACATTGTTCACGCAGGGTCTAATGAGCTTCGCTCTGACATCAGAGAAAGGTTGGCGAAAGCCCAACACGACAACACCAAAATATGTAATGTTGCCAGACAAAACCGTATTTTTGAGGAAGGTGAAAAAGTCTTTCAGAAAAACAATAGGTTAGGAAACAAACTGACCCCGTTATGCTCAGAGCAAACAGTTGAAGCAGACCTAGGAACGTCTGTTCTAATTAAAGGGAGGGTGGTCCCCAAGGACAACCTCAAATAGGTTCCCTTTTTACAACTGCTAGTAAGATCAGTTTAAGCACCCCTTTTTACGCTATGTTTAAATTTCAGGTTTGCCTTCACGATGCTTGTTACCTTAGCAGCAGCTAATGCTCGGGTCACCGACTTTTCGCATGCCAATTACGTCCCCGTTTTGGACGGTGATGTATTGGTGTTTGAACAAAGAGTCTGCTTGAGGCACTCAAGCAATCTTTCAGAGTTTACTAGTATGATAGATGAGACAGAGAAGTTGTCCGATTCCTCTCCCCAGTCACATATGCGTTAGTTATTAGATGTTGATACAGATCATCTAAGAACCCTGTTGTCCGTAATCAAAGTGCACCACAGATTTGCGAGAAGCTTAGACCTTTTAGGGACAGCCTTGAAGGTGGTTGTAGGCACACCTGATGCCGCAGATTTCCTGAAGATCAAGATCACAGAGGCTCAACTAGTGGAGTCAAATTCTAGGCAAACAACCATAAATTCCGAAACGCAAAAACAGATAAACAGACTGACTGACACCATCAACAAGTTTATCCAGGCCCGAAAAAGCGAGTTGGTTGACACCCCACATCTGTTTGAAGCACTCAAAATTTAATCCTCACCATTACGTCGGCTAAATCTAATATAGTAAACCTCACGATCCTTGATCATGCCGATCTGAATTCACTTGTCGAACAAGATATTCCAATATTTAACTTAATTGAAGCTTCTAGAATCAGAGTCCTCCAGTCCGAAAACATCATTCATATACTAATAGCTTATCCAAAAGTCAAATTCAGGTGCAAAAAGGTCTCCGTCTACACAGTATCCCACAACCAAACCATACTACAGCTCGACGAAGACACATTGGCTGAGTGCGCAGAAGACACCTTCGCGGTCACTGAATGCACAGAGACCACGCAAAACACCTTTTGCGAACGATCCCGGCGAGAAACCTGTGCGCCTTCACTCCACGTAGGCCCACACGGCCCATTGTCGCACGCAACCCAGCCACCTGAGGGCGATAATGCCCGTAGATGACGGTGTCGTGATTATCAACGAAGCGACAGCCCGCATCCGAATGGACAATGGCGCGGAAGTTTGCGTCACAGGAACGCACCTGGTAACCTTCGAACAGTCGGCAACCATCAACGACAACGAATTCGTGAACTTGCGAAAGGCGCTAAGCAAGCAGCCTGGCATTGTGAAGTTACCACTGCTGACCATCGTCGGCCACGACCCTGTATTGAGCATACTCATTCTACACCGCATGAACAACGACAACCTACGCTTCATCCAAGGCTTCAAAGAAGAGGTGGACGCAGAAGGATCGCCCAGGATCTGGTTCGTGGCTGGTGTGGTTTTAAACGTCGGACTGTTTTGCTCCCTCATCCTTTTTCTGGCACTAAGGAGAAGACGAGCCTCCATGCGGATACCGAGGACGGCCATCATCCTGAGGGGGGGTAGTTAACAACTAAGTATAATTATGTGCAATGTATTGCCCTAGCAACTAAGTAGTTTCATATAAACAATGCTGACGCGCCAGAACTGAGTTCAGCGCTCTGCGCTAAGAACGGCCAGCAGTGGCAAGCTGACACTTCAGATTCGAAGTGCCGCGCTGCGCAGCATGGAATGCTGAGTCGGCTTGCCGACCATGCTTTGATGGCGTGATGCATCGAGGCTTAGGGTACTTGGACATTTTGTTTGTCCTCTGTACTTTAGTTTTATATGAACAGCGCAAAGCATAAGTCGCTATAATAAATATTCTACTCCGGCACTCGTCGTTAAATCATATCTTTTATTATTTTCTAAGCCCAAAGCCAGCAATAGAAGCTAGTAAGCTTCACAACATAATCAACAGTGCATCTCCGGAGCAAGGAGGACAACGCGGGATTCTCCGCATAACATTGGTTAACAACGGGATTCACGCATAACATTTGACAACGCAGGATTCGCCGCATTACATTGTATAACAGTGAGTTTCACGCATAACATTGGATACTACGCGGGACCCCGTATTTATTAATAATTTACATAGCTGGTCCAATACCTTCAATTTAAAAAAAAAAAATTGAAAGGTTAACATTTGCCAAATCATATATTAATAAGCCGTGGGAAGAAGTATTAGAGACAGATGAAAGCTCTTTTGAATATCGTGGATCGAAGAAACAGATTTATTGCCAGGTTGGCCTGTATGCGAATGAGTACCACATGGTGGAGGATCGGTAATGGCTAGGGCGATTTGATTCCAATTGATGGAGCAATGAACAAGGACGAATATTTTAGTATTCTGAATGACCACGCATTCACTTTCATTGACAGGCTCATTGCCCAATCAATTTTACTGCAGCAGGACAACGCTATACTCCACAAGGCCCATATGATAACTGCTTTTTTGAGCCATGTCGAAGTCAATACAATACGAAGAAGACGAAGCACAGACTTATCAAGAACGAGCGAGGAGGCGATTGCTGAAGCTCCAGGACTGTTACAGGATATTTCATTGGAGACATTTAAAAAATTGGTACAATCAATTCCTGTACGCTTACAAAAGGTCATTGATGTCAAAAGAGGTATTACGGGGCGAGGTGAAAATAGCTGTTGTCACTAAGTCCTACTGGGTCTCGCACTTTTTTGTAAGCAGCGCTCGCGTCATATACTGGAAGCGCTCCGGTAGAATTAGTTTGTACATACAAGAGTCGATCGCACGCAGCTGCACAATTTGCCCTTTCGTCGAGGTTCGAGGTTTTGTGCTTGCAGCTGAGCAGAAGTGAAAGAGAACAGAAGCGCATGCGGAGCTCGACTGTAAGTCTCATAAAGTTGTAAAATATAGGTTCTTAAATAATGGAAATGGAGTGTTGTAATAAGTGTTGTCTCTATATTGATATTTTGTATGAATACATGTATGTACATATATACTTATGCTGTTATCGGTTAACAGCTACAAAAAGCGAGAGTGTGTAGCTTGCATATGCCTGTGTTAGTGAGCATATATATTTTGCTCATGGAATGCGCTCCAGGCGGAGCGTGGGATATGCAGCGTAAGCATAAACGGTCAGCTAGAGGGCTAGTGAACCGCGCTGCGTAATATGAGCCAGAGCCAATACATTAAAGTGGCTCTGTGCTGTTTAATGTATAATTGTTATTGTATGCAACAAAGTGCCGCATACCACTAACTATAAAATGCATAGACATGTCAAAGAGCGGATTAATCGGATACCGATAAATCGTCAACGACTGAGCCCCATGGGTGTCCGCGAACATTTTAGTGTGCCCAGACAAAGTAAGACTGCTGAGAGTGGCAGCCGAACGCCGGCCTCGAAAGCCGAACGTTCAGTATGAAGCCGCATCTCGCTCAGCGCACAACGTCGCTGTGGCTGATGCCTTTTCATAATATATGTATGTTAGTATTATATCTTTTAAGCACAAATACATACATATGTGTGTATGCGTGTGCAGAGTGTGCCCCGCTCTCACTTATTGCTTTGTGCACTTGTGTGCATCTCCTTCTCCCTGCATAGCTTCTCAAAAACCCCGAGATCTACAAACATACATATGTTTGTGTTGTGTGGATGTGCGCACAAGTAGATCGCGGCGTTTGTCGCGTGCCTGTCGCCCAAATTTTTGCACCCATTGATTAAAATTCTCTGTCTCACGACAAACCCTTGATCGGCTCATTCGCACACATTTTTGTGTGTGTGTGTGTCCGAGTGTATAGCTCGAAATTCAGAAATGCCAAAAACTTCAAGTTTTGTCAAATTTGCATCGGGCAGGCAGGCAGGCAACCAACACGCACACAAACGCATAAATGCTTCCATTCATATAGAAAAGTGTGTAAGTGTGTGTGCTTGGCAAGCCCAAAAAGTTATTATGTAGGATTTTTGCACATGAACAGGCCAAACCCTTTAATAATGTCACTCAACTGCTTACTCAAAAGAGTGTGCGTAGTAGCAAGTCGAAAAAATTAATCATTTTCAATTTTTGATATTTTCTTAAATTATTCGACAAGCCGACGAGGAATTACCCTTGCAGAAATATGACTTAGTTTTTTTTTTAATTTTAAGCAAAATTGGTCCCCACAGTAAACAAAAAAATTAGAATATAATATATAAATATATCATTTAGGTCATTTAAGTTTTTAATAAATATAAATATATCAAAATCTTCTCATTATGCCTGACTGGACGAAGAAATACATGATAGAGCATTTGAATGTGTGTGCCTTTTGCCACCACAGGCACAAAGGGCATACAATTGAAGAAAAAATCTCTGGCTCGCGACAAACGCCGCGATCTACTTGTGCGCACATCCACACAACACAAACATATGTATGTATGTTTGTAGATCTCGGGGTTTTTGAGAAGCTATGCAGGGAGAAGGAGATGCATACAAGTGCGCAAAACAAAAAGTGAGAGCGAGGCACACTCTGCACACGCATACACACATATGTATGTATTTGGGCTGAAACTAACATACATATATTACGAATTAGCATCAGCCGCAGTGACGTTGTGCGCTGAGCGAGATGCGGCTTTATACTGAACGTTCGGCTTTCGAGGCCGGCTTATAATCCGCTGTTTGACATGTCTATGCATTGTATAGTTAATGCGCATACTATATATTTGAATACAGGGTGTTCATTTAAGGCATATACACACTACAATACAAAAAACCTTCGAAATAGTTGTTTCTTTTCGACGCTAGAAATCCGTGCCAAATACGCGCCCCGTCCCGAGTCTAGGCGCCAACAAGAGGGTTTACTTTTTATTAATATTTTTGTAACTATCACCAATATTAACATTTTTTCTCATTATGTCAAACAACATTGAATTGTCAAAATACTTTTGCCCACCAACAATTTTAGATTGACTTTTTTCGAAACTGTTATATTAAAAATTATCATTTCTTGAATTTAAAAAGTTTAATATATTATATATAAAATTAAAAGTCGTTAAAATTTAATTTATAAAGTCAATAAATCATAAGAAATCGCCGCAACAATCTTATTTTTCTAATGTCAAAGTACTTTTGTCCACTATTGTATAGCAAACGGATAATGTCAAAGTACTTTTGTCCACTTAGCAAACGGACGTACTTGCTATGTTGAAAGAGTTGAAACTAGTTGTATACAATACTGTCTATCTTTTCTTCGGCTTTCATTTTGTCATTGACTTATTCATCATATTCTTAGCATGCAAAAAACGATTAAAAGTTGTACAATAAAGTCGGTAAATGTAAGTTTCTAGCAAGTTGCAATGGATTCATGAAAGGTGTAAGTATTTGGTATTGCCAAAAGAAAGCCTACTCAATCAGCCATTTTAGTGACCTGGTCTTTGTTTTTCATTTATGGCTTGATGCGAGTTAGCTTCAATAATCTTATATCTATTACAGACTGATAGAAATATATAAAAAATAATTGAATTTGCTATTAAGCAAATGTAAATAACTTAAATATGATCAACTCCTGATTATGTCGTTTTTGTGAGAATGAAAACGGCTAATATGCTGATCCGGCTACATTTCCTGTAAACTCCAAATCTTTCTGCCTTTTATTGCAAATCCGATTATCACAGAAATATTGCGCTTCCACCTGAAGAAGCCATACCTGTTAAGAAGCCCAAAATATATTTAAAGCGATCACTCACAGCAAATAAGCCTATGGCTTATAATATTCACCTTTTTCTACTGAAGAAAGCCAATATAGATATCCAGTTTATATTAGATCCCTGTGCTTGCTGCAGTTAATTCGTTAATTAACATATATATAAGCAAGTTCCAGAAAGAAATTTCAAGGTTGCCTGGAGCAGGGACAATGTAACTATAAATCAATCTGTTTCCGATTTGTAAGCTTTAGGTATAGATATAGTAAATATTCTGCATTCCAGGTTAATAGACCTTTAACTTATTATTATAGATGGAATACATATCTATGGTAGGTTCCAAATTGATTTCTCTGTTCAGCTCCCGTTTAAAACAAATTATTAAAAATGCTTCCCCACTAGGTGGTATTTCTGTTATAGTTTTCCAATGATCCTTACTTTGCAATTTATGCTTCAATGATATGGGCCCTTTCCAAGTATTTTGAGTTCTTAGAAATCTTGCGACAATGATACGATTAATCTTGTGCTTTTCTTCAAATAATATGGCATCGTGAAATGTGCCAGCCGATGATATTAGTCTTTACACGTAATGATTTTATTGAAGCTACATACATATTTAAGTGTGGCTTGAAGGCAGAGAATTTTACAGGCAGTTAGTATCTTTAGTCGTCCGAAATACAGGAATTGTAAATGTAATTTATTCTCTTATTTGGGATAGATTAGTTAATGGGACAACTTGCAAATACTACTTCACCACAACATCACAACTACTTGTTCGCTCGACTTGTACGGAAGCTCTATGTACCCTAATTGAGAAGATAGTTAAAAGTTTTTAACATAGAAGTTTTGTGTTCTTAGTTCATCTTTATTTAACTTAGTTAACCTCCACTTGTCGTGTGTTAAGCATTTCATCATAAAGAGATGATAGAGATCGCAATTCAATCGGGCAATAACTTACATGTTAAGTTATATAGTGGCATATTCGCACATATGCACAGTTATGGTGACAAATATAAGAACGCAGCATAATTGCAGCTGCGAATCTGCAAGCGCTTATCGCTTGCAAAAGCATAAATATCGTTAAGTAAAGCAATAAAACATTATTCAGAAAATTGCAGCTGCATCCATACAGTTACACAAAGCAATAGACACCTCACTCAGATACTTGCAGCTGCGCGTCTTTACGCAGAAATAGGCTTTTCAACATAAAATAAGTTCTACTGAATTTTTAATCTTAAGCTGATCATCAAGTAAACACCACGCCCAAAATTTGCTCGCGTTGTTATTTAAAGAATAATTTCGGCGATGACCTTAGTGATATTATCACGGGTCATTTATTCGACTCAAACAAACGATTTCACTGGCGCCGTCGGTAGGATACTAAAAAGTATCCGACAAAAGAACCACTAGTGGAAAAAATAAAATAACTTTTATAATCAGTGACTAGTAAACTTACGTGTATTTTTATTTCGGATCCAACCAGGATTGTAAATCCGTTTCGGTTATCCCATCAAAATGGAAGAAATAAAAAAAATTTTAAAAACATACAAATCTGCCAATAAGTCCAATGGCACGGTGCACAATTAAACATTTAAAGTGAAAACCAAAAAAATTAAATAAAAAAAAATGTTTTTCACTTCGAATTGAACAAGAAATTAAAAATAAAAATAAACTTAATTGAAACGCTAGTTGTAATATATCGGCAAATAAAAAAAAATGGCACAACCCAATTTCGCTGCACCCCGAATTGCATCATTGAATGACAACAACCTGACCGAAGCTCGGAGGCAGCCTAAAGGCATTCCCGAATTTACTGGAGAACGGCAGCACTCTACACCTTCATCAGCAGAGTTGATTGTGTATTATCTCTCTACCAGACGGAAGACGCGCGACAGCATCGCATTCTTCTCGGAGCAGTAGAAAGGAATCTGGATAGACATGTGACTAGATCGTTGGGTCTGCCAAACATCGAGGATTGGCCTTCCCTGAAGCAGAGGTTTCAGAGGAAATCCGCGAGCATTCTGCGATGAGGCGGAGAAGCGACGTCAAATATTAATATCTAAGTTACTTCTAGAAGGAAACAATAGTAATCTTATAATTTATCTGCAGGCAATTAAAGATTCTATTAGAACACTAATTTAAAAATTACAACCTACACTATTCGCAATATTGGTGCATCATGATATTCCAGACTTGAGATCTTTAGCACAAAATGAGGGCATCTATGAAGAACATGCAAGCTTCGGTGTAATGAAGATAAAATTATATGTCAAGTCCAAAACCAATATCCGAATTCGAGTGAATTTAAGATAAATCAAACTAATCAAGCTAGCTACCAACCAAGATATACACAATATTCTCAACCATTACAGCTCAATTTTAACCCACAGCAGTACTCACCCAGACCTACCTATGTACCACAAATGATTAACAAACAACCTATGGCGCACGGAACCAATTTGGTCCCAATAGAATTGTGAACTCACAACCTACGTTTAATAGAAATTCATTTCCCCAAACACCACAACAAGCCCACATGCCCAACAACCCCAAGTTTCAACCAACTAAAAGACTTAGACGATCGGACAGTGAACAAATTAAAATATCTATTGACGAGGTTAGAATACAAGATGCTCAAGAATACAACCACAACGAAGAGAACTACGACCAACAGTTGTACGAACAGGAGTACTATGACTACAATCAGCACCAAGACCAGGTTGACCAAAATCAATACGAGGCACCAGGTGAACAAAATCCAAATAACATAGTATTCAACGAAAATTTTCCGTTAATAGCCTCGGACAATACCAGCACCTAGAAATAGGACACAAAGGTTACAAATACAAATGCCTAATTGATACAGGGTCTACAATTAACATGATGTGGGAAAATATTTTTTCCCTTCCAATTCAGCATACAAAATGTGATGTTCTACATCAAATGGTCCCATAACAATAAATAAGTCAGTAATTATATAATCAAAGCCCCTCAACAATTCTATTTGCATGATTTCTCCAACGACTACATGTTAATTTGCAGGAGTTTGCTCAATACTGCACAAACTATTATAAATTACAAAAATCGCACAGTTACACTTTTTGACAGAACATACCAATTGATTAATTCAGGTCCAGAAGACAATCAATCTTTTTATATACAAAAAAACTCAAATAAAATAACAAATCAGTTTCCCTACCAAGTTAAAATTTAAATTTTGAACAATTTCGATTGGATCATCTCAACCAAGAGGAAAGCTCTAAACTAAAACAATTATTAAATAAATTTAAGACTCTTCAATATCTTGAAGGAGATCATTTAACATTTACAATCACAGTGAAACACAAAAAATACAACACACAATTCCCCCATTTATTCAACACAATATCCACAAGCACAAATGCACGAAATAGAGGTTTGGGAGAAAGGTACAACAATTGATTGTACAAGGATTAATTAGAGACAGCAATTCACCCTATAATAGCCCCACTTGGGTTGTACCTAAGAAACCTGATGCTTCAGGTAAAATTAAATAGGGAGTAGTAATTGATTACAGAAAGCTAAGTGAAGTTAACATACTGGACAGATATCCCATACTCAACATGGAAGAAATACTCGGTAAATTAGGAAGATGACAATATTTTACAACAATCGATTTGACGAAAGGCCAATAAAATGATTCATACGCCAGTGCGGGTTTGCATAGGACTTTAGAATGATTTTATTCATTGTCAATGGATTGTACTTAGCCTATGGATACATGCATATACTTATGCTGTTATTGGCTACAGCTAGCATAGCCTGTATTAGTGAACATATATTGCTCATGGAATGCGCTCAGACGGAGCGTGGGATATGCAGCGTAAGCATAATCGGTCAGCTAGTGAGGCTAGTGAGCCGCGCTGCGTAATATGAGCCAGATACAATACATAAAGTGGCTCTGGGCTTGTTTACTGTATAATTGTTATTGTATGCAACAAAGTGCCGCATACTTTATATTTAAATACAGGGTGTTTGGTTAGGGCATACACAAGTTAACAGAGGCCAACGTCACCAGCACTGGGCCGGATGTTCTTACGAGCTAACAGGGGTCAGCAAAATGAAATATAACACCAGCCGCAGATGCTGACATAGCTCTGGGCCGGATGTTCTTGCACGACGGCAGCGCACGAGGCGCAAGCTAAGCATTCTAGCGGCCGTTGTGAAAGCACACAATAGCTTAGGTATTGTTGATCAATCTTTTGTAAATTTAGTTTTTAATTCGACTTTCACTGAGGCACATCGGCCCAGCGACTTCGTGTATAATTTAACTCACTCACTACGGCGTGTCGGCCTAGTGTTTTATAAATCATTATCAAAATAAAGTTCTATCAAAATAATCTGCGAGGACTTATTATTTAAATCCTAAAGGCGCAAGCTAAGCATTCTAGCGGCCGTTGTGAAAGCACACAATAGCTTAGGTATTTTTGATCAATCTTTTGTAAATTTAGTTTTTAATTCGACTTTCACTGAGGCACATCGGCCCAGCGACTTCGTGTATAATTTAACTCACTCACTACGGCGTGTCGGCCTAGTGTTTTATAAATCATTATCAAAATAAAGTTCTATTAAAATAATCTGCGAGGACTTATTATTTAAATCCTAATTGGCGCCCAACGTTTTTCGGACCATTTTGTTCTATAATTATTTTGTGTGCTGTGCAGTGTAAAGAACTAACCTACACGTGCAAACAATAAAAGCTGTGCCTGACCTACATCAACTTACGTCAGCGGCACAAGCCCAATAAAAACCATTTGATACACCGAAGCCGCTGGAGCTCTTCGGCCAGTGACTTGTCACCAAACCAGCGCGCAAGCGGGTTTGGGCAGCGACGTAAACCAACACCATAGACTTCAGAGAGAGAAAAAAAAAAAGGTATTCGCGACTGCAGCGTGGGAATCAGTAGTTTTATACGTAGAACATACAACCCTTCTAGGATCAAATAAAATGTAATTGGGCCATCATTTGGCACAAACTTTTTTCAATTTGCGTGATTTATTTAAAATAAAATCTTAAAAAAATATAAGTAGAAATATTAAAATTGCAGTAATTGTGTTCCCAACTAACTTTGAGTAACACAATTTTGCGTCCATCAGCAATTTTCAATAAACTCTCCTCTGTCAGCATTCATTTAATTTACCGTTGTTGATTTGCCCTTGAAATTGTGTTGTTATTTTTGTTGACAAGTATAGTCCATGAACAGCTCGTTTCTCAGGTACAGAGACCGCTCTGCGAGGGGATCTGAGTCAGACGACTCCACCACCTTAGATAGGGAAGCCGTCCCGCAAAAAATCGCTGACAACAGGTGTCAAATAGGAATGGAGCCTGAACAGCTTAGGGCCTTGGTGCAGGGCGCAGTGGCCTCCGCCTTAGAAGCACAGAGCGCAATATTGAGGCAAAGAGATGCAGAACTGAGGGCTTCCTTAGACGCTCAGATACAAGATTTGGTAGGCAGAATATCTACCAGTAGTATAGAAACACCGCCGGCATTCGAGCCGGTGAAAATCAGAAACGACATCCAATGTAATGAACAATTGGACGCCGTTAAATGCTTACCAGAATTTACGGGGGTGCCAGAGACGTACGCCTCTTGGAGACAAGCTGTGATAGCGGCATATAAAATGTACAAGCCATACGACGGCAGCTCACGCCACTACCAGGCAGTCATTATTATAAAGAGCAAAATTAGAGGGGCAGCTGACGGCGTTTTGGGTCAGTTTGGCACAGTAATGAATTTTGATGCCATAATAAACCGTCTCGATTTCACATACAGGGATAAGAGAGGCATTCACGTCATAGAGCAAGAGATGAGCACCCTAAGACAGGGCTCGTTAACAATTTTACAATACTATGACGAGGTTGAGAAAAAGCTAACTCTTCTCACCAATAAGGTCAACATGTTTTATGAACCAAGCATGGCACAAGGGCTCTGTACAAAGTTTAGAGATGATGCGTTGCGTGTTTTTGTCTCAGGCCTAAAGCGTAGCCTGACGGATGTCCTGTTCGCGGCAAAGCCTAAGGACTTGCCGTTGGCCTTAGCGCTAGCGCAAGAGGTAGAGGCAAACCATGAGAGGTACGCCTTTGCCGCTAGCTTCGCTAAAGGACAAGAAGATAGGGAACGAAAAGTGACCCCGAGGCCGCAGGTCCGTCAGCAAGATAGGGGTCAACAGCAGGGGGATCCGCAACCCAGCGGTTCCAAAAATCCTCACTTCACTAAACAACAGAAACAGCAACAAAGTCAATTTGAGCAACAGAGTGGCAGGTGGAACAAAGGTGGCGGGTCACAGGAACCAATGGACGTCGATCCATCTGTGTCTTAAATTCTACAACCATCGCAAGCACCAGCCTACGATAACTCTAACGCTCCTCAAGCCTACAAAAGAACGGCCACGTCTGGGCGTTCAAGCGGACAGAGGAGGCAGAGAGTCAATCACACAGCTCACGAGCCTGATCAAGATTCAGGTTCGTATGCTAGCTCTGCAGCAGCAGCAGAACAGCAAATTGCCGACGACAATGGTAGCGGTTATGACTCAGACACTCTCAATTTTTTAGGGGAAGCTCCCTGCTGCATTACATCAGTAGAAGAGTAGCAGGGATCCAGATGAGGTTTCTCATCGACACGGGCGCTTCCAAGAATTATATCAGGCCACATAAAAATCTAAAAGGTGTGTGCCCAGTAAATTCTCCCTTCTCTACTCATTCTATACACGGCACCACGAAGATCACTCATAAGTGCCTTATATCTCTGTTCGGCAAAACTGCCACATTTTTCTTACTCCCAAACCTGTCCACATTTGATGGAATTGTGGGCCTCGACGTGCTCACACAAGCAGGAGTTTCGCTTTGTCTTTCTTCTGGCCAACTCAAATGTGGCGCAGAAACTGAACAAATCGAATTTCACAGGTGCGCGGATGTTAACTTTACCATCGCGCCGACGCGCAAACATAAGGCCTTCGCAGATCCGGAAGAAGCACTTCCCTATAACACATCAGTGGACCACTGATGAACAACCAGTTTATGTCCGACTGTACCCCTACCCCATGGGAGCAGCGGAATTCGTTAATAAAGAGATTCAAAGCCTTCTGAAGAACGGTATCATCAAAAAATCTGTCTCCCCCTACAACAACCCCATTTGGGTGGTGGACAAGAAGGGGACGGACGAGTTTGGTAACAAGAATATGCGCCTAGTAATGGATTTTCGCAAACTTAACGAGAAAACCATCGCAGACAGATACCCTATGCCTAACATTCCAATGATTTTGGGGAATCTTGGCAAAGCTAAATACTTTTCAACATTGGACCTAAAATCCGGCTATCACCAGATTACGCTAGCAGAGCATGACCGTGAAAAAACAGCCTTTGCAGTTAACGGGGGGAAGTACGAATTTTATCGACTTCCCTTTGGGTTGAAGAATGCGGCCAGCATCTTCCAAAGAACGGTTGACGATGTACTGCGTGAGCAAATTGGCAAATCTTGCTATGTCTACGTTGACGATGTCATCGTCTTCTCAAAAGACGAAAGTTCTCATGTCCAACATGTAGACTGGGTCTTAAAGAGCCTGTACGAGGCAAATATGAGAATCTCCAAGGAAAAATCGCGTTTTTTTAAGAAAACCGTAGGTTTTCTTGGTTTCGTGGTAACCAGAAATGGAGCTACAACGGACCGTGAAAAAGTCAAAGCGATTCAGGAGTTCCCAGAACCAAAGAATATATTCGAGATCAGATCATTTTTAGGACTGGCTAGTTACTATAGGTGTTTCATCAAAGACTTTGCTTCAATAGCAAAACCCATTTCTGATCTTCTAAAGGGCGAGAATGGGTCAGTAAGTAAACATAGATCGCGAAACATCCCGGTAGAAATCTCTGAGATTTAGCGTCACGCATTCCAAAAGCTACGCAACATTTTATCATCAGAAAACGTCATGTTCAGATACCCTGACTTTAAGAAGCCGTTTGATCTAACGACAGACGCTTTAGCTTACGGCATAGGGGCAGTGCTTTCTCAAAAGGGTCGCCCCATCTCAATGATTTCCAGAACATTGAAACCCCCGGAGGTGAACTACGCCACCAACGAGCGGGAACTTTTGGCTATAGTTTGGGCCCTTAGCAAGCTACGTCACTACCTATATGTGGTAAAAGACATTAACATTTTCACGGACCACCAACCGTTAACTTTTGCCGTTTCCTAGTCAAACCCGAACGCCAAAATTAAAAGATGGAAGGCGCGCATTGAAACGAATGCGCGCATTGAAACGAATGCGCGAATATTTTATAAGCCAGGTAAGGAGAATTTAGTTGCTGATGCGCTATCGCGACAACAGCTCAACACTCTTGACGAGCTGAATACTGATTCCTGCGCAGCCACAGTCCACAGCGAGCAGTCCTTGACCTATACAATTGAGTCGACCGAAAAGCCACTTAATTGTTTCCAAAATCAAATTGTCATTGAAGAGGCACGCGTCCCCACCAAACGCAACTTCATTTTTTTTGGGGACAAGGGGCGTCATGAAGTGAGCTTCACTGATCGCACAGCCCTTTTAGATGAACTGCTTGACTTGATTTATCCAAATGCGGTCAACGCCTTCTATTGCAACCTGCACACACTAGCACAGGTGCAGGATGGCTTAGTTCGCATGTTTCCAGGCACAAAGTTCTGGCACTGCAAAAACCGAGTTGCAGATGTCTTCAACGTTGATGAGAGGAGAGAAATTCTCGTTGCCGAACATAATAGAGCGCACAGAGCAGTTCAAGAAAATGTTAAGCAAGTGTTATCAGAATACTATTTCCCTAAAATGGCTAAAGAAATTGCGTAAAGTTGTAGAATCTGCTCAGCAGCCAAAAACGATAGGCACCCGAAAAGACAGGAGCTGGGAGAAACTCCGATCCCTGAGACTCCTGGGAATTGCTACACATTGATATTTTTTCCACGGACAAAAAATTTTTTTTGACCTGTGTTGATAAGTTCTCTAAATTTTCAGTCGTACAACCAATTCAGTCGCGCACTATCGGGGATTTAAAAGCTCCAATACTGCAGCTCACGAATTTCTTTCCACGAGCCAGAACAATTTATTACGACAACGAGCCTTCGATGAATTCTCAAACGATAAAGACCCTGTTGTTAAACAACTATGGAGTCCATATTGTTAATGCGCCGCCGCTGCATAGCACCTCCAATGGCCAAGTCGAGCGCTTCCATAGCACTCTAGCCGAGCTGGCACGTTGCCTCAAGCTAAAGAGAAACATCAGTGACTCAGTCGAAGTCATAATGCTAGCCACGATTGAGGATAACAAGACAATACATTCGGTCATCAACTAGAGACCTGTTGATGCCCTCCATGTGCCCTCAGGCGAACCTGAAAGGGAAATATCAGCAAAGTTAAGGAGTGCACAAGATACGCTCCGGGCTAGGCTGAACGACCAGCGACAGAAAAGAGTCTTTGAAGTAGGCGAAAAAGTACTAGTAAAAAGAAACCGCAGGCTTAGCAATAAACTCACGCCCTTATGTGAAGAACGGATCGTAGAGGCAGACCTTGGCACGACCGTTCTCGTTGGAGGGAGGGTGGTCCACAAGGACAACCTTAAGTAGGGCGAGAGCTGAAATAAAACATCGATTATATGCATCTTGAATTTAACTATAAGTTTCAACATTTGTGCCACTAGGTTTCACCTTCAAGTTTTAATATCTACGCCACTTGGCATTTCCTTTAGGAAAACACGTAGAAATAGTTTGGTCCGTTTTGTCTGTCTTCCGCAGGTTCGGGTTTCTGCTATTTCTATTTTTTGCAAATGCGGCAGCGCGTGTGACTAATTACTCACACGCCAAGAATATTCCCATTGTTGAGGGCCAAGTTCTGGTCTGGGAGGAATTTAATTTCGTCAGGCACACAGCAAACATCTCTGAGTACGAGAAAATGGTAAACGAAACAATGGAGCTATGTGAAATGTTTCCGCAGTCACACATGTGAAAGCTTCTAAGCGTAGATGCGTCCCACCTCAGAGATCTGTTAGATGCTCTTGGCGTGCACCACAGGGTGGCAAGAAGTTTAGATTTCTTGGGCACAGCCCTCAAAGTAGTTGCGGGAACAACTGACGCCAGTGACTTCGAGAAGATCAAATTCACTGAGTTACAGTTGGTGAACTCTAACAACCGACAGGTAGCTATCAACACAAAAGTTCAGGAACAAATCAATCAACTCACTACAAGTGTCAACACATTACTAAAAGCTGCAAAAAAGAATCAGATAGATTCCGGGCATTTATACGAAACTCTTTTAGCTCGGAATAGAATGTTGCTGATGGAAATGCAGAATTTGATGCTCGCTGTTACCCTTGCAAAAATTAATATTATAAGCCCAAATATATTAGATCACGCAGATTTGAAATCGTTTGGATCGATGAACCTACAGGTACGTCAATAGCTGACCTTATGTCCGTTGCGTCCGTGAAAATATTACAATCTGTTAATGCCCTTCACTTTATCATTAAGTTCCCGAAAATCAAAATGGCTTGCAGAAAGGTGATGCTGTATCCAGTTGCACATGAGAATGCTGTGCTACAAATTGACGACAACATTATAGCTGAGTGCGGAGATCAAGTGCTTGCCCTTAAGAATTGCATTTCCACGCCGGGAGGAACCTTTTGTCAACTTTCACCGACCAGCTCTCGATGACGGAATTCTGATCATCAATAACCGGCTTGCTAAAGTTTGCATTGACAACGGTACTGAGACTTGGGTTCACGGAACAAATCTAATCACGTTCAATAATTGGGCTCTGATCAACGAAACTAAGTAATTGAATCGCAACAACGTCCAGAGTACGTTCCCCGGCATCGCGGCATCTCCCCTTTTGAACGTCACCAGCCACCAAGACGTGTTGAGTCTCCCCTACCTTCATCGCTTGAATGAACGTAACCTGGAGATCATCAAGGAAGTCAAGGACGAAATTGGAAGCGTCGACAGCGTGGTAATAGCCTTCTTGTTGGGTGCTGTGTGTTGCACCATAATTTGCGTCGGAGTCACCTACCGTCGGTTCACCAAAAACATGGTATCGGCCAAGGAGATTAAGAAGGTGATCGACGAGATAGGAGCGGCCGAAGGCGGCCTTAACTTAAAAGGGGAGCAGTTAACAGAGGCCAACGACACCAGCTCCAAATGCTGATATAGCACTGGGCCGGATGTTCTTACGAGCTAACAGGGGTCAGCAAAATGCAATATAACACCAGCCGCAGATGCTGACATAGTTCTGTGCCGGATGTTCTTGCACGGCGGCAGCGCACGAGGCGCAAGCTAAGCATTCTAGCGGCCGTTGTGAAAGCACACAATAGCTTAGGTATTGTTGATCAATCTTTTGTAAATATAGTTTTTAATCCGACTTTCACTGAGGCACATCGGCCCAGCGACTTCGTGTATAATTTAACTCACTCACTACGGCGTGTCGGCCTAGTGTTTTATAAATCATTATCAAAATAAAGTTCTACCAAAATAATCCGCGAGGACTTATTATTTAAATCCTAATTTACACACTACACCTCCCTTTCTAGAGGAATAACGTAATATAATATAACGTTTTTTTATTTTATTGAAATTTTATTTATTTTTTTTTTAAAGTGGAGTCATTTAAATGTATACATTGTTGGTATATATTATTAATGTTATTATTTATTTTTGTTGTGTTTCTAATGTAGTGTATATAAAAAATTTGTTTGTTTATTATTTTTTTTTTTGTGTGTATTCTTATATATGTATATATTAGTTGTCTAGGAAAAATATTATGTCTCTTTTCTTTTTCTTATTATATTTCGTTCATTTTATTAAGTTTAGTATTTTTTTTTCAAAAGAAATGCATTCCTTTCTCTTTTATATCTTGTTGTTATTCATTAAATTATGTTTTTTCGCAAAGGTAATTCATTTTTTCTCTTTTCTATCTTGTTTTTATTAATTAAATTTTATTGATTGGTTGATCAGACCATTTTCATGAAAATTTTCAGTTATTATACTTTTTTAACCTATCCTTGTGTACTTTTTGTTGTTTACCCTTTTAATCTTTTATTATAATGTTATCTCTCTCTTCTATTCCTATTACTTCATAGGGGCCTAAATAAACTGGTTCCAATTTATGGCTAGTATCGTTCCCTAATAAAACCTTATCTCCTTCTTTTAATTTAAAGTTGATAATCATATTATCATGATATTCTTTATTTTTGTCTTATGTTTTTCTAACAATATCCTAGCTATTTTATATGCCTGTTCTAGTCTTAACTTTGTTTCCTTAGCTTAATCATCTATATTGTATATAGGGTTAATATTATCTATTTTATTAAAATATTTTGGCAAGTTGCTATGTTTGCCAAAAACTAACTCATATGGACAATAATTGTGTGCCATAGAGGGGGTCGTGTTGAAACAGCAAACAAACTATTTGAGCCATACATTCCAATCAGTTTTATCAACCGATATGTAAGAACGTATGTATTCGTTGAAAGTTCTATGACTTCTTTCTACTGTTCCAACTGTCTGGTGGTGGTGTGCCGTAGACGTTAAATTGTCTATCTTTAAGAATTTGTTTCAGTATAAAAAATTCGAATATCGCTTTTGCAACAGTCTTAGCGGATTTGTTTGGTACTGGAAGAGCTACAAGATATTTCGTGAGATCACATATCAATGTAATTGCGTATTCGTTATCATTTTCCGATTTTGGTAGTGGACCTATAGTATCCACTATCACTCTGTCGAACGCATTTATCGGCGTTTCTGTAATGGTCAAATGTGTTTTTGTGTGGGTCGTCAATTTCGACTTTTGGCATTTAGGACATCTACTTATGTACTTGGTTATAAGACGTGTCATATTTTTCCAGTAGTAGTGTCTCTTTATTTAAGGTAGTGTTTTTGAAATGCCAGTATGATCTCCTTGTATAGGACCGTCGCTGATCTCATCTATACCGGCTTCTTTTTCAAGCCTTTGGAAAAACTGAAAATCCAAATGTTCCATTGGTGTACATCGGTAACATCAATTCCTGCTTTAATTTGTTTTCCATGTTTAAAGAAACATATTATTTAATATCAGCAAGAAAACTACTTTTCGCACTTCATCATTTCAAATGATTTCATATATGTTGGGCTTAGAAGCGTTGTCAAGAGTTTGCGTAGGCAAATCTACTTGATCTTTTCCTGCGCAGGAGTTTTTCTGTTTACTTTGGTGCCTGGTAGTGACTTTCGGGACTTTAACTGTAAATCTTTTGATTCTTTGATGGTTATTCTTGATAACGCATCAGTTGTGCTCTTGTTACTTTCACCTTTTGTAAATGGTCTAGATGCGTATGCAACTGGAAGTTGGTGGCCATTGTGGTTTTGAGTTAAAACAGCACCGAACGCTTGCTTACTCGCATCTGTTGTTATGCAAAATTCTTTGCGGAAGTCTGGATATTGTAACAGAGTTGGTTCTATAAGCTGAGATTTTAAGTGTAAAAATGTCATGTCTTACATAATCTAGTTATGTGCCTTGAATAGTCTGCAAAATTTTTAATAAATCGTCTGTAGTAATTACAGAATGCAATGAAACGTCTAGCGCTATCCGCATCATGGGGAACTGGGTAATTTTGAATGACATCGTATTTTTGTCATCCGGCAAGATTTCTTTATCTGCGCATTTGTGTCCCAAAAATGTGACCATGCATAAAAAATGAACATTTTTCAGGATGTAGTTTCAGGTTGTATTTCTTGCATTTGTCAAAAACATCAGTTAGGTTTTTGAGCATATGCTTTTCGGAACAACCAATGACTATTAGCTCATCCATATAAAGGAATGCTTGAGACGGTTTTAGTCCAAAAAATGCTATAGTCATCATTCTCTGGAAAGAATTAGGCGCTATCTTTAAACCAAATGGTAGTCGCGTGAAGCGATATGAGCCATTGCTCATTGAAAAGGACATTATATCTCTTGAACTTTTTTCAAGTTCAATTTGATGAAAACCCGAAATTAAGTCGAGGCATAAAAAATATTTTGCTCTACCTAGTTGATCTAAAATATCATCAATTCTAGGGAGTGGAAACTTATCAGATAAAAGCTTTTTATTAATCTGACGATAGTCAATTATTAATCGCCATTTTTTCTTTTCGGAATCTGGAAGAGATTTTTTCGGAACTAGCAAAAGAGGGCTATTATATCCTGATACAGAAGGTTCGACTATTTTGTCGTCAATTAACTTTTGTACTTGAGCTTGAATTTCTTGTATTGCTGAGGATTGCTGAGGATTTCTATAATTTTTTATGTAAACTGGCTCATCATCCTTCAATCTCAATTTTTGTTTGTAAAAATTATTTGTTGATATAGATTCGGTTTGAAGTCCGAATATGTCCGTATATTTAGTGCACAACTTTGATAGCTGTAATTTGAATTGTGGTGGAAAATTTTTATATATTGGAATATGACAGTTTGTTCTCTGGTTTTCGTGTTTGTTTGAACCACATTGTAGTTCGAAAGTGATTCATATTCTTAGTCATTTATAACAACTAATTGATCAGTATTGGTTGTATTTATAAGTCGGGCAAATGTGTTTTCAGAAGTTGCAATGGTATTTACAACGTCAAAGTGATTTACAATACAATATCGGCGTGCAATAAACTTTCTGACGCTAAGCGTCACTATTTAAGTTTTGGGCAATGCTGTTACGGCATTGCCGGCAACGATAATTCATAAAAAACTAAAACAATTATAATAAACAAACAGAAATTAACTTGCCCAAGGGCAATAAAACGCAGCACAGGCAGCTGCAGCTGCATAGAAGCGAAAAAAAAACGTTTCTTATCTATTGCGCGCGCGCACCCTAGTGCGTGTGCGTGTGATTGCGCGTGCATTTGTTTACGTTTTTGCAGTGCAGGTGTTACCTTTCAGCAAAGTTTCTGAGACTTCTGTGGACCGTTGCGGTAAATTCTGCAAGTAATTATACTTCTCAGTATGGACACGCATAGCGACTCAAATGACTCAGAAATATACAACTTGTCACCATCGTATATCGCCAAAATGAGATCTATAGACGCCCAAGCGAGGCGACTAGACGAGGTATACAAATGTGCTATGCGAGAGCCAGATTCCCGCTACCTCCTCGAGTTCGGTCTACATCACGACCATAGCCAACGCCTCCGCTATTACCGCAGTCACATACGCAGTGGCTTCAGCTACTTCTGCGACGGCTCGCAACACAGCAGGCCCCAACAATGCACAAGGCAGCAGCAGAAAGCCATCATGCCACCCTTCAACGCTGATATTCCCATTACAACTCCAGCTGCAGCAGTAATTAACACCAGCTCACAAGCCGGTAATGTGCCCTTTAACAACCCCCCGAGCTCGGAATGGCAAACAAACGGCACTGCCAAACGCAAGCGCCCCAACGCTCCCCTTTCGCCTGACCATGCCCACAAAACTGGAAAGACCAAAAGATTATCTAACCAGCAAGCATCAAGGGTACCCCAAGCCAGCCGGTCAAGCGACGACATCCCATCAACGTCAAAAGATGCTCGTCTAAGACACAATAGATTTGCAGCTCTAGAAGAAGAAGAAGCCAGCATGCTGGAGGACCTCCCACTGCTGGCACTTTCTCCACCGCCTCCTAAGTCTAGAAAACCCGGTGCCATCATGGTTCCGGGCATAACAGACATCCACAAATTCCAGGCTGCCTTGGACAAAGTTATACCATCAAGCAGCTACTCGACTCGCAAGTCTGTAGTCGCAAAGTAGTTGCCTTCATGGAACAAACGAAATGCCAAAACTACCACTACCAACTCCAAGAAGATAAGCCTTTTCGCATTGTCATCAAACAGATAGCTTCCTCTACTGCCCAAGGTTATATTATCAAGGAGATGCAAGACAAAGGACACAATGTTGTTAATATCTTCAATCCTAAAGGCAAGGCCTCAAATGGCACGGAGCAAGACAGGCTACATATATTTTTCTTGGACCTCAAACCGGCCCCCAACAATAAGGAAGCACTTAAAATAAACCTTCTATGCCGCCAAGGAGTCATAGTAGAACCGCTGCCAGGATTACGGACATACAAAAAATTACTGCATGAAGCAATTCATCTGTGGAAGATGTGCGGAAGAGCACCCAACAGGATCCCCTCTCTGCAAAGCAGTCCAGGAAACCGACTTCTTCTGCGCCAACTGCGGCGGAAACCACTCTGCCAACTACAAAGGCAAAATGGTACATAGACCGTATCAAGGTACGCAAGCCGGACCCTAATATCTCGGCTCCTTTTCGCAAGGTCCATAATAAATACGCTCGGCAAATAAGGGATAAAAACCAATTTATCCCTCCACCTATGGTAGCTGGCAAATCTATGTCATTTGCGGAGATGCTCAAATCGGGCAACACTGCAAAAAAATAGTGCGAAAGGCAGCTAAACAACATTCCCGGAAATCACCCGAGCGTGAATACCAACTCGAGAACGGCGGCTCTTGAAGATGCCATGCAAAAGCTTACCACAAGAATGGACCAGATCCTCAATACTATCCAAAAAAAACTCTGAAACTCAGCACATCCTGATGTCGCTGATCTCACGCCTTATCCCTTCAAAATGAGCCAGTTAAGGATCGGATTATGGAACGCGGATGGCCTTAACAAGAAAATCAATGAACTAAGGATCTTCCTCGACACCCACAATATTGACATTATGCTCCCTACGGAAACACACATGTACATGTGCACAAAAATATATGTCCCCGGATACACTGTATATCTGACTCAACACCCCTGCAACTACCGTAGAGGAGGTGCCGGCATTTTAATCCGCAGTAGCCTGAGCAACCACCCCATGGAGCACATATCTCAACCACATCTGCAAATGGCCGCAGTCAAGATAAACACTAGCAGAGGAGATTTCACAATTGCTTCTCTTTACCTCCCGCCGACTGTGCCATGGACCAAAGCCAATTTTGAGTTCCTTATAATGAACCTAGGACAAAAGTTCATTGCGGGAGGGGACTGGAATGCGAAACACAGGCTATGGGGAAACATCAGAGCCTGTACGAGGGGGCAGAGTTTGCAAGAAGCCATTATCGACTGCAGATGCGATGTCTTGGCAACCGGAGATGCAACATATTACGCGTACAACTCGCAATATATGGTGGCCTTAGGCAGAACTCACTTGCCATCGAAGCCAAATTCGACCTCTCTTCGGACCATCTTCCTCTTCTGGCTATTGTCCACACCAACCCTCTACAGCAGCCAAAAAGAAAAAGGCTAATGCCAACAAATGGGGATATTGAAAGATTCCAGGCTGAACTCAATAATTCAATCAACCTCAACATGACTCTGTCCTCCCCTGAGGATATCGAGGATGCTATCGATTATTTCTTGTCGAAGATCCGACAAGCAGCCCAACTTGCTACACATGAAATAGAACCGACCAACCCATCGACCCGTCGAGATCAAACCCATCAAGAGCCCCATAAAAAGAGAGGATGGCTCCTGGGCCAGATCGAGCTTAGAACGCGCTGAAACTTTCGCCACGCACCTAGAGGAGCGATTTAAACCTTTTGATTCCCCACACTCACCCCTGGAAGAATACATAGACAGGACCCTTGAATCACCACATCAACCCGGCCTGTCCACGGTCCATGAGACCCTCAAAGAGGTCAAAACACATATCCAAGCGCTTAAGACAAGAAAAGCCCCTGGATCTGACGAACTGGACACCAGAACGATAAAGCTGCTCCCCACCAAAGGCTTACTCTTCATTGTGCTCATATTTAATACGATGCTTCGAATCGGACACTTCCCAAGGCAATGGAAAAGAGCTCTGATCGCTATGATACCAAAACCGAAAAAATCGCTCACGCAAGTCGAATCCTATCGACCAATCAGCCTGCTCCCGACCTTCTCCAAAATATTCGAAAGAATATTAATGGCTAGAGTTTCGGAGCTGGACTGCGTTAAGCACATCATACCAAGGCATCAGTTCGGATTTCGAAGACGGCATGGGACCCCGGAGCAGCTTCACCGAGTGGTTGATTTTATCCTCGACAGCTTCGTAAACTTTGAGTATTGCGTCGCAGCATTTGTTGACATCAAACAGGCGTTTGACCGAGTGTGGCACAAAGGACTCCTGTTCAAACTAAAAGCTTTGCTTCCCCCTCTCTGTTTTATATTTTCCACAGCTCAAAAACAGAAGATTTGTTGTGGTAGTCGACGGCACGTTTACTGGAGTCAAGGAAATGCAAGCTGGAAACCTCCAGGGCAGCGTCCTTGCTCCGTGGCTCTACACCATCTACACAGCCGACATGCCGACGGTGGACCCGACGACATTGGAGCACCCCGGTAACTTCAACCTCGCCACGTTCGCTGACGACACAGCAATCCTCTCTAAAGCCAGCTGTGTATACCAAGCCACCGACCAACTTCAAGAATACCTGCACGTATTCGAGACGTGGGCATCTAAGTGGCGAATTGCCATCAACAGGCAAAAGTCGGTATGCTGCACATTCGCGATCCGCAGAGACACGTCGCCAGGAGTATTCCTCCAAGGCGAATTCCTTCAGCATAAAGACGGCCACCGCTACCTTGGAGTCTACCTTGATCGCAGGCTCACTTGGAGTAAACACATAACAGCATCATGTCACAGTTTACGTCAAAAATTAAAAAGTATGGCATCGCTCTTAAAGGAAAACAGCAAGATTTCCCTTAGCAACAAGGTGCTGCTGTATAAAACCCTACTGGCTCCAGTTTAGCGCTATGCAAGTCAAATCTTTGGCACTGCAGCAAAATCCCATTGGAGGAAAATTGGTGTCTTCCAAGCCAAGGTGCTGAAACTAAGTACTGGGGCCCCCTGGTACATCCGCAACTGGGCATTAGCAAGAGACTTAAAGGTTCCCTTAGTGGGTGACCTTTTAAGACAGCAGTCCACCAGCTACATGGCCCGTCTTTCTGCCCACCCCAACATATTGGCAAGAAGGCTCTGCAGAAGAAAGCGACGGAGACTTCGCCGGATCCACCCCATCGACCTCCCAAACCGGGTACTTAGATAAGGAAAATTATAAAGCAAATAATTTAAAACTTAAAAGGTAATGTTAAGTAAGTTGATCCAATTATTGTAAAGCTAGGTTAAGATGCTCAAGAATGGTATCAATAAATTAGCTAATAAAAAAGAAAAAAAAAAAAAAACTTTATATTTAATTTCAGGGTTTTTGGTTAGGGCATATACACACAACACCATACCAAAAACTGCATTTTCTACCAAGAATGGTCACTACGAATACGTTCGTATGCCATATGGTTTGAGAAAAGCACCCGCTACATTTCAAAGATGTATGAACAATATACTTCGACCACTGCTTAATAAACATTGCCTAGTTTACCTAGACGATATAATTATTTCTTCTACATCTCTCGATGAACACTTAAACTCATTACAATTAGTTTTAAAAAAATTACCCGAAGAAAATTTAATATTGCAATTAGACAAGTGCGAGATCTTGAAAAGAGAAGCAAACTTCCTTGGTCATATCGTGACTCCCGATGGAATTAAACCAAATCCTCTCAAAGTTAAAGCGATAGTTTCTTACCCAATTTCAACAAAAGTAAAAGAAATAAAAGCATTCCTTCGATTAACAGGTTACTACCGTAAATTCATCCCAAACTACTGGCAAAACCCATGACATGCTATTTGAAAAAAGGAGCGTTGTCCAGAATTAAACTGGAAGAAAATCATTTCGGTGGAGCCACCCAACATAGCGCAGACGAAGACAGTAGTGACCTCATTCAATTAACAGAAAAGCCAATAAATAACTACATTTATCCAAAAAAACAAATCATATTCATTAAATCAGGTCAAGATAGGATAGAACAATCGACTATTTTCTGCAATTCAATAACTACAATTCATTACGATAAAATGACCCCTGAAAAGGCTAAACAGTACTTGTTTGATTATTTCATTCATAAAAAGATCACCATGTACATCGCGAGTGATACAGACTTTGACGTTATCCAAACAGCTCACAAAGTAATTATGAATACCTCTTACACTAAAGTGACCCGTAGTCTCATCCTATTAAAAAACGTAAGCTCATATGCCGAATTCACAGAAATTATACTCCAAAAACTCTACACCATGGCATTCAAAAGATGACCAAATTATTTAAAGAAAATCATTATTTTCCAAAAAGCCAACTGTTAATCCAAAATATAATAAATGAGTGCAATGTGTGTAACCTAGCAGAGACACAAAAATGCCTTTTAAAATTACACCCAAGCCTGAACCCTGTCGAGATAAATTCGTGGTGGATATCTATTCATCTGAAGGTAAACACTACGTCAGTTGCATAGACATCTATTCAAAATTTGCGCATTCTCCACTTTGGCTCTCAAGCAATGGCTTGAGAGTGAAGGAATTGAGTTACAGTTCAATACGGCTAGAACATGCATAGCAGACATCGAAAGACTACAGAAAACAATAAATGAAAAAATTCGCATAATCAGATGATGAGGAAATTTAATTAGGCAAGATAGAAACAATTCTTTACATTTACAACCACAAAACCAAGCATGACACCACTGGACAGACACCTGCACACATATTTCTTTATGATGGCCAGCCAACGCTAGATACTCAAACAAATAAAGAGAGAAAAATGGACAAAATAAATAATAACCGACAAGAATACAACATTGACACTAGATACAGAAAGGGTCCCACTCAGAAAGGAAAATTGGAAAACCCGCTTAAAGCAAACAAAACATTATAACAGACAGAAATAGAGTCACCCACTACTACAACACACAGTTTAAGAAACGAAAGAAATTTAATCAAATCTCAATACCACAGGTCTCTGAAATACAATAGTGATGTTAGTTCTATTAATCACCACATGCCCCACAAATTAAAATAATTAATTTGACAACAATTAACAGTACAACTAACTGCAATAGAATACCGGAATAACCCTACACCAATAAAAATAGACAGAAACAAGGACTGTTTATAATAATAGGCTCAGCAAAAAAATATCTTTTTGGCACACTCGACGAAAATGATCGAGTGGAATTCCAAAAAAATGAGCCAAATGACGTAATACAAATGATGAAATGCAAACAATAAAGAAATGTATACCAATTTGTAACTTTATACCAATACAAACAACGGAAATGATTGTAACTAGAAACTTAAGTCAAATTGTCAAAAATAAAAAATAATAGAAATAGATTTCACACCTCTATACGCACCTCTTGAATTAATAAAAATAAATATCACAACATCATTGTTCATATAATTTTTCAAAATTACTAATTATATTATACTTATACCTACCATATGTAAAATTAAATTTAATTAAATTTTTGTAAAATGATGCAAACCAAGTTGCAAAACCACAAAATGTAATTTTAAACAAACAACACTACCTGTATTGTACCAATAAGTCTCTGCCTAGGCATAGACTTCCCTATAAGGGAAGGGGAGTATGGATGCAGCTGCAATTATCTGAATAATATTTTAGTACTTTGCTTAACTATATTCATGCTTTATATATATATATAATATATATATTATAGTGACGAATATATTCGCACATATGCACAGTTATAGTGACAAATATAAGAAGGCAGCATAATTGCAGCTGTGAATCTGCAAGCGCTTATTCGCACATATGCACAGTTATAATGACAAATATAAGAAGGCAGCATAATTGCAGCTGTGAATCTGCAAGCGCTTATCGCTTGCAAAAGCATGAATATAGTTAAGCAAAGTACTAAAATATTATTCAGATAATTGCAGCTGCATCCATACCGATAAAAGCAATAAACAACTTAGATAATTGCAGCTGCGCGTCTTTCACGGGTCATTTATTCGACTCAAATAAACGATTTCACTATATATATATATATCGATAGTAGCTTAAATTAAAGTCAAACATTTCTTCCCCTTCTAAGGGACTGGTGAGAATATCATTCTTGATTTATGTACTCGAGTCGAGCGACGTACACTTTGCTCTGTTCGCATTAGTGTTTCTATAGGTGTTGACGATCCCCGTTAAATTGGCGATCCCCTTGGTGCTGACATCTGTACATCTTGATTTAGTGAACTATTATTTTCAGTTGTGCACGAAGCTTTCGGTGTTCTGAAGCTATAATATTCGTCGGCCTGACTGCCCTGTCTATTGTCAGTCGTTAAATCTGATCCAATGCTGTACTACCTCGGTCTCTGATCTGCTATGTTATAAGCAAGTGGTGAATTTCTAGTTTTGCTGATGTTCACTGCTGTGTAGTAAGGTGTATTTTCTGGATTCCTTCCCTCTATGTTTTGTTGTTGTTGTCTTCCCTCCTTCCACCCCGTGCCTCGCATCTGGTTGATATGTCTTTTATAGCATTTGTTGTTGTGTCGAATTTCATAATGAAGGTCGCCCAAACGTCTTACGATCTCTCCTCGTATCCACTTATCCATTCGCGGGCTGCCAGAAATGAAGTAAACTTCCTCCATAATCTCGAATTGGCGCCACGTTTGCTTGCATTTTAAAATTTGTTTTGCGGATACCTTTTCCTTGATGGTTTCTGGTCTGTCCCAAGAAAAGTTTCGCTGGAGCTTCGCCAGTTATGCTATGCGGAGCGTTTCTGTATTGCTGTAAGAATTCGTTTACGTTTCTTTTAAGTGTGTTGGATGTCGTTCCCATTGCCTTTAGCGCACTTTTTACCGTTTCGACATTTCTTTCTGCTTGACCGTTCGTTGCTAACTTGTGATATTTGTCCGAAGTGAAATTTGTCCCGTTATTGGACACTACCATGAGGGGGACGCCATGAATAGTAAATAAAGCATCTAGTAATTCGCTTGTTGTTGCCGTAATTGATTTTGTGATCTGATCCAGCCACTCCGTAACAATCAAAAGCATCGCGCCTTCAAATGGGCCAGCATGGTCGATGTGAATGCGCTCCCATGGCGACTTAGGGTATTCCCAATAATGATCGGAGCATATTGGGGGTCGATTCGCATCTTTTGCACAGAAATCGCATGCTCTTGCCGCATTCTCGATGTCCTTATCGATTCCTGGCCAGTAGACGAAAGAGCGTGCAATACCTTCATTTTTACTATACCCAAGTGGGCCCTGTGTAGTTCGTCCACGATCAGTTTTTGAAGTTTAGTCGGGATAACCACACGATGTTCGAAAGTAATGCAGCCAAATGATATCTCATAATTGCACTCAGATGATTTGTATCAATTTCTTTTAAGACATTGGCCGCTCTCCAGTATTTGCAAAATTTTTCCCAAATGCTGGTCTTTTCTGGTTTCTCGAGCAACTAACGATGCTGTAACTGGAAGCTGATTTATTTGTCGTATTATAAAATGATCGAATTCGTCCCGATTTGCTGTGTTAGAATGGAACCATTATTCGTGTTGAGTGGTAATCGAGAAAAGTAGTCAGCATTTACATTTTCCTTTGATATTTTGGTAATTACTGTGAAATTGAAGTTGCTTAAAAGGTCTGCATAGTTTGCCATCCTAGAAATGCATAGTGTCGGTAGTGATTTGGTAGGGTGTAAAATTTCGTTCTAAGTGTGCATTTCTGTATAAGAGTCCGTTATATCTGCTTAGTATGTTCAAAATGGAATTTGGGCATCTATTTCAGAGAAAGTTGCATTATTTTAGGTGCATTTTTTATGCTTGAGCAAATTCGATAGATGTAAAAGCCTTTTTGATGAATTGCTCAGGAAGAAATTTAGTTGTCTAATAGATTTAAAACCGGCCACTACCAATTGTGACTCGCACATTGATTGAGCATTTTCAAATCTGTCTCGTGTATATAGGAGGACACCCGAGACAGTGTATAGTTACCACAGTGGTATCTCTCTAATTGTTCAAGATAGGCTAAATTAAGTTTAAATATATAGTTCTATTTAAATTAAAGTCTGCTTAATTTAAATTATGGAATTATTTAATGAAGATTAGTCGGGAACACCCGACTAGAGCCTCTTACTTTTTTAATATTATCCTTCAAAAACAGCTTGCGCTACGTGTAACAGCTCTACTCGACAGTTATTCCAATAATTCATTTTTGATGATAGAATAAGTTAGATGCTTTTGTTAGAAGTTCCCCACTAGAGGATACCCTGAACCCTCTTCTACCTTCACCTAATTCAGCTCGTGCTACGAGTTCGTTTGCTTTAGCAGTTAAAAAAAAAATTAAAAACAAATAGGTCCCTCAATAGGACTCGAACCCGTAATACACCGCACAAATTACAATCGCCTCTACTCGACAACTACACAAACGTTCTGCCTACGAACTATTCTCTTTTCGTGTTGTTGTCCGCTAGATTAGGATTCTGTTTGGCTCGTAGCTTTTAATGTTTCGTTTCTTGCCTTTTCTTGAGTGTTGTTGTTACTTTGTGTTCTATGTTTCTCTTGCTCTCAAGAAACGCTTTTGAGTCATCTGTGGTCATCAGTTAATCTACGTTTGTTTTTGCTATTTCCATATGTTTGGTTTGCTTTTGTAATAAGTGGTGTTTGTGTTTTATAAATAAGTTCAATATCTTGGTATGGGAAAAAGTGTGTGTCTAGCTAATAGTCTGTTTATGACAGGGTGGATTTTGTTGTCAGCAGTTAGTATAGACAATTGCAGTTTTCCTTGCATTTTAACAAAAATGTTGATGTAAATTTAAGTTTAACTAATTTTAACAATGTTACCTGTTTTCCTGGAGTCTTTATACTTAGTTCTTATTGTTGCATTACTTGTTTTCACTGTCATGCTTACGGCGTGCCCTCCGTTGGTATCTATTCCTGGTTTTGGGGACTTTTCATAACATTTTATAAGTTTTATTAAAGCTGGCTCGAGGTCCGGGGTTTATTAAAAACAAAAATGAAACACAATTTTGTTTTAATTCTTATTTTGCGATGTATTTCGGAAGCACATCGGCAACAGTTTTCAGGACACTGACATAAAAAAAAACATTTCTCATTAAAAATAAATTAAATTAAACAATTTATAAAACATCTAACGTACAATATGTAACACGTCTTTGCTTTTTGACGTGGAGATTGAAACTATTTGTCTGTTCAATAAGTGTCTATACAAGGAGCGCAATGTTTTGTCTCTTTTATAGTTTAGTAGTTTTTTTGTTTGGTTTGCTTTACTGATAAATTGACAATAAAAGCAAAATTTTTGACGAAATATGTAAATGACGAGAAACGGATGAAACAGAAGTAGATAACATTCTGAACTGAAAACTGAACTCTTTTCACAAACACACTAAATATACAACGGAACTAAAAAGACGGAAAAATGCCATTTTTAGACTCTATAGTATAACTTGACAATTCACTAAAAATTAATTGGTATAAGAAACTTATAGCCTGTGGACGAATACTTATCTTTAACTCAAACCACCTAAGAAGTATGATAATAAATATAGCACTAAGCTGTATGTGAAGGATGATCAACGTATCAAACACAATATACCACAAAGAAATTGGACAAGAAATTTAAACTCTTCAACTCATAATCAAAAATGACTTTCCACAGAATGTAATTAAAAATGTATTAACAAGACAAAAAATCCGAATACAAAAGCCTACAGAACTTACCAAATTTTAAAAATCTCTAGCATATGTACCACGATACCAATACTTTGGTGTAAGCGTCCTGAAGACGGTTGCCAATGTGCAGCCGAAATATATCGGAATATAAAAATTAAAACAAAATTGTGTTTAATTTTTGTTTTTAATAAGCCCCGGACCTCGAGACAGCTTAACTAAAATATAATAATTAAAGAAAATAAAAAAATAAAATTTATAAATAAATAAATAATTGAAGTATGGTCAGGTTAGATTGTGTAGGTTATATTAGAATAAAAACGAATTGCGCTGGTCTACATTGTCCGAGTAAAGTTCCAGCATACTCCAAATCTTTCTGCTCAATTATGGAAATCATAAAATCGTACAATGCTTGCGCTTGTAAAATTATTTCAGCTGTACCCGCCAGAGGAGCTAATGTAAAAATCCATAGATAGAGTCTAACCAGCACCATTGCGAAATATTTCTAACATTCTTGAATCTTTTATATTAAACTAGCGGAAATTTACCTTTTCCGTGGAACATATTGTGTTAAAAAATATAAAATATTACCTTTCCAAAAAGTATACTCCCGTGGTAAATTGAAATCTATCCATCTTGATATCGACTTCTATTTAAAATTATGTTTTAAATGCATCGAATAAAGATCCAAGTGTTGGAATGAACGGTTTCCGCCCATGTTAGTCTTGCGGTGACAATCTTGAAGCTGAAGACTAAACTAGCATTTGCCACCCAAAAACGTATTATATAAATTCTCACAAAGATCTTTGAAAATGATTTGGACGCCGATCATTTGCTAAGCAAAATGCTTACAACCGTATTTCGCTAACTTCCCACTCTTGTGGGTGGAATTTCCTGAATGGCGGACACACGTATTCATTAAGTTCTTATATAGAGGTTTGAAAATAAGTTTGAAGCAAATCGGAAAAAACTTATAGCTCAGCCCAAAATATCTTTAAATCGCATTATCCACCGAGGAAGCTTGGATTCTATAAAAAGGGCGAAATACGCCTCAAATGATTAAATTCATTGTTTATTGTTCAGATTCAATTAAGGGGGGTTTGACACTTGTCAAAAAAATGCATTCCTCCTTGGTGGTCCAAGATTTGGCGGGTGACGTTGTTGTTCAAATTTATTACCAAAGTTCTATACGAAAAATCATTTAAGACGTGTTTCACACTTTTTGCAGACTCCAAGCTTCTTTTGTAAAAATGCGTATACTTAATATTTAAAAAAAAAAAATTTTAAGCACAAAATGTTCCACGGGCACGGACGTGCAATACCCACTAGTATATTTATATTAGTGTTTAATCATTAAACAAAAAATAAAGTCACACCATTCGAATAATTTTAATTTTCAACTTTATTAAGTAACAAATACGTACTTTAAACTAATATTTTACCTTATATATTTTAATGTTAACTTTCTATTTCACATTTTGTATTTTAATCTACAGTATACAACCCATGCATACATTGCGCATGTATTATAGAATTATATATACTGTAGTATAAATTAGGTCTTGGTTACAGTTTGCTGTAAGGATTTGAAAAAAATCGTTAATCATAATTAATGAAGTTTCGCGCACACTAACAGTGCTATGATTAGATGCTGTATACATATATTAGTACTTATTATTTTTATTTTAGTTTGGTGAAATAGGTACGAACATAGCTCCATATGTACCAATGAATAGTTACAATATATACTGACTAGTAATTATATATTCTGTGCCTAAAGGGATTCACAAAAGTTTTAATTGCCTGACATATGTGTGCATGTACTTATAAAATAAAAATGGTTAAAAATTGTAAAATGAAGTTGTGAACATGTATACAACAGCCATAAGGGGACATATACATATACACATACATATGTATGTATGCACAAAATTCAATGACTTATGCAAGCCCTAAAATTATAAATGTGTATTTATAACTATTGAACTACATACAATTGTTACACAATACACATAAAAGTTACTCAAAATGTATTTTACAAAGTGTTGGGCCAAAATAAAATATCACTAAGTGGACCTTACATGTGCAGCGCACAAGGTGCGGTTTCTTTGTATTTATTAGAGCCCTGCAGAAATACATTATACATGCATATGTATGCCATTAGCGGCTTCAAAAATACTCAACGAAGTTATTCATTTGATACCAAAACATGTTTGTCCAAATAAAAAAAATTTTCGAGAAGCTTTAGCCATGCTCGTTAGCCTCGTATAATAAACAAGATTAACAAAATGAGATTATGTTAATAGCAAATCATCTAAAATATGACCATTCTTTCGAAACATTATGCCAATTGCAAGTATAGTCATTGATTCCAAATTGAAAACAGTAATTGTCTTCATTGGTCTCCCCTTAGTTGTTGCTTGTCTTGTCTGTACTGTTTATTAAAGTTTAATCATGTGTACGGTTCAAGCAAGGATCATGAATCTTAGTAATATTCGGTCAAGTAAGTTAACACGAAAAACACAATGTCTCGATTGCTATTTCTTATGGATTTTCACTGGGCCCTAGGTATGCTACATAAATATTTATATCGACCTTACTGCACCCAAAAATTATTTATGAATGCACATCCCACAGTGTATGAAAATCTTCAGTCATCAATCCCACCATCTGAAATTATTATAATCTATATCTTCTACAGTTAATAAACTAGAGTTAAAAAATTTAGAATAATGACTTAAAGACTAAATAGTTAATAATATTAAAAAGAAGACTAATTTTTGCTGTCCCATTTGGCATGGACGATGTCGTTAATGGTGGCGCGTGCATTAGAACTGAAAATAACTTTGTCGTCAATTTCCTTTAAACTTAAATCAAAGGGAGGTACTTGCAATGTTGAAAAAGTTGAAACTAGTTCTAAACAATATTTTTTTTATTTATTTTTGGCTAACATTTTGACATTGACTTATTCATCATATTCTCTGCATGAAACAAACGTTTAAAAACTGTACAATAAAGTACTAGTGTGAATATGAGTTTCTGGCGGGATGCAATCGATTCTTTAAATGTGTAAGTATTTGGTATTGACAATAACAGCCTAGTTAATCTAGCCATGTCAGAAAGTTCTTTAATATTTTAATAGGTTTGAATATTCTAAGGGATATCACAAAAAATTTAATAATTTTGTATAGCCATGAAATGAATTACACCCGGGAATAGGTTTTATAATTCACAGTAATCGATCATATTGAAAAAAAAAATTTAATAACGATTCTTTGTTTTTCTTTTATGGCTTGAAGCCATATTTTAGCTATTACGGACTGAAAGAAAAAAAATAAATAGATATAATTTTGCTATTATGATGAAACTTTTGCAAAAAAACTTAATAAACCATGTAAATACGGTCAGGTCAAGATTATGTAGGTTATATTAGCATAAAAACGCTATTGCGCTGGTCTACATCGTCCGGCTGAAGTTCCTGCAAACTCCAAATCTTTCTGTTCGATTATGGGAATCCGATCATCGTACAAAGTTGGTGCTTGTAAAATTATTCCAGCTGTGCCCGCCAGAACAGCTAATGTAAAAATCCATAGAAAGAGTCTATCCAGCACCATTGCGACATATTTCCAATCCTCTTTAACCTTTTAAATAAAATTAATATAAGTTTTACAATAAAAAATATATTTTGTAGTTTCGAATTATTATTTAATTACTTACTTTTGTAGAATCCTCCTGCATTTTGGTATGCTCTGCTATAAATCGTACACAGAAGCAGCTCCGATGAACTCGAGGTGGGCATGTCGAATGAGAAAATGCGGGGTTGTTTAATATTGGGCTCTTCATTCCTGAATTTCCAGAATCTACATCAGGAACAGCTGTTAAATCGTCTGAACTAGAATGCGTAATTTGTGGCAATGGTCCATGAACTTGACAGCTGCCACCAAAAGGTCCCGTGCTGGTTAAACTTAATTTTTTTTTAAATGAAATAAAAAAAATATATTTTTATAATGACGATCAATAAAAGCTTTGAATAGGAATTTTTCATCGACAATAATTGTCTTAAATTTCATCAACATGTTTTAGATTAGTTTATTTTCCAGTTTTTTACCCAAATTGACGAATACGGAACATTTGCTTAGTTAAGATATTGTGTATGTTTTTAAAAATCTGAACTACAATACAACAATTTAATTAAACCAAACTAAAAAAAATTTTAATTTTTATATTTTTGTTCGAACTTTGATGGAACTTAACGTATATTGCGTATTTTATTTAATATAAGCAATTAAAAGTTGCCGATAACGTAGCGACAGCACAATTGAAAATTGTGGTGTAGCAACCATATGTGCGTCAAATTGGCGTGTTCACTTAGCGTCGATTTTTGGCATGTATAAAAAGAGCGACCGATATTTTAATTATTCACTTATTTTCACAGATTGTCAGTTTCGTTCGTTTGTATGCTAGACTTGTAATAGGTTGGCAGGGTCTAATATAACGGCGCTTTTCTGTATCCAAGAAAACGGAGCAAATTCCATGCGGCGCCAACTAGCTTTTATATTATTTTTGTTCATAAATTTTGAATATAAATAAAGATTTATTTTTAAGGTTAATTATTTTTATTTATTGTTAACAAATTTAAATATATATTTACATATACATACATATGTTTATTAAACATAGTCTTCATATATATAATATGTCATGCTTTGTGTGGATTGCTGCTGTATACAGGGCTGCTGCGGCTGCATCCACGGCTGCTGCGGCTGTATCCATACCTGCTGCGGCTGAGGCATCTGCTGTGGCTCCTGCTGCTGAGGCATCTGCATCTGCGGCAGCTCCTGCTGTTGCATATGCAGCGGCTGTCGCATCTGCGGTGGCTGTTGCATTTGCGACGGCTGCGGTACACGCCACTGCTGCGACAATTTCGCCTCTTCTTTTTTTATTACATTTATTTGCCTCTGTAGCGCCCTTATCAATTTCTGTTGCTGCTCTACTATATTAGTGAGAGCAGCAATGTGCGAGGACTGCCAATGCTTATAAATTTTTAGTTTTAGGCGGATCGACCATTATAAAGCCCTCACTGTTGTAACTCATTTTGCAATTACAATTTCAAATATTGCCACCATTTGAAATATGTTGAAAATTGCCACTGTAACACCATAACTTAACATAGGGTATAATTACCGTGCATTTGAGGCCATTATCGGGTAAATTGATAAATATAGGTTGAAATATTGACGCCATTTTACATTATGAAATATAATACACCTAAGTCTGTTTTTACACGGTAGATTGGTTCCAGAAGAAGCCGTGTAAAAAAACCGTGTAAAAAAAGACATTGATCGTATACAAAAATGGGTGATTTGTTCCTAATCTCTAAAACCTATTAAAATTAGTGAAAAACAAGAATTTTTAATAACAAGAATTCATGTTTATTTTATTAAATCAAATATATAATGCTTATTTTCACAAGCATAGTAATTAATGATAAAAAAGATATGCACTCTAATCTTAAAAGTACATAATATAAATTAAATGTATGGCAAGTTCAGGAACTAAACAACTATGTTGTGAACGAAAAGAATAGGTTATTCAATTTTTAAGGTAATCGATGGTTTCAGACTTTTTTCTTTCTTAAATACTTTTTTGTGATATGAACATACTTCGCAAAAATTAAATTTGACAAAAAAATTTAAGTACATAAAATTTCAAATCGTGCTAAATGGAATAAAATCGTGTAAAAAAATTAAAAATATTCAATTTTCAAACCGTGTTATATCAAAACCGTGTAAAAAAAGACCGTGTAAAAACAGACTTAGGTGTATTACCAGCCAGTTCTTTTGCATTAACATAGGGTATAATGAGAAAAATACAAAAATGCGATTGTCCAAATAGCTGTACCGACGATTTTAATGAAATAAAAGGCAAAATGATTGATAAATCGTGCTCTATATGCACAACTACCGTGCATTTGAGGCAATTATCGGAGAAATTGATAAATATAGGTTGAAACGTTGACTCTATTTTACATTATGAAATATAATATTTCCAGCTAGTTTTTATGCATTAACATAGGATGTAATGAGAGAAATAGATAAATGCAATTTTTCCATAAACTCCACTATTAAGTTTAACCACAGCCACTAACCAAATGACATATAGACTGGACATTTGGTGGTGACAAGCGTTTTATTTGCGGCTGGTCCAAAGTCGCCTTCGTTTTTGTTCGGGTTCGAGACATGCCCGCATGCTCTCACAGCAAGAGAGTATGAATACATATGACCTGTGACGTAGAACGGCATCGCTGTCTTTTTACTCGCTCACTCTACAGGAAACTGCTTTGGCTTACTCTCATTGCTCTTTTAATTAATCTATGCACCGTTTAAATGTTTGTGTGTGTATGTGTCCGCACAAGCAAAAATGCCCACAAATTCAATTTTTGTCAAAAGCCGGTGGCATTTCTTCCCTTTTGAGAGACGAGTAATATGAAATAATGAGAGGGTTTGACAAGTCGATGCGAAATTCTTTCATTTTAGCTCGTTTTTGTTCGAAAGGGTACCTAAGCGTTGGCATGTGTGCATTTAAAAGTTTTTAGACTTGCTATTCACGCATACTTGCATATTTTGTATATGAATAGAAGCATTTATGCGCATGTGTGCCTGTTGGTCCTTGCCTGCCTGTCCGATGCAAATTTGATAATATTTTGTAGTTTCTGAATTTCGAGCTCTACACACACACACAGAGAAACAAATGCTTGTGAATGGGCTGATAATGTATTCTTGCATTTTAGTTCGTTATTATTGGAAAGGATACCTAAGCGTTGGCATGTGCGCATTTAAAACTTTTTGAACTTGCTATTCACGCATGCTTGCATATTTTGTATATGAATAGAATCATTTATGCGCTTGTGTTCCTGTTAGTCCCTGTCCCTGTCCGATGCTCTACACACACAGACACAAATGTGTGTGAAAGGGCAGATCATGGGCACAAAAGAAAATATAATTTTTGCCACGCGCACCTTTCTTTTTATGATATTGGGTTTGAATTGATGAATAAATGTTGACTCCTGATTACCTGCAGATCAAAATCATATATAAAAAAGATAAATATTTTAAGACAATAAAATTATTAATACTATAAATATATAATCGCTCCTTTTATGCATTTGGTATATATAAAAATTTTAAAGATGTTATTTTGTGCACAAATTTCCGCTGCTCATAAAATTCTTTAAGTGATCAGTCCGGTGCAGGTGCTTGCCGAAAGTTTACCATTTCGGCCCAACGGGCTGCTGCAGGGTGCGCGACAGACGCGCACATACACACACATGTGACGCGGAGTCACAATAGACCCACCGACATTATAAAATAGAAACACATATTAATCATAGGCCAAGAGCAAATAATGGAGTATAACGAAATCTGAATAAAAATTACTTATCATTTAAGAGTACGTGCATTAAATTAAGAGGCTGATTGCTAATGAAATCGAATCACTTGCAACTCTGACTGTTAGCGTCGTTAGGAGTAGAAGAGAGCGAATTGTAGAGAGAGAGAATTTTCGCCGCAGTATGAAAAAAGGGCGAAAAAGGGTCGTGAGCTGCTGAAGCTGATTAGTAAGATCAAGCAAAAGTGCAAGAGAACTAGGACGAGACAAGTGCGCTAAAGTTTTCTTTTGGTGTTCAGAAAAAAAAGGGATAAAGTGAGAGTGGCCAATAAGAGTGAACATGGTACCACGGTGAAAGAGTAAACGAGTGCAGTGAAAAGGTACTGTAGAGTGAGGCCAGTACGCAGCGTCACTTTTTAGGGTGGTCAACTAAAGTGCGCAGTGACTTTTGTTTTGCGGCTCGGTACGAAATATAATCAAAGAAAAATAATAAAAATAAAATTAATAAAAATAAAAATGATAAAAATAAAATTGGATTAAAACTAAAATTAATTAAAAATAAAAAACTAATAAAAATAAAATAAATTAAAATTACAGATAATAAAAATAGATTAAATTAAAAATAAAATTGATTAAAAATAAATATAATAAAAATAAAATTAATTAAAATAAAAAATAATAAAATAAAATAAATTAATAATAAAAATAAAATCAAAATAAAAGGCTAGCTTACGGAGACAGAAATACCACCCAGATAAGGAAACGAAACTCGGAGCTCTGTCATAAGTTCAACAAAGATAAGAGGTGACGTACGAAATGATGGATACGGGTGAGTGTCAGAATCCAGGGGTGGGCGTACGTTGGGTCCACCTTCGACGAAAGGAGGTGCTGGAGTCAATCACTCCCGAGTTCGGGTTGAGCGACCTAGGGCGGGTCGAAGACTTGCGTCGGCCAAAGTATGGGCTCGGCTAGTAGAGTTAGAAGCCAAATACACCCGGACCCCCGAGCAGAAAGCCCAGCCCGAACCCGACACCGTCCAATGGGATCGGCGGTCGAAATCCGAATCGGATTCCGGCCCACGTCTGTGCACTCCTGGCCTGCTCGAAGTCCCGGTGATCCCCAGCCATAAGATCCGTGATGCGGGTGATAGGGTAAAAGAATCGGTGAAATCTCGTGTTGCTGAGGGTGCCTCATCAACACCGACGCGCTTACCATTGAAATTGAGGGGACACTGCATCGTACCCGAACAAGTCAGGAAGTAGGGTATATGGACACACTGATCCATTGTCCTTCGTAGAGGCCATCGAAGATCGAGCCCTGCCAAACGGCATCGACCCAGACAGGTTACCCAGGGCGATGAATGAGGTCATGATCGGCGAAGCAGCTCGTTGGTTCATGACGAGCGGGATAAGGGGCGTGTCATGGGATGAATTCAAGGAAGGATTCCTAGATTTCTTTTTGCCCCCGCGATATTTTGAATTGTTAGAAGACGAAATCCGGGTTCGTCGTAAACGAGATGGCGAAGGATTCAAACAGTATGTGGTGGACATAAGGGCATTGATGCACCACGCTGGCTACAGCCCGGAGAGGGAACTAAGTAGGATATACGAAAACGCAGCCCCAGAGTATATATTGTAAGGGCGGAGACACGATTTCTTATCTTTATACATACAGCTAGCCGTCGAATACGAAGGGATTAAACAGCATGGTCAACAGTACCCATCTGGTTCGCGTTCTCGACTGGGGAATAGCATGGGCACGTATCTAGGCGATGGGCAAACGCAGACAACGACCGGCATAAACAACCCGTTCAGGGTAGCCTCATCGCCAGTCGTCGGGGTGGCTCTCAGCGGGGCGGTTCCAGGGGCACTACCGGCACCGAGAGAAGAGGCTGCCAACAGCATGATTGTTCAGGAATGTGGAGGGACAGCCAGGCGACGCCCGATATGTTTTCGATGTGGGCGAGAGGGGCATTTTAGGAGGGAATGTCCCAACCCTCAGGCGGTCTTTTGTATGCAATGTGGAACCAGAGGGGTGAGCAGCCATGAATGCTGTAGACGATCGGCTCAGGGAAACGGGCCTCGGCACCATACGGACTGGATGCGCCGATGAAGCGATGTCAACGGAGCCCGGAACCAGTAAAGATCTTGCGAGTCGAGGGGGGTCGTGTCGTCGCGACGGTCAGAATCCGCGAGGAGGAATTCGCGGCGACAATCGACACCGGTGCTACCCGGTCCTTCATCAGTGGGGCCTGCACGGCGAAGGTGGCGAAGGACGTGGAGATTAGAGAGGTGCAAACTAGGATACTGATAGCGGACGGTTCAGGGCTGGATGTCGCAAGGATTGTGCCAGCGAAGATCAGTTTAGCGGGGCGTACGATCGGCGTGTCTCTACTAATAATGGCATCGATGCTAGAACAAGTGATTCTAGCTATAGATTTTCTCCGTACGATAGGTACAACCATACGTTGTGAGGACAGTGAGATGACGCTAGGAACGACGGAAAGACTGGGAATCAGGGAAGGTGTGACTGGTTGCCCTGCGGAGCTGATCCTGGCGGCAAGGTTAGGGATTTGGCAGGGCGCAGCAGTCCGTCCCGCGAAGAGAATCCCGGAGGCGTGGTCGAGTAATCGGGGTGTGTCCAGGGTGCCAGTGAAGGCGCGCTCGGACGATAAGAGAGTGTCCAGGGCACCAGTAGAGGCGCGGCCAGACGGCAAGATGTTCAGGGTGCCGTTAGAGGCGCGGTCAGACAACCCGGGGCCGTCTAGAGTGCAGGCAAAGGATTGGAAACTGAAGCGTAAGGAGGACTTGACAAGGGTTAGGGTGAACGGGCAGGCGACAGCGGAGGTCAGTAGAGGCAGGGATTCGGTGCCTATGCGTGGATCAGCATCTAGAAGCGCGAAGCTGGGAAGGGTGGCTGGATCAAACGGGCAAGAGGATCAACCTCACACCTCAGACGGAGTCGTGCTAGCAGGTAAGCTAGTCGCGGGAGAAAACCAGGCCGCGTACCCAGTACCCCGGATAAATCATATTCTAGAGCGCCTACGGCACGCGCGCTACATATCGACGCTGGATCTGAAGCAAGGATATTGGCAGATCCCCATGAAGGAAGGTAGCAGGCAGTATACCGCGTTTATGGTCCTAGTCCAGGGGCTATACCAGTGAAAGGTGATGCCCTTCGGTTTGCACTCGGCTTGCGCCACGTTCCAGAGGGCATTGTTTTCAGTGATAGGTCCGGACAGAGCCTAGGGATAGCCTCGTGGTATTGACGCTCCGTTCCTAATTTCCATCGGTGGTGCAACCGATGCCCACTCTCCTGAAGAAGGGGAAGGGATAGTCGTGGGGCGTAGAGCAACAGGATGCATTGGAGCAACTCAAGGAGCGGCTCACAACCGCGCCGATCCTCGCCTGCCCGATTTTCAGTGAGAAATTCGTGTTGCAAACGTACGCGAGCGATCACGGCCTCGGCGCCGTCCTTACACAAACCATCGACGGGGAGTAGCGAGTCATTTTATACGCCAGTAGGAAGCTCCTAAAGGTGGAGATCAACTATTCAGCCCCGGAGAAAGAATGTCTGGCTATAGTTTGGTCTATCCGCAAGTTGAGGTGCTATTTGGAGGGTTATAGGTTCGACGTCATTACAGACCACATGGTCTGCACTCAAATGGCTAAATTCAATAGAGAGTCCATCTGGAAGAATCGCTCGATGGGTCTTAGAATTACAGCAGTTCCAGTTCAACGTGCAGTACCGGCGTGGGAAGTTGAACGTTGTAGCTGACGCACTATCCAGACAGCCACTAGAGACATGTTGTCAGGCCCTGGAGGAGCAGCATCCCTGCGGATGGACCGAACGCATGCTGGGAAAACTCACTAAGGAGCCAGAGAAGTACCCGGATTACGCTGTCGGACTACGTACTGTAGAAATTATATGTCGCCGGCAATCAAAAGCAGAGAGTCTTGCAGGAGTGTGCCAAAAATTCAAAGTGGTGAGGCCGGCTGGACGAATGCTGACGCGCCGACTTCGTGGGCCCCCTAACTCGCTCGAAGCATGGGAACACGATGTTGCTGGTATTTCACGATGCGTTCAGCAAGTGGGTGGAACTGGTACCTTTAAGGAGAGCGACGGCGAAACACTTGCAGAGGGCGTTCCGAGAACGTATACTCTGTCGATTCGGAGTCCTCGGAAATTTGTATGCGACAACGGAGTGCAGTTTACAAGTCGGACATTTAAGGCCTTCCTGATGTCGATCGGCGTAGAGATGCAATACACGGCACCGTAGTGCCCTCACTAAACCGGACTAAACCGGATTTGCCTTCTTAGTGCAAGGTCGCGAACCTCGTCTCCCCGCTGCCTTATACGACGAGGTTACGCCCGGGTCCGCCACTGTTCAGCAAACGCCAGGGGAAAAGGCCGGTCGGGTGAAGAGAATGGCGACCAAAGATCAATGAGCAGGTGTGGCTACGTCAGCATCAGCTATCGAAGGCCGCCGACGGATTCGCGGCGAAGTTAGCGCCGAAGTTTGACGGTCCCTTCCGGGTCGTAAAATTCGTCTCGCCCAATATCGTGCGCTTGGCGCGTGACGGCGAGCAGAAGAGGCGAGTAGCCAACGTTGCCCAACTAAAGATATTCCACGGACCAGGCCAAGAAGACCCCAGCGAAGATGGAGGGCCGAGAGACGAACAGCTAAATGAAAAATTGATTAAGAACAATTTGTAATAACCCCTATGTTTAACTATTTATAAGAAAAGTCGTTGTGAGCTGCACCATATAAACGTAGTAGAGTAATGTAGGCCGAAGTCGATATTAGGGGGATAGGAACGGAATGGTAGAGGAGTTAAGTAGATGGCTTAAAATAATTCGTATCTCCACAGGTAAAACTGGAACGCGACCTTAGTTTCGAACTTGAGTGGGAACGGAACGGAACGGAAGAGTGACGACCCGTGGCAATGGGCTCTCAATTACGAGTCGGGAGACTCGTCGCCGTCACCATCCCCAAAAGCCGACGACCCGGAGTGGCGCGACTCGTCGCCGTCACTTATACCCAGGACATGCAACGTGGAGTGGCGGGACTCGCCACCACCATTGGTACCAAGACCACCGTCCATCGTAGGGGTCATCCCGGATTTGAGGCGAGACCCATCTCACCAGCCTCACTTGTTCTGGGAGGCGCTGGAAGACGCATTCTAGGGGGTCGAGGGGTGGGAACCCGGCCTCGAGGATGTCTTTGCGTCATCCGAAAGCGACGTGGATGAGTGGCGACCGGTGTTCCCGCAGAAGGTTTTCCTACCTTCAGGTTGGACGCTCCGCACCGCGGACAGTAAGCTACCGCCAATTGTACGCGACCGAGTCGTCGCCGAAATGGAGGGTTGGCTTCCGCGGATGCGCCGGAACAGATTCTGCGCAAAGGACGGCCACCAGTTCTTAAGGGTGACCATCACCGACGTCCGCAAGGTAACGATCACACGCCGTCAAGAAAGGGGGGGGGGGGTGTGACGCGGAGTCACAATAGACCCACCAACATTATAAAATAGAAACACATAATTATCATAGGCCAAGAGCAAATAATGGAGTATAACGAAATCTGAATAAAAATTACTTATCATTTAAGAGTACGTGCATTAAATTAAGAGGCTGATTGCAAATGAAATCGAATCACTTGCAACTCTGACTGTTAGCGTCGTTAGGAGTAGAAGAGAGCGAATTGTAGAGAGAGAGAATTTTCGCCACAGTATTTATTTTTTTTACTTATTTATTTATTTATTAGTGGTCGACAAAACACGTGTGTTCCTAATTATTCAATACATTATATATACAACAAGCGGGTATAGCCCGGCCTTGCCCGTGGCACGTATGTTATAAAATCAATGTTCTCAAACGAATTTGAAATGATTTTGAAACTGATCGGACGGTAAACAAACAACTTTCATACAATCGTTTTCCGCCAATTTACCACTCTTGCGAGTGGAATTTCCCAAATCGCTGAAACACGTATTCATTACATTCTTATGTAGAGCTTTGAAAGTAAGTTTGAAGCAAATCGGACACAACTTCGCACAAAAAATCTTTATATCGCATTCCCCCCGAAGAAGTTTGAATTCTGCGAAAAGTTTGAAACACGTATCAAATGATTTTTCTTATAGATCTCTGGAAATGAATTTGAGGACGAAACGTCACCCACCAAATCTTTGACCTTCATTTCCACCAAGGAGGAACGGATTTTCCTAAAAGTGTGAAACACCCCTTAAATGAATTTGAACAAAGATCTTTGAAAATAAGTTTGAGGCCGATCGGATGGTAAACAAAAAAGTTACATGCAAACTTTTTTCGCGATTTTCCACACTTGCGGGTGGAATTTCCCAAAACCCCGTCTTAACGTGAACCTACATCACATAAGGTAGCTACAGTGAAAATTTCAGCTTCCTAGCTCTTACGGTTTGGGCTGTGCGTTGATCACCAATCAGTCAGTCAGTCAGTCAGGACAAACAGTTATATATATAGAGATTATGAAAATTAAATACTAAAAGCCTAGTTAGAGAACACAAATTTCTAATAGCATCACCGACCGATGGAGGTGGTTTATTTGCCAGTCCGGCCAGCTGTGCCCCTTTTCACAGCTAATTTTGTCAGTGACGCTATTAGAGCCTACATCTGAGAAGAAGGGTGTCAGTAGGAAAAAGTGTTCTTAAGTAGAATTAAAAATAATCTTAATTTGCTTTATTATTTAAGAAAATACCATAAATAGGAGAAAAGAAAGTAAGAAGATTGTTAATAAAGTAAAGAACTGTATGCTAGATATACAGAGTGTTAAGTAGATAGGATAAAGAAATAGTATTGGGAAAGTAATGGGAAATCACCGACCCGGTGGGGGAAAATTTACAGCCTGTCCGGCAAGCTATGCCCCTGCTCATAGCTGGGAATGGTCAGTGACTTCCCGAAGGTATCCTGAAAGCAACGATTTTATTAGGGGTAGAGAAAGTTCGGTAGAGAAAACGTGATGCAAACTATTATAATTTTTACATATCACGCGAAAAGGATTGTGCAAAGCGTAGTCTGTTGTGCACGTCGATATGAATAAGGGGCGGTAATTTCTGGTTGGTCTAGCCGGAACAGAGAATTGAAGACAGAAAAGGAGAATCTATATCGCCAACAACCAACTTATGTCGAAAGACAACACCGAGAATTGTCCTACAGCCTGCTGAAAAAGGGCGAAGCTGATTAGTAAGATCACTTGGAATTCAGCGAAAGTAAGTACGAGACGTAAGCGTGCGACGACGGACGACAAGACTTAGAGGAAGCGCGAGGTAGCCGCGAGGTTAGGAAAAAATAAGAAGTGACGGTGCAGCAGGGAAAGTCGAATAAAAATAAAGTGCGAATTATAATACACGAAGTTGGTCGGTGTTCACATTGTTTTGTACAAGTTGGCGGCATAGGCCGTATAGCGATTGTGTGTGTTTTGCAGGCTTTTTATTCTGCGGCGGAGTGATCCCAGCAGCACCCATCACGCTGACCTACCCTAACCTATCTGCAGCGGAGTGAGCCCGGCGGTTCCCTTTCCTCTTCCCAAAGATATAAATCCTTCTGTGGCGGAGACTTCCCGACAGTTCTCTAAATCCCCCTTTTTCAGCTTTACGTCTCGGCAAACTACAAATTTCTTGTAGAGTGAACCTGGTAAGATTGAATATTACCACCCCGGCCAAGTAACTAATTGACACACACACATTTAAACGGTACCTAGACATAAAGAGAGCAATGAGAGCACTGAGAGTAAATGCGAGCGAAATAAAAATAAACAGCGATGCCGTTCTATCGCACAAATCATATGGAAGAGAGTAAGCCAAAGCAGTTTCCTGTAGTGTAAGCGATCAAAAGACATCATAAGTATATCTTACTCGCTCGTTGGAGCAGATGCTCACTTTGGATACACGGCATGTCCCATCTATATGCTTTTTGGTTAGTGATACCTTACCTTATTAATTTAATTATTTATAGGTCCTTTCCGGTTTTTCATGAATACGTATAATTCGAATTGATTTGTTACCGCCCAATACTTTATAGGATTGTTCAACACTGTATTCAAGCTTAATGAATGAACTATATGAGGTTGGTTAACAATTAAATTATTTTCTCAAAATCTGTACCGCCCATTTGCTTTAAATTAGTGCCAAAAGCTTCTTATAATATGTATCTACAAAACGGTATAGCGTACATTAAAGTCCATTGTCCCTGAGTTAAGAAATTAGGGTTCAAGAACAAGGTTTGCGGTCATTTTGTATGGGGCCGACAAAGGGGTGGCTGCACTCTTTAACATATATTTAAAAAACGGTACCGACGATTTTCATAAAATTTTCACAGTTGGCTAGGTGAAATTATAGGCTTTAATCGTGTATATGCGGCTTTCAAGGCCATTATCCCTGAATTAAGACATATAGAGAATGGTGGACACCTAATTTTTCAGCCCTTTGGTTTACCCATATTATAAACTAAAATAAAAAACAAATGAATGTATACAATTAATAATTTAATTTTTTGTAATTCTGCTTTTAAATTTATTTGGTTTTCGGCTTAAAAACATAAATAAATGCATTTAAAAGTGACCCATTCCTTTTCCGATACAAAGAACCTGAAATCGACGCTCAGTCACCGCCGCTAATTTGACGCACATAGCAATCATACTACTTGACGATGAGTTAACGATAGATTTGAGCTATTGTCAACTCTTCGAGATAACGGAATAGGAGCTACTAACCATCGATGACGAGTCATTGTAAATATCAAATTTTCATTTTGGCTACTAGCTACTATCACTAATTATACAATGCATATACATGTCAAACATAAAAATAATCGTAACCCGATAAATCCCAAGGGTACCTGCGGCCATTTTATTCTCATTCTCCCTGCATAGCTTCTCAAAAACCCCGAGATCTACAAATATACATATGTTTGTGTTGTGTGGATGTGCGCACAAGTAGATCACGGCGATTGTCGCCAACCAATCTTTAATTGTGTGCCTTTTCTGCCTGTGGTAGCAAAAGGCACACACATTCAAATGCTGTATCATGTATTTTTTCGTCCAGTCAGGCATAATGAAAAGAATCTGATCTTCTTTTATTTAATAATAACTTAAATGACCCAAATTAAATATTTATATTCTATATGCTAATATTTTTGTTAACTATGGGTACCTATTTTGCTGAAAATCAAAAAAATTGCTAAGTCGTATTTCTGCTAGCTAAATCGTCGTCGGCTTGTCGAAGAAAAGAAAAAGACCAAAAAAGGAACATTTTCAAATTTTGTGACTTGCTACTTGTTCACACGCACACCCCTCCGAGGGAAAAGTCGTGTGATGTTATAAAAGGGTTTGACCTGTTCATATGCAAAATTGCTATTGTCCATGCTTGTTGTAAGGGTATGGGTACCTGAACGTTGTCACGTGTGCACAATCGCACACACTTTTCTATATGGATGGAAGCATTTATGCTTATGTGTACGTATTGGTTGCCTGTCCGATGCAAATTTGACAAGATTTGAAGTTTTTGGCATTTTTGAATTTCGAGCTCTACACACACATTCACACAAATGTGTGCGAATTAGCCGATCAAGGGTTCGTCGTGAGAAAGAGATATTTCTTTATCAATGGGTGCGTAAATTTGAGCGACGGGTACGGTCTTTGTTTCTTTTGGCATGCCTGCGGTGGGCTTGCGAGTAAGAATAAGGCGCAAATGTGTGAACAGTCAATGAAAACAGGTGAACCGCACTTATATATAGTCCGGCCAAATGACCAAGCCTGAGCATGGAGTTGAAAATTATCGAGACCGTCATGATGCCTTTACATGGGAGTGTCTTGGCTGCTCTTTTGTCGATTTCGTCGCACCCAGGGATCTTCTTCACCTCGAGCACTTTCAGCTGCGTCCCGCTTTTCGCAGAAGATAAGCTCCTTATTAGGAGACCGATCTGCAGTAACGCATTGAGTGATTCTGCGAGGCGAAGGAGCGCCTCCGAATGGTCAGCAAACGCATTCGCCTTCTCCTCGTTATGTCGAAGCCAGAGTCCAAAGTTTTCCTTGATCGGAGAAGTGAAAATAGTTTGCTTTTCAATGTTTCTAGTGAGTTTCCACACAGAAAAGGTGCCGTTGCCGTCATGCCCAGCTGTTTCCAGTTGTCTAGGTTTTCTCTTCGTGTCCGAGCCAGCTAATGTCGACCATTTTCGCTTTGGCAGAGGGATCACCGTTGCGAACGCACAGCCTCCTCAGACACCTTTTGACCGCAGTGAGACTACTTACTTCAGGGCTTAGTAGGGAGCTGATTAAGGTTTAAGTGCGAGGCGGAGTTTGTTATGCTGCACGTCTGGCAACTTCTGCTATTTTCCCTGTGAGGTGGTCGACATAGCTCTCCATTTCACTTGCCGTATTTATTGCGTTATTGAGCTATAAGGTGTCCTCAAGGCAGGTCTGGTAGACGTCTAAATTAGAGCGCGGCGGAAGCAATTTTGGACGCCAACGACCCACTTAGGAGTCTCCTCTAGCATGAACAATGGTGAAATGTGATCAGACGTCAGGTTCAGAAGGTTTCTCATTCACAGCTGTTCTTGTCTGAATCCCTTGTAGATCTCAAAGTCGAGCTCACTTCGTATTGCAGTAGCTCTATATGGGTAGCACGTTGCCCCTCCAGTGGCTATGACTCCCATGCCTTAGGTTTTGATGACAGAGAAGAGCGTTTTACCTCGGGGCACATCCGGTTATTCCCCCATAAGCGATGTTGGGCCTTCCAGTGACCCCCTGCCAAGAAAAGAGAGCTTGAAAGTGCGCGTCAGTCACTTTGAAAGCCGGTGGGCAGTACACTGATGCGAAGTTGAAGTCGCCTTTGTCGGATCCGAATGGATAACTGCAGCTTGCATTAGCCAGTGGCTGGACGACTAAAGCGAATGGTAGGACAAGGACGACCTGATCAGTATTGCTGATCCTCCATGTTGGCTGATGTCTGCGGGGTCGGCGGTGTGGAGAGTATAGTCTGGCACTCTGAGGGTGATATGAGAGCAGAAGTTAGACGCCGTGAAAAGAAACACATCGATGTGGTGGAGCTCGATGAAGGCAGAGATCTCATTCGCCTTCGAAAAGACTTCTTTGGCGTTCTACCGTGCTACGTAATTTTTTGTTTTTTGCGCTAGCATTTATTAGCGCTTGCGTTAGGGTCTCTACGATAGACATCATTCTATCCAACCTGGCGAACAGTTGATCCAACCTGAGACCGAGAGCTGAGTTGGGACTTTTGTCAGCAACTGGATGGGATCGATTGGGAATGCCTCCTGTGCTCCTACTGCGAGAGGAGGAACGAGCTTTATCTTCAGTGGGCTGGCTAGCTGCATAATACGCTTATTGAATTAATTGAGTTGTTGTTGTCCGCCTTCCTCAGGTCAAAAAATCTCATGTTGAGTGGCTCGTTATTGACTCTGCTTTTTTGTTGGCAGCTAGTTCCTCCTTGCCCATATGGCTCTCCTTAGTGTCTCAGAGCGCCGAGAACCGGTCTGGGCTGCCGTTTTGGCTTTGGTGGTGGTCTCTTTTTTATGAGAAATACTCGGCGAGAGAACACCACTTTTTTATTGGTGGCCCTCTTTGGGCTTGAACGTTGCCTTCTACCAGCTGGCTGTCGGCTTGGGATGGTATTTGCTCAGAAAAGCATGGAGGTCCGGGCTTAGAGCAAGGCTCGGTCTAGGGAAAACCGGGGTAGTGGGGCTCTGGAAGCTGGTTTCATATGCGAGGGACGATGTTACCGTAGTCGTTCCTAGGGAGAAGTTGGTGTTGCACTACGTAGTGGGGTGCGTAGTGCCCCCGCACAGCGTAATGTAGGGCAGTAGAGTATGTTACGGTGGGTGATATATTGGAGACGCAGGATAGTTGGACTGTTGGCGTCATTAGAATTAGTTATTTTCCGAAAATAATTTCGTACAGTGAAAAAAAAAATCGCTGGTATTTTTTTAAAAAATGACTTTGGTGAACGGTCAGCTGAGCGCAGTTTAAGCTTAGCTTGCTCTATTTCACTCGCACGACGCTGGCACGCGGTGGCACTTTTGTAAAAAACAAAAATGTTGTATATTTAATTGTTTTAAACTCGGCACTTTTTGTATTTTTAATTGTTTTAAATTTGGCAGTTTGTCTGCCAGAGGCAGCAGTTCTGATTTTTCGGGCTCTACGGTGCGATTTGTTTGTTAGGCCCTGGGTCGGGCGAATACTGTAAATATTCGCTTTCGCCTGAACATACACACACGGGAATGCACAAAAACACTACCGATATCCGCGAAAGCTCATGGCGATTTTGACTAAATAATGCTTAATCCGATTCGTATCATTATGCCTGACCGGGCGAAGACATGCATTATGCAGCATTTTAATAAATGTGTGTGCCATTTGCTGCCACAACGCCGGATAATGCTGAGACTGCGCCTCGTGCAAGACTCATATTACGCTTCCGCAACGATCGCCCCCACATAATCAGTGGCCAAAGACAGAATATGTTAAATAATTTCCCTTTCAAAAAACCACCGTTCTCGGTTATGTCCAGATGCATGAGCAACGTGCGTGACATAGGTTTTCTCCGCTCAACTTGTGTAGAAATCATAGGCCCAAAGTTATCTGATTTTTTATGATGTCGTGTGACGGCGATGCAACTGAGCCAGAACTCTTTTTAGGGGCACCGTTGAAATTTATGTACTTGGTTCCGTTTATGTGGGCGACGCGGTCGAATGTCACGAGGTTCTTGCCGACGATGTTGTTGTCAGGTCCGTTGTCATGCTATGTTTAAGTGTAGGTTATTTATGATAAAGTGGGTTATATTATTACCCAAACGCTAGCTATATTCATTAATTGGGTTAGTCTAATACCTGTGAAAATCTTATCCATTATTACTTTTTAATCACCGTCGTCAATTATTGTCGGATTTACTTCATTTAAATTGGCAAGCGTGATCGCTACCATTAGATTCTCTAACTGCAGTGTCTGTATTCTCTTTCTTGCAGAAAGTGTTTCTTTAAAATGGCAAGTATCGATTTCCTCTATTTACGGTATTTTTAAAATTTATTTTACAGTGCTGATCAAAGCGTTGATCTGATCTTGTAATTTTGTGTTTATAACTATTTGTACATTTATTTCGATAAAGCTTCTTTAAGGTCGTCATAATCATATTTATGCTCCTCGCGTGCCTATGGTCAGCATTCATTGTTAACAACAGCGTTTCTAAGTGTCGTGGGTCTGCTTCCAGTAGTTTTCTCCTGTGTGATTGCGGAAATATGTCTTTCATACCTATTGTCTCTGGTACAAACCTGTCATACTCCGTCAGATTTGTCAAGTGTCTTAGATAATTAGTTTCTACAACTGTGGCGCCATCAAATATGTGGGCGTATTCTGGGTAGTGCGTAAACTTCGCATTCAATAGTGGAACTCATAATAAATGATTCTAAAGATACTGCACCAAAGAAGAAGTTTAATAAAATAACCGAGTTAAAGTACTTTTTGATAAGAATATACAAAAACAAGTAAGAGATCCTAGTCGGTAGCTCCCGACTAGGGGATACCCTGAACCCTCTTATTCCAACACCAAATGCAGCTCGCGCTACGCGTTCTTTTGATTTAGTAGTAATAAAGAAAAATGAGAATAAAAAAAAATTGTTCCCTTGGCAGGGTTTGAACTCGCAACTAACCGCACCACTTACCGCTGCCTCTACTCAAGGGCCACACCAATAATTGAGCTGTAATGAGAAAAAGCCGAAATTGCTCAAAAAACAGGAGTTCGATATCGATTTTTATCGATTTATTGGAAAAGGGGCAAGCTATCGAATATCGGAAACAAACTCGATCTGCGCGGGCATTAGGAGGACCTACAGCTAAAATTCCAAGTCTCTAGCTCTTATAGGTTCTTATATCCTTCCGTTCATACATACGGACAGACGGACGGACAGACAGACAGACGGACATGGGTAGATCGACTCGGCTATTAATGCTGATCAAGAATATATATACCTTATGTGGTCGGAGATGATTCGTTCTGCCTGTTACATACAATTGCACAAATACATTATACTCCTTATACTCACTTATAATGCGTTCAGAATATAAAAATAAAATATTAAATAATTCAACACAACTCCATCAAGCTCTGCAGAAAAGAAGCTGTGAAATCTGATGACACATCGCTTTTCATTTTGATCATGTAAGTTAAACTTAATAAACACATATAAAAATATATACTTCCCTGAAATTTTGATTGTAGGTCCTCCTAGTACCCGAGGAGTACAATTTTCCGAAAATTTTCTTATTTCCTAGCAATCGATAAAAATCGATATCGACGTGCTCTTTCTTGAGCAAATCTCATAGGTTTTAAGAACTAGACTTGCCAAAATTGACATTTAGCTTCTATATTAGTATATACCGATCAATTATCGTTTATTTCAAAGCTATTCAAAGCGGAAGCATTTCTGTATACATGTGCATTCCTAGGCTTCTTCATTGTTGTCTCTGCAATGTATGTTGGCTAGTCACCACCAGAGTTATCTGGGCTAGTGTGGGTAACAATTGAAGCGATAAAGCTGATCTTGCGCTATGTGATTGGCATAAGGTTACCACTGCGAAGCGTTGCATGTAGAGTGTTTGTTCATGTACTTTATATATATGTTAACCACATACTGCCCTATGTACCTATATATGAAAGCAAGGATCTCAGAACATATAAGAGCTAGAGGCTTAAAATTTAGAACGTAAGTCCTCCTAGTACCCGCGCAGTACGAGTTTGTTTTCGATAATCGATAACTTAACCCGTGTCCAAGTAATCGGTAAAAATCGATATCGAAATACTATTTTTAAGCAAATTTGGTAAATAATAAGAGATAGAGTCACCAAACTTGACATGTAGCTTAAAGAATAGTAAATATATATAAAGTATCTTTCATTTATTAGCTCCCTGCTACCACCACATAGCTATAAATCAAGTAAATGAACCAATTTAAGCCATAATAATGCAATTGACGTTTTGAGAATATACAAATATTCTTTAGCACAATAGGATCTACTGTTGAAAATTCAATATCGGTTAAGAATCACAATACTTATTAGAGAAAACCTGTGGTCATATATATGTATATTGGCAGCTAGCGTAAATTGCAAGCATTTTTCTATAAGTTAACACAAGTTAACGCCACCGGGTTTTATCCCAGTACAGACGCTGACTCAGCTCTGGGCCGGATGTCTTTGCATAGCAGGCGACGCACGAGGCGCAATCTAAGAGTTTCTGCAGCCGCTATGAAATTGCATTGTGTTGTTGTGAGTTGATTGAAAACACTCATTTGTTTATCGATTTAAAGTTTTCATTTAAGGCGTCTTCAGACGTTGCTAGGTTTCCATCGACTGAATGGCTTTGGACTATAAATTTATGCTTAAGTCTAACAATAGGTTTTTTTTGTATATATGTCCTGTCGCTGAGTACAGCGGCAGAGCGGGAGCATATAGTGAACGTTTAAATATATGCATATACTTAAGGCATATACATTGAACATATACATAACGTAAGGCAAAGGCATGGTATGTGACAGAATATTCAGACGTTGCATATCCCAAGCTGTGGTCTGGCCACTCATAAGTGGACGATCATATTTCGAACGTACTTTGAGTTGTTGTTATGTTATAGCAACAAAGTGTCACTATATGTTTTATTGTTTGCAATACCCTTACATTGGTTGGGTATGTTGAATAATGTTCATAATGATTCATAATGATTCTTTGTAGCTTGAAAAGTGATTTTATATTGTCTTTAGTTTAGTTCACTTTTTGAATGCTTTGAGACACCACGTCCAAGCTTAATAACTCATTCATAATCTGAACGATTTAGTTATGTCTTAACCGATAGAAAATATAAAGAATAACTAACGTTCTTTAATTGGCGCCCAACTTTAACAAATCCCGCGCTCGCTACCAAGTCGCTTACCCGAGGATTTCGATCAAAAACATTCTAAAAAAAGTCGCCACTTTTATTCGATACAATCTTTTATTCGATACAAAAAATCTGTGCGGTATTAACAGCCATCGTAACGTGAACCTGTGTTGTGATACCAACAGTGCGCACATTAAAACCTGGGCCAAACGCTAAAATCAATTCGACAGTGTAGTGTACCTGACCTACGTCAACTTGGTCAGCTGAAGCTGCATGAGCTCTTCGGGCGGCGGTGTGTCACCAGTATAGCAAGCAAGCTAATCTGGACAGCGTTGAAAATTTTTGTGTTCCCGACTGCAGCGAGAGAGACAGCATCGTCGGGATATTTAACTAATATAAGATTAGGAACACCCCTTAACCTCATAAAAACCATTTAAGTGAGCTATTCATTCATAACAGGTTTTAAGTACTGAGTGAAGAAATCAAAAATTAAATAATTTACTATACTGTATTGTGCTATATTGCCTGTCGGTCATTGAATGTTCTATCATTTCGACAAAAAAAAGAAGTTTTTTTCTCTTGTTTATCTCTCCTAAATGGCGCAAATCTGATTCTGTGACATTTCCTATAACAACTTATGAATAGGGCATTCGAAAAATAAAGGGACCCCAGCTCGAGAAATTTTGACTCAGAGGGCTCAGAAACTTATGTTTCATGGCGACAAGCTGCAATAGCAGCATATAAATTACTTAGGCGATATAATGGCAGCTCTCGCCATTACCAGGCAGTTATAATTGTCAGAAGCAAAAAAAGGTGATCAACCGACTCGATTTTGTCTTCCTTTGCCACAATACTAAATTTTGATGCCATCATCAACCGTTTAGATTTCACCTATAGTGACAAGAGGCCAGTTCATGTTATCGAACAAGAAATGGGCACCCTCAGACAAGGGCAACTTACCAACTTACCAACACCAATTTGTGTTGCCCACCAATATAGCCACAATTTGAATGCAATTGACTTGTTGAAAATACACAAATATTCTATAGCACAATAAGATGTAGATACTGTAGTAAATTTCATCAAGATCGGTTAAGAAACAAGGAAATGATTATTTTGGCTTTCTTCGTATCAGCGGCAGCAAGCGTAAAGAAGAATTTCTGTATACATGTACACACACATTCATGCGCGTCTGCTTTGAATTCTATCAACAACATTACAATTGCGATTGTATTGTTTTCTGTGCTGATATTTTAATTCGTTTTTTTCTTATTAAGACTCAATACTTGGTTGGGCTATTGAGTACAGGCGGCAGCAAGTAATGCGGTCAGTTGCGAGTTCGAACCCAACAAAGGGAACTTTTATTTTTTAATATATCTTTAATTCTACTAAAGCCAACGAACGCGTATCTCGAACTGCATTTGGTGTTGGATTAAAAGGGTTCACCGTATCCCCTAGTCGGGAGCGCCCCACTAGAACCTCTTACTTGTTTAATTTATTTTTATTACGGCTGAATCAAACGAGCGCGAAGTGCGTGCTGCATTTGATGTTGGTAGATTAGAGTTCAGGGTATTCCCTAGTCCGGAGCTCCTGACTAGAACCTCTTACTTCTTTGGTTTTGTCGCGGCGCAGGTTTAACGACTTTTTAGTTAGTAATTCTTGCACATTTGATTTAAATCCGCTGATAAATTGAGCTTTATAAACTTCGATTTTCTATTCGCTAGGCGCCAATTAACGAATTGAGTTAGCTATAAAATTTAATTGCCAAATTGTGGCTGTCAACTTCTTCATACAAATTAATCTGAACATACCTTATCGTAGCGATCGCAGCAATCCCGACAGAATACTTACTCGGCGCCTCGAAGCCGTTCTTAACTTGGTCACTCAGCGCGAGCATGCGAGTGTGATGATTCGTTGTTCGCTATGCTGTATAGTTAAGCTACTTTGTTGCCTGTGAATTCGGACTTACGACACTTTGTGAGTTGTGAGTTGCTTATATACAGATAAAATATCTTTCATTTAATAGCTATCGCACCTCTCCGCCTCCGATAAATCGATTCGAGCTACCAACCAACTTAACCCAAATTTAGCCTAATTATCTTATTATTATTATTTTTTGCGAATTCTACAGCTCAATAAGATCGACTACAGAAAATTTCATCAAGATCGGTTGGGAAACTCATAACATATTATATTATATTTACAGGCCATTTATGTATACATTTGCACACACACATTCATTTGTGTGTCGTTTTTGAATTATACAAAATGAAGTGCAATTACGATTGAAATGTATGCTGTATATGTGATCTTACGTTTTGGGCTGTGGGTTGGTCACCAATCAGTCACTCCTCATATGTACATATATAAATATGTATAATAGATTGCCCTGACTTACAAATGACTTATGGGCGATCAACGTACAGCATAAAACATAAATGATAGGAAGCTGAAAATGTAACTAAGGATTCCATTTGGGTCAGAAGTGGGCACTTCAAGTTTGGAAAACGCGACCGAGAATGAGGGTTAAAGTTTATATGAAAAATATTCAACAAGATTCAGCAAATTGGCGACAGTTATAAATAATGAATAATTAATTGTAAGTCGTATAACTTTATCCTACCTTTGTGTTGTTAATTCTTCTTTCGAGGCTGTATGGTTATAGTACCCTGCTGATGGGATGCGATCAATATTAGTCGAAGAGTAGTACGGATAGAAACATGCGTGAGCATCCTTTAAAAGAAATTTGCTGAAATTTAAAAATGATTTTAACAGGAATATTTATTTAATATAACTTTTATTAGTAGTCTAATAATACAATGTAACCAAGGAATTATTGCACAAAATTCCGCTTACTTAAACAAGTTTGGAGGGGTGATTTGGGTAATTTAAAGCACCTCCAAATCGAGAGCTTATATTTTTTGCTCTTCTATCGATCATTAGAGAAGTGATTGAACGTATCACCGCTCTTTAAGATCATAATTAATCATTTGTCTTCTTATTACGAACAAGTATCTCTTGTCGGGAGTGTTCGACTTGTGAATCCCCACTACCCTAAGCCGACCAAATTACTTGCTATTGCTTTAAACTTCCATATCAAAAATCCAGTTTCAAGAAGAAACAAGTAAGAGGTTCTAGTCAGGAGCTCCCCACTAGGGGATACCCTGAACCCTCTTCTCCCAACACCAAATGCAGCTCGCGCTACGCGCTCTTTTGATTTAGTAGTAATAAAGAAAAATGAAAATAAAAAAAATTGTTCCCTTGGCAGGGTTCGAACTCGCAACTAACCGCACCACTTCCCGCTGCCTCTACTCAAGGGCCACACCAATAATTGAGCTATAATGAGAAAAAAACCAAATAAAAAAGCAGCACAGAAAACAATACAATCGCAATTGCAATGCTGTTGATAGAATTCAAAGCAAACACGCATGAATGTGTGTGTGTACATGTATACAGAAATTCTTGGAATTTGCGCAGCAGCTTTGCTGCTAACACGTGCGCACATAACTTTTGTAATTCATAACCATCTTAATGAAATTTTCGATAGTACATCTTATTGTAGAATAGAGTTAAGAATATTTGTGTATTCTCAAATAAATTGATGGGCAATACAAGTTGGATAATTAACTTGATTTATAGCTTTGTGGTGGTAGCGGGGAGGTGGCGATAGGTATAAAATGAAAGATACTTGATATATATGTACTATTCTAGAAGCTACATGTCAAGTTTCGTGACTCTAGTTCATATTATTTGCCGAAATTGCTCAAAAAACAGGATTTCGATATCGTTTTTTGTCGATTACCTGTAAACGTGGCAAGTTATCGAATATCGGAAACAAACTCGATCTGCGCGGGCATTAGGAGGACCTACAGCTAAAATTTCAAGTCTCTAGCTCTTATAGGTTCTTATATCCTTCCGTTCATACATACGGTCGGACGGACGGACAGACGGACAGACGTACGGACAGACAGATGGACATGGTTAGATCGACTCGGCAATTGATGCTGATCAAGAATATATATAATTTATGGGGTCGGAGATGCTTCTTTCTGCCTGTTACATACATTTGCACAAATACAATATACCCTGTTTACCCAGTTTTGATGAGTTCAGGGTATTAAAACAGCAGCACATACACACAGCTTACAATATCGCAGTTGCAATTCTATTTATTGAATTAAAAAACGCTATGCATATGAATATGTGTGAATATTAATGTAAGAGAAATGCATGCGCTTTCCGCTTGCTGTCATGTGGCTTGCCAATATAACCACAAGAATTGTTTCTTAACCAATCCTGATGAAATTTAATTTTCACAAAATTACAAGAAACTTAAATTAAGGTTAACTGGAAACAGCCCTAATTGATATCAAACAACTGTCTTTCTATTAAGCTGCTAAAGAAATGTGAATATCGTCTCATTAAATTTTAAAATATACAACTCGTTCCCGAACGTACTTCATGATAATATTTTTTTATTTTTCTGATCATGTTTTTGAGATACCTGCAAGATTATGGGAACTAAATAATATCAGTGATGTTAAATTAAAGAATACGAATGAAATGGGGCCAACCAAAGTAAGGCATCCGATTATCAAGAGCAAAAAGAACACGCTTTAACTAAGAAAACTCCGGTAATATTACAGCAAATTAATTTAATTAGTCAATTATTTGAATTGCATAAATGGGAACTTAAACCGAATACTCTGCACCTGTCAGATTAACTTCCAGACATTTTGAGTAATTGCAATTCACTTGGATTGTAAATATATGAGCGGTTCAAATGTAAATGAAGAATCAAGTTAAGTTTGCCCTCAATGTATCGTAGTATTAATGAGAAAAAAAAACGAATAAAAAAGGTATAATGTATTTGTGCAAATATATGTAACTGGCAGAAGGAAGCATCTCCGACCCCATTATTTATATAAATTCTTGACCAACATCAACAGGGTATAAAAAAAAACTGTACTCCAATTGCAGCATATACACACAACACAGCTACACCACAATTGCAATTGCAATTCCGTGTATAAAATTCAAAAACGGCACGCACATAAATTTTGCATATAAATATGTACATCTATAGGAAATTCTTGCGATTTGCGCTGTCATACAAGTTAACTAGTGCACCTCGCGCGCAACAGTTTGACACTTTGTTGTCGACCAGAACATTGGCAGTTGCGCGCATGATGCTGACAAAGCGGATTATTGATGGCCAGTGCTCTGATCAAAACGGTCACCGTCGGTAACCTGAGCCCTTGCCTGTATCGCAGGTGCAGCGTTATCGCTTATGCTTAGTCGGATTGCCGACTGCTGTTGCGAAAGCTACATTATAATTGTTTTTATGCACCAGCCGCCGTGGCTTCTAGTTCTTAAGTTCAGTTCTTTTCACACATTCAACAACCGCACTGCTTCTTAAATACATTACTCCGGCTTTGCCGCATTTCATATCATATTCTTTTATTACTGAGCCATAGGGTCAGCGATTAGGAGCTTAAAGCCACCAACTTATGATACTGAGGTACAAAGTCATCAGCAATATAAAGAAGATTTGGCAGACATGGATGCCACCCAGCTTCAAGCGCTTATTGCAGGTGCAGTTCGCCAGGCCTTGGCCCAACAAGAAGAAAGATTTCGAACTCAGCTCAGTGTTGTGGAAGCCCAGATAAGCAGTCTGCGTGTAGAATATCAGTGAACTCGGACATAAGATGCGACATACCACTAGGTATTATAAGTCTTACCCCGTTGGCAGCAATCAGCCAACGACGCATACGAAGTCTTCAGGTCATTTAACTGCAGCAGTTCTCATTATTAGGCGGTAACTATCATCAGGAACAAAGTCAGTTAGGCAGGGCGACTTAGGTCGAATGCAGTACTACGATGAGGTCGAACGAAAGATGACCATCATAACTAATAAAATTGTCATATCTTATGATCGAGAAAGCGCTGAGTTACTCAATAAAGAGGTTAGACCCAAAGTATTGCATGCATTCATCTCAGGCCTCAGAAAATCCCTAAAAGAAATCGTAACTCCTGCACAGACGAAAAATTGCCATCTTAACAACGCTTCTGACACTCAAGAAGTGACTTATGAAAAGGCAGCTACATCCGCTGTTAACGACACGGAGGATAATAGCGATTCGCCAAGTGGCAACGAGTCGTTAATTTTTTAGTGAAGGCTCCCAGCTACCGGTCATCGAACGACAGCTGGCTGGGAGAACTTTAAAAATCCTAATAGACACAGGGGCGGCAAGGAATTATGAAAATCCCGTTAAGGAGATAAAAACATAATTCCTGTCGACAACCCGTTCACTGTGAGTTCAATACATGGCTCCAGTAAAATCCAAAGCAAATGCCTAATGAAAATTTTCGGACAAGTTTCTCCATTTTTTCTACGCTTAAAACGTTTGATGCCATCATAGGCTTCGACCTGCTAACGCGGGCAGGAGTGACATTAAACCTTCATAACAGCACTCTAGAATACCAGAATACATCACAAAACTTACGATACCATAATATGATAGGGTAAACTTCACAGATGTAAATGACAAAGGTAGGAAGGGCTATCTTCGGCACGCCGAAGATTTAATACCCTTGCAGACCCAACCTTTTCATGATTCTCATAGTGATTTGCCCGTATCTAAGAAGCACAGGGAAAATAGTTAATGACAGTTAATTAACCGAGTATGGTTAAGATGTCTTGAAAAACAAAAAAGTTTTCCATACAACAACTTAATTTCGACCGATCGTTCCTATGGCAGCTATATGATATAGTGGTGCGATTTTAATAGGATTTTTGCATATATACGACAAGCATAGTAAAACTAATATTTGCCGAGTTTGGCCAAGATATCGTGAAAAACCAACAAATTTTCCATACCACAACTTAATTTTCGATCGATTGTTCCTATGGCAGCTATATGATAAAGTTTTCCGATCTTAATAGGATTTTGAATATATATGAGGAGCATAGTAAAACTAATAAATGCCGAGTTTAATCAAAATATCGCGAAAAACAAACAAATTTTCCATATAACAACTTAATTTTCGACAGATCGTTCATATGGGAGCTATATGATATAGTGGTCCGATTTTAATAGGATTCTGCATATATATGAGGAGCATAGTAAAACTAATAAATGCCGAGTTTGATAAAGATATCTTTATAAACAAAAATATTTTCAATACAAGAACCCATTTTTCGACAGATCGTTCCTATGGCGGCTATATGATATAGTGGTCCGATCTTGCTGGTTTTGACATATGAACTGCGTGCAGCAGAAAGAGGGACTTCTGCAAACTTTAATAAAGATAGCTTTAAAACTGAGGGACTAGTTCGCATAGAAACAGACAGACGGACAGACTCGGCTGTTGATACTGATCATGAATATATATGTATACTTAATGGGGTCGGAGATGTCTCCTTCTATGCGTTACACATTTCACGACAAAATTATAATACCCTCTGCAAGGGTATAACAAAACGATACAAGAAAGAATAAAGGTGTTTTCCACCTCTAACGAGGCATTACATTTTAACACCTCAGACATCGCCATAGTCCGAACGGTAGACAACGAACCGGTGTACTCGAAATTTTACCCATATGGGAGTGGCAGATTTCATAAGTAACGAAATCAAACAATTATTAAAAGATGGCATAATTAGGCCATCAAGGTCCCCTTATAACAGCCCAGCATGGCTTGTAGACAGAAAAGGCTCTGACGCCAACGGCAATAAAAATAAGCGTTTGGTAATCGACTTAAGGAAGCTAAATGAGCGAACTATTACCGATCGATATCCAATGCCATGCATCCCCATGATTTTAGCCAACCTGGGAAATGCTGTGGCCGAATTTTTCACAACCCTAGAATTAAAATCAGGGTACCATAAAATTTATCTAGCGATACAAGACAGCAAAAATACGTCATTTTCGGTGAACGGCGGAAAATATAAATTCTGTGGTTTGCCATTGTGTCTCAAAAATGCCGGAAGCACTTTTCAAAGAGCCATAGACGACGTGCTAAGAGAGCAGATCGGTAAAATATGTTACGTCTATGTAGACGACGTAATAATTTTCTCTGAAATCGAAACCGATAACGTTAAGCACATCGACACTGTACTCAAGTGTTTAACCGACGCCAACATGATAGTTAGTTAAGTTTAATATTTTGACCTCAGAAGATGACATTCTCATGTACCCAGATTACAAACCATGATTTCCCGAACTCTTAAACAGTGCGAGCTAAACTAAGCCACAAATGAAAAGGAACTACTAGCCATAGTTAGGGCTCTGGGTAAGCTACATAATTTCTAGTACGGTACGAAAGAAATAAAGATATTTTCTGACCATTAGCCCCTCACCTTTGCATGCTCGGACAGAAACACAAACGCCAAAATAAAGAGGTGGAAAGCGTAAATAGACAAGCACGATGCAAAAATGTTCGACAAGCCAGGGAAAGAAAATTTTGTAGCAGACGCCTTATCACGGCACACCATAAATGCTCTAGAAAACGAGCCTCTGTCAGACGCTGCAACTATTCATAGCGAAGTGCCAGTGACCTACACGGTCGAACCTGTAAATTGCTTCAGGAACCAAATAATCCTAGAAGAGGCACGCTATCCATTAAAACGTAACCTCATACTCTTCTCATATTCTTCGGTAGCAAGACTCGATATTTAATCAGTTTCACTGACAAAAGCACTTTTTTGAGACTCTTAAAGAGGTTATTAACCCAGACGTTGACCCCAATACAACTCTGGCTAGTTTTCAACACAGTTTAGTGTTCTGGCACTGCAAGAATGTCGTACCAGACATAACAGACAAAAACGAGCAGTTCGAAACAATAACTGACAGGAATACAACCGTGCACATCGGACCGCTCAAGAGAACGTCAAATAAGTCGTCCGTGACTACTAATTTCCAAAAATGAACAAGTTGGCCAATGAAGTCGTTGTAAACTGCCGAGTTTTCACCAAAGCTAAATATAATAGGCTTCCAAAAAAACAGGAACTTGGGATTACACCAGTTCTTTCATATGCAGGCGAAATGCTGCACACTGATATTTTTTCACTGACAGGAAGCAATTTCTAACATGCATCGACAAATTTTCAAAAATGTCGTGCAACCAGTGGCGGCACGAACAATAATTGATTTAAAAATGCCCATAATCCAACGAGTGAATTTAACGAAGCCGCATTCAGCTCGGAGACTATCACTTCGCTCCTAAGAACAATTATGGTATAGATGTTGTCAATGCGCCTCCCCTCCACATTACCTGAAACGGACAGGTGGAGCGTTTCCACAGCACATTGACAAAAATCGCAAAGTTCCTAAAAATCGACCAAAAAAATTGAAAACACAATTGATTTGATCATAAGAGCGACAGTAGAGTACAGCAGGACACTACACTCGGTCACAAACCAAAGTCCCATCGAGGTCATACATTCAGCAACCAAAGAATTCCAGCAAATCATAAAAGATAAAAAGCAAAAGCACAATTAACTAACATTAACAGATGCAACCCGGACACACAAAACAGGGTGTTCGAAGTAGGCTAAATGGTGGTTTAAAGTAAAAAAGAAGGCTATGCAACAAACAGACCCCAGGTACATACCGATAGTTGAAGGTAATGACTAGTATGGGAGCAGACAGGCTACGTTAGACATTGCAGTAATCTAACGGAGTTCGCCGCAATAATAGACGAAACAGGCAAACTGTCCGAGACTTTGCCGCAATCCCACATTCGTAAATTACTAGACGTGGATTTAGACCATGCTAGGAGTCTGTTGTCCGTCTAAAGGGAGCATCACAAAATCGCAAGTTGTTTTGATTTTCTGAGCACGGCACTCAAGGTTGTAGCCGGCACACCAGATGCCGCAGATGTAAATATGATTAGGATGACGAAATCAAAGTTGATCGAGTCAAAAAATATGCAGGTAGTAATATATACGGAAGCCCAGAAACAAATAAACCTGCTTACGAATACCATAAACAAAATAATAAAGGCAAAAAAGAGCGAGTTGTTTGACAGTCCACATCTCTATGAAGCGCTGTTAGCAAGAAACAGAATGCTGATAACTGAGATTCAGAACCTGATCATTATAACCCATCATTATAAATCCTACGATCCTAAATCACCATGACTTAGAAGCCGTATTATCTGAGCACCCCACAGAGATAACCATTGTTAGCCTACTGGAGGACTCCTCTATAAAGGTTCTTCAATCAGAAAGTATTATTTATATTATAATCCTTTATCCAAAAATTAACTCCGTCTGTAGAAAACTGACCGTTTTGCCTGTGTCACATGGACACGGAGTAATTCAACTATAGGACGACATTGTAGCCGCAACAGCGAAATTCTGGCAGTCACCAACTGTGATGCAACCACCTACATCTGCAATTGTCTCATCGCGACACTTGCACACACGGCCTACATTCCGGTGGGACGGATCACTGTTATAGATGACTAAGAGTGGTAAATGGTAGCCCCGCAAGGGTCAGTACAGATGAAGGGCCGGAAGTATCAACATGCGGATCTTATCTGATAACATTCGAGCGTACGGGCACGGTCAACAGCGTCAAGTACATTAATCGAGGCCTTAAATAAGAGGCTGGGTATTGCGGCTTTCCCTTTACTCAACATCATAAGCCATGAGCCGATCCTTAGTTTGCCACTCCTGCAAGGGGTGAATTTTTAAAACCTTAATACTATCCGAGGTTTGCAAGAAAAGATGGACGCCGTGGGATCGCCCACGACGTGGTGCGCTGCGGGACTTGGAATCAGCCTTGTGTTTAGTGCCCTCATCTTCTTCGTTCAACGACTTAGGAGAAAGCGAGCTTCGAAGAGCTTTTAGATGGATGAGTACGCCCATGTTTCAAAAGGGGGAGTAGTTAACGAGTGATGCTAACAATGCGGATTATTGATGGCCAGTGCTCTGATCAAAACGGTCACCGTCGGTAACCTGAGCCCTTGCCTGTATCGCAGGTGCAGCGTTATCGCTTATGCTTAGTCGGATTGCCGACTGCTGTTGCGAAAGCTACATTATAATTGTTTTTATGCACCAGCCGCCGTGGCTTCTAGTTCTTAAGTTCAGTTCTGTTCACACATTCAACAACCGCACTGCTTCTTAAATACATTACTCCGGCTTTGCCGCATTTCATATCATATTCTTTTATTACTGAGCCATAAGGCCAGCGATTAGGAGCTTAAAGCCACCAACTTATACTCTAGTTATCCTGCAATTGGAATAACCCTGGAGGACTAAATCTTCAGAGACTCGGCCACTGGACTGTATCTGAACTCTTGCAATCTCGCCAGCGACGACGACACCTCGAGGAAGCGACGACACGCACGGCGCACGCAGACAATTGCGTAATTTACATGTGGCTTGTCAACATAACCACATGTTTTTTTTTTTTAAGAGATTTGCTCCAAAAAGCGATGTTTATTGCTTGGAAACGGAGCACGTAATTGATCATAGGATGGAGATGATTGTACTGCGCGAGCTAAATGGGGATCCATGTTCAAATGTCAAGTCTCCAGCTCTTATAGGTTGCGAGTTTCTCGCGTTCATACATACGAAAAGACGGACAGATGGTTGGGCGCACAGACAAATGGATAGAATAAACATAATTTATTGTGTTCGGAGATGCTTCCATCTGCCTTCCGAAACCATAATATTTGACGACAAATACATTTGTTTGCAAAAGTATTCAATTTCGAATAGACTTATTTGTTATTCAACTAAAAGGAACTCTGTAGCAGAAAGTCTTAAATTATAGACAAAGTTTGAACGAATAACTATACTTGTTCAAATATGTGCTACATACAGCTTAGGTATTTCGGGTAAAAGCCATCTGTGGCTGTGGGGAAAGCTCTTATAAATTTACCTACAACCCTTTGTACAAACACATATATGTATGTTTCATACACACCTCCGCAAGATTACCCAGCTCTATTCTTAAAGTTCAGCAGATTTATTGAACTGACAAAGTACATTCACATAATGTTGTGTAAGTTAACACTAGTGGGGCAAAGACCGCTAATAGGTCATCGAACTAAAATATCCGGTATTGCCCAACTGAAAACAAGTAAACTGAAACATTGTTTGCAATTTGTTGAAGCAACAACATGAGTGAATTATGAGCGACGGATTGGATGGCAAAATTCGAGGCGCAGCGTCAGCATCATAGCGACACAGTTTCTGCTTATTTATAGATAGTGATAATTAGAGTAGTTTAGTTTGAGACTTACAATTATTGATTTTACAAAATCTTTTTCAAACGCCACTAAGGTTAGATGAACCACAATATAAACAAGTAAGACGTTCTAGTCGGGACCTCCCGACTAGGGGATACCCTGAACCCTCTTCCAACACCAAATGCAGATCACTCTCCGCGCTCGCTTGCTTAAGTAGCAAATAAGATAAATTTAAAAAATAAACCCTTTCCTTTGCAGGGTTTGAACTCGCTACTGACCGCATTACTTGATGCCGCCTCTGCTCAACAGCAGCCAAATATAGTTTCCTCAGTAGGGTTCGAACTCGCTACAAACTGCACTCCTTGCCGCCGCCTCTACGCAAGAGCCACACCAATAATTGAATTTTAATGAGGAAAAAACCAATTAAAATAGCAGCGCAGAAAACAATACAATCGCAATTGCAATGATGTTGATAGAATTCAAAGCAGACGCGCATGAATGTGTGTGTGTACATGTATACAGAAATTCTTGGAATTTCCGCTTGCTGCCGCTGATAGGAGAAAAGTCAAAACACATTTTCTTTAATCATTTCTGTGTTTCTTAACCGATCTTGATAAAATTTTATAAATAACATCTATAGAATATTTGTGTATTCTCAAAAAGTCATTTGCATTTAAGTTGTGGTTAATATTGGTGGGCAGCATCAATTTGTGTTTTTACTTGATTTATAGCTATGAGGTAATAGGAGATGGCGACCTTCAGCTAAAATTTTAAGTGTCTAGCTCTTATAGGTTCTGAGATCCTTGCGTTCATACATACGGGCAGACGGACGGACGAACAGACAGACAGACGGACGTGGCTAGATCGAATCGGCTATTGCTGCTGATCAAGAATATATATACTTTTTGGGGACGGAGATGCTTCCTTCTGCCTGTTACATACATTTGCACAAAAACATTATTACCTTTTAACCCATTTTCAATGGGTTCAGGGTATAAAAATACAGAATCAACAAGTAAAGTTCGAATCAATATAATAATAAAATAAAAAAAATATATAATATAATTGGCCACTTCTATTGGTACCCAAGAAATCTCTCCCAAACTTAAAGAGGTAAAAATGGCGTTTAGTAGTTGATTATCGCCAAGTGAATAAAAAACTTTATGCAGACAAATGACCTCTGCCAAGAATCGAAGAAATCCTAGACCAATTAGGACGAGCAAAATAGTTTTCATGTCTCGATCTTATGTCTGGATTCCATCAAATAGAACTAGATAAGAAATCTAGACATATAACATCATTTTCCACGAGCTTCGGCTCTTATCGCTTTATGCGATTACAGTACGGCTTAAAAGTAGCCCCAAATTTGTTTATACGAATGATGACACTGGCATTTACCGGTCTTGAACCACCACAAGCATTTCTATACATGGATGACCTAGTAGTCATTTGCTGTTCTGAACAGCACATGTTTAAAAATTTGTCAAATATTTTTGCCCTTTGTAGAAAACACAATTTAAAATTAAATCCAGAGAAATGTTCATTCTTCATGCATGAGGTCACATTCCTCGGTCATAAATGCACAGACCACGGCACCCTTCCGGATGACAAAAAATATGATGTTATAAAAAACGATCCAATCCCTCCTGATACGGATAGTTCAAGACGATTCGGCGCGTTCTGTAATTATTACAGACGATGTATTCACAATTTCGATGACGCATTTAATTACCTAAAAAAGGCACAATGGAACCAACATTACTGCAATACCCTGATTGCAGCAAACAATTTTCCATAACAACAGATGCACGTAAACATGCATGTGGTGCCGTAGTATCTCAAGGGTACAACGGTATGCAATTACCAATTGCATATGCGTCACGAGCTATCACACAGGGAGAAAGCAAGAAATCAACTACAGAGCAGGAACAAGCTGCAATTCACTGGGCAATAAAACACTTCAGACCATATGTTTACGGCAGGCACTTCTTAGTAAAAACAGATCTTAGGCTACTTACATTCTTATTTTCAATTAAAACCCCAACTTCAAAATGAACAAGAATGAGACTAGAATATCTCAAGGGGAAAGACAATCATGTTGCAGATGCAGTATCAAGAATAAATACGGAATCATTAATAGAAATGAATAGAAACATAAAAATAGAACAAACAAAATCATTAAAAAGACAGGAAAACATCTACGCAGATGATATTATAAAATTGCAAAAAGATCAAAAAGATCTAAAATAGCCCAATGTCTATGAAGTCGTTAGCAATAACGACGTATAGAAATTTGTAAAACTAAAATTCAGTAAATTCAACTGTTTATTTAAAAGATGAAAACGAATCATTTCACAATTTTCAGATTATGATTTGTACTCCAATCGAAAATTCGACTTAGGTCAATTTTTTCAAAGGCTTAATTCAGAAGCCGGAGTACATAAAATTGTTAACTTACAGTTGTCACCAAATGAACAAATTTTCGAATTTGTATCATTCAATGAATTTAAAAATATCGGCAATAAATATTTAAATACATTAAAAGTACAATAACAAAAGTGACACAAATGTCGCAAGTCAAATAAAAGCAATACTGTCAAAATATCATGATGATCCTATAGAAATTAAGAAATACTATTACTGGCCCCAAATGACAAACGACAATTACAAAGTATGTGAAAACTTGTGTGAAATGCAAATTAGCAAAACCCACAACACATACTAAAGCCTCAATGATATTAACGAAGTATCGATCACTCAGCTTGGCATTTATCATTTATCCAAGGTATATTAAGCTTGCTGAGAATTACCTTATTATCATGGTAAGTATGCGCGTTGGATAACATTCGTAGAGTTCTATTTTGAAGTCGTTGAACAATGTTCATGTTGCTCTTGCTGGCGGTACCCCAAAGATAGATGCCGTAAGTCCATGTTGGCTTGATAATTGTTTTATAGATTTAAAGCTTGACGCGAAGCTTCAATTTGGACCGTCTACCAATCAGCCAGTAATATTTTTTCAGCTTGTTTTCAGCCTGCTTTCTTTTGCGCACAATGTGTTCACGCCATGTCAGCCGTCTGACGAGTGTGATGCCAAGATAATTGGGCGTTGTGCTTACCGGAATCTGTAATCTATCTAGGAAAACTTGAGGGCAGCTCCCTTTGCGCAGCATAAAGGTGGTGGACTTTTCCTGGTTGACCGCGATGTTCCACCTTTTCAGCCAGCTGTCCAGGGAGTACAATTGACGCTGCATAATGGAGGACGCGTACTGCGGTGTGTTGGCCGTTGTAAGAAAGGCACTATCATCCGCGTACGTGGCAACCAAGAGGCTCTGATCCGGGCTGACAGGCATGTCGGCTGTGTAAACCGTGTATAACAAAGGTCCCAGAACGCTGCCTTGTGGGACTCCGGGTCTGATGTTCTTTATAGATGAAATAGCATCACCGCTCTTAGTGTAAAACTGTCTGCAGGTGATGTAGCATTTAAGAAAATCGTAGTAGGATGCTGGTAAGATTGCCTTAAGTTTATGCAGCAGACCGGGGTGCCATACCCTATCAAAGGCTTGCTTCACGTCGACCGCACAGCAGTACTTCTTTTCTTCGAACGCCTGCATTATTCGCTCTATGCGTCACGAGCTATCACACAGGGAGAAAGCAAGAAATCAACTACAGAGCAGGAACAAGCTGCAATTCACTGGGCAATAAAACACTTCAGACCATATGTTTACGGCAGGCACTTCTTAGTAAAAACAGATCTTAGGCTACTTACATTCTTATTTTCAATTAAAACCCCAACTTCAAAATTAACAAGAATGAGACTAGAATATCTCAAGGGGAAAGACAATCATGTTGCAGATGCAGTATCAAGAATAAATACGGAATCATTAATAGAAATGAATAGAAACATAAGAATAGAACAAACAAAATCATTAAAAAGACAGGAAAACATCTACGCAGATGATATTATAAAATTGCAAAAAGATCAAAAAGATCTAAAATAGCCCAATGTCTATGAAGTCGTTAGCAATAACGACGTATAGAAATTTGTAAAACTAAAATTCAGTAAATTCAACTGTTTATTTAAAAGATGAAAACGAATCATTTCACAATTTTCAGATTATGATTTGTACTCCAATCGAAAATTCGACTTAGGTCAATTTTTTCAAAGGCTTAATTCAGAAGCCGGAGTACATAAAATTGTTAAATTACAGTTGTCACCAAATGAACAAATTTTCGAATTTGTATCATTCAATGAAATTAAAAATATCGGCAATAAATATTTAAATACATTAAAAGTACTACTAACAAAAGTGACACAAATGTCGCAAGTCAAATAAAAGCAATACTGTCAAAATATCATGATGATCCTATATAAATTAAGAAATACTATTACTGGCCCCAAATGACAAACGACAATTACAAAGTATGTGAAAACTTGTGTGAAATGCAAATTAGCAAAACCCAAAACACATACTAAAGCCTCAATGATATTAACGAATACTCCAAATACTGCATTTGACAATGTTTTAATAGACACAATCGGTCCATTACCTCGAATATAAAATGGCAACGAGTACGCAGTAACTATTATATGTGATCTCACTAAATATCTATTTACAATACCAGTAACAGATAAAAGTGCAAAAACAGTAGCTAAAGAAATATTTGAATCTTTTGTACTGAAGTACGGTCCAATGAAGACAAAAATTCGCTAATAAATGACTTGTGCTAGTATATGAATATAAGTAATATACAATCAACAGCACATCATCACCAGACATTAGAAACAATGGAAAGAAGTCATCGAACATTTAACGAATTTTTTCGTTCATATATTTCGATTGACAAAGACGGCTGGGACATATTATTTCACGTATTGTTTCAACCCTACACCATCGACAGTACATGAATACTGTTCATACGAACTTGTTTGTGGTAGATTACCAAGACAGTTCAAAGAATTTAATAATATAATTAAAATAGACCCTATATATAACATAGATGACTACGTAAAAGAATTTATGTTTAGGTTAGAAATAGCTTATAAAAGAGTTAAAACTCTAGTAGATTTAGAAGATTAAAAAGAAGGATAGAATACGATATAAAACTAAATGACATAGAAATAGAGATAAGAAATTTAGTTCTACTAAAGAACGACACAGCGCATAAGTTCGAAAGTAAATATTTAGGTCCTTATAAAGTTATAAGCATAAAAGAAAGGAACAACATAGACGTAGGAAAAAAGAAACCCCAAGTAGTAAAAAAGAACAGGTTAACATTATTCACAATGTTATTATCAATATATAATTACAAAAATATATAAAGTAAAAAACAAAAAGTTGTCGTTACAAAAATTATATATTATAATACATTCTTTGTCCAATCGGGAAAAAAGTATATATACACATATATTAAAAATATATTATATAAATTAAAAATTTAAGATTTATCCTAACAAAAAAAATTTATGAACTTAAAGACCCCATGAGGTTTTTCAATACATAAGTTAATTGAACAACTACATTATATTTATTATGTTATTCTTCTAAAAGGGGAGGTGTAGTGTGTATATGCATTAAATAACACCCTGTATTTAAATACATAAGTATGCGTCACTTTGTTGTATACAACAACAAAAATTTTTATTATTTTTTTTGAACATAATTATTATTTATTTTATTTAAAATCTGCCCGCTCTTTGGGCAATAATAAAATGTTTTCTTTGACCGTTGGCAGTTATGTATTGCGTGTATCTATGTGTCTGTTTTGTGTGTTTAGTGTAGGGGAAGAAGTGGAATGTGTGGATTTAGACTCTTTGGGGGACGTCAAGTGGGTGTTTCCTTTTGAGCCGTATTGTTGTTGAGTTGTTGTTTAAAAGGCTGCTGGCAAGATTATTTAGGTGGTTGCCTAGTCTGGCGAAGTATCGATCACTCAGCTTGGCAATAACCTCATTTATCCAAGGTATATTAAGCTTGCTGAGAATTACCTTATTATCATGGTAAATATGCGCGTTGGATAACATTCGTAGAGTTCTATTTTGAAGTCGTTGAACAATGTTCATGTTGCTCTTGCTGGCGGTACCCCAAAGATAGATGCCGTAAGTCCATGTTGGCTTGATAATTGTTTTATAGATTTAAAGCTTGACGCGAAGCTTCAATTTGGACCGTCTACCAATCAGCCAGTAATATTTTTTCAGCTTGTTTTCAGCCTGCTTTCTTTTGCGCACAATGTGTTCACGCCATGTCAGCCGTCTGACGAGTGTGATGCCAAGATAATTGGGCGTTGTGCTTACCGGAATCTGTAATCTATCTAGGAAAACTTGAGGGCAGCTCCCTTTGCGCAGCATAAAGGTGGTGGACTTTTCCTGGTTGACCGCGATGTTCCACCTTTTCAGCCAGCTGTCCAGGGAGTCCAATTGACGCTGCATAATGGAGGACGCGTACTGCGGTGTGTTGGCCGTTGTAAGAAAGGCACTATCATCCGCGTACGTGGCAACCAAGAGGCTCTGATCCGGGCTGACAGGCATGTCGGCTGTGTAAACCGTGTATAACAAAGGTCCCAGAACGCTGCCTTGTGGGACTCCGGGTCTGATGTTCTTTATAGATGAAATAGCATCACCGCTCTTAGTGTAAAACTGTCTGCAGGTGATGTAGCATTTAAGAAAATCGTAGTAGGATGCTGGTAAGATTGCCTTAAGTTTATGCAGCAGACCGGGGTGCCATACCCTATCAAAGGCTTGCTTCACGTCGAGCATGACCGCACAGCAGTACTTCTTTTCTTCGAACGCCTGCATTATTCGCTCTATGCGTCACGAGCTATCACACAGGGAGAAAGCAAGAAATCAACTACAGAGCAGGAACAAGCTGCAATTCACTGGGCAATAAAACACTTCAGACCATATGTTTACGGCAGGCACTTCTTAGTAAAAACAGATCTTAGGCTACTTACATTCTTATTTTCAATTAAAACCCCAACTTCAAAATTAACAAGAATGAGACTAGAATATCTCAAGGGGAAAGACAATCATGTTGCAGATGCAGTATCAAGAATAAATACGGAATCATTAATAGAAATGAATAGAAACATAAGAATAGAACAAACAAAATCATTAAAAAGACAGGAAAACATCTACGCAGATGATATTATAAAATTGCAAAAAGATCAAAAAGATCTAAAATAGCCCAATGTCTATGAAGTCGTTAGCAATAACGACGTATAGAAATTTGTAAAACTAAAATTCAGTAAATTCAACTGTTTATTTAAAAGATGAAAACGAATCATTTCACAATTTTCAGATTATGATTTGTACTCCAATCGAAAATTCGACTTAGGTCAATTTTTTCAAAGGCTTAATTCAGAAGCCGGAGTACATAAAATTGTTAAATTACAGTTGTCACCAAATGAACAAATTTTCGAATTTGTATCATTCAATGAATTTAAAAATATCGGCAATAAATATTTAAATACATTAAAAGTACTACTAACAAAAGTGACACAAATGTCGCAAGTCAAATAAAAGCAATACTGTCAAAATATCATGATGATCCTATATAAATTAAGAAATACTATTACTGGCCCCAAATGACAAACGACAATTACAAAGTATGTGAAAACTTGTGTGAAATGCAAATTAGCAAAACCCACAACACATACTAAAGCCTCAATGATATTAACGAATACTCCAAATACTGCATTTGACAATGTTTTAATAGACACAATCGGTCCATTACCTCGAATATAAAATGGCAACGAGTACGCAGTAACTATTATATGTGATCTCACTAAATATCTATTTACAATACCAGTAACAGATAAAAGTGCAAAAACAGTAGCTAAAGAAATATTTGAATCTTTTGTACTGAAGTACGGTCCAATGAAGACAAAAATTCGCTAATAAATGACTTGTGCTAGTATATGAATATAAGTAATATACAATCAACAGCACATCATCACCAGACATTAGAAACAATGGAAAGAAGTCATCGAACATTTAACGATTTTTTTCGTTCATATATTTCGATTGACAAAGACGGCTGGGACATATTATTTCACGTATTGTTTCAACCCTACACCATCGACAGTACATGAATACTGTTCATACGAACTTGTTTGTGGTAGATTACCAAGACAGTTCAAAGAATTTAATAATATAATTAAAATAGACCCTATATATAACATAGATGACTACGTAAAAGAATTTATGTTTAGGTTAGAAATAGCTTATAAAAGAGTTAAAACTCTAGTAGATTTAGAAAATTAAAAAGAAGGATAGAATACGATATAAAACTAAATGACATAGAAATAGAGATAAGAAATTTAGTTCTACTAAAGAACGACACAGCGCATAAGTTCGAAAGTAAATATTTAGGTCCTTATAAAGTTATAAGCATAAAAGAAAGGAACAACATAGATGTAGGAAAAAAGAAACCCCAAGTAGTAAAAAAGAACAGGTTAACATTATTCAAAAATTAGTTTAGCTTGAGCATAGAAGTCACAATGTTATTATCAATATATAATTACAAAAATATATAAAGTAAAAAACAAAAAGTTGTCGTTACAAAAATTATATATTATAATACATTCTTTGTCCAATCGGGAAAAAAGTATATATACACATATATTAAAAATATATTATATAAATTAAAAATTTAAGATTTATCCTAACAAAAAAAATTTATGAACTTAAAGACCCCATTAAGTTTTTCAATACATAAGTTAATTGAACAACTACATTATATTTATTATGTTATTCTTCTAAAAGGGGAGGTGTAGTGTGTATATGCATTAAATAACACCCTGTATTTAAATACATAAGTATGCGTCACTTTGTTGTATACAACAACAAAAATTTTTATTATTTTTTTTTGAACATAATTATTATTTATTTTATTTAAAATCTGCCCGCTCTTTGGGCAATAATAAAATGTTTTCTTTCTATCTATGTGTCTGTTTTGTGTGTTTAGTGTAGGGGAAGAAGTGGAATGTGTGGATTTAGACTCTTTGGGGGACGTCAAGTGGGTGTTTCCTTTTGAGCCGTATTGTTGTTGAGTTGTTGTTTAAAAGGCTGCTGGCAAGATTATTTAGGTGGTTGCCTAGTCTGGCGAAGTATCGATCACTCAGCTTGGCAATAACCTCATTTATCCAAGGTATATTAAGCTTGCTGAGAATTACCTTATTATCATGGTAAATATGCGCGTTGGATAACATTCGTAGAGTTCTATTTTGAAGTCGTTGAACAATGTTCATGTTGCTCTTGCTGGCGGTACCCCAAAGATAGATGCCGTAAGTCCATGTTGGCTTGATAATTGTTTTATAGATTTAAAGCTTGACGCGAAGCTTCAATTTGGACCGTCTACCAATCAGCCAGTAATATTTTTTCAGCTTGTTTTCAGCCTGCTTTCTTTTGCGCACAATGTGTTCACGCCATGTCAGCCGTCTGACGAGTGTGATGCCAAGATAATTGGGCGTTGTGCTTACCGGAATCTGTAATCTATCTAGGAAAACTTGAGGGCAGCTCCCTTTGCGCAGCATAAAGGTGGTGGACTTTTCCTGGTTGACCGCGATGTTCCACCTTTTCCAGCCAGCTGTCCAGGGAGTCCAATTGACGCTGCATAATGGAGGACGCGTACTGCGGTGTGTTGGCCGTTGTAAGAAAGGCACTATCATCCGCGTACGTGGCAACCAAGAGGCTCTGATCCGGGCTGACAGGCATGTCGGCTGTGTAAACCGTGTATAACAAAGGTCCCAGAACGCTGCCTTGTGGGACTCCGGGTCTGATGTTCTTTATAAATGAAATAGCATCACCGCTCTTAGTGTAAAACTGTCTGCAGGTGATGTAGCATTTAAGAAAATCGTAGTAGGATGCTGGTAAGATTGCCTTAAGTTTATGCAGCAGACCGGGGTGCCATACACCTATCAAAGGCTTGCTTCACGTCGACCGCACAGCAGTACTTCTTTTCTTCGAACGCCTGCATTATTCGCTCTATGCGTCACGAGCTATCACACAGGGAGAAAGCAAGAAATCAACTACAGAGCAGGAACAAGCTGCAATTCACTGGGCAATAAAACACTTCAGACCATATGTTTACGGCAGGCACTTCTTAGTAAAAACAGATCTTAGGCTACTTACATTCTTATTTTCAATTAAAACCCCAACTTCAAAATTAACAAGAATGAGACTAGAATATCTCAAGGGGAAAGACAATCATGTTGCAGATGCAGTATCAAGAATAAATACGGAATCATTAATAGAAATGAATAGAAACATAAGAATAGAACAAACAAAATCATTAAAAAGACAGGAAAACATCTACGCAGTTGATATTATAAAATTGCAAAAAGATCAAAAAGATCTAAAATAGCCCAATGTCTATGAAGTCGTTAGCAATAACGACGTATAGAAATTTGTAAAACTAAAATTCAGTAAATTCAACTGTTTATTTAAAAGATGAAAACGAATCATTTCACAATTTTCAGATTATGATTTGTACTCCAATCGAAAATTCGACTTAGGTCAATTTTTTCAAAGGCTTAATTCAGAAGCCGGAGTACATAAAATTGTTAACTTACAGTTGTCACCAAATGAACAAATTTTCGAATTTGTATCATTCAATGAATTTAAAAATATCGGCAATAAATATTTAAATACATTAAAAGTACTACTAACAAAAGTGACACAAATGTCGCAAGTCAAATAAAAGCAATACTGTCAAAAATATCATGATGATCCTATATAAATTAAGAAATACTATTACTGGCCCCAAATGACAAACGACAATTACAAAGTATGTGAAAACTTGTGTGAAATGCAAATTAGCAAAACCCACAACACATACTAAAGCCTCAATGATATTAACGAATACTCCAAATACTGCATTTGACAATGTTTTAATAGACACAATCGGTCCATTACCTCGAATATAAAATGGCAACGAGTACGCAGTAACTATTATATGTGATCTCACTAAATATCTATTTACAATACCAGTAACAGATAAAAGTGCAAAAACAGTAGCTAAAGAAATATTTGAATCTTTTGTACTGAAGTACGGTCCAATGAAGACAAAAATTCGCTAATAAATGACTTGTGCTAGTATATGAATATAAGTAATATACAATCAACAGCACATCATCACCAGACATTAGAAACAATGGAAAGAAGTCATCGATCATTTAACGAATTTTTTCGTTCATATATTTCGATTGACAAAGACGGCTGGGACATATTATTTCACGTATTGTTTCAACCCTACACCATCGACAGTACATGAATACTGTTCATACGAACTTGTTTGTGGTAGATTACCAAGACAGTTCAAAGAATTTAATAATATAATTAAAATAGACCCTATATATAACATAGATGACTACGTAAAAGAATTTATGTTTAGGTTAGAAATAGCTTATAAAAGAGTTAAAACTCTAGTAGATTTAGAAGATTAAAAAGAAGGATAGAATACGATATAAAACTAAATGACATAGAAATAGAGATAAGAAATTTAGTTCTACTAAAGAACGACACAGCGCATAAGTTCGAAAGTAAATATTTAGGTCCTTATAAAGTTATAAGCATAAAAGAAAGGAACAACATAGATGTAGGAAAAAAGAAACCCCAAGTAGTAAAAAAGAACAGGTTAACATTATTCACAATGTTATTATCAATATATAATTACAAAAATATATAAAGTAAAAAACAAAAAGTTGTCGTTACAAAAATTATATATTATAATACATTCTTTGTCCAATCGGGAAAAAAGTATATATACACATATATTAAAAATATATTATATAAATTAAAAATTTAAGATTTATCCTAACAAAAAAATTTATGAACTTAAAGACCCCATTAAGTTTTTCAATACATAAGTTAATTGAACAACTACATTATATTTATTATGTTATTCTTCTAAAAGGGGAGGTGTAGTGTGTATATGCATTAAATAACACCCTGTATTTAAATACATAAGTATGCGTCACTTTGTTGTATACAACAACAAACATTTTTATTATTTTTTTTTGAACATAATTATTATTTATTTTATTTAAAATCTGCCCGCTCTTTGGGCAATAATAAAATGTTTTCTTTGACCGTTGGCAGTTATGTATTGCGTGTATCTATGTGTCTGTTTTGTGTGTTTAGTGTAGGGGAAGAAGTGGAATGTGTGGATTTAGACTCTTTGGGGGACGTCAAGTGGGTGTTTCCTTTTGAGCCGTATTGTTGTTGAGTTGTTGTTTAAAAGGCTGCTGGCAAGATTATTTAGGTGGTTGCCTAGTCTGGCGAAGTATCGATCACTCAGCTTGGCAATAACCTCATTTATCCAAGGTATATTAAGCTTGCTGAGAATTACCTTATTATCATGGTAAATATGCGCGTTGGATAACATTCGTAGAGTTCTATTTTGAAGTCGTTGAACAATGTTCATGTTGCTCTTGCTGGCGGTACCCCAAAGATAGATGCCGTAAGTCCATGTTGGCTTGATAATTGTTTTATAGATTTAAAGCTTGACGCGAAGCTTCAATTTGGACCGTCTACCAATCAGCCAGTAATATTTTTTCAGCTTGTTTTCAGCCTGCTTTCTTTTGCGCACAATGTGTTCACGCCATGTCAGCCGTCTGACGAGTGTGATGCCAAGATAATTGGGCGTTGTGCTTACCGGAATCTGTAATCTATCTAGGAAAACTTGAGGGCAGCTCCCTTTGCGCAGCATAAAGGTGGTGGACTTTTCCTGGTTGACCGCGATGTTCCACCTTTTCAGCCAGCTGTCCAGGGAGTCCAATTGACGCTGCATAATGGAGGACGCGTACTGCGGTGTGTTGGCCGTTGTAAGAAAGGCACTATCATCCGCGTACGTGGCAACCAAGAGGCTCTGATCCGGGCTGACAGGCATGTCGGCTGTGTAAACCGTGTATAACAAAGGTCCCAGAACGCTGCCTTGTGGGACTCCGGGTCTGATGTTCTTTATAAATGAAATAGCATCACCGCTCTTAGTGTAAAACTGTCTGCAGGTGATGTAGCATTTAAGAAAATCGTAGTAGGATGCTGGTAAGATTGCCTTAAGTTTATGCAGCAGACCGGGGTGCCATACCCTATCAAAGGCTTGCTTCACGTCGAGCATGACCGCACAGCAGTACTTCTATTCTTCGAACGCCTGCATTATTCGCTCTACCAACCTATGGCACTGTTCCGGTGTTCCGTGGAGTCGCCTGAAGCCGAACTGATGGTCTGGGATCGAACCAGCCTCGTTCAATACTGGCAGCACTCTACGTAAAAAGACTCTTTCGAGCAATTTACAGAGAGTAGCCAGTAAACTTATGGGACGATAAAAGGAGAGATCGGCCTCTGGTTTACCAGGCTTTGGTATTAAAATTATCTCAGCTCGTTTCCACTGGGAAGGGAAATGTCCAATCTCAAAGCATCGGTTAATAACGTTGGTCAGCAACTGGATACAATTTTTAGGAAGCATTTTAATCGCCTTAGCGTCGATGCCATCGTGTCCAGTCGTTTTTTTTTGGATTGAGTAAAGCAATCTCATTCTCAATCTCGTTCAGGGATGCTGATGCGTTCCGTGTGTCACCCACACTTGGTAGCTCCAAGAAACGGATGGTATCCGCTTTGTCCGCCTATGAGCAGCGATCAAACGGCATGAATGAGTCATGAAGGTGCTCTGCAAAGGCATCTGCTCTTTCTTGGTCTGATCGGCACCGGTCCCCGTTTGCTTTTCGGACCACAGCTGCCCTTCCAATAGGTCGTTTGATATGGCGTGTGACCTGCCATTAGTTATTTGATGGGTCTCCTGGTTCGAGTTCCTCTAGGAACCTATCAAAGGCGTTTTTTAGGCGTTTTGTGGCTCTGTAGAGGAGGTTTTTATCCCATGGGCTGCGGGTAGAGAACCAACTTCGCCTGAGTCGCCTCTTTTTCGCAACGAGAGCGGCTACCTCAGGAGTCCAAAGATAAAGGTCTCTTACTGGCGTTCCAGGATTGCAGCTGTTTCTCGGGGTAGCTATCTCTGCAGCATTGGGAATTTTTTGAGTTAGGCCTGCTACCACACTGTCAATGTCGTCGGCAGAGGAAAGTGTGGCAATAGGGTTGACCCTGGTTAGCAGCCGTTATTTGTATCTGTCTATGTCCTGTTGTTTTTAATCAGCCTTTTGCGCTGCGCTTTTTTCTCGACCGGGGTATTGATATGTAGTGTAACAGCGGTGTGGTCGGAGAATAAGTTCTCGTTGACACTGCATTATATTTTATTGGAAGCTATACCTTTGGAGATAGCACTGTCCAGTATGTCAGGGATCTTGCGCAAATCCGTGGGCCAGTATATGGGTTCACCAGGTGAGTGGCAGCTAAGTCCTTTTTTCTGAATGCTTCGGTAAAGTGCTTGGCCTTTGGGGTTGTTGGTTCGCGAGCCCCACCAGGAGTGTTTGGCATTGAAATCGCCTCCAATTATAAACCTGGGGCCAAGGCTTTCCAAAAGATGACTAAGGTCGACGTCCCTAACGTAATACCTGGGTGGGAGATACGCAGCCGCGATTGTTAGGTCGCCGAGGGGGCTGGGCAGCCTAACCTGGGCACACTGCACCCAATCTTGTTGGTATGCTGGTAGTTCAATATATTTTATTCCTTTCTTGATGAGCACTGCAGCTCCATCTCGGGCTCTACCGTTTGGGTGGTTGGTATAAATAATATCAAAGCCATTGATGGAGAAGTACGATCTCTGGGAGAAGTGAGTTTCTGATATTAGGAGTATATCTGTGTTGGTGGTCTTCACAAAGTGTTCGACCTCTAGTCTGCTATTGCACAGACCGTTCGCATTCCAGATGGTGAGATTCAGCCTTACTTGCATAGCTTACCAGCAAAAGTGGCTAGCATTAGCGACATCTGGCTAAATATCTTCTTCATCATTTCTTCCATCATCAACTCCAATCGGGAAACCATGGCTTTCATAGCTCCTGTTGCTGACTGCTCAGATTGACCGGCTTGGCTTTGTGAATTATAATTTCCTCCTCTAAGCACGTCCGAGAAGCTGACTTGTTGGTCGATTTCAGCAGATGGTAATCCTGTACGCCTGGCTGAGGCATTTGGGTGACGAGAAGCATTTGGGAACGCCTGCGCCTTGTCCGATTTATAAACGGCGCAGCCTTTATATGAGGCAGCATGGTCGCCTCCACAGTGTACGCAGTACGCTGGTTCCTCTCTGCTTTTAGTGCAGTCTGCAGAGTTGTGTTTTTCGCCGTACTTGACGCATCTATGTTTAAGACGGCAATATCTTTGGGTATGCCCAAAGCTTTGACAGCGGTAGCATTGGGTCAAATCTTTGAATTTCAAAGGAGGATCGATTGTTACCACTGAACTGCATAAGCGTTTTATTTTAAATGCCTCATTGTTGTTGCTGGACGGCTCCAGGTTAACGAAGACAGACGTTGGCAATTTCGGTTTGCGGCTAATGGCGTTGTGGAGGTCTCTTACATTGTGACCTTGTTCAGCCATTGCTTCCAGTTTGCGACGTGCAGCCTCGCTGGTACTAGGGCCATCTTGGGGGTGCTTACGTGGGATGTGTTTGCGTGGAAGCTTTCTCTTTATTACACTAGGCTCGCTCCCAGTACTGATGTCATCAGATTCACATGTTTTTGCCGTGATATTGGCCTTTTAGCATACTGGATCCTCTGATCATCCTGTCGTTACTATTATCAGGCACGGTTTTCCAGTCCATCATGATGGTAAGGGGGAGGGGGGTTGGGGTGCTGGGGTGTGAACGTTACCTAGCTACCCAGTATCAATCAAGACGCGGTTATTTTCTTCTATTTTATTTGTATGTCAATGTTAGTCTTTATTGCGCACTTACGTGCGTGCGTATGAGTTGGTGAGCACGCGGGCTTCTAGCCAATAGGAACGGTTGATAAATAATTATTTTAATAAATTTTAGGAGAATAATATTTTGAGCTCAACGTTGACACTATATAATAACAAACATAAAGTCAAAAGCGCAGAGCCCCTTGAGTTTATTGACTCTAGCTAGCCGTTTTGCTGACGGCGCATATCCCACGCGACGCTTATGTAGCGCTTACCAAGTGTACCATAAATGTTCTTTCCAATGCATGCACATACCACACTCTTTGTAACTGTAAACCGATAACAGCATAAGTATATGTATGTAGCCCTAGGCTAAGCTAACATTTAATAACGATATAAAGAACATTCGAATAAACTCATGCCAACGCAATAGACGTGTTTCTCGTTATTTAAACTGAATTTCTTAAACACAACTTCGGACACTTCATCTAATTCTACAGCTTAGTAAAAGTAATAAATGCCGAGTTTGGTTATGATATCAACAACAAGTTGTTCATAGAAGAACCTACTCGAAGAACCGAATTGGCTGTTGCGCCCGATCAAGTATAAATATACTTTATAGGGTCGGAGATGTCTCCTTCTATGCGTTACACATTTCACATCAAAATTATAATACCTTCTGCAAGGCTATAAAAAGATTTCCCTCAATAGGATTCGAAATCGCCGAAAGCACGAGGCGAGCCAAAACACATTTGCTATAATAACCTTTGTGTTTATTAACCGATCTCAATCATTTTAACAGTAGCAAACAGTCAATCGCATTAAAATTGTAGCTTAAACTGGTGGGCGATACAAATGTGTTTATTTACTTGAATTATAGTTATGTGGTGGTAGCGGGGAGGTGGCGATAGCTAAATAATGAAAGATACTTGATATATATATATACTCTTCCATAAGCTAAATGTCAAGTTTGGGGACTCCATCTCTTATAACTACGAGATTTCCTCACAACAGAGGAGGACGTACAGTAAAGTTTCAGCTCTTATAGGTTCTGAGATCCTTGCGTTCATACATACGGACAGACGGACGGACAGACAGACGGACATGACTAGATCGACTCTACTATTGATGCTGATCAAGAATATATATACTTTTTGGGGTCGGAGATGCTTCCTTCTGCCTGTTACATACATTTGCACAGAAACATTATTACCTTTTTACCCATTTTCAATGGGTTCAGCGTATAAAAATACAGAATCCACAAGTAAAGTTCGAATCAATAGTAGATTACGAAATTAAAACCCAAATCGCATACAACAGCAAAAGAAATAATGAAGTCCTGAAAAAATTAAAATTCCCTGCACAATTTGAAAATAAGCTTACTGATCTATGAACTAAATACAGTGACATATTTGGTTTAGAAACAGAAGCAATTTCAAGTAATAATTTTTATAAAGAAAAATTAAGATTGGCAGACAAACACCCGTTTATATTAAAAACAACAGAAACGCAGAAACAGAAAAGCCATAAATTAACAGACAGGTCGAAAAACTAATAAAAAATTGTATAGTAGAACCATCTATCTCAGAATATAATAGCCCACTTATCATGGTCCCCAAGAAATCTCTCCCAAATTTCATGGAGAAAAAATGGCGTTTAGTAGTTGATTATCGCCAAATAAACAAAAAACTTTTAGCAGACAAATATTCACTGCCAAGAATTGAGGAAATACTGGACCAATTAGGACGAGCTAAATACTTTTCATATCTCGATCTTATGTCTGGATTCCATCAAATAGAACTAGATAAGAAATCTAGAAATATAACATCATTTTCCACGAGCACCGGCTCTTATCGCTTCACGCGGCTACCATATGGTTTTAAGGTAGTTTTAAGACTTTTGTCGAAAACATAATAAAAAATTAAACACAGAGAAATGTGCGTTTTTCATGCACGAGGTAACATTTCTTGGGCATAAGTGCACAGACCATGGCATCCTTCTAGATGATAAAAAGAACAATGTTATAAAAAATTTTGCAACCCATACTGTTCGTCGCGTTCTGTAATTACTACAGAAGATTTATACACAAATTCGCACAACACTCACGTCATTTGACTAGATTGCATTTAAATATTTAAAAAAGGCATTTATGAAACCAACATTATTGCAATACCTTGACTTCAGCAAAGAATTTTGCATATTCACAGATGCAAGTAAACATGCATGTGGTGCTGTAATATCCCAAAGGTACAACGGTGTCTAATTGCCAATTGCATACGCATCCCGAGCTTTCACACAGGGAGAAAGCAATAGATCAACTACAAAGCAGGAAAAAGCTGCTATTCACCGGCCAATAGAAGGCATTTCTTAGTTAAAACAGACCATAGACCCCTAACCTATTTGTTTTCAATGAAAAATTCAACATCAATTAAGACTAGACTTAGAAGAATACCAATTTACGGTAGAATACCTGAAGAGGAAAGATAACCATGTAGCGGATGCATTATGCCGCATAAAAATAGATGATCATCAAAAAGACAGGAAAACACCTGCGTAGATGATATTATAAAATTGCAAAAAGATACAGAAGATCTAAAATAGCCCAATGTCTATGAAGTCGTTAGCAATAACGACGGATAGAAATTTTTTAAAACTAAAATTCAGTAAATTCCACTGTTTATTTAAGAGATGAAAACGAATCATTTCACAATTTTCAGATTATGATTTGTACTCCAATCGAAAATTCGACTTAGCTCAATTTTTTCAAAGGCTTCATTCAGAAGCCGGATTAAATAAAATTGTTAATATTCAATTGTCACTTAATGAACGAATTTTCAAATTTGTATCATTCAATGAATTTAAAAATATGGGCAATATATATTTAAATACGGTAAAAGTAGCGGTACTAACAAAAGTGACAAAAATAGACAAAATTGACGAAAGACAAATTAAAACAAGTAAGAGTGGTCTAGTCGGGAGTGGGCCACTAGAAAAAACCCTGAACCCAAGTACAAGACTTCAAAACAATTTTTTAGTGTATAAATGTAGGTAACATATTAATTTATTTATATTCATAAAAAAATTTTTAAGTTTATATTAAACATATTTTAATTATATAGGCCTATATATAGAATCTTCATTTACCCTATCCTGAATACTTAGAGGGATACCACTGTGGTAACTATACACTGTATCGAGTGTCCTAGCGCTAACTTCCTCACTGGACAGATTTGAAAAAGCCCAATCAATGTGAGAGCCACAATTGGTAGTGGGCGTTTTTATTATTATTAAATCTAAGAGACACCTAAATCCCACCCTGAGCAATTCATCGTAAAGGGTCCTACATCTATCAAATTTGCTCAAGCTCAAATTAAAATCTCCTAAAATTATTCAACTGTCCCTTAAAAATGAATGTTGCTGAAATAAATCCTCAAATTCTGTTTTAAGCAAACCAAACGGATATGACGGACTTTTGTAAATAACTAAAAAACCTACGGACTTATAACAAAATATTGCATACTTCAAATCGACTGATCCAGATATTTTCCTACCGCTTAAGCAATCAGATTGTTTAAAATTGCATTCCTAATATAAATGACGATTCCCCTCTTAGGTCGCAGTGCATTAGGTATTACCTCACAATCAAGACGGACAACCACAGTAAGCCCTGGAAATTCAATATTTTCATTTAAGTATGTCGAGGTCTCAACGAAACATAGAACAGACGACTGAAGCATTAACTCATCTAATCGAATATCTTCAATATGACAGTGAATGTTTTCAGTTTTATGAAAGAAAATGTCTAGGGCGGAACTGTTAACTAAGTGATCATAATGTGTTCAAGGTAGTTTTCCAGTCCGCAATATCTCTATCTCATTTTGGACCTTATCGTCATATCGTCGGAGGCTAAAGAAGAACAAAATCTCCTATGATAAACAAACCGGAAGCAGTTGTTACTCTACTACAAGCTACTTATATTGCAGCACGCTGCATACGAGAGCATATGTGAACCACTACTTTGCTATAAGTAGCTCCCTGACTTTTGTGAATAGTTATACCTTCCGCAGGTACAACTTGAAACTGCCTGCGGTCAATAGAAACTTCTTCTACATTGAAATTTTTTAACTATTTTTTGAATTGGTATCCAGAAAGGTTCTGTACGATGTGTACACTTTGAGCGAGAAAGTACTCCTACGGTATCATCAGAAAATTTCATCCATAAAGTTATTGGAGTGCTGGATGCATCAAAATCGATTTGCATTAACATGCCCGTTGCCTCATTAACTAATCCATCCCCAGTATCTACATTGACCGTAACCATATATTTGGCAGTGGTTTTTAGGAGAAGAGATATACACAATCCCTGTGTTTCGGACGACCTAAAGCTACTAACGGCTTGTAAGATTCTCTGTCTACAAGCCGCAGTTAAATGTGCTGCTTTAAAAAAATCATCACCGGTAGAAATAAATTGATCAGTCGGAATTGAGTTTAGCTTTATCGTGTTATAACTATCTGTCGCCGCATTTGTACTAAATAGATGAATGGCATCATCGGGCACATCCGATTGCTGACAAATGCGGGATCGGGCAAGACTAATATCATCGGCTGTCATGTTTCCCGATGCCATATTATTTAAAGCAGAAGCAAACGATTGGTCGTCTCGTTGTCGCATTATTTCAGTGAGCTTGAAAAGGTCCCACAGCAATGAAGCATAAATTGCACTGTAGGGATCATTTGAATTGGATTCGAAAATCCAACGGTCGCCTACTGGTGATAACTGTCGTAGATCCTCGAAAACTATGACCGAAATACCACCGAATGGAGAAGTATTTTTAAAAATTTGTTTTAGACGGGAGTCCAACTGGGAAAACATTTTAGAGCCTACCAAATTCGTAGAAGACGGATTTTTTTTGGGATTGTGCAAAACATGTGCTTTAAATTAAGTGACCTGACTATATCTGCTAAACTTTCAGCTGAAACTATAGCTGAAAGTTTTAATAATCGGACATTATTATTTTAAGAATCTAGATTCTCGTCATTTCCATTAATGTTTAAAACATTTAAATGAGGATTTATTTCTGGCAATCCTAATACGCGAAATCTATCATCTAATAATTCTTGATTTTCAACATTTTCTTTATTTTCTGTCTGCACTGCATTTTCAAGAGCATGCTGAAGCTCAATGTCATCTAAGCAATTATATTCCCTGCGATTGCTCTCGATTAACTCCTGATTCTGACTGCAAAACGATTCGCAGTCTATTGCTACTAGTTCTACATTTTCATCCCTCCGTGGAACATACAACTTAACTAATTCTCGAAAATAATTGAATCTCCTATACCAAATTATAATAGGAGTGTTCCTCTTCTTTACGAAGCCACTACAATCACGAAGTGCGTAAACTAATTGCTGGGAAGCCCTGGGTGTTTCGATGTCATCAGCAACATCTATAATTTGGCGCGTACCACTATGCCGTTTGCTAAACTGTAAAAAGCAGCAAATTCAGCTAGGTGTAAACTATCTAAAGGGTCGGGGCGCTGATTTCCAATATTGATACTGAGTCATCGGGTAAGTTTTGCAACTAGACGAAGTTTTGCCTAGACTTCCTTAACCCAACTCGATGCTCTGGTAATAAGGTATTGATAAAAACCACTACGTTACTGCTTTCCGTACTCGAAATAAACGTATGCCCTATATGCTGTAACCTTTGCTTTATAGTTACATTGCCCCTGCTTATCTCACTTACAGCTTCACGCATTAGCTTTGAAATTCCTCTCTGGGACTTATTATAATTAGCGACGTAGCTGCAGCAAGCATAGGGATCTAATATAAACTGGATATCTATATTGGCGCGCTGCAGTAGAAGAAGGTGAGTATTATAAGCGTTTAGCTTAATTGCTGCGAATGATCGCTTTAAATATATTTTGGGCTTCTTTATACTCGACCTGAGTGCATTTATATAGCACACTTAAGTTAAGTTGATTGTTGGACAAAAAGTTATTGTAATCACTAAGGTTTCACGATCAAATGGATATTCTAAAACGCCCTGAATCTTTTTAAATGCACATCTCTATTTTCTGTTTGAGGCATGGGAGGGTATGTTATACCAAATCAAATTTGATACTCCAAAAATGGAGCCACATCCGGGTTATTTGTTTCATTTGAGATAAACTGATCAATAAAGGACTCTGCAGACGGAATACTTGACTCATCAGCCATGTCAACCTTCGGGGCATCTTTCAGCCAAAACATGCCATGAAAATGGGGCGAGCCTCTTTGCTGAAACTCAACTCGCCAATAATACTTAATAACTCTGTGACTGCCAAAAACACCGCCTTCCCTTTTTCATTAATTTTAAAACCTGCCTATAACGAAAATCAAAATACCTAGCGCAAGTAAAAGGGTCAGCTCTAATTAGACGGGCTTTATTGTCAAAAGTTAATTAAGCTGCCAATTCTACTGAAATTTCTAACTTTTCTACATTCTTAGAAAGTAAATCAAACAGCTCTGCCCATCTAGTCTCTGCTGCCGAAAAGCTTATAAAAAAGGTCGGAAGACCAATCTGCCTAATCATCTCCATGACCTTCTTCTTTTCTGCTTCCCAATGAGCAGGTGAAGTGCGAACATTTTACAAAACCCTATAGCAATCATCTGGTCGTATTAGATTGTCTAAATACTCCTCATTAGGGGCTTGTGCTGCCGTAATGCCTCGTGTAGCGCTGTGCTTACGCATGCAAATTTAAATACTGTTTCTCATATTAATCATTTACAATTTTTTATAATTGAGAAATAATTTATCTGTTCTACAACCTCTCCTATCAAAGTTTCTAAGTTCTGACTTAACTATCGACAGACGAACACCTTCATTTGGCATGTTTTTCCGAGAAATTGAGCCAATAATGCAGCTCCGCAGAGTTACATCTTTCTACAGTAATGGTTTTCACGACACGCGACTTGGAGCACAATAGACAAAGTGAAGAGAACGAAAAAAAAAACAGTCTGAGGCGGGATCACAAACGAGGCCTAACGTTTTCGTTATGTCCCTGCCATCGTCGAACTTAAGCAACGATTCTCTACCCCCTTTCGGTATGTTTTGGAGACAGTTGTGTCGCTCGAACACAATTTTCGCAGCTTAAAGTTGCCCTAGGCGAATAGTCCAGACGTTTGCTTCAGTATCTCAACTTGAGCTTCTTGAGCAAAGCTACCGCCAAAGATAAGATCATCCTTGTAGAAGTCTTTCAACAATGGCAGTGCCAATATGGAATGTTTTCTGCTTATCCATGGCCAGTTGGTAGCTGTCTGCGGAAGCGACTCGTACGCATCGATACATTGTTCATATGTCGCCTTCGGTTAGATGGTAGAACCTATCATTGCAGCTATCATTGCATCATTCAGTAAGTGTCCAGAGATAGTAGCTGCAACCCTTAGCTTGGTTGTGGTGCTATCCTCCTTTAGCACGCTGTGATGTAGCAGGCAGTACTTGCACTGGCCCAGTGCAGCTAAGCTAACAAGTGACATATGACCCAAGTCAAGACATTCCTTAATAAATGCTGCGTACTGGGTTTCAAAAATGGATTGCGGTCTAGTTTTCTTTCTAAATTAAGGAATCGACGAAGCGTCTGTTGATAGGAGTGCCCAGCTGATCCTTGCCTAGTCGAAGCAGTAAACAAACAATACTCGCCAGTCGAACGACGCTTAAAATTGGCCTGGTAATGTGCCTCGCAATCCACAAACTATGCATGCGCTGAACCCGCAGACTCTTAACTGATGTACCCTTTGCAAGCAAGCCTCTTGGCTTCGCTAAGGCGCAGCGAGGGAGATAAATTTTCAAACTGGGAACATTTGTAAATCGAATGGCCTGCGAGGTCACAAAATAAACATGCACTCGTTCCATTCTTAGTCAATACAAACGTTCGTCTACTACTGTTGTTCTGGCCCACCCATGAGCTAGGTGTTTACATTGGCGTAGCGTGATCCTCATTTGTAGACTCTGGCAACTCTTCTCTATGAAGCCTGTAAGCCGCCGTCCAACTGCGCATAATCCTCCCAGCTAGCTTGCTTAGCGCTATCTAGTTTTTGTACCAACGTGTGTCCTATGATGCAACCGGCGATCTGTTCCACACTGCCCACCGATTTTAGCGCACGTATATGAGAGTTGACCTTATCTAAGAATTCACGCAGTTGTGCCATCGCACCCTTATCCACCTTTCCTAAACCCCAAATCTCAGCGCTGTGTGCCTGAAAAATAAGATGCTTGTTATTAAAACACTTATTAAGCAGTTCTTAAGCGGCAGCATAACATTTGACATTTCCAATGAGCGAACTGTATCGAGTGCTGAAGCATTACCATAGATGTTGGAGTTTTTGAATCGAATCCTTGTCAATAAACGTGGTGTACATATTCGAGAAATTGGCTCATTCTGTGTAGCCTCCACGTAACTCCGGCAATTTAAGTTGAGGCATTCGAATGTCATCGACTACGGCTGAATTTAAAATTTAGGATCAGTCAAAAGATTGGCAGTTTCCGTTGTAAAAACCAAACTTAAAGACATAAAGACTTGATAGAAGCTGAAGCAACTCTTACAGTCATATCATTAAAGGTACTGAACGTGAAATTGATGAACGTTCAGCAGAAGAATAAAACTACGAACGCATATACCCTAGAAATAGAACAATTGACCAAAGCACTGGAAGGTGCATATATTGCTGATGGTCTTGACTCTATCAAACAAGTAATCCACTACACAAGCTGTCAACGCAATGGTAAAAATTGCTCAATAGACAAAGTAAAGTCTTTAATGGAAGCCGGTCCATTTAATAACATGAACGAAGCCATTTCTAAATTTGTCAACAGTTGCACCGATGCAACTGGCCGGTCAGACAGAGTCCTGTATCATAGCAATCGGCACCCCAATAACTATCGTATCGCAAAAACGGCAATAACAGAGTTAGCGATGTTCGTGTTACACAAAGTAACTCGGAAAAACAACAAACAAACACCCTTAGGATGAGGAAATTAAACAAAACCAAAATTTATATTCTCGCTCTCTTTTTTAATCGATACAGGATATTTCTTTCTTAAAATCAAATTCAAATACTTATAATGAGAAAAAAACTGTATTACACAAAAAATATCTCGATCTATTGTCTGGATTCCAACAGATTGAACTTCATACTGATTCTCGAAATATAACGTCTATTTCACTTCTATCGTTTCACGCGATTGCCATACGGATCGAAAATAACACCAAACTCATTCCAACGAATGATGACAATAGTATTTTCAGATCTTGAACCTTCTCAAGCTTTTCTATATATGGATGGCTTGATAGTCATTGGTTGTTCCGAAAAAAACACATGATTAAAAACCTAACAAAGGTTTTTGATGTGTGTCCGAAGCACAGATTTGTCTAGGTCACAAAAGTACTGACATATGTATTTTGCCAGATAACAAAAAATACGATGTCATTGAGAAATATCCAGTCACAACGCACGCAGATAGTGCTAGAGGATTTTATAAAGTACGTGTATGTAAAAAGAATGTCAAATTCGAATGGACAACTTAATTTTAGTCAGCCTTTGAATGCCTAAAAAGAGATTAATAAAGCCATCATTGCTACAATACCTAGATTTTAGCAAAGAATTCTGCATTACTACCGACGCAAGTAAGCAAGCGTTCGTAGCAGTTCTCACACAAGAACACAATGATATACTTACATCTACCACTGACATACGCCTCAAGAACTTTACAAAAACGAGAGTGGAAATCCAACAAAATAACAAGAGTTACCAGCAATCCACTGAGCAATTAAACATTTTCGTCCATTCGTATACGGCAAACATTTTATAGTAAAAACAGATCACCTACCATTAACTTACCTCTGCTCACAAGCCGAAGTTTAAATTAACACGAATTAGATTAGAACTAGAAGAAAATGAAGTATAATATCTTAACCGTAGAGATAATCATATTACAGATGCGTTATCAAGAAAAAGCATCAAAAAGTCACAAGACAACAAAGAAGACAAAATAAGTCCTGGGAAGAAGATTATATTGAAAGGAGATAATAAAATACATTACATGATGTAGCTCATACAGGCATTTCAAAATCTTTAGCAAAAATTAAAAGACATTACTATTGGAAAAATATGACACGTCATATTACATAATACGTAAGTAATCTTCAGAAATGTCAAAAATTTAAAAGAACATAGTAGCTTAGACACTTTGTGGCCTATAAAAATATCTTGTTGCCATACCTATAGCGAATAAAAGCGCAAAAAGCATCGCAAAAGCTATATTCGAATCCTTATTCTAAAGTAAGTTCCAAGACGTTCATTCCGGACATGGGTACAGAATACAATAAGTCCATAATTAATGTTTTACGATAACTTGCTTAACGATAACTTGTTTATCGATAACTTGCCTTATTTCCCAGCAATCGATAAGAATCGATATCAAAATCCTGTTTTTTGATCTAATTTGACCAAAGGTAGTTTCTTGAATAGTATATACAGATCAAGTAGCTTTCATGTTATAACATTAATTTTTTTATTACTGCTTAGGCAAACGCGTTCGTGGCGCGAGCAGCATTAGGTGTTTGCAGAAGGGGGTTCAGGGTATACCCTAGTGGGGAACTTCTGAATAGAACCTCCTACTTATTGTTCTTCACTGTGTGCGTATAATTACTGTCATTATACTTATAACTATTTGCAGAGTTGACATTTTTAAAAAAACTATTTCATTTCAGTACACGTATAAAAGGCATTTAGGAAAACAGCAACCGGACGAAAGAACACTGCCAGAAGCGATGGCCATATATATATATATATATTTTTTTTTAATTATTTACTTTTTTTTGCAAGTATGTCTATGCGTTTATTGGGGATTTAAAAGAAAAATGTTACGTGTTATGATGTTTGCATGCCTCGACCACAGGGATAATTTATTCTTTTAATTGTAATATTTTGGGGGTCCGGAAACTTAACCAAGTGCTTTTGCGCACAGCACGCCCGTTGCGCTTCTGGGAGCAACATGATCGGTGCCGAATTTTGGCACATGCATACATTCAAAAGTGTTCAACGTTGCTGACCATATGCACAGCTGCAAAATTTTGGGTCAACGGCCCAGTTGTAGGTATAGGGTATTACAAAGACTCTCTTTCTGAGCGAACCGGGTAACGCCAACGCTCTACCCCTATGTCCCCTATCGGCGTAGTGGATCGTGTTGGCGGCGGTGCCATCCTCACGCCATTAAAGCGCTCCTCTACGCTAGAAAAAGATTTTGACAAATGCAACAAAACCACGCAGATTATTGTTAGGGCATAGCCAAAACAATTACAAATAACGTAGGTGCGCATTTACTCACCTTTGCACACCCACCCGGCATATTGAAAACGTCCAACGAAGGCCACACCCACGACCCTGAGATGTAAGCACTGGGACCGCCTCCGCCAGCGTCTATGCAGGAGTTCTAGTCGAAAACCGAAGTCCTTGCGTCCTTGCGTCCTTGCCGTCAAAATCGCTGTCACACCGTTCGGAAAGTCACCTATTCTTCGGTCCTCTACCCCGAAGCTTATGTTGTTGGGACTGCACCAGTTCCTAGCCTGAGGATTCCCGCCGAATCCTGGGCTGGTGGGTGGCACATCGATGATGCCCATCATCATCTCCAGGATACCCGTTCGCTTCTCATCTCGGATGGACTCGCTGATGACAGACGCTAGGGATTGAAGATATGTCTGATGGGCCTGAGCAGTCGACGACTTCACTGCCGACTTGATTGTAGAGTCTAAAGGTGTTTTTATGAACTCTAGGTTCCTTGAAGGCCCACCTGGCTATTCCAATTCTTTCTTCAACTCAACTAGATGCCCCTTCGCCGGGAAATCTCTCTCTCCGGAAATCGTCGCAAATCCATCGGCGTTTCCACTCGGTGAAAAAAATCAATCCTAACTACAAATTTGGACAATCTGGACAAACATTTAAGCTTCCGTTAAATGCCCAATTCGTCAGTTCAAGTGAGGAACGGCGTCCAAGAAATGCCTCTTTGCAGACTATTTGAGTTCTATCGCGTTTCTGGCCGCTCTAGGAGTATGCTGTGTGTCTGGTACGGTACAGGATCGAATCTTTATAGTCCTGGGTCACCTGTCTTCGAAACTCTTATAACTAGGGCCAGCACACATCCAACGTAAGCTCGGAATGAGACCAAACAAAAAGTTTATGAATAACAAGCATCTAATTAAGTTACCCTTATATCACATTTTAATCACAGTCTGATTTTATCAATGCGGCTACCATCAGGCTACGATGAGCAGTCGCAAACGCAGTAATAAAAACCTCTCTCCCTTCCAAAAATGTCTCCGATAGTCGCTCACCCCTCGAATCTATCGATATTTTTCTTTATCTTTTAATCGGCAATCCAAAACATAGCATATTGTTTTTTTGTGGTATTTATGTTTGAGCTGTATCGCTGCCCTTAACAAATATATATGTATATCTTTGTAAATATGTTTATACGTTAATTGGAGATTTCAAAGAAAAAGGTTACGCGTTATTTTCTTTGCGTGCGGGTATTTTATTCTATTAATTTTTAAAGTTTTGGGAGGTCCGTCCCAGAGCGTTTGCGCACAGAATGCCCGCTGTTAACAGCTGACAAAATCGAACTACTCACTCGCTTTTCATCTGGTCAGAAACATGAACAACAAGGGCACCCGCATAAACTCAAAAGTGTTCACCGTTGCTTCCCATATGCACAGCTGCAAATTTTGGGACAACGGCCCCGTGGAGAGCCAAGGGAATTACAAAAGACACCCGTTTCGCTCCCCTCCTACTGTCTCTGATAGAATCTAAATATAGATAAGAACAAGTCTATAAGAGAACTAGAGTAATAAGGCTGCCAACGATCTATTTGAAATGTGGATGCGAAGGAGACTGAATGCGGGCTTTTTGATGCTAAAGTGCAGTGGAGTCGGCCCAAGGACTCGCCGATGGCTACCGAAACATATCGTCGGCAGCATTAAATACCCTGTGTTAAGCCAAAGCACTGACAAAAAAATTAAGTGCATTCAGCTGAATCTCTATCACTTTGCGACCCTGATGTCGAAATCAGTTCGGGGGGAAAAAAGGAGAATTGACAATTTTCGAACCATGCAAGCCTATCGCTTGGTGTGGAAGTAAAAAAATCAACGCGTGAGGTACCAGCCGACGGCAAAAGTTTGCGGCGATCGATGTGAATCTTGCAAAGTATTGGCAGTAGACGGCCGGTAGATGTTTTTCCTAGCCTAACCTAAAAGAATTATCTATGGACCACATATTGAGCTGAGAATATGGCGAAACAGAAATGCAAATCATTTCGAATGCGCTAGACGTATACATGATCACGATGAAGCCAAACACAAGGCCTTCTGGTGGAACGAAAGATTATCGATCTGTTGAAGACCTGCGGACGTACAAAGATCCCAGGGCTGCCAAGTCTTTACCTCAAAGTTAAAAGTGCAGGTAGCCCAGTCATGCCGACAAGTTCCAACGTCTTCGCTATTACGTGCACTAAATATAGACAAGATGGAGTATTCCCTAAGCGATTGAAACCACAATGATATATTTCAATCTGCCTACTAGATATAGCGGGGAACACACTTGAAAGTACTTCATACACAACTGGCTTTTGAGTGTTGTCGAAATAAAAGCAACATGGATTCTGTAAGGCAACGTCAACCAATGATGCAATTAGGGCGGTGGTGATAATTGCAGATAATGCAATATAGGGAGCCCTATGGAAGTGAAGAAAAAGAGTTTTACGGTAGTCACTTTGGACATCGGCAATGGCTTTAATTCAGTGAGATCGTATACTATATTTCAAATAGGATTAATGTCTACCTTTCCGTAAACTATCCATCTTGTTCGGTCGGGTACATAGTTATAAAACCGAAGACGGTGCCCACACCTATACAGCTCTAGTTGCACACGCATTCGTGAATAACAAAGGTTGTAATCCACAAAAGTAATGATCAGCAACCAAAGGGTTAATCTGTACGCTGCCTTATACCCTCTGCTCACCTAAGCTAAAATAGGTTCGTAATATATAACAGTGGGGTTCCTAAAAACTTAGTTGACGGAACGAATAAATAAGTTCCTAAACAGCTGGAAGCCTGTCCAAACAGTTACTTAGCGATTCCCTAAAAAGTAAAATATGGAAACGTTTTAAGCCCTTGAATAATTATTATAGTCTATCTTACATATTTCTATATATAAAACTGTTTGTCCTGACTGACTGACTGAATGACTGACTGACTGACTGACTGATTGGTGATCAACGCACAGCCGTAAGAGCTAGGAAGCGGAAATTTTCACTGTCGTTACCTTGTATGATGAAGGTGCACGTTAAGACGGGGTTTCGGGAAATTCCACCCTCAAGTATGGAAAAATCGCGAGAACGTTTGTATGCAACTTTTTTGCTTACCATCCCTTTGGCCTCAAACTCATTTTCACTGATATCTGTTCAAATTCATTTGAGGGGTGTTTTACATTTCGAAAAATCCATTCCTCCTTGGTGGAAATGGGGGTCCAATATTTAGTGGGAGTCGTTTGGCGTTCAAATTCATTTTCAAGGATCTATATGAAAATTCATTTGAGATATGTTTCACACTTTTCGCAGAAATGCGATTCAAAGATTTGTTGTGCGAAGTTTTAAGTTTTGTCCGATTTGCTTTAAACTTATTTTCATAATTCTACATAAGAATATATACGTATTTCAGCGATTTGGAAAATCCATTAGCAACACTAGTAAATTGGCGGAAACCGTTTGTATGAATGTTGTTTGATCAGTTCGATCAGTTTCAAAATCATTTTCAAAACTTTTTGAGAAGATTGATTTTATAACATACGTTCCACGGGCAAGGCCGGGTTATACCCGCTAGTATATATATTTGCTTGAAGCCTTTATATATGGTTCCTGATGATGTTCAGCATGATGAGGATAATTTTGTCACACTCTATTCGCTTTCTCACTCAAAATTCATCCATGGTGCGATCTGAATGATTATTAAATACCTTTTTGATAGTCATTGGAATTGTTTAAATATTTTGTTCACAATGACGTGATTTTTCTGAGTTCATAATTAACATCATTAACAAATTTTATGTATTCTGCGAAAAGTTCAAAATTTGGATAGGCAAAGATATGTTGGTGAAACATTTTGGATTTAAAACCTTTCCGGATCAAGAACTTGATATGGCTTATTTTTAAAGCTAAATGTGCTTTTTTCATCTCAAAGCCTTCTGCATTAGATTTACCTGATAAATACCAGTTTATTTTTTTAATATACCCCAAAAGAAGATAATTTTAAGTACAGTAGTTGCATAGCACACACAATGCGGAAGAGTTTGTGTTGAAGTCATTATGGTTAAAGTTGGTGTTGCTGGTGCTGCATTTGTTATGCAAACAACGTTGTGGAAGCTGTTGGAAATTACGTTTTACGCGGTGAACTGATACGCGCAAAATTAATTTATTCCATATATTAATCAATATATCAATCCATTGCATCGATAATAGTCAATTTTAAGAATTAGGTTAAGACCTAGGATAGAAACTTTTAAAAGATAGATCAACCAAATTTGGTATGCACAGACACATACAAAATTGTTGACAAAGCAGACATTTTATATTTTACACCTATTTTGCGTGCCATTTCGGTAACAAATATCGATCAACAAAACTCAGTAAACCTATTCTAACAATAACATTATAGTAATTTAATTAAATTATTTAAATAAAAATTGGCACACTTTTCATATATATTTATTCAATTAGAATTGCATTTTGTGTCCTAAACAATAGATAAAGTCAAATATAAGTCCAAAGCAAAAAGAAACCACTCAATCGCAATGCAAATTTTATGTTTTGGCAGAATCAAGGTAAATCATATGCTAAGATCTGTGAAATTATGGTAAGATGCCGTTTACTATTCGCAGCATAATAAGTCGCTTTAAAGGATCGCATAGCCTCAAAATCCAAAAACAGCATCTACTTAAGTACCCAATGACTATCAGAATGGTGCTGCGTGAGAACAAATATAATGCAAGTGTATCTAAATGTAAGCCTCTCGTTTCCTCTGTCAATCAAATAAAACATTAGGAGTATACAAAACAGTATAAGGCTCATCCATCTGTTTTTGTTTTTTTGGAAGAAGTGCTGTTTTCTGACGAAAGCAAATTTAATAATTTTTAGTCAGATGGCAAACTACTGTAACTAACGAAAAACAGAACCTTGCAGCAACAGTTAAACATGGTGGCGGTGAAGAGATGGTATGGGGCTGCATGTCTGCTGCAGACATGGGCGAACTTGTATTTATTGAGGGGATAATGGACAATACAGTATTTTTTTAATCATTTTTAAAAACAACTCTAAAAAAACGTGTAAAACCTAAACGTCCTATCACATTTTACATTTCAACACGATGACGATCCAAAGCACGACCTACGATGTTAAATTGTGACTGGAATACTTTCGACACAATCTTTATATCTAAGCCCAATTGAAAAGTTATGGAAGGATCTGGATAGGTGGAAACAACCAGAAAATTGGTTTATTCCATGCGTTTGGAGGCAGTTATACAACAGAAGGGCTTGCCCACAAAGTATTAGTAAATCGGAGGCAAAATATGTGCTTAGTAGAAAATGCTTGCTGTGCCATTACTTATATGTGTGTCTGCAGGTCGTCTCAATTTAAATACGTAAAGATTAAGAATATTTTATTTTTTGAATCGAAACATGGATGCATCGATGTTCATGAAAGCTATTTTCACAGAGTTAGCTCGATGCTTAATTTTTGACAATATTTGATGTTATACGCTTGATTATAATAAAAATGTTAGCCAGCTAATCAAAATCAGCATAAAATATTTGATGATATAATATACTATCAATATAAACTTACCTTGTTTCAAAGTTATAAGTTGGTCTTTTTATAAAAAGAAATTTGGGCAAAAAGTTTATGAAAAGACGTTTTACCCAGGGTGCCATTCTGTGTGTTTGTGGAGAACGAAAATGAACGTTCAGTACGACAACAGTCACACAAATGCTAAACAAATATACAAACAATTTAATATTATGAGTAAAATATTAACAAACCAATAACTTACCTTATAGAAACCAATATCATAGCAAATATTAGGTATTTACCCAACAGTGGTACGACTAAAGATGTTGGAGGAATAATTTCCACGACCAAAAGAAAAAACACATGAAGACTAATGAGAATCGAGATGGATAGAGTAACCTGTAATGAAATGCACTTTAAAAATTCTATATTCCAATAAAATAAACCAACTTTCTTATTTATTAAGGATAATAACTAATTGTTCAGATCGTATAAAATGTAATCAAAATGATATGTATTTAGACATATTTTACCTCAAATTGTGTATAGGCACTTGTCTACGCACTTATCTACCACTATATTTTCCCCAAGGCACTTTAGCTTTTAACATAAGTTAACAATTAAAGATCGAATATTATGCAATTATGCGCTGACTAAAACAAAAAATTATTAAATGTAAACATTTAATTCCATCTCAATGGCACGCATACATATAAAACATGAAATCTAATAGGAAGCAAAAAACCAAAGATGTAAACATTAAAAACCATCTCAAGCGCGCATGTACATATTTGCGTATCGAAATAAAATATATCAACATAACATTATGATTCGACTTGGCGTTCACATTCCTTTTATCTTTTTGCCGGCTAGACAGAGATCAACTAGGAGTGGGTAAGACCTCGATAAATGGAAGGGTCAATTGACAAAATAATTTACATTTATAATTGGACTAACGAATTTCGGTTACTTTTCGATCACACAATCGGACAACCTGAAAACATGCGTATGGTGGACAGCTGTTAAGGTCCACCCTTACGAAGCCCTCCCCACCATGAGTTGGCCATAAATGCACTTGCCAACTCTCAAATCCTGACGGGCACTCGCCTTACGCCCTCATAACACCCACCATTAACTTCCTACTCAAACATTTTTAATCTTACTTACACAACAATATTGAATAAATTAACAGGGCGAACCCGAAAACGGCTTAGCGGCACTAATAAATGAATTTAATTTTATCATAAGTGATTTATGTGGCTAATAAATAATTCTACGTCATTGCCGCCTACGCCTAAAATTATGTTAATTTACTATTAATTATATGGCTGCTATTTTCCAAATTTTTGATATTTTTAAATTATTTAAAGCTATAAAAAACCTGAGGCCAGCCAGTGGCCAATCCCTTCCTCTGCTGACCTGATCCTCGCCTGCGGCACCTCCCGTATTGTGGCACTTCAGATTCGGCAACACGAGAATTCGCCTATTAATAATTTTAATTTTTTTGTATGCGACGGCTTGCACTTGAATCTGGATCTTTTTCTTTTCTAAATCTTCTTTCTCCCAACATCAAAAACCTCTCTTCCTTTCAAAATTGTCTAAAGACCTGCTGAGGAACTAGTGGCTCATATAATTGCGCACCCCTCGAATCTATCGATAATCCTACAATACGGTATATTGTTTTGTGTGGTATATATTTATACCCTGAACCTATTAAAAATGGGTAAACAGGGTATATTGTATTTGTGGAAATGTATGTAACAGGTAGAAGGAAGCATCTCCGACCCCATAAAGTATATAGCCATGTCCGTCTGTCTGTCTGTCCGTCTGTCCGTATGTATGAACGGAAGGATATCAGAACCTATAAGAGCTAGAGACTTGAAATTTTAGCTGTAGGTCCTCCTTATGCCCGCGCAAATCGAGTTTGTTTCCGATATTCGATAACTTGCCCCGTTTCCAAGTAATCGATAAAAATAGATATCCAAATCCTGGTTCTTGAGCAATATCGGCAAATAATATGATAGAGTCACGAAACTTGACATGTAGCTTCTAGAATAGTATATATGTATATATCAAGTATCTTTCATTTTATACCTATCGCCACCTCCCCGCTACCACCGAAAAGCTATAAACCAAGTTAGTTATCCAACTTGTATTGCCCATCAATTTATTTGAGAATACACAAATATTCTTTATTCTTTTCTACAATAAGATGTACTATCGAAAATTGCATTAAGATCGGTTATGAATTACAAAAGTCATGTACGCACGTGTTAGCAGCAAAGCTGCTGCGCAAATTCCAAGTATTTCTGTATACATGTACACACACACATTCATGCGTGTTTGCTTTGAATTCTATCAACAGCATTGCAATTGCGATTGTATTGTTTACTGTGCTGCTTTTTTATTTGGTTTTTTTCTCATTATAGCTCAATTATTGGTGTGGCCCTTGAGTAGAGGCAGCGGTAAGTGGTGCGGTGCCAAGGGAACAATTTTTTTCTTATTTTCATTTTTCTTTATTACTACTAAATCAAACGAGCGCGTAGCGCGAGCTGCATTTGGTGTTGGAATAAGAGGGTTCAGGGTATCCCCTTATCGGGAACTCCCGACTAGAACCTCTTATTTGTTTTTAGTTGTATTGCTGCCCGTAGCACCACACTGCGGTTTGGATGCTTGCCCTTTAAACAGGAGTGGAAATCGGGCTTAATCGCTGTAGCAGTTGTCGTGTTTCGCCGGCGCCAACGTGGGCCATCGCCCACACCCTGAGATTCGGCTGCAACGCATATTCCGAAGTTGTATGTATATTCGTATACATTTCGTGAGCTTTAGCCGGGTTCAAATTTATGGCTACTGTTTCAGGTCCTTGGCGTGAAATATCCCCAGCGGCACCTCTTGCAGCGTCGTGAGATCGTAGAGACTGGAACCGACCTAGCATAGCCTGGGTGTATTCGTCGATCGTCTCGCCTGGGTTATGCTTCCTCTCGCGCAGTTTGTGTTTCAGCTCAAAGTTGAAACGCCTAGTCTGGAACTGTTGCTGCAGGGAACATCTCAGGTATGGCCGATCTAGAAGTGCGCAAGTGCATTCAGTACCACTCCTTCGCCTGACCCTCAACTAGGAAGTGGAAATCGCGCAACACTTCAGCACGTCAGTTGCTTATGTTCCAGCCGAAAGATGAACTCTGATACCGGCGTACTCCTGGTTCCGCCATTGAATACTAATCCCCATCTCCGGATATGCGCCACTTTCGTCTTCGGCTCATGGGCAGAGGTTCGGATAATATAATTCTGCCCTCCGGTGGCTCGGAACTCCTGAAGAACAGCATCTGTCCATCTCACCGGATTGGCTTGGCCTCTCTGAGCGGCTTCCAGCAAGCGATGGTCGATCGCTCTGGCCCGACGAGATTCGGGCTTGTGTTGGCCTGCGATTTTCTCCCGCTGTCGTGTTCCAGCGTCAGTTCGCACTTCCGCTAGGCTGTCGCTTATCTGCTTTATGAATTGGAGCATGTCTTCCTTTATCTGCGCCTTTAATGATGCGAATTCCAATGCCATGGTTTTGCGGTATGTTTCTTGGGCCAAACGTGCCAAACTTATAGCCGGTGCTATGTCGCAGGGGATTGTGAAGACTCTCTGTTGCTCATGCTACTTTTAACGCTTACCAACGGTGGCAATAATCTCTATATATAAAACAGTTTGCCCTGACTGATTGGTGATCAACGCACAGCCCAAACCGTAAGAGCTAGGAAACTGAAATTTTCACTGTAGTTACCTTATGTGATGAAGGTGCACGTTAAGACGGGGTTTCGGTATGTAAAAAGAACTATTCAAAGATTTTTTGGGCTAAGTTTAAAGTTTTTTCCGATTTAATTCAAACTTATTTTCAAAGCTCTACATAAGAAATTAAGAAATACGTGTTTCAGCGATTTTGGAAATACCACCCGCAACAGTGGTAAATTGGCAAAAAACGTTTATATGAACCTTTTTTGTTTACCATTAGATCGGCCTCAAACACATTTTCAAAGATCTCTGTGCAAATTCATCTGATTGTTATATCACATTTTTTGGAAAATCCATTCCTCCTTGGTGGAAATGGGGGTCAAAGATTTGGTGGGTGGCGTTTCGCCCTCGAATTCATTTCCATGGATCTACATGAGAAAATCATGGCTTTCACGGTGGAAAGGGCAATTTAACAATTTTTTTGGCGAAGTTTCAAGTTTTGTCCGATTTGCTTAAAAACTTATTTTAAAAGCTCTACATAGGAACTTGACGAAAGCCTGTTTCAGCGAATTGGGAAATTATACCCGCAACAGTGGTCAATCGGCGGAAAACGTTTGTATGAAAGTTGTTTGTTTACCGTCTGATCAGTGTCAAAATCATTTTAAAGTTTTTTCCGAAAACTTATTTTATACGTGACACGGATAAGGCCGGGCTATACCCGCTAGTTTTTTATATTTACAGATACCAAATTGCATATAACAAAAATGGGTGCGATGGGTTTGGTTTTAGGCGGCTGCTTATCGATAAGTCTTTTTCTACTAAAGTAAAATATAAACATTTCATTGCCGTGTATTACAAAGAATTGTAGCTAGAACAATATTCAATTCTGGCAGATATAAACTGTGAATTGAAATTTTGTCTCATTATAATGTATGCACAAAAAAAACTAATAGATACTCTTGTTATCCTAGGCAGAGCAGTAAGCGGCAGCACTGTACTGCATTTATTGCCTCCACTCTGGGACCAGTTTTGGGGTTTCTACTTCGGATTTTTCGAATTTTGGAAATTTACCCGTGTCTTTTTGATGTCCTGACTTGACGTTTCAGCCGTGGCAGCAATAGGTGAGGGTTAAGGATCCTCCCCGCGGTACAAACAGCTGACTATCAACGGACCGACTTGACAAAAATTTACTACTATTGTAATTTAAAATTGGTAATTGTTGTTTGCTCGATGTCACACGAAATCCCTATTTCCATTGGGCGCCATTTGTTATGATCCGACTTGTCGTTCACATTCCTTTTATCGATTTGCCGGCTAGACCGAGATCAACTAGGGGTGAGTAAGACCTTGATAAATGGGAGGGTCGGTTGACAAAATAATTTATTTATAAAATTGGAATAACGAATTTCGATTACTTTTCGAACACACACCCTTACGAAGCATAGTTGGCCATATATGCACTTGCCAAATCCCAAATCCTGACCGGCACTCGCCTTACGCCCTCATATCACCCACCATTAACTTCCTACTCAAACATTTTTAATCTTACTTACACAAATACATTTAATAAATTAACACTTAACATTATTCACAATTTTATTTAATGGATTACAGGGGATTATACGAAATTGCAATAAATGACCAGTTTCCAATTCCAAGTATAGAAAAAATATTATAAAAACACTTAACATTATTCACAATTTTATTCAATGGATTACAGGGGATTATACGAAATTGCAATAAATGACCAGTTTCCAATTCCAAGTATAGACAAAATATTATAAAAATGGATGGGCTATCTTCGGCACGCCGATGATTTAATGCCCTTCCAGACCCAACCTTTTCATAATGCTGATGGTGCTTTGCTCATATCTAAGTAGCACAGGCAGAATAGTTAATGCCGAGTACGGCTAAGATATCTTGAAAAACAAATAATTTTTACATACAGCAAATTATTTTTCGACCGATCGTTCCTGTGGCAGCTATATGATTTAGTAGTCCGAGGTTAATAAGTTTTTGCATAAATGTAGGGAGCATAGTAAAACTAATAAATGACGAATCAAATATATTTTTCATACTGCAACTTACTTTTCGACCTATGGCATCTATTTGATATAAGAAATTCCGAGTTCGGTCAAGATATCGTGAAAAACAAAACAACTTTCAATACAACAACTTAATTTTTGAGCGATCGTTCCTATGGCAGCTATATGATATAGTGGTCCGATGTTGATAGCAATTTGCATATATATGCATAGTAAAACTAATAAATGCCGAGTTTGGTCAAGATATTTTGATATATTTTGATATATCTTACCCGCCCTACCTGAGACGATTACCTGATCTCGTCTCCCTCATTTTGAGGAATGAGGGAAATGTCTCAACTTCACCAGGTGCGTATAATTATTTGCATATTCTTATAATTATTGACAATGTGTATTAATTTCAAAAATTTCAATTTTTTTATAGCTGAATAACATAAAAGGAAAAGACGTTGGAGAATGAATATACATATATATATATATTAATAAATTTAAGCGCTGTCTGGGGTGCTTAGGGCGTTGTGAGTAAATGATTAATTTTTTGTTTAAATATATTTGCATGGGGCAGTGTGGACTCTAAATTACCGTTCTTTTTAGGCTTCCCTGTAATTGGTCTTAGTCTTTGTGTCAAGCCGTTAAATATATGTATATAATATATGAAAAAGGCAAAAAAAAAAAAAAACAATCTTAATTGAATAAATATTCTCTTCTTTGCTTTACAGCCACCTAGACGGGCCACAGAGTCGGACCGCCCTTCGGGTTGTCTTGTCCCTGCCTTTAGCCTGGGGTGGGATAGCGCTCATGGAATGGACTCACGCATAATCTATACTGTGGACAACATTTAAGCATTCGTCAAATTGCTCAGTTCGTCAATTTGACTGAAGAACGGCATTCAAGGAACGCTATCTTGAAGTCTATTTGGCTTCTGTCACATTTCTGGGCACTTTTGAGGCATGCTGTGTCACAGGTGCGGCGCAGAATCGAATATATATCGTCCTGGATCACCTGTCTCCGAAGCTCCTATAACTACGGCCAGCACACACCAAACGTAAGCACAGAGTGAGACAAAACAAATAGTAAACATTTAACAAACTCTAACCAAAACCTACCCTATATCCCATTTTATCACAGGTTAATTTGTCATGGCGGCTACCACCAGGCTATGATGGATAGTCGCAAACGCTTCGCCAACATGCGAACGTGTGACACAGCCATCAACCGTGACAAGAAAACTTGCAAATTAGGCGTTAATAGCTTTCCAAAAATCGTTAGTACAAAGTTGTGTCGGTAGACTTCTTGGCCGCCTGGAATACTCGGGCTCGAGTGTTGTACTGCCGATGATTTCATTCGTAAGCCTGATGTAACTGGCTTTGGACTCCCTGTCTAATCAGGTGTATTTTGTCTGCTGAGTGCAAATGAGAAAGTTCATGATCACCCAGAGACACTTACCTATGAGCCAATTTGTAGCATGCCCCGTTTAGGAACATATGATGTCCGAAAACGGCACGGAGTGGAGTCACCCCTGTCGCTGTGTGTATGGCATTGCTCTATTTTTATTTCTGGAAGGTAGAGGTCCCACTCGCGGTAATCTGGCTCTAGGTACGCCCGGATTGCCGTCAACACGGTACGATTGGATTGCATTGCTCTGTGGCGTGTAGACTGCAGTGCGCATATGCGAGATGCCGAAAGCTGAGATCATGTTTTGGAACGTACCTGATATGAACTGTCGTCCGTTGTCAGAGTGAATGACCTCGGGTACTCCAAATTTATAGAAAACCTCGCTAACCAAAAAGAGTTAAGAGCCGTAGCATCGCTTTAAAAAAGGGAATTCTAAAAATGGTCGACTACCACGAAGATCCAAGCGTGCCCTTGCTTCGAACATAAGTACTTTCCCAGAAAGTCGATGTACAGTTTTTGGAATGGTCGCTCGGTCAGTACCTCTTGTCCTATACCCACTTGCATACGGAAGTTCGGTGCCTTGGTTTCCGTGCATGTCACGCACTGTCTTACCCAATCCCTTACCTGACTAGCCATGCCAGGCCAGTAAAAACGCCGACGTAAGGTCTCCAGTGTTTTCACGACACCCCCATGACCAGCTGTCTCATCTACGGGACCCTTCGCAATTAAGGGTTTGTCTTGATTCGAACGTACCTGTTCGAGCAACGCATAGTATTCCGCTTACTCGAACTCGGGGGTCTCAAATTCGAGAAGACCTTTTGGAACCTTGCTCACTGCTTCGACAGTGCGCGATAGAGTGTCGGCTAGCACGTTCTCACTGCCTTTACGGTGCTCGATGGTAAAGTCATAGCCTTGCAACTGCAATGATCTGGTCAACGATCTGGTCTCCCGCTTAGATCCTTCATGGACATCAGCCATTTTAAGCTGGCGTGGTCAGTGATGCATGTAAAAGGCTCCCTTCTATATACGGTCTGAACTTTTTTATGGTCAGTAGCGACACTAAGCACCCCTTTTCAGTGACGAAAGAGTTCCTTTGGTGCTTGTTAAACTTGGCTGAAGAGAAGGCTATGGTATGGCTATGGTATACGAAGAAGGTTTAGGAAAAATCCGCGTTCACGAGCACTGGGGCCTTGGTCAGGGTCTTCAACTGTTCAACGCCTTGTGTTGTCTCGTCGCTCAATACAAACACTCCGCTATCTTTTTTTAACATTTCGGTCAGTAGTGCGGCCATGGTCGCGAAATCTCGCATAAAGCGCGGCTACCAACCTGCCGTACACAGAAACGAGCGAACTTCTTTGCGCCACCGAGTCACGGGGATCCGTTTAATAGCCTAACCCGTTCGGGGTCCATCCGAAGCGTGCCACCCCCAATAATGAGTCCTTGGTATTTTAATGCCTTGAAATAAAATTTCCCTTAAGCTCTAGCACACTTGTCGCAGATCTTAAGTGCGTTTGAAAATCTGGGAAATAATAAGTAGATCGGCCAAATACACAAAGACGTTGGACGTTGGACGGTCGGTGGGAATCAACTTGTCCATCAGACGAACTAGACGTTGAGCTGCATTGCATAGACCAAATGGCACGACCCGAAACTGGTAAAATGGACTACCTGGTACGTTAAATGCGGTATAGTGCTTGCTTTTGTCGTCAAGTACGACTTGCCAATAAGCGAGTTTCAGATCCACACTGGCGATGTAGTAGGTTTGGTCTATCCTAGATAGGATGTTTTCTATGCAGGGTAGTGGATACGCGTCTTTCACCGTCAAATTGTTGAGCTTGCGTGCATCTAGGCAAAAACGGTTTTTACCCGCCTATGCACCAGTGTTGTGCGGTTACTTCTTGGGAAGTTGCACTCTTCTATAACCCCCAAACTTAACATTTTGTCCACTTCATCATCCACTACTTTCTGCATCGCTGGCGATAACTGGTGGGGACTATCTTTGAACGGTTGGGCACCTTCCACAAAATCGATGGTGTGCTTCTCTACGTCTGTCGTTCCTAATACGCTATGTTCAAAAGACAAAAACTCCCGTTTGACTGCCTCCAACTCTATCCTTCTTTCTCTAGACAACTTCCATGAATCCGGACAAGAGCTCTTCCCCTTGGTGTTGCGTGGAGATTACCTTCTTGGGGCCCAAAATGACTGTGGCTAGGTTAAGTGCTCGCCAGATCTCTATCCCAAAATAGGCTTGCTGTTTCAGGTAGGGGCAGATAAAAAACGTTATTTTTTTATGCTGATTCCTGTAGGAGATTGGGAGTTCTGAGAGCGGTGGGAGCGGTGGTGACTACCAAAACGTAAAGTTGCACCGTAACCCTTAATTCATCGACTAATTCTTGACTTCCTTTTTCCAGCAGACTGACAGAGGCTCCTGTGTCTAACAACCCTTTCGTTTTCATCCCAGCGACCTCGACTTCGCCGAATACGCGTAAGTCTATGGTATCCTCCCCTTTCGCAGCTTCAATGATCTGGCGCCTCGTAATCCTGCGTCTGCGGAAGCGCACACGAGCCTTCACCACTCTTCGGGTGGCCAGTGTCATCCCATCCAGCTGTCGCTTATCAAAAATTCCATTTCGAGCCGACATGTATGCCCGAACACTTTCTTCATATGGTAAATGTTCTTTAAATGTTCTTTCCTTATTTATATCCTTATACATAGCCTTATCCTGGTCCTTATGGTCTATATTCTTCTCCTTTTCAAATACTCTTGGCTTTGGTAGGTGTTTTTCTCCTGCCTTTCTGCGGCCGCCGCCCCCGACGCGTCTGTCCCGTCATCATCGTGCTCCCTCTGGAGTTTCCCGTACAATTTTCGCGCTGTGGGCAGAGTGTGTCCGGCTTCCGCAGCTATAGCAGATTATCTTCCACTCTTTGGACAGGTAGTCTCTAAAAACATGCTCGAACTGCCTACAGTTCCAGCACACTAGCCGCGATGATGTCCTGCCTTACACGAAGGCCTCCTCCAGTTTTCTAGGCAGCGTTTCCGCACGATTTGGACATACTTCAACCTCGGGAATTGTCGGGCTTGTCCCTTGCGAGTACCGCGACGGCTGCCCGTACCCGGACCGGCTTCTGCGACCAATGTGCCTCTCCACTTCTATGCACTCTTGGCGCAGCTTATCCACGATGAGTACATCCATAGCATATATGAATTTCGACTGACTCTCCTTCAAACCACGCTTTATAATTTTCACCAGTTCGCGGTCTCTTAGCGGCTTCTGGAATCGCGCGGCGAGCTGACGCATGTCATGGATGTAATCATCCACCGCTTCGCTGGTCTGTTGCTTTCTCTGTAGTATCCCCTGCATCACATCATGCTCCGTCTGATAGCCCCGGAACCTATCTAAGAGAGCGTGCCGCAGTGGAATTCTGCTGTCGACCCTTGAATGCCGCACGTGCTTCCCATACCACTAGCGGGCACGGTCGGTCAGGAGCAAGTGAAAACCGCTCAGGACCTCCTTCCACGGGCATTGAAATTACCCCTGCAGGAACTCCAGACGGAGTTCTATGCTTCCTTCGGCTGAAAGTCATCCGTTCTCCGGTCCTCTACTCGGAAGTGGCGATTATTCGGATTCCTTCAATTCCTCGCCTGAGCATCTGCAATGTATACTGGACTGCTGGATGAATTTTCCGTTACTCGCGCGCCTTGTCTGTGTGTCTTCGGTGGCACCAGTGGTGGAAATGCCTCGAGCTGGATACCTTCTCGCTCTTTTAGAATGGCGCCTGTTCGCGGTCCCGGCACGATGTGTCTCGGTGACATCGGCGCAGTGTTAGGATCTCCGACGTGGCTCCCTGGCGGCCTAAGCACATTAATGATGCCCTTCATCATCTCCATGAAGCATGTTCGCATGTCCTCGGGAATGGATTCGCTGATGCCGGATGGCAGAGCATGCAGATATGTCTGGTGGGCTTAGGCCATCGCCGCGTTCGCTGCTGTGAGCACTGAGTCCTTCGTCGCTTTTGGGAACTTCAGGTTCCGTGGAGGTCTATCTTGTTGCGCCAGTTCCTTCTCTAAGTCAACCAGATGTCCATCCGCCGGGATCTAACGCTCAGGAAATCCCCGGAAATTCATTGGCGTTCGCACCAGACCTCCTAAGGGACGCGACGGTGGCAGTGCCGACGCTCCGTCAGCGCCAGAAGCCCAGTCCAACACCTGTTCCTCAGCCATACTATTCCCTTCAGAAAACTGTACCCCTCTCTTCTATAAAGATGACTAACCCTAATACAAAACAAACTGTACAAATAATTCCTAATAAATAGATTAACATCCACCAACAAATATACTTACTAATATTCGACCACAAAACTAACTCACAACAAGTAAGAGGTTCTAGTCGCGAGCTCCCGACTAGGGGATACCCTGAACCCTCTTCTTCCAACACCAAATTCAGGTCGCGCTATGCGCTGGTTTGATTTAGTAGCAATAAATAAAAATGAAAAGAAAAAAACAATTGTTGCCTTGGTAGGGTTCGAACTCGCAACTAACCGCACCACTTGCCGTTGCCTCTACTCAATAGCCACACCAATAACTGAGCGTTAATGAGAAAAAAACTAATTAAAATAACAGCACAGAAAACAATACAATCGCAATTGCAATGCTGTTGATAGAATTCATAACAGACGCGCATGAATGTGTGTGTGTACATGTATACAAAAATTCTTGGAATTTGCGCAGCAGCTACGCTGCTTACATAACTTTTGTGTTTCTTAACCGATCTTAATTAAATTTTCGTCAGTACATCTTATTGTAGAATAGAATAAAGAATATTTGTGTATTCTCAAAAATGCAATTGCATATAAATCGTGGCTTAAATTGATGGGCAATACAAGTTGGATCATTAACTTGATTTATAGCTTTTCGGTGGTAGCGGGGAGGTGGCGATAGGTATAAAATGAAAGATACTTGATATATTTATATACTATTCTAGAAGCTAGATGTCAAGTTTGGTGACTCTACGCGTAATCTGTTTTGTGGACAACATTTAAGCATTCGTCAAATTGCTCAGTTCGTCAATTGACTGACGATCGGCATTTAAGGAACGCTATCTTGAAGTCTATTTGGCTTCTGTCACATTTCTGGGTACTTTTGAGGCATGCTGTGCGCAGGATCGAATATATATCGTCCTGGGTCACCTGTCTCCGAATTATTATTTGCATCGACTTTAAAAAACTAATTCTCTACGGAGCCAACCTCAGTACACAACATGCATTCATATATATGGGAATACAAATTTAGGATGATCAGCGCTAGAAATCTAACAAAATGTATTTCTTTGCCAGCTAAAGCCAGAGCTGTGAATAGCAACACATTCAAATGCTATTATGTATGTATACTAACACACATACAAACATAATTGCTCGCACGGCTCTCATAGAGCCGAAGCTCAGATTACACTCTATTTTTAGCTTTTCGGTCTTTCGGCTGTGAAACCGCAATGATACTGATTTCGTTTTCGATCACAAATTTCAAAAAAGCAAGCTACATAGTAGCATATTGTTGTATGGCGTTACTTATCATATTGTCTATATTGTCTTTGGTATAACCCACTGTGTGTTTACAAATTAAATAATCGTAACAATAGCATGCCTTCTGCAGCTGAATTCAAATAATGCTAACAGCAGCAAAAATCATAAGAGCAGAATGCCTTCTGCAGCCAAGCTTACATATTGTCAACAATCATTTATAAACAAAAACTGGCCAACAGAAAGGCACTAGCATAAACAAACTGCAGCTGCTGTCCCTTTGCAAAAAGTCACGTACTCCAATTATTATTTAGCTTTAAATATAGCGTAAGCCAATTTTTCTTCTTCAGTCTTAATCTTGATATTTAAAATAATAAAGTAATACATATTCACCTTCGTGAAATAGTATTTTTATTTTCAAACTTATAACTACATTATTGGCGCAGCCGGTAGAATAGCGTATCATTTTGTGAAACGAAATAAATTAAAGTTTGTGAGTGATACGATTAAATTAAGAGAGGCTTTTCCATACAACTGGTGTCTTCTCTGATGAACAAGTGTAATTGTGCATAGTATTACAACTAAATCGAACATATTTCAATTCCAAAATTCGATATCCGCAAAAGAACTTGACGTGTCAAAACAATTCAAGCAATGCTTAAATCCAATTTGGTCGTTGCAACACAAAGTCAATTTCGTGACACATAAACTAAATAACTAAAATTATTAAAAAAATGGAGCAACCAGAAGGTTCTCATGTTGCTGCACTTCCAGCAATGAATAAATTAAACGACCAAAATTTAAACCAATGGCTTCAACAAATACGGAACGTGCCAGCCTTGGAGGGAGACCTTATAACCTTGGGTCCATTTATCAGACCCATTTATCTGCTTCAACTGCTTCAACTGTACTCTACTCACAATGAACGACAACAATGCATCATATTCGGGGATCTCCAGATATCCGGAGATGCACAGAAGGTACCTAGAATTCAACAAATCAAGAATTGGTCCCAACTCAGGGAATCTTTAATCTCCGTATACAAGACGCAAACACCCGTGGAAGAACTACTGTGAAGAGTATATAATACCAATTATCAAGATAATTTACGTAAATTTTGTAGTGGGGTAGTGGCTAAGATAATAATTATAACTCACAAATTAGATTTAGAAGGGAATTAAGATAATTCCAGATTGTATACAAACGCTATGGATAACACTGTAAAAAACTACCAGATAGCCTCTTTATGTCACTCGCAAGATACGACATATCCACTATTTCAAAATTAAAACAAGTCGCACAAATGGAGGGCTACTATGAGGAAAATTATTATAACAACAATAATAAGCGAGAAGGAAGGGCTATCTTCGGCACGCCGAAGATTTAATACCCTTGCAGACCCAATCTTTTCATAATGCTCATAGTGTTTTGCCCGTATCTAAGAAGCACAGGGAAAATAGTTAATGCCGAGTATGGTTAAAATGTCTTGAAAAACAAAAAGTTTTCTATACAATAACTTAGTTTCGACCGATCGTTCCTATGGCAGCTATATGATATAGTGGTCCGATCTTAATGGGATTTTGCATCTATATGAGGAGCATAGTAAAACAAATAAATGCCGAGTTTGGTCAAGATATCGTGAAAAACAAAAAAATGTTCCATACAACAACTTAATTTTCGACCGATTGTTTCAATGGCAGCTATATGATATAGTGGTCCGATCCAGCTGGTTTTGAAATATGAACTGCGTGCAAAGTTTAATTAGGATAGCTTTAAAACTGAGAGACTAGTTCGCATAGAAACAGACAGACGGACAGCCGGACATGGCTATATCGACTCGGCTATTGATACTTATCAAGAATATAAAGGGTGATTTTTTAGCTATTATCTTTTTGGCAACACTGGTTTAAACAGGTGAAGCATGTTTCGTGTTTTGTTTAACTGTCAAACATCTTCAGTTTGGTCTATAATTTTACCATGAATCGTCTTACAAACGAACAACTCTTGCATATCATTGAATTTTATTATCAAAATGCTTGCTCTGTTAAGAAAGTTCATCGCGCTCTTCTTCCATTTTATGGTCAGTTTAATCGACCCACTGAAGCGGCTATTCGGGCTATTGTGACTAAATTTCGCACCAAATTTACATTATTGGACATTAAACCACCAACACGCTTACGTAGAATGCGAACTGAAGAAAATATCGCAGCTGTATCGGCCAGTGTTAATGATGACCATCAATTATCGATTCGTCGCCGTTCGCAGCAATTGAGCCTCTGTTACTCAACAACGTGGAAAATTTTGCGGAAGGCTTTAGGTGTGTAGTCTTTCAAAATGCAGCTGGTGTAAGAATTGAAGCTCAACGACCTACCGCAACGCAGAATTTTTGGTGAATGGGCTCTTGAGTTGGCCGAAGATCCACTTTTTTATCGAAAAATTGTGTTCAGCGACGAAGCTCATTTTTAGCTCAATGGGTATGTAAATAAGCAGAATTGTCGATTTTGGAGTGAAGATCAGCCAGAAGAATTGCAAAAGCTACCAATGCATTCAGAAAAAGTCACAATTTGGTGCGGTTTATGGGTTGGTGGCATCATTCTTCAAAGATGCTGCGAATCGTAACGTAACTGTGAATGGTGAGCGCTACCGTGATATGATATCTAACTTTTTTTGCCCAAAATGCAAGAGCTTGACTTGCATGACATGTGGTTTCAACAGGACGGTGCCACATGCCACACAGCACGCGTAACAATGGACTTATTGAGAGACGAGTTCGTTCAACATTTTATTTCGCGTTCGGGACCGGACAAATGGCAACCCAGATCGTGCGATATAACGCCTTTAGACTATTTTTTGTGGGGCTATGTTAACGCTCATGTCTATACAGACAAGCCCGCTTCAATTGACGCATTGGAAGACAACATTGAAGCATTTATTCGTGAGATACCGGCCGAAATGTTGGAAAGAGTATGCCAAAATTGGACTAAGCGGATAGACCATTTGAAGCACAGTTGCGGTCAACATTTGCATGAAATAATCTTCAAGCATTAAATTATATGGACCGTACTATCGATTCAAATAAAGATTTCATGCATTTTTCTGAATTTTACGTGTGTTTTTTTGAAAAACTTTCTTATAGCTCTTCAAAAATCACCCTTTATATACTTTATGGGGTCGGAGATGTCTCCTTCAATGCGTTACACTTTTCACGACAAAATAATAATAATACCCTCTGCAAGGGTATAGAAACAAAATACTAACAATGCTACAAATTTTATAGGAAATACTAAATCTCAATTTACCCCAAGTTACATAACTAACAATAATCAAACCCACAATTTTTCTCAACAGCCTCCGAACAACCAAACTTATTTTAACCAAAATAAGCAACTAGCTCAAGAATTCAAACAGAATTTACAACAAGCATAAATAAATAACCCCATTAATCAAAATATTTCGTAAGGTAGATATATACCAAATCAATCGTACAAGCGTATACGGGAAAATACTAGTGGCTCCCAAAAAATGCAGGTTGATGAAAATTATCAACAATCAGAAAACTATCAGGGTAACTAAGTACAAGAAGAGTATAGTTGTCAGAACAACCAATATGAGGAGTCTCAGAATAATGAAATAAAAGACGAAAATTTTCCAATTGGAGCCTCGGGACAACCCAGTACATAGAAATTAAAATTAATAACAGGCGCTACAGATGTCTCATTGACACTGGGTCGTCGATAAATATGATGAGGGAAAACTTCCTTAATATACCAGTTTATACAAGACCTACTTCGATTAGAACCATGACAGGGATATCAAAACTAAACCATTATGTATCCACTGCACCTAATAGACTCCTTAGGCAAGATCAGATATTTTACATACATGAATTTTCACCTCATTATGATATACTTTTAGGCAGAAATTTATTAAAGGCAAACGACGCCATAATTGACTACGCTCATGACAGAATAATAATTAGCGAGAGATCGTTCAATCGGAAAAAATTAGTTTGGGATCCAAATTCATAATTCCAAAAATGGACGAGATTTTGGCAAAATTAGGAAGATGCTCATACTTTACAAGAACAGATTTAGCAAAAGGTTTCCATCAGATTGAGATGGATAAGAAATCAATTAATAAAACAGCATTTTCTATCAAATACTGACATTACGAGTGTACTCGAATACCATTCGGACTTAAAAATGCACCAGCAACATTCCAAAGGTGCATGAATCACGTTCTTCATGATTTAATTAACAAGCATTGTCTCGTTTATTCGGACGACATTATTGTCTTCTCCACATCACTTGAAGAACATTTAAATTCAATAAATAAAGTTTTGGAAAAATTAAGACAGGCAAATTAAAACTTCAATTAGATAAGTGCGAGTTTTTAAAAAAGGAAACAGAATTCTTAGGCCACATTATAAGTCCAGAAGGCATACGGCCAAATAAACTAAATGTAAAAGCAATACAGGAATTTCCTTGCCAAAAACATCAAAGGAAATTAAATAATTTCTAGGTTTATTGGTTATTATCGAAAGTTCATTCCAGATTTTGCAAAACTTGCAAAACCCATGACTCTTTACCTAAAGAAAGCGGCAAAAATTGATATTAAAAATATTGAATACAATAAAGCCTTTGAAAAATTAAAAATATTAATTATGAACGACTCAATTTTAATATGTCCAGACTTTAATAAAAAGTTTCAGATAACAACCGCAAGTAGTTTTGCAAAAGGAGCTGTGTTGTCATAAGATAACAATTCAATTAGTTTCTCAAGAAACTAAATCGTTAAACGATCACGAACAAAATTACAGTACAATAGAAAAACAGCTTTTAGCAATAGTGTGGGCAGTAAAATATTTTCGCCCATATTTATATGGCAGACCATTTGACATTTTAAGCGATCACAAGCCACTCGTTTGGCTAAACAACATTAAAGAACCCAACATGAAATTACAACGTTGGCATATCAAACTTAGTAAATATAATTTCTCAATCAAATACTTAGAAGGAAAATTAAACCACGTAGCAGATGCTTTATCACGCACCAAAATTGAAGAAAATATGCTAGGCGAACAAGATATTAACACAATTATTATAATATATTAACACAAGCTACAGCATATAGCGCTGAAGAAGATAATGATAATATAATATATTTTTAACAGAAAAATCATTAACAAATAGAAATGATTAGAAGTGATACCGAAAAAATAGAAGTTGAACCATATTTTAAAAAATTAAGAATAAAAATCGAATATTTAAACGACAAGCCTTTAAAGAAATAATGAACCCCAAAACAACTCGAATATTACGAACAAATATTAAACTAAAAGACATAAGGAGCTATGCAGAATTTAAAGTAATAATAGTTTATCGAAAAGATGGTCAGACTTTTTAAAGAAACATGCTATTACCCAGACTATCAACATTTAATCAAAAACATAATTAACGAATGTGAAGTTTGTAATCCAGCTAAGATTGATCACAGGAACACATCATGTAAATTTAAAATTACACCAAAAGTAGAAAAAGTAGAGAAACTTACGTAGTAGACATTTATTCATTAAAAAACCACAGCTATTTAAGAGGACTCATCCAAATATTTAACAACATGGGAAACCTACAACTCTAAAGACAGATAGGAAAAGTGCTTATATGAGTCTTGCCCTGAAATAATGGTTGAATAAGGAAAAAGTTGAAATTCAAATAACAACAAGTAAAAATGTTGTAGCGAATATAGAAAGACTTCATAAGGCAATTCATGAAAAAATACGTATTATTAATACTGACGATGACGCAGAAAATAGACTCATGAAAATTGAAGTAATTTTATACATTTATAATCATAAGCTAAAACATAACTCTACTGGCAGAACTATAGCTGACATTTTCATTTACGCAGGTACACCTAATTTTAATAAAAACGGAAATGATTTCGAAGTTCAAAGTTTAGGAAAGCACCCATAATTCACGGTAAATTACATAGCCCTTACAAACCCACTGGGAAAATAGAACGAAGATCAAATGGACGAAGATCATTTTGAGGAGACTAACAGAGGTCGAAAAATTAAGCATTATAAAACGAATTATCAAAAACAAAAGAAATTAAATAAGAGCAAATATTTACAGGAGGACGAAATTCCAAAACAGGATCTTTAACTTTCATTTTTCTGTCACTAATGATGTCATCACTATTATCAGGAAGTAATAACCAGTTTATAGATATCAACCCTATTAAATCAAGTAATGGATACTTACTCTTTAAAATAGGGAAGATAGACATACCCGATAACTACGAGCAGCATTGTCTCACAATAAATTTAACAAAGACAGAAGACACATATGCCAAAATAATGTTACAGACAAACAAATATAAAGACAGAATAAAAATTCAATATTTAACAGAAAAGTTGCAAAGAGAAATAAACGGTATCCGAATAGTAAAAAGAAGTAAGAGAGGATTACTTAATTTCGTAGGAACAACATACAAATACTTATTTGGAACTTTAGATAACAACGATAAGGAGGAACTTGAAGAAAAAATGAATTCAATAGCTCAAAATAGTATTCAAATAAACGAACTCAACCATGTAATTGAAGCGGTCAACCAAGGAATAGAAATAGTAAACAAAGAAAGAGGAGAAAGAGAAGAATTTGAAGTACTGGAACTACTTGCATTCAACTTACAACAATTCACAGAATATATTGAAGATTTAGAAATGGGAATGCAACTAACTAGATTGGGAATTTGTAATCCAAAATTATTAAAACACGACTATCTCACAAACGTTAATTCCGAAAAGCTACTTAACATAAAAATGTCTACTTGGCTTAGATCCGATACGAATGAAATTTTGATTATTTCGCACATACCTAGAGAAATAAATAAAACCCCATTATACGAAATTCTACCCTACCCAGACGATGATCAAAATATTTTACAAGACAAAACACAATACAAATACTACTCACATAATAATAATCTACACAACAAGGACAAGAGAAAATTAACTATTAACCCATGCATACTTGGTATAATAAAACAAACTAACACTAGTTGCAGATTTTCAAAAACACATCTAATAACAAAAACTAACTATATCGAACCAAATATATTTATAACATGGAACTTACCCAAAATCACATTGAATAAAAACTGTATTAAAAATGATATCTTAATTGAGGGAAATAACATAATACAAATTTATAATTGATTTATAATATAAGCAGTATACGTAAGAAATAATATTACTAAATGAAAACAACTTTCGTACATTCAAACAAAAGAAATAATTTCCAAAAATACTAAAGAAATGAAAATATTCCAAACTATAATAATTACAGTATTTGTAATCATCATATTAATCATAATAATGTATCAAGCATATAAGTTTAAAAATATACCCAAACGAATATTTATTAAGAAACTAAATGTTATTGATCAGCAACCTGCACAACTTTCATTTGAATCACTGTTATTCATAAGCTGCATTGCATGGTATAACCCACTGTGTGTTTACAAATTTAATAATCATAACAATAGCATGCCTTCTGCAGCCGAATTCAAATGATGCTAACAGCAGCAAAAATCATAAGAGCAGAATGCCTTCTGCAGCCAAGCTTACATATTGTCAACAATCATTTATAAACAAAAACTGGCCAACAGAAAGGCACTAGCATAAACAAACTGCAGCTGCTGTCCCTTTGCAAAAAGTCACGTACTCCAATTATTATTTAGCTTTAAATATAGCGCAAGCCAATTTTTCTTCATCAGTCTTAATCCAGATATTCAACATAATAAACTGATACAAATTCACTCTCGTGAAATAAAGTCTTTTTATTTTCAAACTTATAACTACGTTATTATATACATATATATTTTTACTACGTTGCCTGGCGTTCCTTTATTATATAGGATTTCATTTTGTAATTTTTCTCGGCACAATTGATTTGAAATAAAATGCATGACCTACTTCTTTTGGCATTACGCAATGTTAATTTAAATTTTTATTAAAACGTGTGTTTGCGCACAACACGCCTGCCGTTATTCGCTGACCAAGTAGAACTCTCTGTTCATCATTGGTGTCGAATTTCGGCACACGCATACATGTACTAGGCGGGCACCGTTGCTGCCCATCTGCACAGCTGCACTCTAGGGTCAACGGCCCAGTTGTAGGCCAAAGACATTAGCAAGGGCACCCGATCCGCTCTCCTCCTAATCTCTCTATGAGCGAATCGGTTGCCCAATCATGGTTGTTCTACCGAATTACCCCTCTCAGCGCAGTGAATCGCAAGCTCGTTGCCACTCTTCAATTTATTGGGCGCCTCTGTCTGCCCGGTTTCACCCCCGATACTGTGCACACACGACAAAAAGATATCGGCGTGGCTGATAATAAAGAATGCAACCAACTAGGCAATATATCGATGCTGCCAATTATGTCAATCTCAACAATTTTAATATTAAATACATTTACGGTTAAGAAAACTATATCTCGGATGGTCTATCAAGCGTACTGAAAAATACATAAGAATTTATGATTTCAGACAACCATTCCCACAAATTCAATGACACTACTTTAGCTACAGTGCACATTGCACAAGAAGAAAATCAAGCATGCATACAATTAACATAAAAGCAGACAAAGATTCATTATTTATGAGTTTAGCAATTCGACAACAGCTTGAAAATGTTAAAATTGTAATAACTCCAAATAGAAAGGGGTTTACAAGATGTAGAAAGATAACATCAAAAAAACACAACTGACGTAATTGAAGACAAATAAACTGCAGTCGACAAAATACTTTACACATTCGACTATTGGGCTAATACCAGCATAATTCTCTATATATAAAATTCTTTGTCTTGACTGACTGACTTATTGACTAACTGATTGGTGTTCAACGCACAGCCCAAACCGTAAAAGATAGGAAGCTGAAATTTTCACTGTAGTTACCTTATGGGACGAAGGTACACGTTAAGACAGGGTTTCGGGTAATTCCACCTGCATGTGTGAAAAAATCGCGAAAAGCGCTTGTATGAAACTTTTTTGTGTCCGATTTTCAAAGCCCTACATAAAAACTTAAGAAACACATGTTTCAGCAATTTGGGAAATTCCACCCACAACAGTGGTTAATTAGCGAAAATCGGTTGTATGAAAGTTATTTGCTTATCATCCAATCGGCTGCAAAATCGTTTTCATAGATTTTTGTGAGAATTTATTTGATACGTTCTTGGGTGGCTGTTGGCGCAGATCCGCGGATTGCTTCAGAAAATGAATTTAAAACATGAAGTCTGGTGTAAGTTTGGTTTAGGGCGGACCGCGAGCGCAATAAAGCTTTATCACTCGCTCTTGGAGCGAATTCGCCTCGCTTCGCTGCCTTAGCTTAATTTAGGCTTAAGAAGTTAGTGGTCGAATGATATCAAAGCGATAAGCACGAAACGCATAATCTGTCTTTAAAGCCACCACAAGTTCGCATAATTAAAATTTGCATGCGCTTACTAACCGCTTTGGAGATTCAGTGCTTCTGAGCGAATGCTAATTAGTGTCAAAAATTAATAATCACTACAATTTCATTTCGCTTAGTCTATGTCGTCGTGATCAGGCATATCAGTTTTTTCGAATTCGTTTGGCAAATTCGATTTTAATTTAAATTAATAATTATTAATTCGAATTTAGAGTCAAATATGGCTACTAAGAAAAGTTTTGACGATTCAAAAAAGAAGCGCAATATGATCGTTAAAAGCATAATGCGTTTAAATGATCAAATAATAAAGGGTAATTTAAACCTAGAATCTACAGAGTTAGAATGTAGATTAGAAATGCTCGCCTCACATATAGATACCGCGTTAAGATATCAGACTCGAGAGGAAACATTTGACCCAGATGATGAGTATCGTGCCGAGCTGGAAGAACTCTGTTTTTATCGACAAAAGCTCGTCTGAGGTATCAAGACATTAAGTCCTGCAACACCTTCAGGCATGCCCATTGCGGCTGCACGCACACGACTTCCGCATCTAGCACTTCCCAAGCTTAGTGGAAAATACTTAAAGTTTAAGAATTTTATTAGCCTTTAACAACTCTTGTTCATAACGATCTGTTCCACACTGCCCATTGATTTTAGCGCACGCAGATGAGAGATGAACTTATCTGGGTCGTCGCACCCTCATCCACCTTTCTTTAACCCAAAATCTCAGTGATGTGTGCCTGAAAAATAATACGAGTGTTTTTAAAACGATTATCAAGCAGATCTAAAGCGGCAGCATAGTTCGCGTTTGACATTTCCAATGAGTGAATTATATCCAGTGCTGTTTGTTTGAGGCTGACCATAGATGTTGGAGTTTTTCAATGTTGGTCAATTAATTGGATCCTTATTAATGACCGTGGTGAACATGTTCGAGAAATCGGCCCATTCTGTGTAGCCTCCACAAAACTCCGGCAATTGAAGTTGAGGCAAACGAGAATGGTTTAGAACAACAAAGGTAGAACGAGAATTATCGGCTGAAATGAAAGTGGAACAATGTGAAATCTGCTGAACCTTGCATCAATTTCCGCGCTCGTGTTGAAGAGACACACCTAGTTGTCTAATAAGCAGCGATAAAGGTTTTAGCTGGTTATGGTGCGCAACGATTAACGGCAATTTTGCTAGGATACCCTGAACCCTCTTCTTCCAACACCAGGTGCAGCTCGCGCTATGCGCTCGTTTCCTTTAGTAGTAATAAAGATAAATTTAAAAAAAACCTTTCCTTTGCAGGGTTCGAACTTGCAACTGACCGCATTACTTGATGCCGCCTCGACTCAACAGCCATACCAATAATTGAGTTTTAATGAGAAAAAAAAAACGAATTATAATAGCAGCACAGAAAACAATACAATCACAATTGCAATGCTGTTGATAGAATTCAAAGCAGACGCACATGAATGTGTGTGTGCGTCTTATTGTGCCATAGAATATTTGTGTATTCTCAAAAATTCAATTGCATATAAATTGTGGCTTAAATTGATGGGCAATACAAGTGGAATAATTAAATTGTTTTATAGCTTTTCGGTGGTAGCGAGGGATGGCGATAGGTATAAAATAAAAGATATTGATATATATATATACCATTGTAGAAACAACATTGTAGCTGTTATTATTTACCCAAAACTCGATCTGCGCAGGTATTAGGAGCACCTACAGTTAAATTTTCAAGTCACTAGCTCTGATAGGTTCTGAGATCCTTGCGTTCATACATACGGACGGGCGGACGGACGGACAGACGAACAGACAGATGGACGTGACTAGATCGACTCGGCTGTTGATGCTGATAAAAAATGTATGCTTTATGGGGTCGGAGATGCTTCCTTCTGTCTGTTACATACATTTGCACAAATACATTATACCCTTTTTACCCATTTATAATGGGTTCAAAAATCAGTTTTTCATAGGTATCAGAGTCAACTAACTAGAAATCAGTTTAGTATAGAGTCCCAACGAGGGCGTACGGAAAATGAAGTTTTAGTCAAACTGAGAGTAAATAGAGAAATAGGCAACGAAAACGAGTTCGTGACAAGACATAGTTTATAGGTCTAACGAACAGAGACAAAACACCAAGGCCACCCTATTCGAGGATCTTATTCTCCAGTTATGTAACAGGAGCAATTGGCTGATCCTTCGCGTATTTCGAAGCGTATAAGACACCCAGTTTACAGAAAAAACGAACAGAGCCAAAATACTGAAGTCTATTCTACTCGACGAGTAGACTGATTGATTGACTGATACCTTGTTGATAGAGACGTATACAAAATCCAGTTTAGGGGGCAAACGAACAGAGACAAGATACTGAAGACCGCTTTTTTCGACGAGCTTATTCCCCAGTTAGGCAACGGAAGCAATTGGCTAATTGGCAATCCGCGATGATCGTAGCGTAGACAAGACTGAGTTTACAGGGCAAACGAACAGAGACAAAATACTGAAGACCACTCGACTCGACGAGCTAATTTTCCAGTTAAGTAACAGGAGCAATTGACTACTTTGCGTCGATCGATACGCAAATAGGAGCCATTATATTGGGCAAACGAACAGTGACAAAATACTAAATACACATAGGGGTCCGTCTGGAAAAAGACTCTAATTTTTATGTCATCGGAAAGTCTGAGAGTCATTGCTAGAAATGCATTGATGCGAGTTGGTGGAGTGCACGCATTAAGGAGCCCTCGAGTCTTAAAGGATTGTGTACCGTTTCCCAGGTGCTCCAGTGCACGAGGCAGGATACTGATGCTGCTGCGCGATGTCGCTGGTCTTCGCCTTCTGCGTCTTTTCATGCAGGGCGCATGACCTTGGGTGTGCTCCTGGCCTTGTCTTCTCTCCCTTTATATGGAGCAGGCTGTGGCAGTTGGTAGGTAGTGCCGAAGGCGCTTCTCAGGGCTCAGGCTCAGGAACCGTTGGCACTTCCTCAGTGCTGGTCCCGTGTGTAGGACATCGTTCAAACTTTTGCTATTTGAGGAAGGTCTGGGGGCGTTAAGTACAACTCCAATTTTTGTGGTGGTGCTGTCTGGATTGAATACAGCTTGGTGAGGTAGATAAATGTTATTCGAGTCGTTACTGGGTTACTTGTCTCATATGATCCTAGTCCAGGCACTCCTCGATGATCGTACTGCTCTTTTAATAGACTCTTTCTTATTAAACGACTTTCGTTTCCTCGAATGTCCCAAGTTGATGTGATCAGGATTCTTGAAGGGTAACCTAACTATATATCTGCCTGTCACATCCCTTTTGGTGGTGCGAGTAAAGTTATTTGCGCATATGGAGTCTGGCCTTTTGCCAGTTTGGCTGGCAGATTTTCCACCTTCCAAAACTTTGTGAGAAGATCATCTAATAGTGGTCCTCGACTGACCGTGGAAAGACACTAGGCATTTGACTTGTCTACTGTGCCAGTATGTATCCAACCGAGGATGGTCTCCGTGCCAGTAGCGAGTCGCATATTTTGGATTGTGTGCTACCGACGAGGATTAGCCGGATAATGTCTGCTCCTAACAGCACATTCATCAGCGCGCACGTGTGAAATGAGGGATCAGCCAGTTGGATGTTTGGTATATACCTCAAAATGGTGTGTGGGATTGGATGTGAGTTCAGATTGCCTACTAGATTGAACAGAAGTAAGGCGAAGGTTTCTATTTGGATCCTCAGTTTTTTGGGGAGAAAATCTTGAAGCGACACAACCTCTTATAAGAAGTGCCGTAATGGTAAATTTTAATAATGGTCCTGCCTAAGAGCACACCTTGTGTGTTTGCAGCAAAATAGCTCTGTACATTAGAGGGGAAAGAAGATTACGAGATGTTACCTTATGATGTAGGAACTGTTGCAGACTGGGCTGGAGGAGGGCTGCCACGATGGAGAAGGATTGATACCCTCTACTGCTGTGCGATGGCGTTCCAATAGGAAATAATTCAGATCGTTCCACTTCGGGATGTCAACCTTCTTGTGCAACGACTGTTCTCACAGCGATCCCAGTTCACAGTATTAATGCGGAAGCGCTCTACAGCTGTCAAACAACTTTGGGTGGTGCTATGTAGATCTTTAAAAGCAGCTACAGATTCTTCTGACTAACAGCCTCTTATTATGATATATAACAGACAAGTCACTCCACACTGTTGCGAAACCATCGGTTGTGGGAAGAGATTTGCACCCGATTGCCTTCGAGTTCTCTAGTTTTTCGACCGCCCAACCGTGGACTGGCTATATAAACTGGGCTTAATAAAAGGTCTCGGAAAGTGGGCCATTTTAAATATTCTAAATAATAAACGTTGTTCTACACGGGAGGGATACTGCAGCCTCTTAGCTGAAGGCTGGGCACAGGAGCCGCAATTAGAGCGGTTGCACTATCTATTTGCTCATTAAGCGTGGAGGCACAGCGCTCATAGCAGAATAGCAGTCATCGTATTTTGCTTGCATGCTTTGCACGTTCGGCTCTCCTAACCTGTGCTCTCAGGCCTGCTCGACCTTGCCCCAAAGGGAACGGCCCTTGTCCAAGCGGACTTTAAGCGTGTAGAGTGACACTACAAGATTCGGAGACGAATTAATTCTTGCCTCGAACTGACTGAGTCTGTCAGTCACGGCAATGAATTCGAGTGAGTACTATTTCTTGGATGCTGGACAATTTTAGACCTGCTGCACGAACAATTGGTTGACCATTTCCGAAAACGTCACAACTTTGCGGACACCCTTGTCGAAATTGCTAACTTTTCTTTGGAAGTAGTGGGAACCGTTTTCAAGGTTAAAGGGAAAGAATCTTTTTTAGCGGATTGTGCTGAGGAGATGTTGAGCTTCAGTGCTGTGTTGTTGGAACGGAAAGTCGTTGCTCACTGCCTTTGGCGCTATCAATTCGGCATAATAGGCTCCTTAAGAACCTTGGACTTCGATAACAGCGGAGAAACTATAATATAAGTTGATAACGCAGAGAACAATGGAACGATTGGAACGGTCCAATTTGAAAGCAGTGCGAAAAACTCCATTAGAAAACAAAATAAATAAAATTATAATAGTTTATTTGTATTAGTTAGAATTATTGCACGCACGACCGAAGGCGTTGAATGAGACGGAGATAGTTCAGTTTAATCTTAGCCGTAGGATGGAATATAGCCATGGTATCATGGCTGAAACCATCTCTAAAGTTTCTGAAAGCATCAGATTACTGTTAACTAATATTAATTGCCGTCGTTTTTGCTGCAGATATGAATCGAGGAGGTCAGAAAACGTTGTGAAAAATAGTTATACCTCCTGCAGAGGGTCAGCGTCCCTTGGACATGATCGAAGATTATGATTCAGAGGAGCTATTTTTGCTGGCATTAAGAGAAAGTGTCCAGAGAGTTTTACAACCATAGTGAGGTAAGAACTTTGAAGCTTTAGTAGGATAAGTTGTAGAACAGGTAAATTATTTCTCAATTATAAAAAATTGGAAATTATTAATATGAGGGAAAATACCTTGGTTTGTTGCGTAAGAATTGCTGCACACAAGGCATTACGACAGGGCTTGCCCTTAATGAGGAGCATTTAAAAATGGCTTTAGGGTTTTGAAGAGTATTCGCACTTCACTTGCTCATTGGGAAGCAGAAAATGAAAAGCTCATGTCAAAGATGGTATTTCGACCTTTTTATATTCTTTTCGACAGTATTGACTAAATAGGAAGAACTGTTAATTTTTCTTTATTAGAATGTATATAGATTGTAAATTTCGATTACTTCGGAATCAGCTAATTTAAATTTTGACAATTAGGCTTGTCTAATTAGAGCTGACCCTGTTATTTGGGCTAAGTATTTTTATTTCTTTTAAAATTAATGAAAAGGGAAGGTGGAATTTTTGGTGGTCAAGATCCATAAAGTATTATTGGCGAGTAGAGTTTCAGCAAAAGGGGCCTCCCCAATATTTCTGGCTGTTTTGGCTAAAAGATACCCCGAAGGTTGAGCTGGCTTATGAGTCAAGCATTCCGTCTGACAAATAACAATATGTTTTTTGTGTATCAAACTCACATTTAGGGGTACTCACGTAGGGGGACAAAAAATATGTAGATTTTGAATTCTATACACTTCATTCCCCAAACATAGTTTCTATTCTCATTAGATGGGGATGCTGAAAATAAAATGTGCATCGTAGAAATTGAAAAATATCCAGGCGACTTAGAATATTGGCATGATCTTGAAATCATAGATTACCTTAGCGGCTTCAATAACTTTTTGTCCCACGATGAAGAAACCCAAAATATACTTGAAGAGATCATTCGCAGCAATTAAGATTAACGCTTATAATACTCATCGTTTTCTATTGGAGAGAGCCAATATAGATATCCATTTATATTAGATGCCTGTGTTTATAGTTACACCGTTAATTATACTAACAAATCCACATAGGCATTATGAATAATGCGTGAAGCTGTGACCGAACTTAGCAGGGCAATGTAACTATAAAGAAAAAGTTACAGCATATAGAGTATACGTTTTTTTCGGGTACGGAATTATCCGAACAGAAAGCCATTTACTGCTGTTTAGGTATGGCTTTCTCCGAAAGCAGTAACGCTGTACATCAATATATTTTTACCAGAGCATAGGGTTGGGTTAAGCAAGTCAAGGCAACAGTTGCGAAACTTACCCGATGACTCAGAAGCAATATTGGAAAAAGTACTTATAGACCATTATGTTCAGCGCCCCGACGCTTTAGATAGTTTATGCCTAGCTGATTTTGCTGCTTATTACAGTTGTATCAAACGGCATAGTGGTACTCGCATATAGATGATGCTGATGACATTGAAACACCCAGAGCTTCTCAGTAATTAGCTTATGCACTTCGCGATAGTAATGGCATCGTATAGAATAATTAAGTAGAAGAGGTTTAATATGAATACTGATAGGAGCAATTATTTTCGAGAGCTAGTTATGTCGCATATGGTATCCCATGGGGGAATGAATATGTAGAATTAGTGGCGAGACACTGCGAATCGTTTTGTGGCCAAAATCAGGAGGTGATCAAGTGCAATCGCAAGAAATATGATAGCTTAGATGATACTGAACTTGGGCATGGCAGAAAATGATGAAAATCTCGAAAATCAAGTAGAAATAAATGATAAATTTGATAAAATATGATTAAATACAATGTCGATGTTTACGTTTATTCTGGATATATATTGTAACAAATGCATTTCGCTATGTTCCCCGTTTAGGGTCTTATATATAGTATTTTTATAATTTTGTATTAAGTTGTTTATGACTTTTTGCTCTTGGTTAATATGTTTGGTTATGTTTTTAAATCTTAAAGCTATTTCTTCGACAAATATAAATTGTTTATTTATGTTTTTCACAATTTGTTCTTCATTTTCTCTAATTGCATTAAATCTTTCGTCGATGTTCTTTGAAACTTTTGCATCCATATTATATATACATATATAATATGTATATATAATATAGATATATATATATCTATATTATATATACATATATATATAGATATATATATATATATATTATATATACATATTATATATGTATATATAATATGGATGCAAAAGTTTCAAAGAACATCGACGAAAGATTTAATGCAATGAAAAACAAATTGTGAAAAACATATATCATATATATCCCTTTACAACCTTAATCATGCTACCAAGACCGTCTACTAGACCCCTTTTGGATCTATTTTTGGGAATAAGGCATTTATTCTTATTTTTAGTTGGGTCAATTTAGCTATTACTGTTTTAACAATTTTGGAAAATTTAGCATGATAAATGTCGTTTAGGGCTATTTCGAATTTGTTTACATTGTCCATACAATCTTTTAGGTCTATTTTATGAATAAGATGGTTGTATGATCAATTTGAGAAGGTTTGTCTTTTTCCGTTAATTGTTGCACTTTTAACATTTGTGCACCAGTATATCAGATTCTGTAAAAGCATTTGCATTTGAACCCATTTAAAACGGGTAAAAAGGATGTAATTTTGTTGTGCAAATGTATGTAACAGGCCGAGGGAAACATCTCTGACTCCAAAAAGTATATATACTCTCGATCAGCGTCATAAGCCGAGTCGATCTAGCCATGTCCGTCTGTCTATCCGTCCGTATGTATAAACCGATATTCGACAACTTGCCCTGTTTCCAAGTAATCGATAAAAATCTATATCGAAATCCTGTGTTTTGAGAAATTTTGGTATATAATATGAGCTAGAGCACTATCCAAATAACACATAGACTAGACAAACCGTATATTTAGTGGTGACAGTCGTTTTTTTTGCGGCTGGTCCAAACTCGCCTTCGTTTTTGTTCGGGTCCGAGACATGCCCGCATGCTCTCACAGCAAGAAAGTAAAAATACATATGGCCTGTGTCGTGGAACGCCAACGCTGTCTTTTAACTCGCTCACTCTACAGGAAACTGCTTAGGCTTACTCTCTTCCATATGATTTGTGCGGTAGAACGGCATCGCTGTTTATTTTTATCTCGCTCGCACTTACTCTCAGTGCTCTCAATGCTCTCTTTATGTCTAGGTACCGTTTAAATGTTTGTGTGTGCAAGTTATCACCCAGCCCGCAAGGCAATTCTTATTGCAATCATAAACAACATTTCACTATAAGTCGCTATCCCAATTACTTAACCCTTTCAGACTTATTAGACCCGTTTCAATCACTACGTCCACTTAACGCGCAGCTGCGGCTCTGCTAACATAAATATCCAGATTCCTGGCTCTAACATAAACATAACAGCGCAACCACTTAACATAAAGATTCATATTCTCATGCGCAATTCATAACGTAAACTAAAGACCCAGTCTCTAGGGCGCAATTGCTAACGTAAACATGATTCAAAGCGTCTAGCTTACGCAAGCCGCCCCCGCGAGCTTTTAAACTTTAAGGAAAGAAGCTTTAGCATAAACACAGCTGATTCGCAGCATAAGATCACTGCGAGCTTTTAAGCTTTAAGAAAATAAGCTTTATCATAACCATAGCTGACTTGCAGCATATGTTCACAATTGTACTTTAGTTCTAATCTTGGATTCAAATAAATCGGAAGCCTTCAGCCTCCCACATAAAAAATATTTTGTTCCAATTAGTAGCCACTAATCGGTTAATTGGCGCCCAACGTGGGGCTCGCGATTATAAACACAAAAAAAGGATAATTAAAAGAAACAAAATCCTTAGTGATTCGCGAGTGAGCAAAAGTGCTGATTTACCATTCCAAGATTGTCTCAAAAGAGCATTAAAAATTTTCTAAAAACGAAAATATCGAGTGCCTCTAAAAGAAACATTAAAAATTTCCGACGAACGGAAATACCCTGTTTCTGAAAACTTGAAGAGTAGTGAAAATACCCTGAGCTGGAAGTATTGATTGTCCACAAGACTTAAAAGTGAAACCAAATTTTCCCATTCAATTTAAATGAAAAACATTCCAAAAAATTAATCGATCAAAGAAGCGAAACAAATATTTTCGCCAACAAAATTTTTTTTTTTTTTCACCAATCAAAAACTTTTAACAAAATAAAAAATATCACGTCAACCTGAGACCCCCATAAAAGAAGACCCTAAAACCCAGAAGGAAGGAAGGAAGACTTGAACGATATATGTATAATCACCCATAAAGAAAGACCTTTTACGTGAGCCATCATCATTTACATTAAAAAGAAATTTTTTTACTTAAGTAATGAGAGTTTAAATTTGTGTAAGCATTTGTTAGAATAATAAGTGTTATAAACTGGATAACCATATAGAAAGTTTAATTGAAGATTTTCAAAAGTTAAAAATGGCTAATAATAATAACTTGACAGCTGATTTGGTAGCTCAGTTGATTGCAACTCAGACCAGAGCGCTTCAAGAACAAATTGCAGAATTGAAGTTACAGATCACTCTCTCATCTAATAATGAACAAGAATATAAGATTACTGAAATAAATGACCTAATTCGTTGCGATGAATCTTTTGATGTTATCAAGTCCATACCAGAATTCTCCGGCAGCTATAATGCATATGTTAGTTGGCGCGAAGCCGCTTGCTGTGCCATGCGAATGTATAAAGAAGGAAGTAGAAAGTACGTAGGTGCTTTAACAATACTAAGAAATAAAATAACAGGAAAAGCTAATGACACCTTGACCAATCATGGCACCGTTCTTAATTTTGAAGCTATACTTGCAAGGTTGGATTTCGCCTACAGTGATAGACGACCAATCTATATAATAGAACAGGAGTTAAGTATTTTACGACAGGGTAATTTATCCGTTCTCGAATACTACAATTTAGTTAATAAAAAACTAACCCTTTTGATAAACAAAACTATTATGACGTATGGTGACAAAGCCCACATCATTACAGAAATGAATAAGAAAAATAGAGACAACGCTTTAAGAATTTTCATCACAGGTCTTAACGGTTCTTTATCAGAAGTTTTATTCTCCCTTAAACCTGAAAATTTGCCTAATGCTTTGGCAAAAGCCCAGGAACTGGAAGCGAATTACCAAAGGGCTAACTTCGCTTACCACCATTTCACAAATACCCATCAGCATAACAATCAGCAAAAGAAAGCTGAATCCCCAAAACAACCTAACAAAAGATATGACAATCACTTAAGGTTTAATCAAGTTCCACAAAATCAAATTTTTGCGCAAAGCAACAAGACTCCTCAACCTACACCGGAGCCCATGGATGTAGATAAATCCATACAGCTTCAGAATACACCTTATCCGTATCCCCAAAATCGAAATTCGGCTCAACCAAAGAAACGGGAATACGCTCCCCCTTCGGTTCAGCAACCTAACAAAATCATGCGTATCAATAACCTCGAAGAAGACCATTTTTTAGAAGAAGAGGGGGAGAACTCCCCTACATTTTCAGAATAGATAAAAAAAGTAAATACAACTTTAAAAATATTAATTGACACCGGTGCCACCGCTTGTTACATAAAAAGGGGTATATACGATGACGCAGAAGAATTAGTCATAAAAAAAGAATTAAAACTGTAAATGGCTACAGTATCATTACACATTTTCATAACATAAAATATTTGGCAAACGCCACAGATTTTATGAAATTAATAATCTAGACGCAGATCTATTAGTCGGTTACAATCTACTGAAAGAAATTAAGGCAGTAATCGATTTGTCAAAGGGAACTTTGTTTTACAATAACAAAAAGGAAAATATTAATTTTACAAAACATGTCCAAGAAACGGTTGGCCATTTAAAAAGTTTAGACGAAGTCTATAACGTTGCTTCGTATTTGAACTACCAAAGTGGGAAATGTAAATCATTTTCTTTATTTAATGTATCCGATACAGAATCATCGTCTTTAAGTGACGCTGATAGTCCACGCATCGAAAAAACTAAAGTTGACGATATTCTTAAGGAAGGAAAGCTAAAGAAATTAAAACCTAAAAAGAGCAGACGTCGAAAGATGTCGGTATCCTCTACAACAAGTTCTTCTTTATGCAAAATAAATCATTCCATTAATGAAATGGATGATTTGAATATCCTTGAGCAACAAGTCGTTCAACTAATAGAAACAAAGCATTCTCAGATTCAAACATGTCTCCCTTTTAGAACAGATATTAGAGGAGAGATAAGAACATTAAACGAAAATGCAATTTACAGTAAACAATATCCTTATCCTCATTCAGCTAACAATTTTGTTAGTCAGGAAATAAACAGGATGTTAAATGAAAATATAATAAGGCCCAGCAGAAGTCCTTATAATGCCCCGGTATGGGTAGTAGGGAAAAAAGGTTTTAATGAAGACGGAACGCCTAAGAATCGATTGGTAATAGATTTTAAGAAACTGAATAACGATACAATCCCCGATAGGTATCCAATGCCTGATCCTTCAGTCATTCTATCCAACCTAGGCAAAGCCAAAATGTTTTCGACAATTGACTTAGAATCGGGATTTCATCAGATTTTAATGAAAGAAGAAGACATCGAAAAAACAGCTTTTTCCATTAACAATGGAAATATGAATTTCTTCGTTTGCCATTTGGGCTTGCGAACGCGCCAAGCATCTTTCAGAGAGCAATGGACAATATATTACGTGAAAAAATCGGAAAAACTTGTCACATTTATATGGACGACATAATAGTTTTTTCAAATACTCCGGAACAACATTTTGATGATTTACAAGAAATCATTGAAATTCTATTCAAAGCAAACATGAAAATATCCTTGGAAAAATCAAAATTCTTTAGAAAAGAAATAGAATTTTTAGGATACATAGTATCATACAATATCATTAAAACTGATCCGAAAAAAATAGAATCAATCATGAAATACCCTCCTCCTAATAATTTAAGGGAATTACGAGGTTTTCTTGGCTTAACTAGGCTACTACAGGAAGTTTGTAAAAAACTACGCGACTATAGCAAAACCACTCACTAAATTGTTACAGGGACATAACGGTATGGTTTCAAAACATATGTCCAAAAAAACAGAAATATCTCTAGACGAAGAAGCAATCTCTGCGTTTGAAAACTTAAAGTCACACTTGATTGCAAACATCGAACTAACTCAGCCAGACTATACAAAAAAGTTCGTCCTCACCACAGACGCTTCCGACATCGCCATAGGCGCCGTCCTTTCACAGGAAAACAAACCAATCACCTTTGTTTCAAAAACCTTAAACAAAACAGAAAGAAATTACGCCACAAATGAAAGGGAACTATACGCCATTGTATGGGCATTAAAAAACCTTAGGAACTACTTGTATGGTGTTACAAATTTAGAAATCCAAACAGACCATCAACCACTTTCTTTTGCAGTTTCTGCACGAAACCCTAACTCAAAAATGAAAAGATGGCATGCTTTCATAGAAGAAACCAGGATCTACCAATGTCGTCGCTGACGCGTTATCAAGGGTAATGATCAATCATATTTCCAATGAAAGTAATCTCGTGTCCGAAAAAGAAACGTCGTCCGATAATGAAACTATCCATTCAGCCGACAGTAGTTATAAAAACGTAATTGAAGAAACACACAAACCATTGAACCAATTTAAACAACAATTACTTGTTTCAAAAAACAACATAACAATTCATGAAAAATATGAAGTTTTCAACAAAACAAGACATATTATAGAATACGACACAGTACACAATTTAATAATCATACTTAAAAATTTCTTCAACCAAACCTGACTACAGGAATTCATTGCAGTCTCGAAGATTTATACGAAATCCAAAACTTATTAAAAAACACTTTTAACAACAAATTTTTATTTACTAAAAAGTTTGTCCTAGACATCGAAAACAAAAATGACCAAGAAATTATAATAGAAGAAACACATGCTCGTGCTCATAGAGGTTTGGATGAAAATCTTAAGCAAATTCTCAAATACTATTATTGGCCAACACTATATAAAACCCTTAAACAACACATACGCTACTGCGAAATTTGTAATAAAAATAAATATAACAGAAACCCTAAGCAAATTCCTATTTCTAAAGCCCCTATTCCGGAGAGAGAAGGTGAACAATTACATATTGACATTTTTTATGCCCAAAAATTAACATTCTTGACATGCTTAGACGCATATTCTAAATTTTTAGTGATTAAGGAAATCAATGACAAATCAGATATGGCAAACAAAGTGTTGGAACTTATCCAAACTTTTCCTTTCGCTAAATCCATAATGATGGACAACGAGCCTACGTTTTCCTCGACACAATTCAAATCGTCAATGTCTCGTTCAGGCATAGCGATTTATCATGCAGACCCCAGACACAGTTTAAGCAACGGTCAGGTAGAAAGAGTTCATTCAACAATTATCGAAATTTCTCGTTGTATTCAAGAAGAATACAATATAATGGATATTCCGAAGTCGTATACCGAGCAGTTAAAGAGTATAACAACACAATTCAATCGACAACTCAACAAAAACCATGCGACATATTATTTAACAAAATAGAACACCCAAAATTGTCAGAAAATAAAATCAGCCCAAGCCAAAATGTTAGAGTACCATAACAAAAAGAGGTCACCAAAAAATTACCAAGTAGGTGAAATAATTTATGAAAAAAAACATGGCGAACGAAACAAACTACAACCTAGATTTAAAAAGCAGGTAGTTAAAGAAGACTTAGGAAATAAAGCAAAATAAACAATAGGGATGTATCATTCACAAAGAAATATCAAATTCAACCTATTTTATTTTTTTAATTATTTTTAAATCAATTTTATGTATCTTATTTGTTTTACTGTTTGCGGTCGACTTATTAACTATTCAAATATGACTATGTCCTACTTGAGATACAGATAATCTTCTTTTATACGAAACTACGAGAAGTTTTCACGTTACTAATCTAAGTTTTTATAACGATATTTTTGAAAAGGAATTAAATTTTTTAAAAACAAAAACAATACAATTGATGGGAAGTAACCTTGGAATTGAATTTAATCAAAACACTCCTTTCTGAACTTACACCTCACAAAATTGCCAAACGTAGTATCAATGAACTAGGTAAATTTTTAAATGGATCACAGGAACACCAGACCATGATGACATGATAACTATTCAAACTAAAATCAATGAACTTGTTCAAAACAATAATAAGCAAAATCAAATCAATTCTGCAATTTTCAAAGAAGTCACTAAAATCACAAATCTTTTAAGAGATATTAAATTTAATCAGGAATTATTTATGAAAAAATATCGACTTAAGTTGTTATCACTTGACCTACAAAATCTGCTGGATACTATCACATTTTCCAAAGCCAGAATATTGAATCCAAAAAATCTTAAATAAACAAGACAGATAATATATTTAATCACGAAACACTCAATATCACTCTAATCGATCTTTTAGACATTTTGTCTTTTTCGATCATTTATACCAAGGTTTAATCATAGTTTTTATAAAATACCCTACAATTAATTACAATTGTAAGTTATATCACGCTAAAGCCATATCCCAAACAGATGGAAAATTTTTCGTTAACGACAAAATTGCTAAATGTAATAACACGTTTTACCTCATTGATCATTTTAAAAGAGAAATTTATAATAGTTTTGCCCACATTAATTTTGAACCAAACTGTTTTGTAAATCTCCTTAATAAAAAATTTACAAGTTGTATAAAATTATCCGAAAAAAATAAACCAATAGAATTTATAACAGACGGCGCTATTTTAGTATCAGGCACAAACTGTATTAACGAAACCTGGCTTACAGGCATTTACCTTGTTACATTTAAAACCATAGTAAACTATAAACAATGTTACCTACACCAATGTAAAAGAAAAAATTCTTAATTATGTAAAACAAATAAATTCACAAACTACTTAGTTAGTGAATATCAAGTTACTAATAATACTGAACTTCAATTAGAAAATACAAATATACTATCAAAAATTGTTATAAAATTAGAAAATAATCATTCAAAAATAACCTTTTTATTATTTATACTAATTTTTATTTTTACTATGGTAAAGCTTCTTAAACGCTGCCCTTTAATAAATTTAAATCCCCTCAAAATACTGGAATTGAAATCGTCAAGTAATCAAAAAAACCACTAACACTCAATCTACAGAAACAGAGCTTGACATATTAAACCAATTAAACGAACAAATTGAATCTTTAAAAAGAAATCTTTAAGAATCGGGGACGATTCTTTTTAAGAAAGGGAGGAGTTATCACCCAGCCCGCAAGGCAATTCTTATTGCAATCATAAACAACATTTCACTATAAGTCGCTATCCCAATTACTTAACCCTTTCAGACTTATTAGACCCGTTTCAATCACTACGTCCACTTAACGCGCAGCTGCGGCTCTGCTAACATAAATATCCAGATTCCTGGCTCTAACATAAACATAACAGCGCAACCACTTAACATAAAGATTCATATTCTCATGCGCAATTCATAACGTAAACTAAAGACCCAGTCTCTAGGGCGCAATTGCTAACGTAAACATGATTCAAAGCGTCTAGCTTACGCAAGCCGCTCCCCGCGAGCTTTTAAACTTTAAGGAAAGAAGCTTTAGCATAAACACAGCTGATTCGCAGCATAAGATCACCGCGAGCTTTTAAGCTTTAAGAAAATAAGCTTTATCATAACCATAGCTGACTTGCAGCATAAGTTCACAATTGTACTTTAGTTCTAATCTTGGATTCAAATAAATCGGAAGCCTTCAGCCTCCCACATAAAAAATATTTTTTTCCAATTAGTAGCCACTAATCGGTTAATTTGCATGTGTCCGCACAAGCAAAAATGCACACAAATTCATTTTTTGTCAAAAGTCGGTGGCATTTCTTCCCTTTTGAGGGGACGAGTAATATGAAATAATAAAAGGGTTCGCCAAGTCGATGCGAAATTCTTTCATTTTAGCTCGTTATTGTTGGAAAGGGTACCTAAGCGTTGGCATGTGCGCATTTAAAAGTTTTTGGACTTGCTATTCACGCATACTTGCGTATTTTGTATATGAATAGAATGCATTTATGCGCATGTGTGCCTGTTGGTCCCAGCCTGCCTGTCCGATGCAAATTTGACAATATTTTGTGATTTCTGAATTTCGAGCTCCATACACACACAGAGAAACAAATGTGTGTGAATGGGCAGATCATGTTTGCATGTGTGATGCATGCATAAGTACATCAAAATATGTACATACGTGTTGTTATTTACTGTTTTGGCTTTGGCTGGAAAAGTCAATTAACTATTAAGTAAATTATTATTATTTTAATAAAATAAAATAAAGTTAAATAGAGTGCAAATTTTTTGTTTCTAAAAATTCATTTTATCAATTTATTTTTTGTTTCAATTCCCTGCCGGTCGAAATAGCTACCGACGTATTTAATTTACCCTATTTGTAGTTTGTGGCACTCTTTTATTTATTAATAAAATAAAAATAATAATAAATAAATAATCATTTAATTTAAAGAAACTATATAAATATTTGCATTGACTTTAAAAATCAGATTTTCTTCGGAGCTAACCTCAGTACACAACTTGCATTCATAAGTGAATACATATTTGGGATAGGTCATACATGATCAGCGCTAGAAAACTAGCAAATTTTATTTCTTTGCCAGCCATTGAGTAATAAAGAGACAGAGGAGGCTTTTGGACCAAAATCTCGTTTTCGAAACATTTCATAAGCGATAGCGAGGTTGCAAACAAAAATTGCAAATACAACAACCGGTTGTCTACAGCTACTTCTGCCGTTGCCAAAAAAATCAGAACATTTCCCATATGAACCAACAACAACCATAATCAAATCAAACGACTTGACAATGAAGAAAACACACCACAAATTCTGTCCCTGGTATCCCTTATTTGTTTGAGGCTACAGCCTATGATCCTAGCTTCTGCACTCTTGTAACTCATTATTGTGGTTTCTAAACACTGCGATGCCTATAATTCGCAGTCGCAAAGTCATGTCTTCTTCTTCTCCACTCGCTTTGAATTTGCAAGCAGCCCGGCAGATTTTTATAATTTTTCATTTATGGACCAGCGAAGCACCCTTTCTCTAAATAGAGTATTTTGACTATTGATCAGTGCTGTAACTAAATATTACAAACCTTCTCATATACAATTTTTGATCCAATGTCTGAGTAATATATAATTTCGTATTAACAGTGCAACTATTGGTACAATCAATAATAATTATTTTCTTTACACATTATACACTATTACTTTAAATAGGGGTATCATATATATACGCGCCTAATTGTTGTTGGCGTATGTGTCTCAACACACATACATATTTTGGTGCAAGTGCCAAGGCAAGTATATGAATTTGAGAAGATTGCAATATTTTGTTTCGCCCATGACGTCACAGCTTAAGGGTTTTTGTGTGCGACCGTTGCGTACAATAAAGTAATACATTATTAAATACATGCATTATAATAAAAGACCCTTATAATTTATTACTTAAACGTGCGTCATAAAGATAGAAATATATTCTAAGCAAGACAAGAAATGAAATTCTATAAGATGTGACGTCATAGTATATGATGTTGACGCGCAGTGTGCGTAACCTTTGATTTGAATGCCATGGCCTGCTGGCATTCAAATTTTCTACCTACTTGCGCCGAGACTCGCCTCTGCAGCAACAACATTAAAACGCGCCTTGTAGGAACGACAGAGAAACCAGCAGCAAACACAGTGACATTATGTGTCCCTTTTCTTTGCACTAAGTTTCCTATGTCCTCTAAATCTTGCACCAACTTTTCAGCGATCAAAACAGACGACGAAAAAAAAGGTAGGGGTCAGTTTTCAGCCCTGTATCTGTTTATTGCTCTGTGGGATTTTGCATTTTCGGACCAACTCGATCCACCGCTCATGGACTTTAAAACGGTAAAAAAGCTCAGACTGACTATTCAGCTCAGTCTCTTTATTACTCAATGGGTTCAGGGTATCCCCTATTTGGGAGCATCCGACTAGAACCTCTTACTTGCTTTTAATTCTTTTTCTAATCTTTGACTTCTGTATTTTTTGGTTTTTAGTGGTTACAAGTGTTATACCGTTGTCTGGGAGGACTTAGTGTTTAGTAAACTTGGGTGCTAATTTACGGATGGTGTCTTGTGTTTCTAATAACTCTGGGTCTTTTCTCTCGTCGTTCGATTTTTTAATTCTAGTTTGCACTTTCTTTTATATTTTGCCTTTTATTTGTGGGTATACTATTGTTTGAAACTCATTTAGTTTATGTAAATAGTCATGTTCGTTATTGAATGTCACATCTCTGTCAAACAAATGTGTAGTGGAGTGAATAACGTTGTGATAAGTAATGAATGCTTCTGTCAAGATATCGTTATGATCGCGATCCAATTTTTCTTCTTTTCTTTTATTATCTATAATACGGTAAATTTCCGTTAGGAATGAATGGAATCTTTCTATTGGAGAGTTCCTCGAAGATTGTTGAAAGGTACCAACGTGTAGTTGAATGCAGTATTGTTTGCAGAAGTCTCTAAAAAGTCTTCCTGAAAATTGCGCACCCTGATCACATATAATTTTCTTCAGAATGCCGAAAGAAGATAGAAAATTTCTCATAGATTTTACCATATTTAAGCTGTCCCTGGCCGGAAGTGTCTATCCGGTCGAAAGCTTAAAAAATTTATCGATAATCGTCAAAATGGTGTTGCCATTGGTAGAATATAAATCTATGTGAATGATTTGTATCGGTCTTGCTGGGGTTTCGTTCGTTTTGTTCCTTAGCTGGACTAATGTTTCATCTATACCCCTATGGTTGCTATCTTTGTGCTATTTCTGGACTTCTTGTTCTAACATTATTGTCCATCTGATAATTTTTTCTGGCGGCCACGTTTGCTGACGGCCACGTTTGTGTACGTGGCAACTGACCTCTTGCAGGAATACCTCAAGCGATTTGAAAACTGGGCTTGTAGATGGAACATCGCAGTGAACCCTGGAAAATGCGCCACGGTTACCCATACTCTACGCAAGGACTCATGCCCCGGACTTTTTCTTCATGGTGAACTTCTAGAGCAACTTCGACAGACGACTTACATTTAGTAAACACGTCTCTGTAGTAACGAGCAACATCAAATCTAAGATAAGGCGAATGAGCTGGCTCCTCAACTCCAAAAACAAACTCTCGCTCCGAAACAAGGTCCTAATCTACAAGGTAATCCTTGCCCCAGTGTGGCGTTACGGGCTTCAAGTTTACGGTATAGCTGCAAAAACACACCTGAAAAAAATTCGCATCATTCAGGCCAAAACCCTGCGCAAAATAACTGGAACCGAATGGTATATTCGCACACGCGACATCGCCAAGGACCTCAAGGTTCCAATGGTGGGCGACGTAGTCAACAGACAAGCAGCGAGCTACTCAACAAAGCTCCACAACCATCCAAACATCCTGGCGAGGAACCTGCTAAGGAGGCGAAGAAGAAGGCGACTCAAGAGGACCTACCCAACCGACCTAATCGATCGTTATATATAGGTGACAAGCTTCGTTAATTACATCCAAATATGTTTCTGTATATATATATATATATATATATATATATATATATATATATATATATATATATATATATATATATATATATATATATATATATATATATATATATATATATATATATATATATATATATATATATATATATATATATATGTATATATGTATATATGTATATATGTATATATATATATATATATATATATATATATATATATATATATATATATATATGTATATATAAAAAGTCTGATAAAAGTTGCTAACATAGAGTAACAGGATACCAGATTTCTTAATAAACAAAATATAAAAAAAAAAAAAAGATAATTTTGTATAGGTGGGTAAGAAGTATTCTTTGAGATTATCTTCTATAACGTTGAAAATGTTGTTGGGGGCGAAAACTTCGTACGTTCTGTAAGGCTTTAGAATATTTCTTAGTATTTGGGATATTTTCTCTTTATCGAAGTGGGTCTCTTAGATTGTTCTTCTAATTTTGTTTTTAAATGGGGTTGGAGTTATTATTTGGGAGGTGTCGTTTACTAGGAATACTAGTAGTAAGTTATATTCATTAACTCGTTTATTTATTACAAGAACTGAATTTGTTGGGTTTGCTTCGTTTGCTTGATTGTTTACGTTTACATTTACTGTGACGCGGCTAAGTGCGTCTGCTACGATATTTTCTGATCATTTTTTAAAGGAAATCTCATAATCGTATTTGAGTAGTTGTAACTTCCAAGAAACCAATTTTAGATTCAGTTCTTTGGAATTCATAAGCCACGGGAGTGATCTATGGTCTGTGACAATTTTGAATCTTTGTCTAAACAAATAGGAACGGAAATATTTGGTTGCCCAAATTATCGCTAGCATTTCCTTTTCCACTGTTGAATAATTTAATTTGGTATCTGTTAATGTTCGGTTAGTGAAGGATATCGGTTTTTCATTATTATGCGCAGCTTGGGAGAGTACTGCCCCTATAGCGACGTTACTAGCGTCCGTAGTGAGAGTGAATGTTTTTGAAAAGTCAGGGTATTCTAAGAGTGGATCGTTGCAAAGTAGGTTTTTTTAAGTTTCGAATGCAGATAAGAATCCTTCGCTAATAATTACATCTTTTTTGCCTTTCAACTCTTCTGTCAGTGGTTTTGTAATTTTTGCGAAGTGCTTTATAAAATTTCGGTAGTCCCCAATAATCCCAGAAATTACTTGATATGTTTTTTTGTTTTTGTTAATCTTTTGTGGATTCGATTTAATTCACTTGTCTGTGATGAGATGTTCTAAATATCTCCTTTCTTAGGAACTCTGATTTGGCTGGTTGAAGTTTTAAATTTGATTTAATGAGTTTGTCGAATACTGCTTTTAAGTCTCTAATGTGTTCTTGTAGGGATGCCGTAAAATGATTATGTCTACCAAATATATTAAACAACATTTGCCAATCAAATCGGCTGATTCTTTGTCTATTACTCTTTGAAACATGGCTGGGGCATTGGTAAGCCCGCAGAAAAGGCTGTTTTCAATATCTTTTGGATGCATCTCAATTTGATGGTATCCGCTGGCTAAGTCTCGGGCAGTGATTTACCTTGCCCTACCTATTTTATCTAGGATGTCTTTTGTATTCGGCATCGGGTATTTGCCCATAACTGGTTTTTCGTTTAATTTCAGGTAGTCTATTACTAGTCTCCATTTCTTTTCATTAGATGCATCCATCTTTTTTGATACCAAAAAAAGAACGCTCCATGGATAATAGCTGTGTCTAATGATATTCTGATCTAATATGTTTTGTATTTGTTCTTGAATTTGCTGTCGTTATTTTATTCTATACCGGAATGGTTTGGTATAGATTGGTATTTCGTCCGTTGACTTGACTCTATGTTTCACTAAGTTAGTGAAGGTAAGGGGGTCTTGGTAAAACAAGTTTGGGAATTTTAAGCAGAGATTTTAAAGTTCTCTCTTCTCTTCGCTGTTTAAGTGGTCAGTACGTATACTAGAATTGAAATCTTGGTCCTTGAAGGTAGTTTCATTATTGGGTTCTAATATGAGGTTAACTGCCAAATAGTCTTGTTCCTATATTTTTCGACTTCTATTCGTGTATCTAGACAAAAGTTCTGGGCCTCGTTCGGAAGGTTATTAACTTCCATGAAACTCAAGTTATTCCTTGCACAATTAAGTCTTTGTTAATGGTAATTGGTTCGCACCAGAAGGTGTCGTTTTCAATATTAACGGGTAGTTGTATTACTTTCTTTGATTCTTCTTCTATAGTATGTTCGAGTTTGATCTCGATGTTGAAAGTTTTTTTTTTAAAAGATCGTTGTAGAATGTTTACGATCGTTTCTAATTGTTGTAGAATATCTATTCCAATCAAACCATCGAAATATGGGTGGAATTGGAATAGAAGTATTGAATAACGTTCAGTACGGTTTTAATCGCCATTGGCGGTTGAAGATTTGTTTGATTTGCTTGTGTTTCAAGTTTAGGACTTATGAAAGAAAAGGTTGCACCAGTGACAATTTATATTTGAGTCCTCGTTATAATTATGTAGTTGATCATGTTGTTGCTCAACATTATGCATAGAGCCTTTAGGCTGCGAATTTCCTGGGTATCTGTTCGATTGTTTGTATTGTTGGTTGGAACTGTTTTCTTTAGGCATGATCGCCGGAGTGTTATTGTGTCTTCCTTGTTTAGAATTGTGTCTATTATAACTTTCGTTATGGCTGCGTTTGTCATAGCGTTTTTCGTTATTGTTTTGATTTTGGTTGTTACGATTGTTTCGTCCGGACCTGTTATCCTGTGGTCTATTCTCTCTATTTTGTTCTTGTTTTTTTTTTTTTACTATTTTCTTAGGAAAAGTAAATTTCTCTTATTTTAGCGCCCATTCTAGGGCCTCCCGAAGTTTGGTCTGATTAATATTGGATTTCTGCGTTTGGTACACAAGTCGCCTTGAAATGAAGCACCACTTGCTGTTTATTCGAAGCGACATGTTCGATGGGCTTGATTGTGTGTTGCTGCCTTTGGTCTATAAGTCGCCCTGAAATACAGCAACGGCTGCAATTTCTTCAAACTTGTTGTGTAGAATTGCTTGTGGGTTCGGTTTGAGTTGCCGTCTTTTGCTAAATAAGTCGCACTGAAGTACATATCCAATTGTAGCTGTTTTCGAACCAATTGTACGAGGGAAGTTTTTTAAGTTTTGAAACATATCGTTGCGTTGAAAATTGTAAGAAATACAAGTTCAACTGCAACAGTTTCGACTTCACTGTTCGTACCACTGTGTGTTTCACTTTATTATTTAATTGCAGCTGTTTTTGCAGCTGTTTTGAAAAATTGAACTAAATTATACGTTGCAATTTTTTATCGCTGAATTTTTATCCTATATAGGTAAAGAGTATTTGTGCAAATGAATGTAACAGGCAGAAGGAAGCATCTCCGACCCCATAAAGTATATATATTCTTGATCAGCATCAATAGCCGATAACCTATAAGAGCTAGAGACTTGTCGCTCGTTTGCCCTTTGATATGGGTGCAGACGCTTGTTAGACATTCTGATCGTTATGACCTGTCTTGACACCCTTAAACCAACCATTTTTACAATGTCATAAAATGGTCACGTCATATCAAAGTGCAAACGAGCGACAACTGCGGTTCACCTGTTTTCGGTCGCAAGCCCACCGCGGCCGCAAGCCTACCGTCGGCCTGCCAACAAAATCCAAGACCGTGCCAGTCGCCCTAATTTACGCATCCATTGATGAAAATATCTCTGTCTCACGACAAACCCTTGATCGGCTCATCCACACTCATTTGTGTGTGTGTGTGTAGAGTTCGAAATACAGAAATGCCAAAAACTTCAAATCTTGTCAAATTTGCATCGAACAGGCAGGCAACCAACAGGCACACAAACGCATAAATGCTTCTATCCACATAAAAAAGTTTGTAAGTGTGTGTTCTTGGCAGGCCCAAAAAGGTATAATGCATACATGCCAACGTTCAGGTACCCTTACCCTTACAACAAGCATGGAAAATAGGAGTTTTGCACATGAACAGGCCAAACCCTTTAATAATGTCATCCAACTGCTTACTCGAAAGAGTGTGCGTGTGCACAAGTAGCAAGTCGCAAAATTTTAACATTTTCAATTTTCGGTATTTTCTTAGAATTTTTCGACAAGCCGACGATGAATTACCCTAGCTGAAATACGACTTGTTTTTTTTTATATTAAGTAAAAAAGGTCCCCAAAGTAAACAAAATATTTAGAATAAAAAATATATATATTTCATTTGGGTCATTTAAGTTTGAACGGATATGTACAATTTGAGTACTTGTAAGATGCTAATTTTATTCTTACGAATCCTAGGTCTTATATACTAACAGAGTGTTTTAATTTAAGCCTGCTGTCAATACATGGGGCAGCAGCGGCCATAAACTTTTGTGTTTAATTAGGGTATTTTTTACCCTTGCTACCTTTATTTCTAATTTGACATTTCTTAGCGTAGGTCGCTCTTACAATCTTAAGCGACTACAAGTGCGCTATCTATTTTTATGCTGCTGGCTGTAGTCATACACGATGGTGTGAGATATAATTTTACCGAGGGTCAAATTTAGGCTCGGTGTCACGTGTTCATGTGTGAACATTCTGAGGAGGGCCGACAAAGGTGATGGCCGGCAGTTTTTATTACATTATTATTACAACTAAAATTAATACAATCATTAACGAAGCATTTCCCGATACGTGGTGGAAGTTTAAACCTTTTAATTCAACGTGGTGGTCTTTTAGTTCTTGAACTTTACTTAGTAACTTATTTAATTTCTCAGAAGTACTAATCTTAGTTTTTGTATTTGAATTTTGATGCCTACTTCCGACTAAAATTGGGATTAGTCCTAGTATTTTACTCTTTGTTTCAATTTCTTTTTTCTGACGTTAGCAATTTCTATCTGGGATAAATTTATTTGTCTATTCTTGCTTGAGTAACATTATGCATTATTGCATGAATAATTTTCCTACAACTGTAACCGGGGCTAGCCAACCTAATGGATTAAAATCTTTACAAGCGTGGATAATACTTGTCTTTTGTTTATGTTTTCTGAGCCCTCACAATTGACCTTAATTTTGAATTGGTATTTCAAAGGTTCTCACTGTAGTCTCAATGTTTCTTTATTCCATTAATCAGTTTCCACCTATCTAAGTTGTCTATTACTCTTTTTACCAACCTCCCGAATACCTCCGAAGAGGTCCTGCCGGCGGGATAATGTTACCCCACTTGATTTTTTCAATAGCTTTTTCTGTATTTTCCTCAGTATTTTCTACATGTTCTTTGTTGTCGTGTGCTTGTATGCTAATAAGCGAGCACACTTTAGTAAATGTTCTTGTGGAGCTTCCATCCTGTAATTTTATCTTTACTATCCTGACTTTATTGTCCTTTCCTCTATCATATACCACTCTTGTGTATGCTGGTGCATACGTGAATCCATGCAGCTATATTGCAAACTTTATGCTAGTCTGTAACCCTCTTCTTATTTCATTTAATAATGTTAAGTTTTTGTCGTCTTTTAGGTAATCTTGATCTAACTTCCTTGTCGCACTTACGAAATTAGTTTCATTTTTGTTAGACTCGACGTTATTTCCTAGATCCACATACACTCCTAAGAAATTTCTAAACCTTTCTTTAATCTGTGTATTTCTTCTGTTTTTTTTTTTTGAGTGTAGAAACCGTGCCATCTCTTTTGGTCTTGATTCTCCTAACTCTTTTTCATCCTTAAACGGAATGGTTACTGTATCCCTTTCATCTAATTCTTTTGTTGTTTCAATAACAATTTTCTCGCTGTTTTCTGTTTCTGCAATTTCTTTTACCTCTTCTTCTATCTCCCAAATATTCTCCAAATCTTTATAATGCCCCTTGCAAACTGGGCCATTTTCCGAAAAGCCCTCATTGACTTTCGGTTTTTTCTCTTCGTCCTTCAATGAGCATAGAGCACTCAACCTTTGCTCTAAATACTTCATTACGTCGGACAATTTTTTAACTTCTTTTGTTTTTTTAACATGATTTTCATATGGTTGCAACGTTTCTCTATTAAACTTGCAAATAATCATGTATGCAAAAATTACATCAACGTCTTCTGATAAGACCGTTTTCAATTTTATTAAATGTATTGATTCAGTGATTGAATCAATTAATGCTTTAATGTGCTTTGCTGAATCACTGTTCAGTCCTGGAAACTCTATAAGCCTATTTAATTGTTCGGAAAATATTTTCCTTTCGTTTTCATAACGCTTGGTTAATAATTCCCAAGTCGCATTGAAATTTTCTGCAGAGCCTATTAGCAAATGCGACACCATGCATCTTGCTTCTCCTTTTAAAGCCGATTTCAAATAGTTAAATTTAAGAGCTGGACTCAAATCCTCTCTTGATTGAACCAACTCTGTAAGCAACTCGGCAAAGAGATCTCATTCTTTGGAATGCCCGTAAAAGGTGGATACCTGCATTTTCGGGAGCATTGGTAGCTCCTCAGTTTTGATATGGCAGCCCTCCATTTTTGGATGACACTTGGCTTGAAACTGTCTTGCTAGTTATTCTACCGTGTACTGTACGTCGAATTCTAGCGTTTTAATCTCCCTATCAAACGTTACGTTGCTGTTAAACTTTTCTTTGAAGAATTGTATTTCTTTATGTTTTTCTTCCCAAAGAAATACTATATTTCTTTTCCTCAATCCAAACATTTTACTGTTGTTTTCCCTAATGTCCACCTGCGTTTCCTCGCCCTCTCTTCTGGTATTTTGCTAGTTAGGCCACCTGAAAGTTTTTCGTTAATTTTGCCTATAACTGTCATTATCACTTCGTATTGTTTCTAATTGAAGTAGTCATGATCGACTACTCCAATTTTATACAGTACGCTGTGATTGGTTTGAAACTGCCTTTGCAGTTCTCCTATTTCTTCTAACTCGTCCCCTTGACCACCCTCTATCTCTGATTCTTTCCACCAATTGTGACTGCTTCGTCAACAATTCTATGACTTTGTCTGACAACATATTTTTAATAACAAACCTTATTATTTATTTTACATAAAAGGTTATTTTTAATTTTAATTTAAACTTTAACTTTTACTTCAACGCTGGTGGTGGCTTCCAGTTGACCCGTTCTAATTGGGCTCTTCTCTCCTGTAGCAGTTTCGCTTTTTGGCCGCCTCTCCTTTTCGTGGCTTTGGCGGACGGGATTGCCAGAAGTTTTTCCCCTTCTGCCTTTCGTGCTTCTGCTGCTGCCCTGGCCGCCGGTTGCCTTGCCCAATATTCTGTTATTGACAAGGGCTTCGGTCCTGCTTGCGGCTCTTCTGCGATGATTCTTGTGGCGCTTGTTGTTAAGCGCTCCTAATTTCCCTCGTCCAGATGCTTGGTTCTTCTTGAAGAGTTTGCCCTCTGGATGGGCCTTGGTCACCTTCTAACATTGGATATCGCTCTCTTTTGCTGTCTGGTCTTCTGTGCTCTTGTCTGCACCGCCTGATAATTTTTTGATTGGCGTGCTGCTCCTGGCTGCACCGCTCGATATTTTTTGTGGCTCGGCGTGCCGAAATGCCGGCACTGCTCGAAGGTCTTTATAAACAATTTTACCGAGGGTCAAATTTAAACTCGGTGTCACGAGTTCATGTGTGAACAATGTTTTTATTGAATAATAATTAATCAGATTATTCTCATTATGCCTGACTGGACGAACAAATACATAATACATAATAATAATGCCTTTTGCTACCACAGGCACATAAGGGACTACTAAAAAACCAAATTCAGCGCAAGCCCGTTGGAGAAAAAATCTCTGCCTCGCGACAAATTCCGTGATCTACTTGTGCGCATATCCACACAACTATGTATCTTTGTAGACCTCGGGGTTTTTTGAGAAACTATGCAGGGAGAAAGAGATGCACATAACTGTGATAAGCAATGAGTGAGAGCGAGGCACACTCTGCACATACATACACACATATGTATTTGGGCTGTAAGGATTTAAAACTAAGCGTCAGCCGCAGCAAAGTTATGCTCTGGGCGTGATGCGGCATCATACTGATCGTTCGGCTCTCAGCAGTCTTACTCTCCCAGGGCACAACAAAATGGTCACAGGCACCCTTGGGGTTCCCTTGTTGCGATTTATCGTGTTTCGACTATTCGGCTGTTTGGCAAATCTGTGCATTGTATGGTTAGTGCTAAAGCTCTTAAAACCTACAACATATGCTTAAAAACCGGATATCAATATCGATTTTTATTGATTGCATGGAAAAGAGGAAATTATCGATGATTTGAAAGAAACTCGTACTGCGCGGGCACTACTTCAATTTTCAGGCCTATTACTCGTAAAGGTTCTGAGATAGCCGCGTTAATACAAATGCGGGAAAATAATTTTTCGTTTTAATTCATTTTTATTAAGGCTAACGCAATCGAGCGCGTTGCGTGAGCCGATTTAGGTGTTAATAAAAGAAGGATAAGTGTATCCTTTAGTTGGGCCCTTCTAATAAAAACACTCCCACTCCTTGTGGATATTTGGTAAAAAAATCTTAAAGTTCAGTGTGGAGATTACACGTGGAGATTTAATAAATCCACGTGCATCGCCATCCCAGCTCATGGTCAAAGTCCCTGAAATATAAAGTAAATATAGACATCAAGCGCTCCCGAGCGCTCGACTAGAACTTTTCACCAAATTAAAGTAGAAATTTTCTGAATTCTTACATTGCCAAATCATCAAAACTTAACTAAGGGATCAATCTTGGAGTCGAGGTACGCCAATTCTCAAGTTGCAGGAAGGTGCAGGCTACATTGCAGCGCAGCGTGAAAAAAATTAAAACAAATGTACCCCTTCTTGGAGCCAAAGCAACATAAACAAAAACGACAATCGAGGATAGAGTGGTAGCAGGGAGTGCATTCGTAAAGGCCGGACCAATCTTTCTGCACCGTCTGATTATCGGCAAATAAGCAAAGAACCTTTCTACAGTTCAGTTCTTGTCGCATGATAAGGCATACCAGCGTGATTCTCGGACCTTCTTTGGCGCGTTGTGGTGAATCGTTAGCTAGAGCGCACCCTTATCACGTATCTATCAATTACATTGTCTTTCGATTCTGATTTAGCGTATATATGTATGTCGCTGATTAATCTACGTAAATAATATATTTCAACGTCTACGTTCACACAAATACAAATTAGATTCTACAGAACATCATCGTCGTCAACAGGCCTGCTGACATCGTTGGATCCTACTAAAGTAGTGAGTACTGTGCGAATAAATAAAAAGGTAATAAGTCAACATAACAAACATTATCGAGTGCGTACCCTATGTAAATTATATATTATTTGAATCGCGGTTAGTCAGCGGGTGTACTCCCAATCAGCCTTCGTTATTATATATGTTTATTGTGGTTCATTCAGACCAGCGGTAATTTGAATTAATTTCTGGTTTCGAAGTGAAATCTCGCTTATGTATGCTTTTGCCCAGATTGAGTTTAAGTTTATCTCAAAACGTTATTCTTTTAACGTCATGTATAATGAAGTACGATCATGAATTTAAATCTTGTTTGAATACAATTATATGATAAAATGAAATCTTAAAATTTTCTTTTGGGCACCTTAGGTAAATAACACCGCATATAATGATGCAATGACAATCACCGATGCAGCTACAGGTAGGGTGGGTGAAGACCGAAGAGAGCAAACATCTTAGCTCCTCGGCCCTATAGAATATATTTTTCTTGCAGATCGAAAGCGCTCGTTATATTTCGTGGTATTCCCTCATACCTTAACTCTGTCTACCTTTTTTTATTCATTATATTTAACGCATCAAGTGTATTAGGGAGCAAGAGAACCCACGCCACTTCCCTTGAGCACGGTCGGAACCCGTAGATGGAGTACGCTCCCAATGCACAACACGAGTGTTAGGCGGCATGCGCCTATCGTAGCCGTCGTGTTCGTTACAGAGGCTCTGTTCGGGAGTTCCCGACTATGGGCTCCCCTGAACCGTCAAGTCAAGTGTGATGACTCTAGCTCTTATAACTTACGAGATTTGCTTACAACCGGATTTCGATATTGATTTTTTTCGATTACTTGAAAACGGGACAAGTTATCGGCAACAAGCTCGTAGCTCGCTGGCACTAGAAGGACCTACATTATAAATTTCCTTGCGTTCATACATACGGACACACAGACGGAAATGGCTAGATCGACTTGGCTATTGATTCTGATTAAGCATGTATATACTTTATGGGGTCGGATATGCTTCCTTCTGCCTGTTACATACATTTTCACAAATACATTATACCCTTTTTACCCATTTTAATGGGTTCAGGGTTATGCCTTGGATACTGGCGAAGTTACGGATTTAAGCTCATTTTATAGCTTTGAAAAAAATAAATAGTTTCATCCTTATAGGAAATTCTACCCCCTTTGACCTAAATGATAAATGCAGGTCAAAGTTTGAATGGGCGTAGTTTTGAATATCGTCTGATCAGTTTCAAACCTAAGAATGAAAATATTTGGTTTACTACCTGATCCTATCAAACTTTATTTTTCGGTTATAACGGGTCCGCCTTCTAACTTTTTTTCTTTCAACTAGTGCTTATTTCGTGAATGGTAACACTTAGCTCATGTCTGATTTGACAGATAATTAGTTTTATCCTTCCGCTGAACGAATATGGTTGTGTATACGCTTGAACAACGCTGGGAAATATTGCGGCATTACTTTGAAAATCATGGTAATGTTGCAGACTGTGTGCGAAAATTGCGTACGGATTTTGGAAGAAGAGAAGCACCTTCAGCTCCGTATCTTCGTTATCTTGTGAAAAAAGTGAAAGAAACTGGCATCCTCATCGTTAAACCAAAGCGTGAAAAGCCAAAAACAGTGCGTATGCCCGAGAATATTGCTGCTGTGGCAGAAAGTTTGCGTGAAGCGCCATCAACATCAATTCACCGTCCTTCTCAACAATTGAACATTTCGGAGACATCATTGAGACGAATTTTGCATAAAGACCTTGGTATGACGCCATAATTTTTTGTTCACAAATATTGAAGAGGAGGATATTGGCAACATTTGGTTTCAACAGGACGGCGCTCGGTGCCACACAGCCGAAGCTAGACTCGATGTTTTGCGCCCTGTTTTTGAAGATCGCATTATCAGCCGCAGAGCTGATGTCGTTTGCCCACCTCGGAGTTGCGATTTGACACCGTTGGACTATTATTTCTGGGGTGCCCTCAAAGATAAGTGTTACGCCGACAAGCCATAGACAATTGACGCTTTAAAGGACAATATTCGTGAAGCCATTGCTGAAATACAGCTGCACACAATCCATATTGTGCTTAACAATTGGACCGATCGTGTAGGCTACTGCATGGCCAGCCAAGGCAGCCATTTAAATGAAATTATTTTCCATTATTAACCGGAAGGATTGTACTTTCAAATAAAAAAAGAAATCTGAGAAAATTTTCAGTAGTTTTTTTTATGGCATTTAAAAAAAAAAAGTTATTTGGCGGACCCGTTAGCTTGACACCAAAAGACAAAAATGGGCGAAAAATGTTGTTTCCAACTTCTCGTTCTTAATTCGATGGACGTTAAGCTAATTTTCAAATATCAATATAAAATATAATGTTGGACGTGGAGTTTGAGAAAATATGGATAGATTTAAATTTTGCACGGGCTCAAAATACATATTTTAAATTGCATAAAACTTGGCCAGGGTAAGAACGAAAGACACATATCGTAGATTAATCATAAAGCAAGACTTTATATTTTTAAACTTATTCCTCTATAGCCAGTGATTGCTAAATATTGAAAAAGTGATTAAGATTTGCCCAAAAAACTAATGGAAGATCGTAAATACGAAAACACTATCCTCTTCTTAACTATGAGTCGGTCCCGATCAGCTTATTCCGATTTAATAATAGATGACCTCTACCTAGCTTTTAAGTTCGAACTGCTAGACAATTAATGATTGTAAAACAATGCCTTGATTAGCTTCATTTCCAACATTTGAAATGAAGGAATTGTTAAAATTACAACGCATTATCTTTACGAAACCGCTAAAAAACTTTTAAATTCCTCCTAATAATTGTTATGGTATATTCGACCTTTTTCTAAAAGCATTACATCTCTCCGCGAGCCTTCGTAAATACTTTTCCTCCAAGACCTTCAAATATTTAAATTCATTTCGTCCCAAAACCAATTCATCGGTTTTGCAGAAAATACAATTTGTCTGAATAGTGTAGTCATAAAAAGTTGTTACTGAGCTTAGCTCAAATCATATGTATCATATCCGCTAATATTATTTCAAATAAAGGGCCAATTTTTCAATTTCCCTGAGCCGATAATTGTCTTTACCGCAATGACCTGAAAGCGCTGTTTCAGATAAGCACTATGTGTCACATATATATTCGCCATGTGGCGGATAAATTGAAAAAGTTAATAGCAGTTTGACAGCCGTTGTTGTATACAATTGTACACAAGTAAGAGGTACTAGTCGGGAGCTCGCGACTAGGGGATATTATTCCAACATAAAATACAGCTCGCGCTCGTTTGCTTTAGTAGTAATACAAATAAATTTACGATTACTATGTTCAAGAAGCTTTAAACTTACAATTATTATATTGTTTTTGTGCAAATGTATGTAACACGCAGAAGGAAGCATCTCCGACCAAATAAAGTATATATATTCTTGATCAGCATCAATAGCCGAGTCGATCTAGCCATGTCCGTCTGTCCGTATGTATGAACGCAAGGATATCAGAATCTATAAGAGCTAGAGACTTGAATTTTTAGCTGTAGGTCCTCCTAATGCCGCGCAGATCTGGTTTGTTTCCGATATTCGATAACTTGCCCCGTTTCCAAGTAATCGATAAAAATCGATATTGAAATCCTGTTTTTTGAGCAATTTCGGCAAAAAATATGAGTCACCAAACTTGACATGTAGTTTCTAGAATAGTATATATATATCAAGTATCATTCATTTTCATTTCATCATGTACATACATGTACACACACATTCATGAGAGTCTTCTTTGAATTCTATCAACAGCGTTGCAATTGCGATTGTTTTCTGTGCTGCTTTTTTACTTCGTTTTCTCTCGTTAAGACTCAATTCTTGGTGTGGCTGTTGAGTAGAGGCGGTTGCAAGTAGTGCGGTGTATAACGAGTTTGAGAACTATCGAGAAGACCCTTTTTTTATTTTTAAATTTATTTTTATTGCTGTTGAAGCTAACGAGCGAGTAGCGATTGCTGAATTTGGTCTGGTAGACGAGTGTTCAGGGTAGCTCCCGAATAGAGTCTCTTACTTGTTTGTTTTTGGTTTGAGTCTGTAGTGAGATCGATTAGGAATTGGTATCGCTTAAATTTTTTTTAAATGTAAATATCTATTTCTTTATCTGCTGAGTGAGTGGTGTACCCGTATAATACTGCCTTAGAATTCGCTTCATTCATGCTAATATCGGCTACTATTCTGCCTAATGCATTGGCAACTTTTTGTTTTGCGAACTTTTTTTATAAATTACTTCGTAGTCAAATTCTAACAATTGTAACCTCCAGCTTACTATCTTCGATTTGGGTTCCTTGAAACTTATTATCCATACTAACGGCCTGTGGTCGGTTAAAATTAGTACATTGTCCGACAATGTCCGACTAGCAAAAGAAACAGGTTTATCGCTTCCTAACTTACCTTGAGAAAGAACTGTTCATTTGGCTACGTTACTAGCGTCTGTAGTAAGGATAAACTGTTTGGAAAAATCTGGGTATTGTAACAAGGGATCGTTACAAAGAAGTGTTTTGCAAGCTTCAAAGGTATTGACGTAGTCTAAGCTGATTTAAACTGATTTTTTCCCTTCAACTATTATGTCATGGGCTTAGTTATTCTTGCGAAGTCCCTGATAAATTTTCTGTAATAAACGAGGAGTCCCAAACACTATTTTATTTCCTTTCTAAATTTAGGTAATCTTTGAATAGCAGCGATTTTGCTGAAGTAAGGTTAAATGGCCTCGTCTGTTACAATCTGCCCTAAAAATTCGATTTCCTTCCTGAGGAATTATGATTTTTAGGGATGTAAATTAAGGTGGGTAAGTTTGAGTTTTTTGAAAATGTTCCCTAAATCTGTTATATATTCCTGTAACGATGTCGTTAAAATATAATGCCATCTAGATACACAAAGCAAGATTGCCTAATAACACTGACAACGATTCATGCATCTTTGGAATGTAGCTGGGGCATCCGACAGCCCGATAGGTTTGGTTTTTATTGTTTGTGTGTGTATATATATTCTTAATCAGCATCATTAGCCGAGTCAATCTAGCCATGTCCGTCTGTCTATCCGTCCGTATGTATAAACGCAAGGATCTCTGAACTTGTAAGAGCTAACATAGGTCCTCCTAGTGCCCGCGCAGTACGAGTTTATTTTCGATAGTCGATTACTTGCCCCGCTTCCTAGTAATCGATACAAATAGAAATCGAAATCTTGTTTTGAGCAAATCGCTTAGGTTTTTAGAGCTAGAGTCACCAAACTTAACATGTAGCTTCTCGAATAGTAAATACACCTAATTCTGTTTTTACACGGTAGATTGGTTCCAGAAAAAACAGTGTAAAAAAGACATTGATCGTATGCAAAAATATGTGATTGGTTCCTTATCTCTAAAACCTATTAAAATTAGTGAAAAACAAAGATTTTTTATGAACAAATATTCATGTTTATTTTTTTTTTTTACACAAGCATAGTTATTATTGAAAGAAAAAGATATGCACTCTACGACTGAAAGTAATGAAAATTAAATGTATGACAAGTTCAGGAACTAAAAACAATTATGTAAAGCATGTTGTTAACAAAAAGAACAGGTTATTTAATTTTAAAGGTAAAAAAATAATGAAAAAAATAGAAATAACTGAATGAATATAAAATATTTTTTGTCTGACCTTTTATGTTAAGTTAAAATTAAAACATTACATTATGTTGGAAAAACAAATTCGCCTATAAAAAATTTATTTACCAAACACGTCTGATTGCATTGATAGTTTACAAAATATTAACACATTTCATATGCTCTGACATCTAAATGCCTGAAATGAACATATTTCACAAAACTTAAATTTGACAAAAAATTTTTTATTATTTTTTTTTGTTTTAACGCGAATCTCGATGCAATGTACTGTATCCCACCTCCCGCCCATCCGACTGAGTGGCGCAGTCGTGTAACGTACGACACGAGCTGCAAAGTACAAATATATTAAGAACGAATACAAACTACGAGTATATGTACAAATAAAAATAATACTATCTACTAGCTTAATAGTTTAGAATAGAAGACTTTATACGAGGAAGAGAAGACTCCGAGCAGAAAAGTCTGTAATGCTTGTTATAGTCATCACAGCGAACCCTGAACGGTTCATGCAGGGCAAAATTAGTTGAGCAAAATTGAATCGATAAGGGTGTAAAATTACGTGTTAGTCTAGTAGGAATAGAAACATTTAATTGGCTAGTCAACACAAAAGAGTCAATTTCAAATTAAAGACCAAAAGATTTAGAATTGGGCTAAATGGTTTAAAATCGTGTAAAAATATGTAAAAATTTTTTTATTTTCAAACCGTGTTAAATCAAAACCGTGTAAAAACAGAATTAGGTGTATATAAACTATCTTTCATTTTCTAGCTATCCCCACCTCCTCGCTACCACCACATCGCTATAAATCAAGATAATAAACCAACTTGTATTGCCCTCAAGCCACAATTTTAATGCAATTGACTTTCTGAGAATATACAAATATTCTATAGTACAATAAAATCTTCTTTTGAAAATTTCATTAAGATCGGTTAAGAAACACAGAAAAGAAAACGTGTTTTGGCAAGCCACGAGCTTGAAGCACCTACCGCAAATTGCAAGAATTTCTGTATACATGTACACACACAAATTCATGCGAGTCTTCTTTGAATTCTGTCAACAGCATTGCAATTGCGATTGTTATGTTTTCTGTACTGCTATATTTAACCGTGTTTGCTCATTAAGTCTCAATTATTGGTGTTGATTTTGAGTAGAGGCGGCAGCAAGTGGTGTGGTCGTTGCGAGTTCGAACCCTATCGAGGGAACCTTTTTTAATTAATTTATCTTTATTACTACTAAAGCAAACGAGCACGAAGCGCGAGCTGCATTTGGTGTTGGAAGAAGAGGGTTCAGGATATCCCCTAGTCGGGAGCTCCCTTACTTGTTTTATTATGTTAAATTATGTTAATGATGATGATCCAAACTTCTTCGGTGGAAAATGCAATTCAAAGATTTTTTTGGTGAACTTTTAATTTTTTTCCGATTTGCTTCAAACTTATTTTCAAAGCTCTGCATAACAATTTAATGCCAGATTTCCGAGTTATAGATGATTGTATATACTATCGAAATGAATTCTCAAAAAGTAGCTTAGACTTGGACATGAAGAGTTGGAAATTGTTTGTGCCTTCTGAATTGCGATTAAATGTTTTAAAAGCAGCACATGATCAACCAACATCCGCACATTGTGGGATGGCCAAATGCTTGGATATTATTCGCAGACATTTTTAGTTGATATACGCGAATATACACGCCATTGCGAGCTCTGCCAAACGTCGAAAGTTCCTAACCGATGCCTCAAGCCAACTATGGGAAACCCAGTGATCAGCGAAAGACCCTTTCAAAGGCTATATGTGTTCTTTGTTGGTCCGTTACCATCACAAAAGTTGTTGTTGATATACTAAAATGAAAGATATTTTTGACTGTTTCAGAGTACTCGAGATAATAGTGAGTGACAATGGCACTCAATTTATAAGCCAGGAATTCTCCTCCCTTTTGTCTAAGTACGGCATACAGCACCGGTGTATACTCGCCACAGGCAAATGCGGTGGAAAGAGTAAATCGTTCGGTTAATGCTGCTCTGCGAACATATATTCGGTCCGACCAAAGTCAATGGGATGTATACATTAGTAGTATAAAAAGTTCATTGCGAAACACAATACATCAGTCTATTGGATCCTCTCCATACTACGTTGTGTTTGGTCAAAATATGATTAGGCATGGCAATGATTACAAGTTGCTCCAAAACCTGAATATGTTAAGTGAAGGGCAAAAAACCCGATCGAGTAATCGAATTTCCCATAATACGTTCCAATATTCAAAAATACATGGATAAGGCATATGAAAAGAACTCGCGGTCGTATAACTTGCGCACACGTCCTCGTTCTTTTAAAGTCGGTCAACTGGTGATAAAACGCAGATTAATTTTAAGCAATTTGGCTAAGCACTTCAACGCAAAGCTTGCGCCAGTTGGAACTAAAGCTCGTATTAAACGAAAGATTGGAAATTGTATATATTTGCTAGAAGATCTCAGAGGAAAAGAACTTGGTCATTACCATGCTAAAGACATTTGGGAATGTAAGTAATCACCCCTTTTTCAGCTTTTATATTAGTATTAGTCAATCCTTTCGATTAAACCTGCATTGTGATGGGGTGATAGGACTAATTTTTGAAAATTTGGATATATAAAAATTACGAATTAGTTGTACCCCTTCTTGGAGCCAAAGCAACATAAACAAAAACGACAATCGAGGATAGATAGATAGATAGAATGCAGGGCCATTCCTAAAGGCCGGACCAATCTTTCTGCACCGTCTGATTATCGGCAAATAAGCAAAGAACCTTTCTACACTTCAGTTCTTGTCGCATGATAAGGCATACCAGCGTGACCACGTACTCGACCCCCTGATTCTCGGACCTTCTTTGGCGCGTTGTTGTGAATCGTTAGCCAGAGCGCACCCTTATCACTTTTCTATCACTTACATTGTCTTTCGATTCTGATTAAGCGTGTATATGTCGCTGATTTTTCTACGTAAATAATATATTTCAACGTCTACGTTCACACAAATACAAATTAGATTCTACAGAACATCATCGTCGTCAACAGGCCTGCTGACATCATTGGATCCTACTAAAGTAGTGAGTACTGTGCGAATAAATAAAAAGGTAATAAGTCAACATAACAAACATTATCGAGTGCGTACCCTATGTAAATTATATATTATTTGAATCGCGGTTAGTCAGCGGGTGTACTCCCAATCAGCCTTCGTTATTATATATGTTTATTGTGGTTCATTCAGACCAGCGGTAATTTGAATTAATTTCTGGTTTCGAAGTGAAATCTCGCTTATGTATGCTTTTGCCCAGATTGAGTTTAAGTTTATCTCAAAACGTTATTCTTTTAACGTCATGTATAATGAAGTACGATCATGAATTTAAATCTTGCTTGAATACAATTATATGATAAAATGAAATCTTAAAATTTTCTTTTGGGCACCTTAGGTAAATAACACCGCATATAATGATGCAATGACAATCACCGATGCAGCTACAGGTAGGGTGGGTGAAGACCGAGGAGAGCAAACATCTTAGCTCCTCGGCCCTATAGAATATATTTTTCTTGCAGATCGAAAGCGCTCGTTATATTTCGTGGTATTCCCTCATACCTTAACTCTGTTTAGTGTATTAGGGAGCAAGAGAACCCACGCCACTTCCCTTGAGCACGGTCGGAACCCGTAGACGGAGTACGCTCCCAATGCACAACACGAGTGTTAGGCGGCATGCGCCTATCGTAGCCGTCGTGTTCGTTACAGAGGCTCTGTTCGGGAGTTCCCGACTATGGGCTCCCCTGAACCGTCAAGTCAAGTGTGATGACTCTAGCTCTTATAACTTACGAGATTTGCTTACAACCGGATTTCGATATTGATTTTTTTCGATTACTTGAAAACGGGACAAGTTATCGGCAACAAGCTCGTAGCTCGCTGGCACTAGAAGGACCTACATTATAAATTTCCTTGCGTTCATACATACGGACACACAGACGGAAATGGCTAGATCGACTTGGCTATTGATTCTGATTAAGCATGTATATACTTTATGGGGTCGGATATGCTTCCTTCTGCCTGTTACATACATTTTCACAAATACATTATACCCTTTTTACCCATTTTAATGGGTTCAGGGTTATGCCTTGGATACTGGCGAAGTTACGGATTTAAGCTCATTTTATAGCTTTGAAAAAAATAAATAGTTTCATCCTTATTGGAAATTCTACCCCCTTTGACCTAAATGATAAATGCAGGTCAAAGTTTGAATGGGCGTAGTTTTGAATATCGTCTGATCAGTTTCAAACCTAAGAATGAAAATATTTGGTTTACTACCTGATCCTATCAAACTTTATTTTTCGGTTAAAACGGGTCCGCCTTCTAACTTTTTTTCTTTCAACTAGTGCTTATTTCGTGAATGGTAACACTTAGCTCATCTGATTTGACAGATAATTAGTTTTATCCTTCCGCTGAACGAATATGGTTGGGTATACGCTTGAACAACGCTGGGAAATATTGCGGCATTACTTTGAAAATCATGGTAATGTTGCAGAATGTGTGCGAAAATTGCGTACGGATTTTGGAAGAAGAGAAGCACCTTCAGCTCCGTATCTTCGTTATCTTGTGAAAAAAGTGAAAGAAACTGGCATCCTCATCGTTAAACCAAAGCGTGAAAAGCCACAAATAGTGCGTATGCCCGAGAATATTGCTGCTGTGGCAGAAAGTATGCGTGAAGCGCCATCAACATCAATTCACCGTCCTTCTCAACAATTGAACATTTCGGAGACATCATTGAGACGAATTTTGCATAAAGACCTTGGTATGACGCCATAATTTTTTGTTCACAAATATTGAAGAGGAGGATATTGGCAACATTTGGTTTCAACAGGACGGCGCTCGGTGCCACACAGCCGAAGCTAGACTCGATGTTTTGCGCCCTGTTTTTGAAGATCGCATTATCAGCCGCAGAGCTGATGTCGTTTGCCCACCTCGGAGTTGCGATTTGACACCGTTGGACTATTATTTCTGGGGTGCCCTCAAAGATAAGTGTTACGCCGACAAGCCATAGACAATTGACGCTTTAAAGGACAATATTCGTGAAGCCATTGCTGAAATACAGCTGCACACAATCCATATTGTGCTTAACAATTGGACCGATCGTGTAGGCTACTGCATGGCCAGCCAAGGCAGCCATTTAAATGAAATTATTTTCCATTATTAACCGGAAGGATTGTACTTTCAAATAAAAAAAGAAATCTGAGAAAATTTTCAGTAGTTTTTTTTTATGGCATTTAAAAAAAAAAAAGTTATTTGGCGGACCCGTTAGCTTGACACCAAAAGACAAAAATGGGCGAAAAATGTTGTTTCCAACTTCTCGTTCTTAATTCGATGGACGTTAAGCTAATTTTCAAATATCAATATAAAATATAATGTTGGACGTGGAGTTTGAGAAAATATGGATAGATTTAAATTTTGCACGGGCTCAAAATACATATTTTAAATTGCATAAAACTTGGCCAGGGTAAGACCGAAAGACACATATCGTAGATTAATCATAAAGCAAGACTTTATATTTTTAAACTTATTCCTCTATAGCCAGTGATTGCTAAATATTGAAAAAGTGATTAAGATTTGCCCAAAAAACTAATGGAAGATCGTAAATACGAAAACACTATCCTCTTCTTAACTATGAGTCGGTCCCGATCAGCTTATTCCGATTTAATAATAGATGACCTCTACCTAGCTTTTAAGTTCGAACTGCTAGACAATTAATGATTGTAAAACAATGCCTTGATTAGCTTCATTTCCAACATTTGAAATGAAGGAATTGTTAAAATTACAACGCATTATCTTTACGAAACCGCTAAAAAACTTTTAAATTCCTCCTAATAATTGTTATGGTATATTCGACCTTTTTCTAAAAGCTTTACATCTCTCCTCCAAGACCTTCAAATATTTAAATTCATTTCGTCCCAAAACCAATTCATCGGTTTTGCAGAAAATACAATTTGTCTGAATAGTGTAGTCATAAAAAGTTGTTACTGAGCTTAGCTCAAATCATATGTATCATATCCGCTAATATTATTTCAAATAAAGGGCCAATTTTTCAATTTCCCTGAGCCGATAATTGTCTTTACCGCAATGACCTGAAAGCGCTGTTTCAGATAAGCACTATGTGTCACATATATATTCGCCATGTGGCGGATAAATTGAAACAGTTAATAGCAGTTTGACATCCGTTGTTGTATACAATTGTACACAAGTAAGAGGTACTAGTCGGGAGCTCGCGACTAGGGGATATTATTCCAACATAAAATACAGCTCGCGCTCGTTTGCTTTAGTAGTAATACAAATAAATTTACGATTACTATGTTCAAGAAGCTTTAAACTTACAATTATTATATTGTATTTGTGCATTTGTATGTAACACGCAGAAGGAAGCATCTCCGACCAAATAAAGTATATATATTCTTGATCAGCATCAATAGCCGAGTCGATCTAGCCATGTCCGTCTGTCTGTCTGTCCGTATGTATGAACGCAAGGATATCAGAACCTATTAGAGCTAGAGACTTGAATTTTTAGCTGTAGGTCCTCCTAATGCCGCGCAGATCTGGTTTGTTTCCGATATTCGATAACTTTCCCCGTTTCCAAGTAATCATTAAAAATCGATATTGAAAATCTGTTTTTTGAGCAATTTCGGCAAAAAATATGAGTCACCAAACTTGACATGTAGTTTCTAGAATAGCATTTATATATCAAGTATCTTATAACGAGTTTGAGAACTATCGAGAAGACACTTTTTTTATTTTTAAAATTATTTTTATTGCTGTTGAAGCTAACGAGCGCGAGCTGCATTTGGTCTGGTAGACGTGGGGTCAGGGTAGCTCCCGAATAGAGTCTCTTACTTGTTTGTTTTTGGTTTGAGTCTGTAGTGAGATCGATTAGGAATTGGTATCGCTTAAATTTTTTTTAAATGTAAATATCTATTTCTTTATCTGCTGAGTGAGTGGTGTACCCGTATAATACTGCCTTAGAATTCGCTTCATTCATGCTAATATCGGCTACTATTCTGCCTAATGCATTGGCAACTTTTTGTTTTGCGAACTTTTTTTATAAATTACTTCGTAGTCAAATTCTAACAATTGTAACCTCCAGCTTACTATCTTCGATTTGGGTTCCTTGAAACTTATTATCCATACTAACGGCCTGTGGTCGGTTAAAATTAGTACATTGTCGCTTCCTAACTTACCTTGAGAAAGAACTGTTCATTTGGCTACGTTACTAGCGTCTGTAGTAAGGATAAACTGTTTGGAAAAATCTGGGTATTGTAACAAGGGATCGTTACAAAGAAGTGTTTTGCAAGCTTCAAAGGTATTGACGTAGTCTAAGCTGATTTAAACAGATTTTTTCGCTTCATGGGCTTAGTTATTCTTGCGAAGTCCCTAATAAATTTTCTGTAATAAACGAGGAGTCCCAAACACTATTTTATTTCCTTTCTAAATTTAGGGATAGGTAATCTTTGAATAGCAGCGATTTTGCTGAAGTAAGGTTAAATGGCCTCGTCTGTTACAATCTGCCCTAAAAATTCGATTTCCTTCCTGAGGAATTATGATTTTTAGGGATGTAAATTAAGGTGGGTAAGTTTGAGTTTTTTGAAAATGTTCCCTAAATCTGTTATATATTCCTGTAACGATGTCGTTAAAATATAATGTCATCTAGATACACAAAGCAAGATTGCCTAATAACACTGACAACGATTCATGAATCTTTGGAATGTAGCTGGGGCATCCGACAGCCCGATAGGTTTGGTTTTTATTGTTTGTGTGTGTATATATATTCTTAATCAGCATCATTAGCCGAGTCAATCTAGCCATGTCCGTCTGTCTATCCGTCCGTATGTATAAGCGCAAGGATCTCTGAACTTGTAAGAGCTAACATAGGTCCTCCTAGTGCCCGCGCAGTACGAATTTGTTTTCGATAGTTGATTACTTGCCCCGCTTCCTAGTAATCGATACAAATAGAAATCGAAATCTTGTTTTGAGCAAATCGCTTAGGTTTTTAGAGCTAGAGTCACCAAACTTAACATGTAGCTTCTCGAATAGTAAATACACCTAATTCTGTTTTTACACGGTAGATTGGTTCCAGAAAAAACAGTGTAAAAAAGACATTGATCGTATACAAAAATATGTGATTGGTTCCTTATCTCTAAAACCTATTAAAATTAGTGAAAAACAAAGATTTTTTATGAACAAATATTCACGTTTATTTTTTTTTTTTTTTACACAAGCATAGTTATTATTGAAAGAAAAAGATATGCACTCTAAGACTGAAAGTAATGTAAACTAAATGTATGACAAGTTCAGGAACTAAAAACAATTATGTAAAGCATGTTGTTAACAAAAAGAACAGGTTATTTAATTTTAAAGGTAAAAAAATAATGTAAAAAATAGAAATAACTGAATGAATATAAAATATTTTTGTCTGACCTTTTATGTTAAATTAAAATTAAAACATTACATTATGTTGGAAAAACAAATTCGCCTATAAAAAATTTATTTACCAAACACGTCTGATTGCATTGATAGTTTACAAAATATTAACACATTTCATATGCTCTGACACCTAAATGCCTGAAATGAACATATTTCACAAAAATTAAATTTGACAAAAAATTTTTTATTATTTTTTTTTGTTTTAACGCAAATCTCGTTGCAATGTACTGTATCCCACCTCCCGCCCATCCGACTGAGTGGCGCAGTCGTGTAACGTACGACACGAGCTGCAAAGTACAAATATATTAAGAACGAATACAAACTACGAGTATATGTACAAATAAAAATAATACTATCTACTAGCTTAATAGTTTAGAATAGAAGACTTTATACGAGGAAGAGAAGACTCCGAGCAGAAAAGTCTGTAATGCTTGTTATAGTCATCACAGAGAACCCTGAACGGTTCATGCAGGGCATAATTAGTTGAGCAAAATTGAAGCGATAAGGGTGTAAAATTACGTGTTTGGCTAGTCAACACAAAAGAGTCAATTTCAAATTAAAGACCAAAAGATTTAGAACTGGGCTAAATGGTTTAAAATCGTGTAAAAATATGTAAAATTTTTTTTATTTTCAAACCGTGTTAAATCAAAATCGTGTAAAAACAGAATTAGGTGTATATAAACTATCTTTCATTTTCTAGCTAGCCCCACCTCCTTGCTACCACCACATCGCTATAAATCAAGATAATAAACCAACTTGTATTGCCCTCAAGCCACAATTTTAATGCAATTGACTTTCTGAGAATACACAAATATTCTATAGTACAATAAAATCTTCTTTTGAAAATTTCATTCAGATCGGTTAAGAAACACAGAAAAGAAAACGTGTTTTGGCAAGCCACGAGCTTGAAGAACCTACCGCAAATTGCAAGAATTTCTGTTTACATGTACACACACAAATTCATGCGAGTCTTCTTTGAATTCTGTCAACAGCATTGCAATTGCGATTGTTATGTTTTCTGTACTGCTATATTTAACCGTGTTTGCTCATTAAGTCTCAATTATTGGTGTTGATGTTGAGTAGAGGCGGCAGCAAGTGGTGTGGTCGTTGCGAGTTCGAACCCTATCGAGGGAACCTTTTTTAATAAATTTATCTTTATTACTACTATAGCAAACGAGCACGTAGCGCGAGCTGCATTTGGTGTTGGAAGAAGAGGGTTCAGGATATCCCCTAGTCGGGGGCTCCCTTACATGTTTTATTATGTTAAATTATGTTAATGATGATGATCCAAACTTCTTCGGTGGAAAATGCAATTCAAAGATTTTTTTGGTGAACTTTTAATTTTTTTCCGATTTGCTTCAAACTTATTTTTAAAGCTCTGCAAAACAATTTAATGAAAAAGTTTTTCAGCGATATGGGAAATTCCACCCGCTACAGTGGTAAATTGGCGGAAATCGTTTGTGTGAAAATTGTTTATTGTTTCAAAAACGGGTAAGGCCGGGTAATACCCGCTAGTATTATATAAAAGGACAGGAGCTTATTCGTAAATCTGATTCTTTAGACTCAGGATTCTTATTCATTCAGCATTGTTAGTTTTTGTTAGTCGCAAATCTGCCCAGTTATGGACCCATTCATGAGACTGGATTTATATTCCTCCTTTGTTCGGTCATATTAGCCATGGCTCTTAACAATGTGGAGTCTTCCTTAGAGTACCGTTTCACGCAATGGTGTCTGCTATATTTGTCATAAATATATAATATATATAATTATAAATAAACAATTAATTAAATGGCCGTTCAATAGGTGTCTGCACAAATGAGCTCACTTTTCGGTGTACGTTTTGTAGTTTAGTCGTTTGTTGTTTGGCGTGTTTGTTATATGTAACGTTTTTAATGTACATATGTCCATGTCCATGTTTTAAATTTGGATTTTGTTGTGCCATAATACACGCTATTGCAATTATTGTTTGATTACATTCTGTCATTTTTTATCAAGAATTTGTTTAATTTGGTGTCCAATTTCATTGTGGTATATTGTGTCCGATACGTTGATCATCCTTCTCATACAGCATAGTGCTGTATTTACTATCATACTGCTTGGGAAGTTTGAGTTAAAGTTAAGTGTTCGGCCAGAGTGTTTCTTATACCACTTAATTTTGAGTGAGTTGATTACTATAGAGTCCATAAATGGAAAATTTATCGTCGTTTTCTGGAACAGTTGTAAATGTAATGTGCTTAAAAAAAACATTGGATCTCATAAAGCATATATATCCTTAATCATCAGCATCAATAGTCATCCTAGCCGTGTCCATCTGTCTTCCCGTTCGTCCGTCTGTTATAAGAGTTAGAGTCATCAAATTTAAATGTTGCTTCTTCAGGGTATACCCTAGTTGTGAACTTCCGAGTAGAGTCACTAACTTGTTTTTATTTGTAATCACACTGATTACAAACAAGTATGTATGTGCACAAAATGGCCAAAAACATGTTAGATCTGGCAAGCTTGCCCCTTACCATATCCTTTGCGAAAATGTTTTCATATTTCCTAAAGAAATCATTTATTTAAATTATATTTTCAATCAAAAATGTATCACAGAAGAGTCCTTAAAACTATTAAAAAATTATCGCAAAATATATCAGAAAGGGTTCGATAACTGTATTTGTATCTATATTGAATTTACTTTGCTTAAGAGGAGCTTCAAACTTTTCCTGTTGGAAAACGGGGGTCAAGGATTTGGTGGGTGAACTTTGTGGGGGCCAGTAGGTTTGAATAAATAAAATCTTAAAAGTTTGTCGTATATACCGAGAAGCTATATACCGCTCTAACGCATCGGATATTGTGTTATTTGCATCTTCTCGCACGAATTTTCATGCACCTGATGCATAAAGCGACAAGAAAAGACATCAAGAATAAACGAAGCAATCACACCACAGTTACGTTAACTATTACAAGCGACAAATGTAGTTGCTCAGTTAAACAAAGCCATCCACGCGGTCGCACTCGATCACTTCGTCTTGATCTTCGAAATCAAACAAACGCAAGGGGAGCACATCGCCTGCGTATTTGTATTGTCCAATATTTCACGTTTATTACTTATTATTACTGTTGTTATTAAAATTGAAGAAAACGTTTCTGACTAAACGATACCCCGATTGAAACGCGAACGCGATATAGGCATTAAAAAGGTGATACTTTTACCATGTGAGGCAGGCAGTCATGTTTTACCTAGATTTACATTTTACAGGGTGAGCTTATAGCGGCTACCAACCTCATCTATCAGCCGGTCTGCGGAGGGCGTTCGCGCGCTTTAAACATTTAACACATTCGGCGACCGGTAGTTGGCTTAACCAGAAGTTTGAACCAGCCCTTTTCATCGCTTCATGTTTATCTCCTTCTTAAAATGACCGAGTTGTTGTGTTGTGAATATATTAACTTACTTGGTAGAGTATACCAGCGCTTGGTAACGTAATGCGTAAATGTGATACAAGGAAAGAAAAAGTGCAATCCACGAAGGAGTGAAAGATAAGTCTTTCTCTGGAACCGAAATAGAATAAACCGCAATCGAATATAATACATCTCGTTCGATACCTCGCGCGCATGCGTTCTAATTGAAATTGTTTTTCATCAAGTTACATACGATTATCAGCTGTTTGATGTTTTCTGTAAGACAGCCAATCTGAGTTTGGATTCTTAGATTTAATTTATTTTCTTTGTTTTCTTTATTATTTTAATGTAACCTTAATATATAAATTTCCTGTGAGTACATAATAGCATTACCAATAGCAGCGATTTTCATTAAAATAATTTTCCATATGCACAGCAACAGATAACCTTGGAACACCACATCAACTGCAACTTCGATGGGCCCAACTTACCTGCACCAGTCGATATAAGTGTGAGTTACAATACAAGTCTAAATTTAACTTTAAGTGAGTACGGACTATTATTGGCAACCGAATTATTTAATCGGGTTTATCGCACTCGGAATGCTTGTGTACATTGGTTATATTTAATAAGTAAACACCGCTCTGTAAAACATTAGCTTTGTTAGAAAATGCTATAGCGTAAAGCACTCTCATTTGGATCATGTGATTAACATGTTAAGGTAATCATTTCAATAAAAATGTACCGATCAATTTTATAGTAAGGTCCTTCGCCATTACGACGATTAGTCATATTGTTAATGTTGAATTGAATAAAATATTAGTTAAGGGGTAACCACCCAAATCAAATTAATGACGAGTTAACAAGGTCACATGACAGTGTGCCGTTTTCATTTACTTTTCGGCTGTAGGTGGGTACAGCTCGAATACACACTATTGGACCATCATCTTTTGTGTATACAGTCAGTGCAGTCTCTCTGAGCGCAAAATCCGATGAGCATACCTAAGAGCAACGCTGAAATTGCACGAACTCCGAATCCCTTTACCTCTTCTTAAGAACTTCTACCTTATAAAGCTAGTGTCCTTTTTATCGGGCATAGAACAATACTACAAAAAAAAACATACATTAGAAATGTTATACATAATAAACAAGCCAAACCCTCACTTGTGTAGACGTCTATTGAACTCCCAAATACTTTTAACCTTCAGGTCAAAGTAATTAAATTGCTTGTAAGTAAATTTCTTAAGTAATTGTTTGATTTCATTTAATTCACTATGTTATATGCTATTTTTGTTGTTTTTGTGTTAATGCCCTGAAGACGGTGGCCGAATTGCAGACGAGATAATTGCTAGCCAAACAAATATTTATCTTCAATGATATTTTTAAATAATAATTATATAATTGTATGAATGATAGTTTGTTTTTCGGTCCCGCAGAACTAAAATAGGCGAAAAAGTTGATTCCAAGTTTTCGTTCTTAATTCGATGAACGTAAAACTAATTTTCAAGTTGTTCGCGAAGAACTGCGCCTTAATCGAGGGACTTAAGCGGAGCGGATGCGCAATAAAGCTTTTGACATCCTTCCTCTCTGGGAGGGAATTTGTCTTGTTTTGCCCCCGTAGCTTAGGCACGCCTTGCGAATTTTAAGTTGTCAGTTGTCGAATTTTATGAAACGTATCAGCGCGTAAAATTTGTGTTAAATATTGAAATAACTTGCTAACTTGTGGATCTGCCTTTTAAATTTTCCACCACAGGCCGTGCTAACTTCTGCCATCCTAACGACTCCGTCCTCTCCTACGTGCATCGCTGTCACTTTGCCGATCAGCCACTGCTGGGGCGGCAGATTGTCTTCGGGAACGAACACCAGCTCTCCCAGGATGACGTTTGGTATGCGATGGTGCCATTTGGTCTGCGCTTGGAACATACTCCTCTGACCATCGCTATCAGAACTGTTGCTTGAGCGCCGAGACAGCTCACCATTAAATCAAGCAGGTGAGACCCGGCTGAGCACTCGATTCCACATAAATGTTGGCAAGGACGAATGATGTCACCGAATTAAGCGTGACTTCAGATCTTTATCGGCTTAGCTTATCACTACGTGATAAAATCTCGATCTACTTCATGCACTATGACCTGCCTATACACATTTATGATGTCGGCTGTTAATGCATATTTGTGGAGTCTGAATCGAAACAGAGTTGAATGCTCGGCCCTCTTGAATTGGTCATACAATGCAATTTAAGATGAAGTCCGTAAGGCATACTAATGCAGAATGACGTAGTTTGGTGTACTTGGAATCTGATTCTCTTTTTCAGACAAGTGACCTTACTTTAAATATTCTTCCATGAATTTCATGTTCATACGCGTAAGCTCGGGACCTTGAGATAAACGTCTTTCAAGCGAAAAAAAAACACTGCTTGGAAACATCAAAGGAGGTACCAAGTTTAAATGGCAGCCCTACTTTAAATCGACCTGACAGAAATATTTCCAAATGACCTAGAAATTGGTTCTCACATAACTGCTGTTCAACTGCTCTGACTTTTTTGGCTGAATGCAACTCTACCAATGACCAACATTTTTGCAAAGTTTTGTCTATCGTCTTATACATTATACAGTCTTATACATGACTCTTAATGGTAACTCAGATTGACAACAACGACTTTTTCACGACTTGTCGGTGTGAACCGTCGTGAGACATTCCAGCCAACAGGAGTTTTATGCAGAATCAGACAATTCAGAACTTGTTTAATCTGGCCAACAGAGAAAAGTTCAAAGAACGTCTTAGCTCCGTTGAGCATCACGATCTTTTGTAAAATGTGAATCTGAAAATTGCAGTTTCTAAGGGATTTTCCAACCACCGACATTGACCGAATGGTCAGGCTGTTAACCCGATGGTCTTCTTCCACAGATCTAACGAGAACTCGCTACAATTGAATCGTGAATTTACCACTTTTTGAGGTCACCAGATCGTTTCTTACACTAGCCACAGAACTCGAAAAAGAACCATTAGTATTTTTGGAAACAGCCTTTGACTCTGATTTTGAGCCATCGGACAAAACTGTAACTTATTCTTCAGCAGAAAGGTGTTGATACTAAAATAAATAACAAAATGATTGCATGATCGAGTTGATCCTACTATTTTCGTCTGGTCATTGAGTCAACTTTGTTGAAATATTTTTGTCATCGATGGCTTAAGAGAACCGAATATAAGACATTCATTGTCGTATATTTTCTTTTCTAATGCTTTCAGAAAATGGTCCTCAGTGACTTAAAATGCTCTAACAATGCCTAGAGCTTTACCAGAGAGACATGAGATCGGATGATCGAATTTCTCATTACTGGGAAGCTCATGATCGTTATCTGGGAATCGTTATGAACAAGGTTTTCGAACAGGCTAATACAATTCTTGAATCGAAGTATTTACCAGTAAGCTTTCAAAATATCAGATGCGGAAGTCATGTACATGGAGCCGCAAACGGATTGTAAATGAGCTTTTGTCGTTATACAGAGGCCTTCGCTAAATAATCATTTTCTGGGTCGAAAGTTTCTACTCGAGTCGGATATTAAACGCTTTCTCCATATGTGAGGCTAACATTTTGGAATTTACATTCGAGCTCTGTAGATTCTGGGTTTAATTTACCCTTCATTATCTGAATATTTAAACGCATTATGCTTTTAATAGACAAATTGGGTTTCTTTTTTGATTCGTCACAACTTTCTTTTGTTGCCATGATAAAAACTAATTTCGATTTAATAATTAATACTTTAAATATTAAATCAAATTTATTATTTATAGCAAGTAAATTTAAAAGTGCAGTCTCTATGTGGTAGCAATAAGGGATATGCCTGAATTATAAAGTGTAGGAGACCGCTCTTAACCGAAACGGGCCCACGAACAACGCGTACAGCAACAAGCGATTGGTGTCGAGCAACTGGTTAATTTACTGTGGTTGCGAATGAAGGCAATAGGGAAGACATTAAAATGACTAACCAGAATTAAAAATTATAATGACAATTAAATTTGCTAACTAATTAAATATTTTTTCAGAAGCACTACAGATCGTACGAATATTATATATAAAAATCTCCAAAGCGGTTAACTTAAGTGCAGGCTAATTATAATTATGCTTAACTACTTCACATAAGTGCCAAAAAGTCGGCTCTTTTAAAGCAACCAGAGCCAATTTGGGCCTTCAATTTTTAGCACAGTACCTGCTGTTCCGGGATTCCTACTTTAGATGTTATTTTCCTTGACAATGTCCAACGATAGTAGCATTTTTATTAATTGCACGGCTGAAGCTATTTGACTTTCATTTGATATTTCGTTACTTGCGAGGCACACAACTAATTGCCTTAAGCTTTACTAACTTTTAAAGAGTCCACCCAGAGGCGCCATGATAAATTATATGAGTTTATATAAATCGAAAAACCGAAAATTGTGGATTTAAAAGTATTTAATATTTTAATCGACAACTGACAGCTAAAAATTCTTAAGGCGTGAATAAGCTACGAATGCAAGGCGAGGCGAATTCGCTCCCAGGGCGAATGTGAAAAGCTTTATCGCGCATTCGTTCCGCCCTAAACCTAACGTACACTAGACTTACATTTTTGTAAATTCTATTGATGAAGGCACAGATCTGCACAATGACAAATATTTTTATAAATTAGAATTCACTTATTAAAATTATCCACGGGCGGGAAATTCGTGTTTTAAATTTAAGGCATTAAAATTGGCCAGGGTAAGGCCGAGAGACACATATCGCAGGGTAGTCATAAAATGATTGAGATTTTACATGAGACCTTCGGTCGTGATCGGCTTATTCCCATATAATAATAGTCGACCTCTCCCAAGCCTTTTCTTTTGAACTGCTAGGAATGTTCTGATTTCAAAACAATGCCTTTATTAGCTTCATTCCAAACATTTTAAATATGGTAAATATCAAAATTAAATCACCAAACATTCTTCCCCCGTTGGAAGTAAACATCATCCTTCTTGGGTAGAAGACATAGCTTTCGTACGGCTTTCGTATGACTCCAGATGCGGCCTAATCACAGCGTCTCTGGATTCCGCATCAGACCACGTTATCATCTCTAGCACCCTTGCCACTGGCAACTTCAGCGGCATTAGAGGGGCAATGGAGAGGGCTTTTTGGATCGCTTTTGAAGAAGCGTCAAACATCTGATGGAGGTATGTGACGCGCTAAAAATAGTTCAGCCGATTGAAGTTAAATTGTCTTAAATCAGCCTAAAACGTATGAAGAAGTTGGCGCTTTAATCAGGAAGTGTGCGGGAATTGAGACATTAAAATCACCTGGATGCTCTGAAAATGGAAGAATGGGGCGAGAATCAAGTATTGCCGTTATGTTCAAAATGGTAATTTTCATTATTCCCAGAGGTTTCCCACTATCCGCCAATGTGAGGAGAGCGAGGACGGATCAACGGCCATTTAATTCATTCGGGTAGGCAAAAATCTAAAACAGCTTTGACAGGAACAGTCGGTTCAAATCTGCTGGTTCATTCTCAGCACCTACGAAGCTTGTCGCATTGTGAGACCATATCCTTTAGATCGACAGCAAATCAGGATAAACTGTTTTATGCGTTGTACCCTAAATGCTAAGCCCTTGTAGCAAAGCTTATGAACAAGCTGATAAAGTGGTGGCCTTTTGCGTACTTTGCTCTTATAGAAAAATGGTCCACAGTAATCGATACCATTGACCATAAAAGGATACGATGTGGCGAAACGATCAGCTAGTAAATCTGCCGTAAAATGTTCGGACAGTCGTGGCTCGGCTCGAAAAATAAAATTGTACAATTGACAACTCCATTGGATAATGTTTTGCGACCGCCTATGGGCTAGTACGGGAGCTAAATATTCAAGATAATAAATCGCGAGGTCAAGCATGTAATGTCCGCTTATGAAGGAAACTATTGTTAGCGTCAGTGGATGCTGACAATATGGGGAACATAATCGGATGCTGCGATGAGAAGTTCACCGACGAGTTATTCAGCCGTCCACCGATGCGAAGTAAGCTGAAGTCGTGAAAGAATGACACAAGAGAGGCCATTTAGCTAGACGATTTGACATGCTTTCCTTCTTTCAGTGCCTTGTAATTATCGCCAACAGTATCCATTGGAACTGACCGCAGCACCAAGTGTACACCATGGTGTAAAGGTCTACTTAGTTCAGCCTTTCGGATTTGATTTACAAATTTATAAACATAAGCTAAGACCCGTTGCAGCAAGTTTGTAAATATAAGATTAGACCCGTTGCAGCTTGGAAAACGAAGAGATAAACTAGCAGCCAATCGAGATATTAAGTTACTGGGCTGCCGAGTAAGACATTGTGTCGAAGTTTTGCAAAGGATGAGGCGGACACACAGGAGGCAGGCCATACTTATTTTTCTTTGCAGAGAAGACTTGGGCCCTGGGGCCACAATTGAGACCGAAAAAGCCGTGCTTAACTCAGTGGTGAGCTCCTGAATGGCTGCGAACCGCTTGGTAACGAAACCATTGAATTTTGAAGCATTATTGCGAATCGAAACTTACACCACGGCCGAGTCTGACCAATAGTACTACCGACAGACGAACACTTTCATTTGGCATATTTCGCTGTGCGCTTGAACCAATCTCAATGGATCTCAACTGTACTGTCAGATGAGTTTTTAAGACGGGGATACTAAAACTGCTAAATCAACGTACAAGTTGATACAGGTAAACTCTTATGCCAGTCCAGTTTTAGTCTCCAGTAATCTTGCATACAAATTTTAGATTTTGTTATTCTGGGATCGACAAGACTAAGGGGGTTGTAAAAGCGAGCAATTGCGAACAGGATGTTTCGTTTTGTCAGCCTTGAGAGAGGCTACTGTGGCGAAAAGGAAAAAATCAAACAGTCTGAGTCAGGTAACCGGCCGAGGCCTTACGTTTTGGTGATGTCGCTGCCACCGTCGATTTTGAGCAACACTTCTCTTTCGTCTTCCGAAATGTTCTGCAGCACAGTTGAGTCGCTCTTGGCTTGCTTAATACAGACGTTTAAAGCAATAATCGACGGTCAGTTGAGCAGAGCTGCTGCCAGCGATAAGATCATCCACTGAAAAGTCAAGTTTGACTATTTCAGCGCCAATAGGGAATGATTTCTGCTCATTCGTGGCAGTCGATGCATAGCACGCACTGAAAGACACGGTGGTGGCTATCTGCCGGTGCGACTCGCACGTAACAATACATTTTGTAGATGACGCCTGTCTGATCGCCTGTCTGATCGACTACAATTGTGGGCTATCAGAACTGTTGCTTGAGCGCCGAGACAGCTCACCATTAAATCAAGCAGGTGAGACCCTGCTGAGCACTCGATTCAACATAAATGTTGGCAAGGACTAATGATGTCACCGAATGAAGCGTGACTTCAGATCTTTATCGGGCGAGGGCGGGCCAAGAGCGAGGATGGATCAACGGCCATTTAATTCATTCGGGTAGGCAAAAATCTAAAACAGCTTTGACAGGAACAGTCGGTTCAAATCTGCTGATTCATTCTCAGCACCTACGAAGCTTGTCGCATTGTGAGACCATATCTTTTACATCGACAGCGAATCATGATAAACTGTTTTATGCGTTGTACTCTAAATGCTAAGCCCTTGTAGCTAAGCTTATGAACAAGCTGATAAAGTGGTGGTCTGTTGCGTACTTTGCTCTTATAGAAAAATGGTCCACAGTAATCGATACCATTGACCATAAAAGGATACGATGTGGCGAAACGATCAGCTAGTAAATTTGCCGTAAAATGTTCGGACAGTCGTGGCTCGGCTCGAAAAATAAAATTGTGCAATTGACAACTCCATTGGATAATGTTTTGCGACCGCCTATGGGCTAGTACGGGAGCTAAATATTCAAGATAATAAGGTGCGAGGTCGAGCATGTAATGTCCGCTTATGAAGGAAACTATTGTTAGCGTCAGTGGATGCTGACAATATGGGGAACATAATCGGATGCTGCGATGAGAAGTTCACCGACGAGTTATTCAGGCGTCCACCGATGCGAAGTAAGCTGAAGTCGTGAAAGAATGACACAAGAGAGGCCATTGAGCTAGACGATTTGACATGCTTTCCTTCTTTCAGTGCCTTGTAGTTATCGCCAACAGTATCCATTGGAACTGACCGCAGCACCAAGTGTACACCATGGTGTAAAGGTCTACTTAGTTCAGCCTTTCGGATTTGATTTACAAATTTATAAACATAAGGTAAGACCCGTTGCAGCAAGTTTGTAAATATAAGATTAGACCCGTTGCAGCTTGGAAAACGAAGAGATAAACTAGCAGCCAATCGAGATATTAAGTTACTGGGCTGCCGAGTAAGACATTGTGTCGAAGTTTTGCAAAGGATGAGGCGGACACACAGGAGGCAGGCCATACTTATTTTTCTTTGCAGAGAAGACTTGGGCCCTGGGGCCACAATTGAGACCGAAAAAGCCGTGCTTAACTCAGTGGTGAGCTCCTGAATGGCTGCGAACCGCTTGGTAACGAAACCATTGAATTTTGAAGCATTATTGCGAATCGAAACTTACACCACGGCCGAGTCTGACCAACAGTACTACCGACAGACGAACACTTTCATTTGGCATATTTCGCTGTGCGCTTGAACCAATAGTGCCCCTCCGTAGAGTTTCAGCTTTGGTACAGTGATAGTTTTTCCAGGCGCCACACGCGACTTGGAACACAAGACAAACGCTAGTATTGTCATGGCACGTTGAGACTGCAAAGACGCTTCCTCCATTAGCGCTCACAATCTCCATGGATCTCAACTGTACTGTCAGATGAGTTTTTAAGACGGGGATACTAAAACTGCTAAATCAACGTACAAGTTGATACAGGTAAACTCTTATGCCAGTCCAGTTTTAGTCTCCAGTAATCTTGCATACAAATTTTAGATTTTGTTATTCTGGGATCGACAAGACTAAGGGGGTCGTAAAAGCGAGCAATTGCGAACAGGATGTTTCGTTTTGTCAGCCTTGAGAGAGGCTACTGTGGCGAAAAGGAAAAAATCAAACAGTCTGAGTCAGGTAACCGGCCGAGGCCTTACGTTTTGGTGATGTCGCTGCCATCGTCGATTTTGAGCAACAATTCTCTATCGTCTTCCGAAATGTTCTGCAGCACAGTTGAGTCGCTCTTGGCTTGCTTAATCCAGACGTTTATAGCAATAATCGACGGTCAGTTGAGCAGAGCTGCTGCCAGCGATAAGATCATCCACTGAAAAGTCAAGTTTGACTATTTCAGCGCCAATAGGGAATGATTTCTGCTCATTCGTGGCAGTCGATGCATAGCACGCACTGAAAGAAACGGTGGTGGCTATCTGTCGGTGCGACTCGCACGTAACAATACATTTTGTAGATGACGCCTGTCTGATCGCCTGTCTGATCGCCTGTCTGATCGACTACAATTGTGATCGAGTCTAAATACTCCTTGATAACTACTGCATACTGGGTTCTTAACGTTGCGCTCTTTCCATTTTCAGTCGAAGCGCTAGCGAACCGAATGCTCGCCAGTCGACAGACGCTTGTGAAGCAACAGTTGCGGTCCAGGCAAGTTTTTGGAATTTTGGAAGTCCAGCAGCTACTTTAATCTGGCTGAAGCATAGCAGATCGAAAAAAAACAGGTTCTAATCAACATGTCGATATGCTGAGATTTTAAGAAATCAGGAGCAGCTATTTAATGGTAATTTCCTTTTTATATTTAATATTAAATATTTAAATATTAAATCAAATTTATTATTTATAGCAAGTAAATTTAAAAGTGCAGTCTCTATGTGGTAGCGACTTACAATAAGGGATATGCCTGAATTATAAAGTGTAGGAGACCGCTCTTAACCGAAACGGGCCCACGAACAACGCGTACAGCAACAAGCGATTGGTGTCGAGCAACTGGTTAATTTACTGTGGTTGCGAATGAAGGCAATAGGGGAGACATTAAAATGACTAACCAGAATTAAAAATTATGACAATTAAATTTGCTAACTAATTAAATATTTTTTCAGAAGCACTACAGATCGTACGAATATTATATATAAAAATCTCCAAACTTAAGTGCAGGCTAATTATAAAATGCTTAACTACTTCACATAAGTGCCAAAAAGTCGGCTCTTTTAAAGCAACCAGAGCCAAGTTGGGCCTTCAATTTTTAGCACAGTACCTGCTGTTCCGGGATTCCTACTTTAGATGTTACTTTCCTTGACAATGTCCAACGATAGTAGCATTTTTATTAATTGCACGGCTGAAGCTATTTGACTTTCATTTGATATTTCGTTACTCGCGAGGCACACAACTAATTGCCTTAAGCTTTACTAACTTTTTAAGAGTCCACCCGGAGGCGCCTTGATAAATTATATGAGTTTATATAAATCGAAAAACCGAAAATTGTGGATTTAAAAGTATTTAATATATTAATCGACAACTGACAGCTGAAAATTCTTAAGGCGTGAATAAGCTACGAATGCAAGGCGAGGCGAATTCGCTCCCAGTGCGAATGTGAAAAGCTTTATCGCGCATTCGTTCCGCCCTAAACCTAACGTACACTAGACTTACATTTTTGTAAATTCTATTGATGAAGGCACAGATCTGCACAATGACAAATATCTTTATAAATTAGAATTCACTTATTAAAATTATCCACGGGCGGAAAATTCGTGTTTTAAAATTAAGGCATTAAAATTGGCCAGGGTAAGGCCGAGAGACACATATCGCAGGGTAGTCATAAAATGATTGAGATTTTACATGAGACCTTCGGTCGTGATCGGCTTATTCCCATATAATAATAGTCGACCTCTCCCAAGCCTTTTCTTTTGAACTGCTAGGAATGTTCTGATTTCAAAACAATGCCTTTATTAGCTTCATTCCAAACATTTTAAATATGGTAAATATCAAAATTAAATCACCAAACATTCTTCCCCCGTTGGAAGTAAACATCATCCTTCTTGGGTAGAAGACATAGCTTTCGTACGGCTTTCGTATGACTCCAGATGCGGCCTAATCACAGCGTCTCTGGATTCCGCATCAGACCACGTTATCATCTCTAGCACCCTTGCCACTGGCAACTTCAGCGGCATTAGAGGGGCAATGGAGAGGGCTTTTGGATCGCTTTTGAAGAAGCGTCAAACATCTGATGGAGGTATGTGACGCGCTAAAAATAGTTCAGCCGATTGAAGTTAAATTGTCTTAAATCAGCCTAAAACGTATGAAGAAGTTGGCGCTTTAATCAGGAAGTGTGCGGGAATTGAGACATTAAAATCACCTGGATGCTCTGAAAATGGAAGAATGGGGCGAGAATCAAGTATTGCCGTTATGTTCAAAATGGTGATTTTCATTATTCCCAGAGGTTTCCCACTATCCGCCAATGTGAGGAGAGCGAGGACGGATCAACGGCCATTTAATTCATTCGGGTAGGCAAAAATCTAAAACAGCTTTGACAGGAACAGTCGGTTCAAATCTGCTGGTTCATTCTCAGCACCTACGAAGCTTGTCGCATTGTGAGACCATATCCTTTAGATCGACAGCAAATCAGGATAAACTGTTTTATGCGTTGTACCCTAAATGCTAAGCCCTTGTAGCAAAGCTTATGAACAAGCTGATAAAGTGGTGGCCTGTTGCGTACTTTGTTCTTATAGAAAAATGGTCCACAGTAATCGATACCATTGACCATAAAAGGATACGATGTGGCGAAACGATCAGCCAGTAAATCTGCCGTAAAATGTTCGTACAGTCGTGGCTCGGCTCGAAAAATAAAATTGTGCAATTGACAACTCCATTGGATAATGTTTTGCGACCGCCTATGGGCTAGTACGGGAGCTAAATATTCAAGATAATAAGGTGCGAGGTCGAGCATGTAATGTCCGCTTATGAAGGAAACTATTGTTAGCGTCAGTGGATGCTGACAATATGGGGAACATAATCGGATGCTGCGATGAGAAGTTCACCGACGAGTTATTCAGCCGTCCACCGATGCGAAGTAAGCTGAAGTCATGAAAGAATGACACAAGAGAGGCCATTGAGCTAGACGATTTGACATGCTTTCCTTCTTTCAGTGCCTTGTAGTTATCGCCAACAGTATCCATTGGAACTGACCGCAGCACCAAGTGTACACCATGGTGTAAAGGTCTACTTAGTTCAGCCTTTCGGATTTGATTTACAAATTTATAAACATAAGCTAAGACCCGTTGCAGCAAGTATGCAAATATAAGATTAGACCCGTTGCAGCTTGGAAAACGAAGAGATAAACTAGCAGCCAATCGAGATATTAAGTTACTGGGCTGCCGAGTAAGACATTGTGTCGAAGTTTTGCAAAGGATGAGGCGGACACACAGGAGGCAGGCCATACTTATTTTTCTTTGCAGAGAAGACTTGGGCCCTGGGGCCACAATTGAGACCGAAAAAGCCGTGCTTAACTCAGTGGTGAGCTCCTGAATGGCTGCGAACCGCTTGGTAACGAAACCATTGAATTTTGAAGCATTATTGCGAATCGAAACTTACACCACGGCCGAGTCTGACCAATAGTACTACCGACAGACGAACACTTTCATTTGGCATATTTCGCTGTGCGCTTGAACCAATAGTGCCCCTCCGTAGAGTTTCAGCTTTGGTACAGTGATAGTTTTTCCAGGCGCCACACGCGACTTGGAACACAAGACAAACGCTAGTATTGTCATGGCACGTTGAGACTGCATAGACGCTTCCTCCATTAGCGCTCACAATCTCCATGGATCTCAACTGTACTGTCAGATGAGTTTTTAAGACGGGGATACTAAAACTGCTAAATCAACGTACAAGTTGATACAGGTAAACTCTTATGCCAGTCCAGTTTTAGTCTCCAGTAATCTTGCATACAAATTTTAGATTTTGTTATTCTGGGATCGACAAGACTAAGGGGGTCGTAAAAGCGAGCAATTGCGAACAGGATGTTTCGTTTTGTCAGCCTTGAGAGAGGCTACTGTGGCGAAAAGGAAAAAATCAAACAGTCTGAGTCAGGTAACCGGCCGAGGCCTTACGTTTTGGTGATGTCGCTGCCATCGTCGATTTTGAGCAACAATTCTCTATCGTCTTCCGAAATGTTCTGCAGCACAGTTGAGTCGCTCTTGGCTTGCTTAATCCAGACGTTTATAGCAATAATCGACGGTCAGTTGAGCAGAGCTGCCGCCAGCGTTAAGATCATCCACTGAAAAGTCAAGTTTGACTATTTCAGCGCCAATAGGGAATGATTTCTGCTCATTCGTGGCAGTCGATGCATAGCACGCACTGAAAGAAACGGTGGTGGCTATCTGTCGGTGCGACTCGCACGTAACAATACATTTTGTAGATGACGCCTGTCTGATCGCCTGTCTGATCGCCTGTCTGATCGACTACAATTGTGATCGAGTCTAAATACTCCTTGATAACTACTGCATACTGGGTTCTTAACGTTGCGCTCTTTCCATTTTCAGTCGAAGCGCTAGCGAACCGAATGCTCGCCAGTCGACAGACGCTTGTGAAGCAACAGTTGCGGTCCAGGCAAGTTTTTGGAATTTTGGAAGTCCAGCAGCTACTTTAATCTTGCTGACGCATAGCAGATCGAAAAAAAAACAGGTTCTAATCAACATGTCGATATGCTGAGATTTTAAGAAATCAGGAGCAGCTATTTAATGGTAATTTCCTTTTTATATTTAATATTAAATATTTAAATATTAAATCAAATTTATTATTTATAGCAAGTAAATTTAAAAGTGCAGTCTCTATGTGGTAGCGACTTACAATAAGGGATATGCCTGAATTATAAAGTGTAGGAGACCGCTCTTAACCGAAACGGGCCCACGAACAACGCGTACAGCAACAAGCGATTGGTGTCGAGCAACTGGTTAATTTACTGTGGTTGCGAATGAAGGCAATAGGGGAGACATTAAAATGACTAACCAGAATTAAAAATTATGACAATTAAATTTGCTAACTAATTAAATATTTTTTCAGAAGCACTACAGATCGTACGAATATTATATATAAAAATCTCCAAACTTAAGTGCAGGCTAATTATAAAATGCTTAACTACTTCACATAAGTGCCAAAAAGTCGGCTCTTTTAAAGCAACCAGAGCCAAGTTGGGCCTTCAATTTTTAGCACAGTACCTGCTGTTCCGGGATTCCTACTTTAGATGTTACTTTCCTTGACAATGTCCAACGATAGTAGCATTTTTATTAATTGCACGGCTGAAGCTATTTGACTTTCATTTGATATTTCGTTACTCGCGAGGCACACAACTAATTGCCTTAAGCTTTACTAACTTTTTAAGAGTCCACCCGGAGGCGCCTTGATAAATTATATGAGTTTATATAAATCGAAAAACCGAAAATTGTGGATTTAAAAGTATTTAATATATTAATCGACAACTGACAGCTGAAAATTCTTAAGGCGTGAATAAGCTACGAATGCAAGGCGAGGCGAATTCGCTCCCAGTGCGAATGTGAAAAGCTTTATCGCGCATTCGTTCCGCCCTAAACCTAACGTACACTAGACTTACATTTTTGTAAATTCTATTGATGAAGGCACAGATCTGCACAATGACAAATATCTTTATAAATTAGAATTCACTTATTAAAATTATCCACGGGCGGAAAATTCGTGTTTTAAATTTAAGGCATTAAAATTGGCCAGGGTAAGGCCGAGAGACACATATCGCAGGGTAGTCATAAAATGATTGAGATTTTACATGAGACCTTCGGTCGTGATCGGCTTATTCCCATATAATAATAGTCGACCTCTCCCAAGCCTTTTCTTTTGAACTGCTAGGAATGTTCTGATTTCAAAACAATGCCTTTATTAGCTTCATTCCAAACATTTTAAATATGGTAAATATCAAAATTAAATCACCAAACATTCTTCCCCCGTTGGAAGTAAACATCATCCTTCTTGGGTAGAAGACATAGCTTTCGTACGGCTTTCGTATGACTCCAGATGCGGCCTAATCACAGCGTCTCTGGATTCCGCATCAGACCACGTTATCATCTCTAGCACCCTTGCCACTGGCAACTTCAGCGGCATTAGAGGGGCAATGGAGAGGGCTTTTTGGATCGCTTTTGAAGAAGCGTCAAACATCTGATGGAGATATGTGACGCGCTAAAAATAGTTCAGCCGATTGAAGTTAAATTGTCTTAAATCAGCCTAAAACGTATGAAGAAGTTGGCGCTTTAATCAGGAAGTGTGCGGGAATTGAGACATTAAAATCACCTGGATGCTCTGAAAATGGAAGAATGGGGCGAGAATCAAGTATTGCCGTTATGTTCAAAATGGTAATTTTCATTATTCCCAGAGGTTTCCCACTATCCGCCAATGTGAGGAGAGCGAGGACGGATCAACGGCCATTTAATTCATTCGGGTAGGCAAAAATCTAAAACAGCTTTGACAGGAACAGTCGGTTCAAATCTGCTGGTTCATTCTCAGCACCTACGAAGCTTGTCGCATTGTGAGACCATATCCTTTAGATCGACAGCAAATCAGGATAAACTGTTTTATGCGTTGTACCCTAAATGCTAAGCCCTTGTAGCAAAGCTTATGAACAAGCTGATAAAGTGGTGGCTTGTTGCGTACTTTGTTCTTATAGAAAAATGGTCCACAGTAATCGATACCATTGACCATAAAAGGATACGATGTGGCGAAACGATCAGCTAGTAAATCTGCCGTAAAATGTTCGTACAGTCGTGGCTCGGCTCGAAAAATAAAATTGTGCAATTGACAACTCCATTGGTTATGTTTTGCGACCGCCTATGGGCTAGTACGGAGCTAAAATTCAAGATAATAAATCGCGAGGTCAAGCATTAATGTCCGCTTATGAAGGAAACTATTGTTAGCGTCAGTGGATGCTGACAATATGGGGAACATAATCGGATGCTGCGATGAGAAGTTCACCGACGAGTTATTCAGCCGTCCACCGATGCGAAGTAAGCTGAAGTCGTGAAAGAATGACACAAGAGAGGCCATTGAGCTAGACGATTTGACATGCTTTCCTTCTTTTCAGTGCCTTGTAGTTATCGCCAACAGTATCCATTGGAACTGACCGCAGCACCAAGTGTACACCATGGTGTAAAGGTCTACTTAGTTCAGCCTTTCGTATTTGATTTACAAATTTATAAACATAAGCTAAGACCCGTTGCAGCAAGTTTGTAAATATAAGATTAGACCCGTTGCAGCTTGGAAAACGAAGAGATAAACTAGCAGCCAATCGAGATATTAAGTTACTGTGCTGCCGAGTAAGACATTGTGTCGAAGTTTGGCAAAGGATGAGGCGGACCCACAGGAGGCAGGCCATACTTATTTTTCTTTGCAGAGAAGACTTGGGCCCTGGGGCCACAATTGAGACCGAAAAAGCCGTGCTTAACTCAGCGCTTGAACCAATAGTGCCCCTCCGTAGAGTTTCAGCTTTGGTACAGTGATAGTTTTTCCAGGCGCCACACGCGACTTGGAACACAAGACAAACGCTAGTATTGTCATGGCACGTTGAGACTGCATAGACGCTTTCTCCATTAGCGCTCACAATCTCCATGGATCTCAACTGTACTGTCAGATGAGTTTTTAAGACGGGGATACTAAAACTGCTAAATCAACGTACAAGTTGATACAGGTAAACTCTTATGCCAGTCCAGTTTTAGTCTCCAGTAATCTTGCATACAAATTTTAGATTTTGTTATTCTGGGATCGACAAGACTAAGGGGGTCGTAAAAGCGAGCAATTGCGAACAGGATGTTTCGTTTTGTCATCCTTGAGAGAAGCTACTGTGGCGAAAAGGAAAAAATCAAACAGTCTGAGTCAGGTAACCGGTCGAGGCCTTACGTTTTGGTGATGTCGCTGCCATCGTCGATTTTGAGCAACACTTCTCTTTCGTCTTCCGAAATGTTCTGCAGCACAGTTGAGTCGCTCTTGGCTTGCTTAATACAGACGTTTAAAGCAATAATCGACGGTCAGTTGAGCAGAGCTGCTGCCAGCGATAAGATCATCCACTGAAAAGTATTGTTTGACTATTTCAGCGCCAATAGGGAATGATTTCTGCTCATTCGTGGCAGTCGATGCATAGCACGCACTGATCGACACGTTGGTGGCTATCTGCTGGTGCGACTCGCACGTAACAATACATTTTGTAGATGACGCCTGTCTGATCGCCTGTCTGATCGACTACAATTGTGGGCTATCAGAACTGTTGCTTGAGCGCCGAGACAGCTCACCATTAAATCAAGCAGGTGAGACCCTGCTGAGCACTCGATTCAACATAAATGTTGGCAAGGACTAATGATGTCACCGAATGAAGCGTGACTTCAGATCTTTATCGGGCGAGGGCGGGCCAAGAGCGAGGATGGATCAACGGCCATTTAATTCATTCGGGTAGGCAAAAATCTAAAACAGCTTTGACAGGAACAGTCGGTTCAAATCTGCTGATTCATTCTCAGCACCTACGAAGCTTGTCGCATTGTGAGACCATATCTTTTACATCGACAGCGAATCAGGATAAACTGTTTTATGCGTTGTACTCTAAATGCTAAGCCCTTGTAGCAAAGCTTATGAACAAGCTGATAAAGTGGTGGCCTGTTGCGTACTTTGCTCTTATAGAAAAATGGTCCACAGTAATCGATACCATTGACCATAAAAGGATACGATGTGGCGAAACGATCAGCTAGTAAATTTGCCGTAAAATGTTCGGACAGTCGTGGCTCGGCTCGAAAAATAAAATTGTGCAATTGACAACTCCATTGGATAATGTTTTGCGACCGCCTATGGGCTAGTACGGGAGCTAAATATTCAAGATAATAAGGTGCGAGGTCGAGCATGTAATGTCCGCTTATGAAGGAAACTATTGTTAGCGTCAGTGGATGCTGACAATATGGGGAACATAATCGGATGCTGCGATGAGAAGTTCACCGACGAGTTATTCAGGCGTCCACCGATGCGAAGTAAGCTGAAGTCGTGAAAGAATGACACAAGAGAGGCCATTGAGCTAGACGATTTGACATGCTTTCCTTCTTTCAGTGCCTTGTAGTTATCGCCAACAGTATCCATTGGAACTGACCGCAGCACCAAGTGTACACCATGGTGTAAAGGTCTACTTAGTTCAGCCTTTCGGATTTGATTTACAAATTTATAAACATAAGGTAAGACCCGTTGCAGCAAGTTTGTAAATATAAGATTAGACCCGTTGCAGCTTGGAAAACGAAGAGATAAACTAGCAGCCAATCGAGATATTAAGTTACTGGGCTGCCGAGTAAGACATTGTGTCGAAGTTTTGCAAAGGATGAGGCGGACACACAGGAGGCAGGCCATACTTATTTTTCTTTGCAGAGAAGACTTGGGCCCTGGGGCCACAATTGAGACCGAAAAAGCCGTGCTTAACTCAGTGGTGAGCTCCTGAATGGCTGCGAACCGCTTGGTAACGAAACCATTGAATTTTGAAGCATTATTGCGAATCGAAACTTACACCACGGCCGAGTCTGACCAACAGTACTACCGACAGACGAACACTTTCATTTGGCATATTTCGCTGTGCGCTTGAACCAATAGTGCCCCTCCGTAGAGTTTCAGCTTTGGTACAGTGATAGTTTTTCCAGGCGCCACACGCGACTTGGAACACAAGACAAACGCTAGTATTGTCATGGCACGTTGAGACTGCAAAGACGCTTCCTCCATTAGCGCTCACAATCTCCATGGATCTCAAATGTACTGTCAGATGAGTTTTTAAGACGGGGATACTAAAACTGCTAAATCAACGTACAAGTTGATACAGGTAAACTCTTATGCCAGTCCAGTTTTAGTCTCCAGTAATCTTGCATACAAATTTTAGATTTTGTTATTCTGGGATCGACAAGACTAAGGGGGTCGTAAACGCGAGCAATTGGGAACAGGATGTTTCGTTTTGTCAGCCTTGAGAGAGGCTACTGTGGCGAAAAGGAAAAATTCAAACAGTCTGAGTCAGGTAACCGGCCGAGGCCTTACGTTTTGGTGATGTCGCTGCCACCGTCGATTTTGAGCAACACTTCTCTTTCGTCTTCCGAAATGTTCTGCAGCACAGTTGAGTCGCTCTTGGCTTGCTTAATACAGACGTTTAAAGCAATAATCGACGGTCAGTTGAGCAGAGCTGCTGCCAGCGATAAGATCATCCACTGAAAAGTCAAGTTTGACTATTTCAGCGCCAATAGGGAATGATTTCTGCTCATTCGTGGCAGTCGATGCATAGCACGCACTGAAAGACACGGTGGTGGCTATCTGCCGGTGCGACTCGCACGTAACAATACATTTTGTAGATGACGCCTGTCTGATCGCCTGTCTGATCGACTACAATTGTGGGCTATCAGAACTGTTGCTTGAGCGCCGAGACAGCTCACCATTAAATCAAGCAGGTGAGACCCTGCTGAGCACTCGATTCAACATAAATGTTGGCAAGGACTAATGATGTCACCGAATGAAGCGTGACTTCAGATCTTTATCGGGCGAGGGCGGGCCAAGAGCGAGGATGGATCAACGGCCATTTAATTCATTCGGGTAGGCAAAAATCTAAAACAGCTTTGACAGGAACAGTCGGTTCAAATCTGCTGATTCATTCTCAGCACCTACGAAGCTTGTCGCATTGTGAGACCATATCTTTTACATCGACAGCGAATCAGGATAAACTGTTTTATGCGTTGTACCCTAAATGCTAAGCCCTTGTAGCAAAGCTTATGAACAAGCTGATAAAGTGGTGGCCTGTTGCGTACTTTGCTCTTATAGAAAAATGGTCCACAGTAATCGATACCATTGACCATAAAAGGATACGATGTGGCGAAACGATCAGCTAGTAAATTTGCCGTAAAATGTTCGGACAGTCGTGGCTCGGCTCGAAAAATAAAATTGTGCAACTGACAACTCCATTGGATAATGTTTTGCGACCGCCTATGGGCTAGTACGGGAGCTAAATATTCAAGATAATAAGGTGCGAGGTCGAGCATGTAATGTCCGCTTATGAAGGAAACTATTGTTAGCGTCAGTGGATGCTGACAATATGGGGAACATAATCGGATGCTGCGATGAGAAGTTCACCGACGAGTTATTCAGCCGTCCACCGATGCGAAGTAAGCTGAAGTCGTGAAAGAATGACACAAGAGAGGCCATTGATTTGACGATTAGATTAGACGATTTGACATGCTTTCCTTCTTTCAGTGCCTTGTAGTAATCGCCAACAGTATCCATTGGAACTGACCGCAGCACCAAGTGTACACCATGGTGTAAAGGTCTACTTAGTTCAGCCTTTCGTATTTGATTTACAAATTTATAAACATAAGCTAAGACCCGTTGCAGCAAGTTTGCAAATATAAGATTAGACCCGTTGCAGCTTGGAAAACGAAGAGATAAACTAGCAGCCAATCGAGATATTAAGTTACTGGGCTGCCGAGTAAGACATTGTGTCGAAGTTTTGCAAAGGATGAGGCGGACACACAGGAGGCAGGCCATACTTATTTTTCTTTGCAGAGAAGACTTGGGCCCTGGGGCCACAATTGAGACCGAAAAAGCCGTGCTTAACTCAGTGGTGAGCTCCTGAATGGCTGCGAACCGCTTGGTAACGAAACCATTGAATTTTGAAGCATTATTGCGAATCGAAACTTACACCACGGCCGAGTCTGACCAATAGTACTACCGACAGACGAACACTTTCATTTGGCATATTTCGCTGTGCGCTTGAACCAATAGTGCACCTCCGTAGAGTTTCAGCTTTGGTACAGTGATAGTTTTTCCAGGCGCCACACGCGACTTGGAACACAAGACAAACGCTAGTATTGTCATGGCACGTTGAGACTGCAAAGACGCTTCCTCCATTAGCGCTCACAATCTCAATGGATCTCAACTGTACTGTCAGATGAGTTTTTAAGACGGGGATACAAAAACTGCTAAATCAACGTACAAGTTGATACAGGTAAACTCTTATGCCAGTCCAGTTTTAGTCTCCAGTAATCTTGCATACAAATTTTAGATTTTGTTATTCTGGGATCGACAAGACTAAGGGGGTCGTAAAAGCGAGCAATTGCGAACAGGATGTTTCGTTTTGTCAGCCTTGAGAGAGGCTACTGTGGCGAAAAGGAAAAAATCAAACAGTCTGAGTCAGGTAACCGGCCGAGGCCTTACGTTTTGGTGATGTCGCTGCCATCGTCGATTTTGAGCAACAATTCTCTATCGTCTTCCGAAATGTTCTGCAGCACAGTTGAGTCGCTCTTGGCTTGCTTAATCCAGACGTTTAAAGCAATAATCGACGGTCAGTTGAGCAGAGCTGCCGCCAGCGTTAAGATCATCCACTGAAAAGTATTGTTTGACTATTTCAGCGCCAATAGGGAATGATTTCTGCTCATTCGTGGCAGTGAAAGAAACGGTGGTGGCTATCTGTCGGTGCGACTCGCACGTAACAATACATTTTGTAGATGACGCCTGTCTGATCGCCTGTCTGATCGACTACAATTGTGATCGAGTCTAAATACTCCTTGATAACTACTGCATACTGGGTTCTTAACGTTGACTTGCGGTCTTGCGCTCTTTCCATTTTCAGTCGAAGCGCTAGCGAACCGAATGCTCGCCAGTCGACAGACGCTTGTGAAGCAACAGTTGCGGTCCAGGCAAGTTTTTGGAATTTTGGAAGTCAAGCAGCTACTTTAATCTGGCTGACGCACAGCAGATCGAAAAAAAAACAGGTTCTAATCAACATGTCGATATGCTGAGATTTTAAGAAATCAGGAGCAGCTATTTAATGGTAATTTCCATGTTGCCGGATCAAAAGTGAAGCTCGGCTGGTTCTCGGTGATGGTTGGTGCAAACAACAACGGGATGCATGTGAAGTGCTCTGGCACCCGAGCCTGTAAATGACCGAGAAACCATCGGAAGCAAATAATGTTTCACCAGTGACTTCTGCTGTCGATTTGAATTTGCGCAGCTGAAGCTGATGAGCAAGACGAGAGGTGATAATATGCAGCTGTAACTCAGAGTCAAGCAGCCCACGGCAGTGCACCAAGAAGCCAGCGTGATCTTTTCCATTGATAACTGCAGTGGCGAGTAAGGCAACATCGTGCTTGAGATCCTGGACGGTGGTAGGTGACAAAGATGAAGTTGCCACGAAGATGTTTTGAGATGATAAAGAAGTTTGCTGCAGTAGCAGTGAAAATCTTGAACATCATGTGAGCTACTAGCAGCGATATGTATGCTTGACTATGATGCTTGCTACCGCACACTCTACGCGCACTGGAAGCGAAGACTCTTAGCTGATTACCCTTTTGCAAGCAATTTTTGCACAGAGAACGCCTATTGGCTGTGAAGGCACAGCGAGCGCAATAAATTTGCAAAAATGGAACATATGTTGATAGAATGACATGCGACGTCAAAAAATAAACATGCACTAGATCCTCTTTTAGTGACTAGTACTTTTATTCTGGCCCACCTGAGAGCTGGGCGCGTGTATTGCCGTAGGGTTCTCTCTTCTCTTCTCGGTAAAGGCTATAATCTGGCTATAATCTCAGGATAGTATGATGTCCGCATCACATTCCCAGCTGGTTTGCATAGCGCTGTCTAGCTATTGCAGCAACGTGTGCACTATGATGCAACCGGCGATCTGTTCCACACTAATTTGTCACCGCACCGTTATCCACATTTCGTAAGCCCAGAAAAAAGACGGTTGCTAAAAAGCTTATCAAGTAATTGACATTATCGATAATTGGAATGTATTAAGTGCTGTTCCTTTGAGGCATGACCATAGATGTTGGAGTTTTTCACTGTTGGTTAAGTACGTGGTTGTCAATGACCGTGGTGATTATAATCGAGAAATCTGGCCACTCTGTGAAGCCTTCACTAAAATTCGGCAATTGAAGTTATTGTTCTTGCAAACAATTCTCAATAAAACACGAAACATCGGCTGCGGTTAAATTAAGAGTGAAGCAATGCGGCGGCCGAACCTTGCTCCGAAATCCGCGCTTGCGCATAAGGGACACCCGTAGCCACCTTAAAGTTGACGCGAAGCTTGACAGAAGATCCCCTTCAATTACTCACATCCAGTAAGAGGTCATAAATTATGACTGCAAGTCAGCTCGTAGTCATCAACATCGCTTAGGATTCAGTGAAGAGTATAATCTTTTAAGCACATCATATAAATTAAAAGTCTTTATTTTAATAACAGCAGCCTGGTTTCCAACCGCCACTTGTTTCGCTGATTTCGCCTCGCCATTGCCACTTGCACTTCCACTTTCATCAAACAATATTAGTGTAGCGCAACACGAAGTTCACACAGCCGAACTAAAATACAAGTCTGCGCAAGCCAGTGGTCGTTCGAGCAAGAAAGCGTTTAGCTGGTAAACGGCGACAAACAACTTTATGCAGATGTTCAAGCAAGCGAAATGAATAGAACTATCACTTGTTTACACTAATACATTTGTTGTAAGTAAATTATACATATGAAATTATTAAAATAATAAAACCACGTCGGGGTCACCAATATGTGATGTTGTAAGCCTTTTTGCAATTAAACTAAAAAAATGATCAAATTATCACTGCTGGTGTGCAACAAAATTTAGACAAGTTCATTTCTCTTTCGAATAAATTTATTAGCCGCACAGGTAACCTATTTGAATTTATAAAATTTATAATTGCTATTTGGCGGCCAACGCGAGTTTGTTTTGCCTAAAATGCTCACCGCTCACGAGCGACAGGCAGCGGGCGTCAATGGCAAAGGGCCCGAAAGAGAATGGGCAGAGTTCAGTGAGCGCTCACACATTGTTAGCTCTTTGGCTGTAGTTGTGATTATGCTATTCTGCTGTTGGCTGCTTCGAGCAGTCGTCGGTGTTGCCTGTGTTGGTAACTTGACTAAATCGATTCTAAAATATTTAAATGCATTTCGTCCCAATACCAATTAATTGCTTTTGCTGGAAGGCTTGTATAATTTGTCTGAATGGAGCAGCATAACCAGTTACCCTAGAGCTTAGCTAAATTTCATATGTATCATATCATATCATATCAAATTAAGGGCCAATGTTTTAATGTCTCCGAGCCCTGTGGTCGTACAAATTGTTAAATAATTGTCTTTAGCCGTTTATTATACAGTTATAAACAAGAAAGAAGAGCTATCTTCGGCACGCCAAGATTTACTAATTGCTTGCAGACCCAACCATTTCACAATGCTCTTAATGCTTTGCCCGTATCTAAGAAACACAGAGAAAATAGTTAATGCCGAGTATGGTAAAGATATTTTAAAAATTAAAAATTTTTTTATACAAGAACCTCATTTTCGATTGATCCTATGGTAGCTATAAGATATACTGGTCCCATGTAGATAAGATTTGGCATAAATGTAGGGAGCATACAGAAACTTATAAATACCGAGTTCTAATGGCAGCGATATGATAGAGTAGTCCCATGTTGATATGATTTAACATAACCGAGTTTGGTCAAGATATCTTCATAAAAAACAAAGTTTTCATACAACAGCTTAATATTCAGCCGTTCGTTTCTATGGCAGCTATATGATTAAGTAGTCCGATATTGATAGGATTTCGCATATATATGGAGAGCATATTAAAACTTTTAATTGCCGATCTTGGTCAAAATATCTTTGTAAACAAAAAAGATTTTCACACAAGTACCTACTTTCCGACCGATCATTCCTATGGTAGCCATATGATAAAGTGGTCCGATCCACCCGTTTCCGACATATGTATATACTGCGTGCAAGAACTTCTGCAAAGTTTCATAAAGATAGCTGACGATAGAGAGACGGATAGGACAGACTGACATGGCTGTATCAACCTGGCTGTTGATACTCATCAAGAATATGTATACTTTATGGGGTCGGATATGTCTCCTTCTATGCGTTACACATTTCACGACAAAATTATAAGGGTATAAAGTGTATAAAAAATAATAACATTTTTATAAACAGCACTTATTTTGTTAAACCTAATCGCCACAAAAGAAAGCAAAGGGAAACCTATTTTGAGATTTTTTTTTTAATATTATATAAAAATGCGAAAAATTTTAAATCATTCTGTGTGATAAACGGGTTTTCTTACAATTTTGTTTAGGTTCGAATGAGTACCTGTGACTCTGACGTACACGACAGCGACGATAGTGTTCTAGTGCGTTAAATAGGAGGATTTGACGCTTTACAGATTTCAAGGTGTGCTGTTTCAACACATGCTGCAGTGCAGAGCGCGCTCGCAGCACGAGCCCAGATATCCTTGAATAGGGAAGATAGGCTAAGGCAGGGGCTTGAACAGCAAATTTCACAGGTGTCAAGTGAGTTAAGAAACACACAGCTATCGGTACCGGAAGTGAAAGTTTACAAAGAGGCCGATATCATAGAGGGGTTGAATGCAACGAGCCCCTTGACGCAGTGCCTTGCTGAGCTCCATGGGACTCAGGACACTTACGTATCTTGGAAGCAGGCCGCGCATCAGAAAATTCGACGGAATCTCCCGTCACTACCAAGCCATCCCAATTATTAGAAGTAAAATTAGAGGCTCGGCAGATGCGGTTCTCGCTTCGTTTAGCACACCGTTGGACTTTACTCGATCCATGTGATCGAGCAGGAAATGGGCTTGCTTAGGCAAGGCGGCATTTTTATCCTAGAATACTACGATGTGGTTGAAAAAAAAAACTTTCGTTATTCACAAACAAGGCACATATCACTTATGATTTGACTCTGGCACGGGCATGTGTGACCGCGCGACAGGCCAAAGAAGGCAAAGGGTGGATTTCGACTTCGGAGGCGTTGCAGTACGACAAATGTACGAGCGTCAATCACACGAAGAACAGGGAAATCGAGGCACCACCTGTGGTGAAGGCAGATTTCGTGCGAGTGTTTTACCGACTCACAGCTATACCCCTATCCCAGGGATGTGGAAGATTTTTCGCCTCAGAGGTCAACGACCTCCTCAAAAACGGCATAATTCAGAAAGTCTAAATATCCGTACAACAATCCGTTGTGGGTGGTAGACAAAAAAGGCACAGATGAGTTAGGCAATAGAAATAACCGTCTAGTTATAGATTTTAGGTAGCTGAACCCCAAAACAATTTCCGACAAATACCCGATGCCAAGCATCACCATGATATTAGCTGGGTAGGGACAAATACCTTACGACGCTCGACCTGAAATCAGGTTATCACCAGATTACTCTGGCAGAGCAAAATAGTGAAAAAACGGTTTTTCGATTAACGATGGGTCTCCATTTGGTTTGAAGAATGCATCAAGCATTTTTCAAAGAATCATAGATGTCGTTCTTCGCGAGCAGATTGGAAAATCTTGCTATGCTTACGTCGATGGGCAAGTATAACGCTTGCACAGCACCCTGCTGGAAATAGCCAGGTGTTTTAAGCTTCAAAGGTGTATAGTCAACACAGTCAACCTTATCCTGCAGGCCACCATCGAGTATAACAGCTCAATCCACTCAGTAGTTGAGAAGAGGCCTAGGGATATCTTACTTAACTCTTCACTGCGAGGTTCCCGCGAGGTTAGGGCTAAGATAGAAAGGGACCAAATTCAGCAGAACGCCAGGGTTAACCAAAGGCGTCAGAACAGAGTCTTTGAAGTAGGTGAAAAGGTGAAAAGGTCCTGGTAAAGACAAACCGCAAATTAGGCAACAAGCTATCGCCTTTGTGTGTCGAAAAAAAGGTTGAAGCGGACTTGGGGACAACGTTCCTTTTTGAGGGGAGGGTAGTTCATAAGGACAACCTCCGTTAACGTTTTAAAAAAAGGGGAAACAATTTTCAATACCTTTTTATTAATAATGTTTTCAAAATTTTAGGATTACGTTTATCATACTTTCAATTATGAGCATGACGACTGCACGGGTGACTGACTATATGCACGCGGACTATATACCGATCACGGACGGGGACATCTTACTATGGGACAGCTACGGGTACACTATCAACCTCACGGATTACAAGACAATGACTGAGGAAACCTTGAAACTAACGGGACTATCTCCACATTCCCATATGACGAAATTGCTGGAAGTTGACACTGGATATGTACTGGATATGTTGTCCGCCCTCGATATGCACCATCGTAAGGTGAGAAGCCTTGACTTCTTGGGAACATCTCATATGGTTGTAGCGGAAACACCGGACGCAAACGACATTAGGAAAGTAGAACTAACGCAGACGCAGCTGGTCACTGCAAGCAATAGACAGATGTCTATAAATTCCAAAGTACAAGAATAGATTAACCAACTAAACAAAATTCTCAAATCCTCAAAAGATAAGCAAGAACAATGTAATATCTTTTATAATTCAGTTCCCTATAATAAGCAAGCAATGCAGAAAGATAAACAGTCCGAGAGCAGCAGCTGTGCGCAAGGTATCCAGGCAGGAGGTACGGCTCATTGCCAAACGCAGCCGAGTCACCTCGATCCTATCACCGTAGTGGACGACGGCATCATCATCATAATCGATCGCAGCGCAATACTTAGCTATGACGACAGCGCCGTAATGAAAATAGATGGGACGCGGCAACGACGGCGACTTAGGCTAGCTTTGCTTATTGTTTGGATATGAATAAACGAAGCGTATCGCACCTTAGTATAAATCACTGCTCTTAATTAACTCAAGCTGCATTTATAAGTGCAAATAACCAAAACAAATAAAACTGCATTTATAAGTGCATTAATTTTTATACTATTCTAGAAGCTACATGTCAAGTTTGGTGACTTTAGCTCTTATTACTTACCAAAATTGCTCAAAAAACAGGATTTCGATATCGATTTATATCGGTTACTTGGAAACGGTTACGACTATCGCAGACAAACTCGTACTGCACGGGCACTAATAGGACCTATGTTCAAAATATCAAGTCTTATAGGTTCAGAGATCCTTGCTTTCATACATACGGACAGACGGACAAACGGACGGACGGACGGACAGACAGACGGACATGGCTAGATCGACTCGGCTATTGATCAAGAATATATATACTTGATGGGGTCCGAAATGCTTCCTACTGCCTGTTACATACGTTTGCACAAAAACATTAAACCCTTTTTACCAATTTTAAATGGGTTCAGGGTATAAATAAATCCATCTGCAACATAAAAGAGAAACAAGAAGAGCATGAAGGTTTGGAACCGGAAAAAGAATTCATCTTCATTTTCACTTTAAGTCCAGAAAAAGTGAATGCTGATTGATTTTTTGGGCAACGGCAGAAGTAGCTGTAGACAGCCTGGTGTAGTGTTTGCAATTTGTGTTTGTAACCTCGGTATCTAGCACCAAGTATGAAAAAGAGATTTTGATCCAAAAGCCTCCTCTGCGTATTTATTTCTCTATGACTTAATGAGAATCTTATTAAAGGAGTATCGTTGACATCGTACATATTATATACGGAGGTCATCTTGATCAGTATAAAATTTTACAAACGATTTTTTGAGAGGAAAACAAATATAAACGTGGGAATTCCCTTCATTGTACAATAAAGGGGTTTATTTCAGAAATAAAAATCCAATACATTGTACAAGAAAAAACAAAAGAAAGTGGTGTTTTTTTTCGTTAGCGGCTTACAATACTCAATTGTATATTATTTAAAAATGAATGGAACTCCCATTTAATCTGTTATATTGAATGAAACTGAGTTACATACCTTTTCTCCACTATCAGAAGGCAAGTAGAATGTTAGTACCGTTAAAAATGAGATACCCATGCATGGTATTATAATGTTAACAGTGTAAAAAAGAGTCTTTCTTCGCATGGTTATGTTAAACGTTATATCCAAATAGGGCTCATCACAACATGTGTAAAACTTTTCATTCCTACAAAAATAAATTAATAATAAGTAGCATATATATGTTGATGTTCTTAAAACTGATAACGCAATCGAGTGAATAAGTATAACTACGCGTCATTGAGTAATAAATAGACAGAGAAAGCTTTTGGATCAAAAGCGCTTTTTCAAAATACTTAATGCGAGATACAGAGTTCGCAAAAAAAATTGCAAACACTATACCTGGCTGTCCACACTGACTTCTGCCGTTGCCCAAAAATTAAAAGAAAACTTCATGTAAAGATTGCAATAAATACTTAAGTATTAGATTTAAGCGATGCATGTATCGATAAAATAAGTGAATTAACAGGAAGGGACTCTGCAGTAATATTTGGGCAGTTGAACTGAGTGGACATTAGGAAAAGTTGTAAAATAGAGATATGTTTTGCTTTGGCTCCAAGATTTTTATATACTTTTGCGCTTAAATCCTGCTTTTTATTTCTAAATTTTGCATTTTTTTGCTTTATTTAAAAAGCTTTTATAACTTGTGCAAAGTGTTATCTGTTGTGCAGCGTAAGTCTGTTAATTATTGCATTTATTAAACACGGCGTCAGTTCCGTATTGTTGTTATTGCCTGTTTTGATTCTTTTGCTTTGGTGCTCCCCTGTGCATACACTTGTTTGTGCGTGTGTTCGCTGCTGCATATTTCTGCTTATGCGCGCTCTCACAAACTTTTGCTGTTGCTTTTCGCTCCAAAGAATTTGTTTGTGTACGAATAGTTATTTTTTGAGCGTTTACTTGCTCTATTTTTGTGCACCGTGTTTCGTTTAGCTCTGCGCTCTCGCAACTTCTGTTTATCTTTTAACGCTGGTAGTAATTATGTCGTGCTATAAGAAACCGTGCATGTTCAAGCAGGCTGATGATTCTGCATTGCCGCAATTTGTTAATTGCTGGCTGTGTGAGAATATAATGCATGCTAAACGTGCAGGTCTCACTGGGCGTGATTGCGACAAGATCGCTGCAATTGCCAAGAAGGGCTGCGGCGGCTTGCGTTGGTCGTTCCCAGAATGCATCGACAAGCAAATTGATTTCTCCAGAATGTATAAGTCTGTGAGAAATCAATTCTTAAAACTAAATAGCGTGGCTGAGCAGCTCTCGAGTGGTTTTGATTCGAGTTGTGAGTTGCTTAGCAAATACAAATTAGAGTCTCCAACCAATCGCCGGTTGGAGCCTCAATTTTTCCAGTTGCCCTCTCCGTCTGTCCAGACATCTATGCCTCTGTTGTCCCTGCCTAGCAACTTTGATTTATCTCCAATGTTGTCAATATCGCCTTCTCCGAGCGACTGCCCAAATATTACCGTAGTATTATCCACTGTAATAGTCCCATTAGACGCCGTACCTGAACCTGTCCCAGTTAGCCAAACTGCCTCCGCCCCTCAGCTCCTGGTCGCAAAGGTAGACCTGCGCGCAATCTTGCCCAGATTGTTAAAAACAATCATGGTGCCTCTTTGGCCCCACCAAATCCTGTTCTCCCTGCAGCCCCATCAGCTCCTACGTTAACTGACACCACCTCTGAGTCATTGGCAGCCTATATTGCTTTATACACTCCTCGTGAAATATCATCATTCAAAATAAATGTTTCACATGATATGTTCCCAATCATTTGTGATCCCAAATTTTGGCCTCCACACATGATTGTTCACAAATTCAAGCCAAAAAAGCGTAACCAGCCTGTCACCCTTCCAGTCCCTTCAATACAGGGTACCATTTCTGCCCCAAAAAACTAACTTCTTCTTCTGACCAAGTCTCTATTCATTATCAGAATGTCAGAGGTCTCGTTTCAAAACATAAAAATCTTTTCATGGCCAGCACTTCCTTCGATTCGGATATAATCGCATGTTCAGAAACATGGTTAAATTCAACCATATCTGATTTTGGGGTTTTTTCGAAAAATTTTATTTTGCATAGAAATGATCGACGGACTCGAGGTGGTGGGGTATTAATTGCCGTTAAAGCCACTCTCCAGTCAGAACTCTTCTGTTTTAGTACGCCTACTGACGCTGAGATTGTCTCAGTCAAGGTGTCTTTTCCTACACGGAATATTAATATTACATGCTCTTATGTTCCTCCTTCTTCTGATATTCAAGTTTATATGAAACATATTTTTCACAGATGCGAAATAATGACCTATTTATTGTGTTGGGTGATGTTAATTTGCCGAACATCTCTTGGTCACTTTTCACTGCCGAAAATTATCTAGTGCCCTCAGCACAGCATGACTTTATAGATTGCATGCTTGACCTTTCGTTGTTTCAAATCAATTCAATTTCTAATCATTTCTTGTATTTGTTAACGACTACCTTATTTCTAATGTGTCTAGGTCCCCTCCTTTATCTCTTCCTGAGGATGTATATCATCCTACTTTAGAGGTTGCAATGTTCAATTATAATCCTCTCATTTCGTGCTCATCAGCCAATAAGCCCTTCGCAAAGGAAATTGTTCATTGCTGAATCAGCTTATTTTTGCAACCGATTGGTCTCTCTTATATGACTCGGTTGACATGAATACTGCTATTAACTTTATTTATAACACCCTAAGCTCCCTCTTAGATATGTGTATTCAATTCCTTCTACTACTTCTTCAAAACCACCTTGGTTTACTCCCAGATTATCAAATCTAAAAAATATAAAATCTAAATATTTTAAAAAGTTTAAAAAGTCTGGTTCGTGTACTGACTTGGCTAAATATTCCATAGCTAAGTCGAACTTCTTTCTTCTGAATTCTCAATGCTATGAGAATTATCTAACTCGTTGCAAAAGGCAATTTGCCCTAAATCCAAGACAGTTTTACAATTTTGTAAACTCGAAGCGTAAATCTTCAAGTTTGCCGTCTTCTTTTTCTCTCGGGACGGATAAAGCTAGCAATGACTCTGATTCAGCTAACATATTTGTTAATTTTTTTCAATCAACTTACTCTTCAGTCTGTTCTAATAATAATAATTCTTATCCTTATACTATTACTTCCTCTAGTTCTATACCTCCCCCTGTTATTTCTCATTCCTCTCTCCTTTTAGCTATAAATTCTTTAAAATCTTCTTTCTCTCCTGGGCCAATGTCCCTAGTTGTCTACTCAAGGAGTGTAGTTCTTCCCTTGTTTATCCATTGCTAATGCTTTTTAATCTATCCCTTGAATCTTCTGTCTTTCCATCTCTTTGGAAAGAATCTTATATCATTCCTCTCCACAAGAAAGGTGGAAAGTCTGATATACTAAATTACAGGGGCATTGCAAAACTGTCCGCTATTCCTAAATTATTTGAAAAATAATCACTTCGAATTTGCAGCATTTCTGCAAATCAGTTGTTTCCCCTGTTCAACATGGATTCGTAAAGAATCGGTCAACTACGACCAATGTGCTTGAGTTTTCTTCCAAGGTAAATGATGCTTTTCTTTCGAAAATGAAAACTGATGTCATTTACACTGACTTCAGTAAGGCGATTGACTCTGTGCACCATGACATTTTACTTTTTAAACTTGACCGAATAGGTTTCCCTCCGTCTGTTTTGCTTTGGATTAGTTCTTATTTTAAAGGTAGGGCCCAAAGAGTAATGCTGAGGCTGACTACCTCTAAACAGGTTCACGTTACTTCTGGTGTTCCTCAAGGTAGTCATCTTGGACCTTTACTCTTTACTCTTTTTATAAATGATCTCCCCTCGGAACTATCACATGCCCGTGTACTTATGTCTGCAGATGATGTGAAACTTATTCTATCATACAGTAATCTACACCCTACATCATTCTCATCTTCAAGACGATTTGAACGCTATTCAACTTTGGTGTTCGGCCAATCAATTGCATCTGAATTTTTCAAAGTGTATGTTTATGACATATAATCGTACTACACCTTATCTTGTCAGTTACACAATCGACAATACCCCATTGCAACGTATACTAACAGTTAAGGATCTAGGCGTTCTTTTTGATTCTAAGCTCTGCTTCAATCTTCACATAGATACCATCGTTAATGAGGCAAAAGGTGTACTTGGATTCATCAAACGATGGTCTAAAGAGTTTAACGATCCTTTTATAACGAAACTTCTGTACATCTCTCTTGTTCGCCCTATCCTTGAATGCTGCTCTTGCATCTGGTCTCCGCAGTATAACAATAGCCAGAATCGTATTGAATCTGTTCAGAAGCAAATTCTGCTTTTTGCCTTACGAGGTTTAAATTGGGACCCTTATCTTCGGTTGCCATCCTATTCCAGCAGGCTGCTTCTTCTTAATCTTCCGTCGTTATCCAACCGTAGGACAATTCTCGGTGTTGTCTTTCCACATCAGTTGGTTGTTGGCTATATAGATTCTCCTTTTCTGCTAGGGCGTCTTCAATTCTCTGTTCCGGCTAGACCAACCAGAAATTACCGCCCCTTATTCCTATCGACGTGCACAATCCTTTTCGCGTGCTATGTAAGAATTACAAAAGTTTGCATCACGTTTTCTCTACCAAACTCTCTCTACCCCTAATAAAATCGTTGCTTTCAGGATACCGTCGGGAAGTCACTTGTCGGACAGGCTGTGAATTTTCCTCCACCGGGTCGGTGATTTCCTATTACTTTCCCAATACCATCTCTTTATCATATCTACTTAACACTCTGTATATGTAGCATACAGTTCTTTACTTTATTAACAATCTTCTTACTTTCTTTTCTCCTATTTATGGTATATTCTTAAATAATTTAGCAAATTAAGATTATTTTTAATTCTACTTAAGAACACTTTTTCCTACTTACACCCTTCTTCTTAGATGTAGGCTCTAATAGCGTCACTGACAAAATTAGCTGTGAAAAGGGGCACAGCTGCCCGGACTGGCAAATAAAACACCTCCATCGGTCGGTGATGCTATTAGAAATTTGTGTTCTCTAACTAGGCTTTTAGCATTTAATTTTCATAATTGTATATATAATGTATTGAATAATTAGGAAGACACTCGCACACTTTGTTCTGCGTGCAACAGAAAGAGGCACTTCTGCAAAGTTTCATAAAGATAGCTTTAAAACTGAGGAACTAGTTCGCATAGAAACAGACAGACGGACTGACGGACATGGCTATATCGACTCGCCAGTTGATACTGATCATGGATATATATACTTTATGGGGTCGGAGATGTCTCCTTCTATGCGTTACACATTTCACGACAAAATTATAATACCCTCTGCAAGGGTATAAAAAGTTCCCTTGGCAGGGTTTAAACTCGCAACTGACCGCATAACTTGCTGCCGCCTCTACTCAATAGCACACCAATTATTAAGTCTTAGTGAGAAAAAAACGAATTAAAATAGCAGCACAGAAAACAATACGATCGTACAAAACAGGATTTCGATATAGATTTTTATCGATTACTGGAAACGGGGCAGTATCGATTATCAGCAACAAATTCGATCTGCGCATGGACTAGGAGGACCTACGGCTAAAATTTCAAGTCTCTATCTCTTGTAGATTCTGAGATCCTTGACTTCATACATATGGACGGACGGATGCACGGACAGACAGACGGACGGACGGACAGACAGACAGACTCGGATGTTGATGCTGATCAAGAATATATATACTTTATGGGGTCGGAGATGCTTCCTTCTGCCTGCTGCATATATTTGCACAAATACATTATACCCTTTATACCCATTTTCAAAAGGGTTCACGGTATAAAAAAAAATTTAGATTAAAATAAACTTTAAAAAAAATTAATTCAACATATTACATACTTTTTTTTTCAATAAGTGACTAGACAAGTTAGTCTATAATGTGCAGCATTTGTAATGTATGTCATTTGTTGTAGTATTGTTCTGACTGCATCAAAGTTTTGTGTATGCTTGCTTGACTGGCTACGCAGCCAAAACCTCTGGAGCGACCTCGCAACTGATAAGAGCAGCATCTTACTTATATCGTTGCTCTGTGAAGCAACTGCTTAAATTTCTCTCTTGTCATTGCCCACATCGATCTGCCCCTCTTCGCTGTTACAATCATTTACTGCCCTATCATTACCTTATGCTAAGGCCACGATGCTGCGCACCAAGTTAGCTGACTTCGTTCGCTTCCTGCATTTGGTACACATCGACCACTTGCATTGTTCAAACATATTTTTATCAAATCAATTATCGGCACGTATCAATTCGGGTTCATTTGCCTTTGTAAAACTCTTGTTATTCAATAATAATCACAGACCATCTCGGGTCTGCCTTCTTTTCGAAATTTACAACAAATATAACATACAAACTAATTGAAAAATAAGAAATAAAATAAGTTTAATTATTTCTAGTGTGAAAGCTATTGAAAAAGCGCGAAAGCACATAAATTTGGTGACCGCAGCGTGATTTTTTATCTTTGTTGCTTCATTATTTCATTACATTTAAGCAAAAAGGTAAATTAGCAACCTGACATTTAGTTTTTGTGCGGACAAGCAAACATAAGCGATCACCGTCGCTTTGGCTACTTTCACCATCGCTTAAAGTTTTTTGGCATTTCATGCGTAACTTATGTATATACAAGCAGCCGTTGCTTCGTTACATAGCTTGATATTTGCGTTCGCCGAAGTTCTTACAGCTATTTTTTTTGAGCGGTATATACTATTGTTTTCAAAAAGTAAGGTGATTTTTGTTTTAAGACAGAGTACTCAGTTGAGAGTGATTGACGTGTGTTACTTGTGCTCCAAGATTTTTATACATTTTACGCTTGCAAATTTTGAATTTTTGTGCTTTATTTAAAATCTTGTATAACTTGTGCAAAGCGCTATCTGTTGTGCAGGGTAATTCTGTTAATTATTGCATTTATTAAACGCGGCGTCAGTTGTTGTTATTGTCTGTTTTGATTATTTTGTTTTTGTGTGTTTGTGCACTTGTTTGTGCGTGTGTTCGCTGGGCATATTGCTGCGAATATATTTTGAGCGTTTGCATGCTCTATTTTTGTGCAACGTGTCTCCTTTCGCTCTGTGGTCTCGCAACTCCTGCTTAACTTTAAACGTCGGTAGAAAATATGACGTGTTGTTAAAAACCTTGCACGTTCAAGCAGGCTGATGATTCTGCAAAGGCGTAATTTGTTAATTGCTGGCTGTTTGAGAATATGATGCATACTAAATATGCAGGTCCCACTGGGCGTGATTGCGACAAGATCGCTGCCATTGGCAAGAAGGCCTACGTCAGCTTGCGTTGGTCGTGCCCTGTATGCATCGACAAGCAAATTGCTTTCTTCAGAATGTATAATTCTGTAAGAAATCAATTCTTTAAACTTATTAATGGGGCTAAGCAGCTCTCGTGTAACTCGGGTTTTGAATTGCTCAGCAAATATAAATTCGAGTCTCCACCCAATCGCCGGTTAGAGCTACAATTTTTGCATTTGCCCAGCAACCCCTGTTGTATCCCTGTAGTCACTGTAGTTAAACCTGCCCCAGTCAGCGAAACTGCTTCAGCCCCGTCAGCTGGCCGCAAAGGTATTCCTGCGTGCTATCTAGCCCAGAATGTAAAAAGCAATCACGGTGCCTCTTCCATCTGCTCATACTTTGACTGTTGTTGCTCCTTGTAGGCAAGTTTTTGTATCACGACTTTCGTCTGACACCACTTGTGAGTCATTGGCTGCCTATATTGCTAGCAAATCTTCTGATAGCGTGACAATAACCAAATTTAATATCTCCTCTCTTCGTGAAATAGCATCTTTCAAAATTAATGTTTCACATGATATGTTCCCAATAATTTGTGATCCTAAATTTTGGCCTCCACACATGATTGTTCACGAGTTTAAGCCAAAAGAGCGAAACCGGCCTGTTCTTTTGATACAAGGTACCGTTACTGCCACCAAATACTAACTTCGTCTTCCGATCTAGTATCTATTTATTATCAGAATGTCCGCGGTCTCATTTCCATCCTTAAAAAGTCTTTTTATGGCTAGCGCTTCTTCGATTCGGATATAATCGCGCTTTCAGAAGCACGGTTAAATTCAACCATATCTGATTTTGAGGTTTTTTCGAATAATTTTATTTTGCACAGAAATGATCGGCCGACTCGAGGTGGTGGGGTATTAATTGCCGTTAAGGCCACTCAGAACCAGTCAGAACCATTCTGTTTTACTACGCCTACTGACGCTGAGATTGTCTCAGTGAAGGTGTCTTTTCCATAACGCGATATTTATATTACATGCTGCTATGTTCCTCCTTCTTCTGATATTAAAGCTTATATGAAACATATTACTTGTATAAAAGAGGTTTTTTTACACATGCGTGATAATGACATATTTTTAGTGTTGGGTGATTTTAATTTGCTGAACATCTCTTGGTCATTATTCACTACCGAAAATTATCTAGTACCCTTTGCTCAGCATGACATTATATATTGCATGATAGACCTTTCGTTATTTTAAATCAATTCAATTTCTAATCAAATGAATAGAACACTTGTATTTGTTAACGACTTGCTGATGTGTCCTGGTCCCCTCCTCTATTTCTTCTTGCGGATGTATATCATCCTACTTTAGAGGTTGCAATGTTCAATTGCAATCCTCTCATTTCTCATTCATCAGCTACCAACAAGCCCCACCGTTGCTTTCACCTTGCTTAATCAACATATTCATGCAACCGACCGGTGTTTTTATATATGACTCGGTTGATATGAATATTGCTATTAATTTTTTTATCACACCCTAAACTCTTAGATGTTTGTATTTCCAATTCAATTCCTTCAACTACTTTTTCAGAACAACCCTGGTTAACCCCCAGACTATTAAACATAAAAAATATTAAGTCTCAATATTTTAAAAAGTTTACTAAGTAGGGTTCGAGTATTAACTTTAATCCGAGACAGTTTTAGAATTTTGTAAGCTTGAAGCGTAAATCTTCAAGCTTTACTTTCCTTGGCCTGACAATATTCCTAGTTGTCTACTCAAGGAGTGTAGTTCTTCCCTTCTTCGTCCATTGCTAAGGCTTTTTAATTTATTCCTTGAATCTTATGTCTTTCCATCTCTTTGGAAAGAATTTTATATCATTTCCCTTCACAAGAAAGGTGGAAAGTCTGATATACAAAATAATAGGGGCATTGTAAAACTGTCCGCTATTCTTTATTCGAATTTGCAGCACTTCTACAAATCAGTTGTCTCCCCTGTTCAACATGGATTCATAAGGAATCGGTCAACTACGACCAATCTGTTTTAATTTACTTTCTTGGTAAATGATGCTTTCTTTTCGTCAATGCAAACTGATGTCACTTACATTGACTTTAGTAAAGCGTTTTCTCTCCACCTCTTTCGCTTTAGATTTGTTTTTATTTAAAATGGAGGACCCAACAAATAATGCTGAGGCCGACTACGTCAAAAAAGGTTCACGTTACTTCTGGTGTTCCTCAAAGTAGTCATCTTGGACATTCACTCTTTACTCTTTTTATAAATTATCTCCACTCGGAACTATCACATCCCCTGTACTTATGTATGCAGATGATTTGAAACTAATTCTATCATACACTAATCCCCTACATCATTCTCGTCTACAAGACGATTTTAACGCTCTGCAACTTTGGTGGTCGGTCAATCAATTGCATCTAAATTGTTCGAAGTGTATGTTTATGACCTTCAATCATACTACACTTTATCTTGTCAGTTATACAATCGACAATACTCCATTGCATCGGATACTAACAGTAAAGGCATTCTTTTTGATTCTAAACTCTGCTTCAATCTTTATATAGATATTACATTAGTTTATATTCCGTTTTCCCCACCGTCCTTTCTCTACTCCGAATAAAAAAATGGCTTTCAGGATACCAGGATACCGGGAACTCACTGACTATTCCTAGCTATGAGTATGGGGATAGCTTACCGAACAAGCTATAAATTTTCCACCGGGTCGCTGATTTTCCATCACTATCTCTTTATCCTATCTACTTAATACTCTATATATCTAGTACACATTTTTTTACTTTATTTACAACTTCTTTCTTTAACTTTTCCTATTTATTGTATTGTCTTGAATAAAACAGTAAATTAAGATAATTTATAATTTTACTTAAGAATAGAATTTTCTCTACCTACACCCTTTTTCTTAGCTGTATAGGCTCTAATAGCGTCACTGACAAAATTATCTGTGTAAAGGGGCATAGCTGGCCGGACGGGCAAATAAAACACCTCCATCGGTCGACGATGCTATTAGAAAATTATTTATTTGAACTAGGCTTTTAGCATTTAATTTCATAACGTATGTATAATGTATTGAATAATTATGAAGGCACTCGTTTTGTCGACCATTAATAAATAAATAAATAAACTTAATATACCACCAATGACCATAACACAAACGACAGCACCTGAATTTGATAAGGTACTGATTTACCAAACAAAAGTTCAAAAACCGCTGTGACGTCAATTTTTGAATATCTTATACTAAAGTACAACCACAAGTCGTTCATTGCGCACCTAGGTACGCGATATAACATTTCTTTAATATCACTTGTCTTCATTGAATATAGTAAGATAAAAAACATAGACGCCATCTATTAAACAAAAGAAAAAAACTGGGCTATGCTACAATAAAAAAAATCGAAAACAGATTTACGACCAAAATAAAAAGGATTTTAATGTAAAAATAGGAGATTTTGCTTGGCTTTGATATGAAACTGGGCATAAATTATATGTAAATTACTAAGGACCTTATGAGGTACAAGAAATAAAAGATAGATATAATATAAAACTAAGAATGGGCAATAAAAAATACCAGAAAAGCATATAAAGATTAAATAAACTATTTTACTATTTCAACACAATAAACATTAAAAAAACTGTTTTGCCAATAACCGAAAAGAAAATAAAATTATTGTATACAATTAAATTTATCATATTTTTTCAATTTTTAAGAACACATAATACGAATTTTTAAACTTTAGCCAACACACCGTAAAAAAAACAAGTAATAGTCTAATCCTCTATGCTCAAAATAAATTACATTTTAAAACTTTACATTTTGGTGCTCCACTGGCAAGAGTCTGTTGTCCGTAACATATGAGTGGCAAAAGCACCACTTCTTTAAATAAACAGCTGATCGGTTTGCCTTGATTTACCTAAGCGCCGCAAAGATTTCCTTCCAAAAGTAAAAAAATACGTCCTCGTAGTAGGGGACTGTGCAGTATTTGGCTATCGTAAAATTGTTGTTTTCAAAAATAATTTTTTTAACTATCATCTCTTAAACCTCCTGACTACACACCTCCGAACGAGGTCTCTTGCCACCCGGTTGCAGTGTGGCTGCAAGCGTTCGTTGTACCGGTTTGCGAATGCTCCGACTTGGTTGTCTATGGTCGCCATTTTGAGGTCTCTGTGCATTTCTAACGTATCAGTCAGCACCAGTCCTTCTGCGCAAGGCCAAATTTTGGAGTGTCTGATACCGTATCTCCAATTTGGCGCCACCACGACGTTGTAAACTTTGCAGCAAAGTGGCAATGGGCTGTTGGGGCTTAGTAGCTTGGCTTAGCCATCTTAGGGGAGCACTGCTTAAGAGGGCCGTCGATGTTCTGCCAGGATGAAGGGGCTGCTATCTATTCAGAATGCTAGAGCCTTGCCACGCCTCTGTGTGTACTTGACCGCCTGGCACTTAAAGGCATTGAGTTTGATAATCCACCTGCATGCCCAGCTCTCAAGCTAGTGGATATATTCCTGGGCCCCGGCAGTGGCTTTGTACTTGCAGTGGGCGGAGTAAAATATTGCCATGTCATCGGCAAATGTGGACATCAGTTGTTTGCCTGGGCTGGCCAACTCGTGTACGTCATCCGGAGTGGGGATGTAATCCGTGTACAAATTGTAAAGAAAGGTGCCTAGTTCTTTGCCTTGAGGGACACCCGCCTTCATTTTGCGAACAGGAAAGATTTCCTGCCCTAACTTTGACTTCGACCATTCTCGTCATTAGATAAGAGCGCAGAAATTGAATGAAGGGGGCGGGGAGACGGAAGCATGGCCATGTGATCCATAAACCTTGCAAGTCGGGCGACAATCAGTCTTTCCCAGACCTTCGACAAGGAAGGCAGAATATGACTCAGGGTCATATACCGGCTTGCCCGACTTATGGATCATATGGATCCTCGCTAACTTCAACTGGGCAGGGAATTTTTGCTTCCTTAATATGTAATACGTTGAAAAATGGAGACGCTATAAGGACTTTGACGTAGTTGATCATCTCATCCACGCAGATGGGGCCGATAGGTGGTGACATCTGCGGAGTCTCCACCGCTCGGGTAGTCTCATCAAGTTTTTCTGGGGAGGCCAAATCGAAAGATGTAAGCCGTTCCTCTGATGGCTGACGAAGGTATCAGCTTGCTCTTCGTCTCTAAAGCAGTATTTTCCATTGTGGCGAAGAAGGGGAACGGTTCTCCAGGGTTAGCGCTTCAAGTTTTTTGTTGCTTGCCAACCATCTGGTGGGATGCGTCTTTGAGTCTGCGAAGGGCCTCCTTGAGTTGCTAGCTTCTCCTCGAAACTCCGTCTTATTCCAGGGATGCTGAGTCGTGTGGAACCAGCATCCGCACCGTCTTTTGATCCTGAGCAGGTTGGCTATGTCTGCGGGCAGATAGTGCCAGCACTATCCAGTCGCCTGGCCACTGGTTGGGTAGTGGGTTCGGCTGCTGCTGCGCGAATTTTTGCGTTACGCAGCACAATGGCGTCCTCTACATCCAGTCCAGGGCAAATTTCGGTGATGAGGTGAATACTTTCACTCATCGGTCTCTGGAAGACACCGAGATCAGTGCGTGCGTTGATCAGCCTAGGTTTTGCGCTGACCACCTTGGCCCTGCTTTCCAAGGTAACCATCACGGCCAGGTGATCGCTCGGGAGGTCCCAATCGACAGCGATTGAGAGAAGCTGGTCAGGGATCCCCTGGTAGATGGCGAAGTCTATGCAAGACGGAGTGCCTCTGCTGCCATACGGGAATCTTGTGGGAAAACGCGTAGCGAGTACCTTCGCTTGACGATGCGTTAGGCTGCTAGCTAGTTGACGGCCGCGCGTATTGCTGCTATTAGCGCCCCACAGCCACTAAAGTCATCAGTCGACATCTGCTCATTTGGCCTGCAATAGACTGCTCCAAAGTCCACGTTACTTTCACAGTCGAATATTGGTTACCACCATTAGCAATGCTCAATCGCTGGAAGCCGCCACTAACTGAGCGATTATGAGTCCAGTGTACAAGGTACGCCTCGAAGCCAAAAATTCTGGGGAATGTAGGACTGCTGGTCCTAGTTTCGACAGCAGAATTATTCCGATGGCGTCTTTTGTACTTGGGCCTCCAGTTCTAGTACTTTACCTGGAATCCAGATTAGCACCTTCAGTAGTGTGTTCATTTGAGTAGCAGCGCGGTTAAAACAGTAAGGATTTGCTGTTGCATTCCCAAAACCTGCTGTTGCATTTCTGCCATTCTCTCAATTGCTCGGCAATTTGCAGAGGAAAGTCCTTCCCCGTTTCCAGATGTCTGCTGTTGCTGTTATTGCGCAGTCAGCCTTACCTGTTGCTGTTCCCTCAGCAGTCTATGTAGCCTAGCTTGCGCTGGTCCTTCTCGCTGCCTAGAGCTGGGGACGTTCTTCTATTTGCTGAATGCAGCTAGTCCTCTTCTTGTAGCATCGGCATATGAAAGCCCTTCTACTTGGACAGTGGGTGCTGTATAAGTTATCACCAACTAGACCGATTGGGCGACCGGATGCCGTCGCAACAATGTTGCGACACTTGCAAAAGACGCTGACAGTGCAGTGCCGGCCGGTCAACGGCCAGCGCCTAGAAATATGATCCCGCACATGCGCGCGCTGAGTGGCTGAGTCAGCGATCTGCCCATTCCGCTGCCAGAACGTCGCGGCTTCATTATAGCTTAAGATATCTTTGTAAAAACAGTTTTCTCTTACCCACGAAACAATCCAGACGGATTGTCTAATAAATAATATTAACTAAACAGTTTTATTATAATTGGCGCCCAACAGTTTGGGAAACTCCGCAATTAAAAGTGATCGCTTGAGCTAACGCCGCGAGTATCATAAATTGTGAAAAAACAAAAAGAACAACAACTTAATAAATGATCGCTCCCGCGACAAATTATTTTGCTAACGCTGTGTGACAAACCACAAAAAAAGAAAAAATTTCCAACAACAACAAAATTATAACAAAAAAATATATTAACACCCCAACACATAGTGTTGAGCGAGTAACAACAACAACGACAACTGCAACGACGTATCTTATTCCTTGCCAATCGTACCGCATCCGCACAACCGCACCGGCTCACCATTAGAAATATGAAATTCATGTAAGTGAAGTATTTATATGGTCATCTTTCGTTTTTTGTGAAGAAAAAATAATTTCCTTGCTTTGCCGATCAGAGTAATTTGTACAAATTAATAAAAATATAAAATAAATATTTCTGTGTTTGGTGTAAAAAATAGAGCAAAAAAAGCCAGTGTTTCGTACAAATGTACAGATCCCCGACCGAAAACAATAGTAGTGACGAGGATATAATACCCAGTGCTAGGCAGGCCAAGATGAACACCCAAGAAATTGTGAATCTAATAGATGCGGCGGTAAACGCCGCCCTTACACACCAAGCGACACTTTTTAAAGCTGAATTAGCAGCCATCACACAACAGACAACAAGTGTTAAGGAAGAATTGAAAACAATTACAGACCATATTCACTCTGTAGGAGCCAATATTCCCCAAGTAGAAGTTTACCAAAGGGTACAAGTTATCGAGGGAATTAGGTGTGAAGAACCACTAGATATAGTAAAATATATTCCAGGATTCGATGGAAAACAAGAAGACTATGTGTCTTGGCGAGCTGAGTACATTGAGGCAGGGCGAGATGCCCTTACTCAAATATTACGATGAAATCGAAAAAAAGCTTACGCTTCTTACAAATAAGACCCTCATGTCATACGACACAGCGGCAGCAGTCGTCTTAAATGAAAAATATAGGAGTGAAGCTTTGCAGACATTCGTCTCCGGACTCAAAAAATCACTTAGGGTAGCGGTTTTCCCAGCCCAGCCAAAAAATTTGCCAACAGCTCTGGCCCTTGCATAAGAGGCAGAGGTGAGCAATGATCGCTATGCGTTCGCGGCAAATTATGCCAAATACAATGAGGAAAAAACTCAAAAACCCGGAAACCAACGGCAACAGGGTCGGCGTCAGAATGATCGACAACAAACCACTGATAGTTCTAATTATCAAGGCAAAAACCCACACTTTAGTAAAGGCCAAACCAATAATAACAATTTACCAAACAATCCGGCCAATAACCAGCCGCAACAAACAGGTAGTTCAAACCAACGTTTTTTTAATCAAAAAAATAATAACAACCTAGGCTCTGAACCAATGGACGTAGACACGTCAGCACGCTTTAGACAGCCCACACAGGGTTATAGAGGCAACCAAAACTATGGGGATCAGTCTATGAGGACCCAACAAAATCTTAACCATTTGCCCCAAGCAGAGGGTAACGGAGGTTACGAGTCGCAATCGCAACACGAAGCAGAGGCAGTCGAAGACGACCTGTCAGGAGCAGAAAGCTGTAATTTTTTAGCGGAAGCTCCCTGCTTCCGTTTATAAGACGTACGGTTGCAAGGCGAACAATAAGACTCCTGGTAGACACAGGAGCATCCAAAAATTATATTAAACCCCTTCCCGAGCTGGCACATTGGAAGCCAGTCAACAGCCCATTTCAAGTCAAATCTATCCACGGGCACACAAATATTGAACAGAAATGTCTCATTGAACTCTTTAAAGTAAAATCATACTTTAATGCTGGAATCATTAAAAGATTTCGACGGCATAATTGGGCTTGATCTGCTAAAACAGATTAACGCCCAAATATATCTGACTAACAACATTATAAAATATGACCGGGGGACAGAAAAAATTGAGTTCACAACGTGCAAGCAAGTGAACCATTTCCAAATTAGTGACGCGGATGTTCCTGTTGCAGTCAGACCCACCTTCAATCAAATGATTGACCGAATGGCTAAAGCCTTTGCAGACATTAATGAGTCCCTACCATATAACATAAACACTATCGCCACAATCCGAACGGACAACAAACAACTACTGGCGAACGGCATAATTAGACCCTCAAAGTTACCCTATAACAACCCAATATGGGTCGTCGATAAAAAAGGTGTCGACGAGTCAGGCCATAGGAAGAAACGTCTGGTAATTGATTTTCGAAAGTTAAATCAAAAGACAATCGACGATAAATACCCTATCCCAGCAATTTCGACCATATTGTCTAACATGGGTGAGGCCCAGTATTTCACAACACTGGACCTCAAATCGGGTTTCCACCAAATAGAGTTGGCAGAAAGGGACAGAGAAAAGACTGCATTCTCTGTAAACAATGGGCAGTATGAATTTTGCAGGCTTCCATTTGGACTAAAAAACGCCCCTAGCATTTTTCAGAGGGCAATAGATGACGTCCTCAGGGACCAAATCGGGAAAACTTGTTACGTCTACGTAGATGACGTAATAATTTTCTCCCCTAACAAGAAGGACCACATCAAGCACATCGAGTGGGTCCTGAAAAGCCTTAGGGACGCAGGCATGAGGGTTTCCCAAGAAAAATCCAAATTCTTCAAAAAGAGTGTGGAATATTTGGGATTTACCGTATGCATAGGCGGAATCCACCAATCGGCCGACAAAACTCAGGCCATAAAGGATTTCCAACCACCAAAAACATTGTTTGGCCTTAGATCATTTCTAGGGTTAGCAAGTTATTACAGATGCTTTATAAAGGGCTTCGCCACCGTTGCAAGACCGCTAACGGACCTTCTAAAAGGCGACAATGGCAAAATAAGTGCTAATCAGTCCAGGAAGGTTCCGATTAATCTAAGCTCACAGCAGCTACATGCCTTCAACAAACTAAAAGACATATTGGCATCAGAAGACGTTCTTCTGATATACCCAGATTTTAAGAGACCATTCGACTTAACGACAGACGCTTCGGCACACGGCCTAGGGGCAGTGTTAGCCCAAGGTGGCAGACCAATCACAATGATTTCCCGGACCCTACGGGACAATGAAATAAACTTTGCGACGAACGAACGGGAACTCTTGGCCATTGTATGGGCCCTCAAGAACTTACGAAATTACCTGTATGGTGTTAGAAACTTAAACATTTACACAGATCATCAGCCACTAACGTTCGCGGTGTCAGACAAAAATCCTAACGCTAAGATAAAGCGCTGGAAATCATTTATCGATGAACATAACGCAAATATCATCTATAAACCAGGTAAAGAAAATCAAGTGGCTGACGCTCTGTCTCGCCAAAACCTGAACGCTTTAAGCAACGACTCCGATTCACATACGGAGGTTGACTCAAATATCGCCACAATTCACAGTGAGCAGTCCCTTACATACACCATTGAAACAACAGAAAAACCAATAAACTGTTTCCGTAACCAAATCCTAATTGAGGAAGCAGAATTCCCCTCGGTTAGAACGTTTATCCTTTTCAAGGACAAACTAAGACATGTGGTCCGATTCACAGACAGAGAGGCCTTATGGCAGACACTACAGGACCTGGTAAAAACTGACGTGGTCAACTCATTACACTGCGAACTTCCAATACTAGCTTTTATCCAACACAGACTGGTAGAGACATTCCCCGCAACAACTTTCAACTATTCTAAACACCTGGTCGCGGATATAACCGACCGAACCGAACAAAGGGAAATTGTTATCACCGAACACAACAGAGCGCACCGCGCTGTCTAAGAAAATGTCAAACAAATACTGCGTGACTATTTCTTTCCCAAAATGAGCAGACTAGCTACAGAAATTGCCGCAAACTGCAAAATCTGTTCAAAAGCAAAGTATAACCGTCATCCGGTCAAACAGGTCATAGGTAGAACCCCTATCCCATCATTCACAGGGGAACTACTGCATGTCGACATTTTTTCTACCGACAAAAAATTTTTTTTGACATGCATTGACAAGTTCTCAAAATTTGCCGTGGTCCAACCAATAAACTCACGGGCGATCGTTGACATAAAGACCCCAATACTCCACCTGGTAAATTTTTTCCCGGGAACTAGAAAAATTTACTGCGATAACGAGAAAGCATTAAACTCCGAAACCATTCGAACTATTCTGGCAAAAAATTTCGACATACAAATCTCGAACGCACCTCCCCTACATAGTACGTCAAACGGACAGGTGGAAAGATTCCACAGCACCCTCGCGCAGATAGCCCGTTGTTTGAAATTTGAAAAAAAAATTGACGACACTATTGATCTAATCATCATATCCACCATCGCATATAATAGAACTATCCATTCCGTCACTAACAGAAAACCGATAGAAATAGTGCACTCAGCCCCAATAGAGCTAGAATCTCAGGTAAAGGAACAACTCCACAGAGCCCAAGACAAGAGCCTCAAACAATCAAATAAAGATAAGTCGCATAGAGAATTCCAACCAGGAGAACGAGTATGGCTAAAAACAAACAGACGACTAGGTACTAAGCTAACACCACTATGCACTGAAGAAACTATCAATGCCGACCTTGGCACGACGGTTCTTATAAAAGGGAGGGTGGTCCATAAGGACAATCTCAAGTAACAAGTTTAAAGATACCCCTAGTATTTAAACAAAAACGTTTATACATTTCTCCTAAGATACATTTACTCCTTCTAGGCTTATACGTTTTTTTATCCTGATACCAATAGCACTTACGACCGCATCAATGAAACTGACAAATTACACTCACTCAGACTACATACCCGTAGCAGACGGTGACGTGATTATTTGGGACAAGTACGGCTACCTTGGACCCACTACGAACATGACAACGTACGAGACTTACGTGGAAGAGACCAAGAACACAATACAACTATTCAACCAGGAACACATCAGGAAAGTACTAACTACAGACCTTGCACATATCGACACGTTAATAGCAACACTAAAGGCTAATCATAGACATTCTCGCAGTATAAATCTTTTAGGAACAGCCTTAAAAGTAGTAGCAGGAACTCCCGATTTTGATGATTGGGAGCAAATAAAGTTTAGGCAGATGCAGTTAATAGATTCAGAAACCAGACAAATAGAAATAAATACAAAACTACAAACGAGACTCAACGAACTAACAAAGACCCTAAATTCAATACACAAAACTGACGGGACCACTATAGATCACCTCTACGAAACACTTCTTGCAAAAAATAGAATGATAATTACAGATTTACAAAATTTAATCCTCGCCATCACTCTGGCAAAAATAAACCTGATCAGCCCAGCAATATTGGATGAAATTGATATAAAAGAAATGACCTTTAAACACTTCACAAATGCTAGTGTAGCAGACGTATTAGAAGTAGCTAGAATTAAGGCCTTTCAAAATAACGAAATATTGTACTTCCTAATTAAATATCCAAATCCTGAATTAGCCTGTAAGAAAATCAACATTTATCCAGTTCAGCATTCCAATAGAATTCTAAATCTTGAAGACAGCAATATAGTTGCAGACTGCGGTGCAAATACCTACGCCGTCGGTGAATGCGATGCGGCGGTGAGTACCACGTTCTGCAGGAGGCTACGATCAACGAACTGCGCTCAACAGCTCATATCCGGAATTTCTGCACAGTGCAGCACTCGCCCGGGCCATCTGAGCCCGCTTACTATCATAGACGACGGCGCAATTATTAGCAACGATGCTACCGTCACTATCAGGGACAATGCTGGCGCACAACAATCTATTTCCGGGACATACCTAGCTACTTTCGATGATAAGATCGAGATAAACAAGACCACATTTATCAATAGCTATGGTGTCCTTAGGAAAAAGCCAGTCGCGTCCGCCGTCACGCAGATCAATGTTACCGAGACCGGGAACATCTGAGTCTGCCATTTCTACATGAATTAAGCGTGACGAACCTGCAACACATCGGCCACCTACGGTCTAAACTGTTGTCGGGACCAATTATCAGCAGTGGTACCACCCTGGCCCTAGTCTTCATATGTCTAGTCGCCATCCACATGGTTCGTCAACGTCTTAAACTCAAGCGGCAGACTGCATTGGTGGCAAACGTGCTAGCAAACGTTCGGAAGCCCGAGGACGCCCTTCATTTAGCTTAGGGAGGAGTTATCACCAGCTAGTCCGATTGGGCGACCGGATGCCGTCGCAACAATGTTGCGACACTTGCAAAAGACGCTGACAGTGCAGTGCCGGCCGGTCAACGGCCAGCGCCTAGAAATATGATCCCGCACATGCGCGCGCTGAGTGGCTGCTAAAGAACGGCACGAGGCGCAGAGTCAGCGATCTGCCCATTCCGCTGCCAGAACGTCGCGGCTTCATTATAGCTTAAGATATCTTTGTAAAAACAGTTTTCTCTTACCCACGAAACTCAAAAAATCACTTAGGGTAGCGGTTTTCCCAGCCCAGCCAAAAAATTTGCCAACAGCTCTGGCCCTTGCACAAGAGGCAGAGGTGAGCAATGATCGCTATGCGTTCGCGGCAAATTATGCCATATACAATGAGGAAAAAACTCAAAAACCCGGAAACCAACGGCAACAGGGTCGGCGTCAGAATGATCGACAACAAACCACTGATAGTTCTAATTATCAAGGCAAAAACCCACACTTTAGTAAAGGCCAAGCCAATAATAACAATTTACCAAACAATCCGGCCAATAACCAGCCGCAACAAACAGGTAGTTCAAAACAACGTTTTTTTAATCAAAAAAATAATAACAACCTAGGCTCTGAACCAATGGACGTAGACACGTCAGCACGCTTTAGACAGCCCACACAGGGTTATAGAGGCAACCAAAACTATGGGGATCAGTCTATGAGGACCCAACAAAATCTTAACCATTTGCCCCAAGCAGAGGGTAACGGAGGTTACGAGTCGCAATCTCAACACGAAGCAGAGGCAGTCGAAGACGACCTGTCAAGAGCAGAAAGCTGTAATTTTTTAGCGGAAGCTCCCTGCTTCCGTTTGTAAGACGTACGGTTGCAAGGCGAACAATAAGACTCCTGGTAGACACAGGAGCATCCAAAAATTATATTAAACCCCTTCCCGAGCTGGCACATTGGAAGCCAGTCAACAGCCCATTTCAAGTCAAATCTATCCACGGGCACACAAATATTGAACAGAAATGTCTCATTGAACTCTTTAAAGTAAAATCATACTTTTTCATGCTGGAATCATTAAAAGATTTCGACGGCATAATTGGCCTTGATCTGCTAAAACAGATTAACGCCCAAATATATCTGACTAACAACATTATAAAATATGACCGGGGGACAGAAAAAATTGAGTTCACAACATGCAAGCAAGTGAACCATTTCCAAATTAGTGACGCGGATGTTCCTGTTGCAGTCAGACCCACCTTCAATCAAATGATTGACCGAATGGCTAAAGCCTTTGCAGACATTAATGAGTCCCTACCATATAACATAAACACTATCGCCACAATCCGAACGGACGGCGAACCAGTATATTCCAAATTATACCCATACCCAATGGGTGTATCTGAATTTGTCAACGCAGAAGTAAAACAACTACTGGCGAACGGCATAATTAGACCCTCAAAGTCACCCTATAACAACCCAATATGGGTCGTCGATAAAAAAGGTGTCGACGAGTCAGGCCATAGGAAGAAACGTCTGGTAATTGATTTTCGAAAGTTAAATCAAAAGACAATCGACGATAAATACCCTATCCCAGCAATTTCGACCATATTGTCTAACATGGGTGAGGCCCAGTATTTCACAACACTGGACCTCAAATCGGGTTTCCACCAAATAGAGTTGGCAGAAAGGGATAGAGAAAAGACTGCATTCTCTGTAAACAATGGGAAGTATGAATTTTGCAGGCTTCCATTTGGACTAAAAAACGCCCCTAGCATTTTTCAGAGGGCAATAGATGACGTCCTCAGGGACCAAATCGGGAAAACCTGTTACGTCTACGTAGATGACGTAATAATTTTCTCCCCTAACAAGGAGGACCACATCAAGCACATCGAGTGGGTCCTGAAAAGCCTTAGGTACGCAGGCATGAGGGTTTCCCAAGAAAAATCCAAATTCTTCAAAAAGAGTGTGGAAACAAAACTCAGGCCATAAAGGATTTCCAACCACCAAAAACATTGTTTGGCCTTAGATCATTTCTAGGGTTAGCAAGTTATTACAGATGCTTTATAAAAGGGCTTCGCCACCGTTGCAAGACCGCTAACGGACCTTCTAAAAGGCGACAATGGCAAAATAAGTGCTAATCAGTCCAGGAAGGTTCCGATTAATCTAAGCTCACAGCAGCTACATGCCTTCAACAAACTAAAAGACATATTGGCATCAGAAGACGTTCTTCTGATATACCCAGATTTTAAGAGACCATTCGACTTAACGACAGACGCTTCGGCACACGGCCTAGGGGCAGTGTTACCCCAAGATGGCAGACCAATCACAATGATTTCCCGGACCCTACGGGACAATGAAATAAACTTTGCGACGAACGAACGGGAACTCTTGGCCATAGTATGGGCCCTCAAGAACTTACGAAATTACCTGTATGGTGTTAGAAACTTAAACATTTACACAGATCATCAGCCACTAACGTTCGCGGTGTCAGACAAAAATCCTAACGCTAAGATAAAGCGCTGGAAATCATTTATCGATGAACATAACGCAAATATCATCTATAAACCAGGTAAAGAAAATCAAGTGGCTGACGCTCTGTCTCGCCAAAACCTGAACGCTTTAAGCAACGACTCCGATTCACATACGGAGGTTGACTCAAATATCGCCACAATTCACAGTGAGCAGTCCCTTACATACACCATTGAAACAACAGAAAAACCAATAAACTGTTTCCGTAACCAAATCCTAATTGAGGAAGCAGAATTCCCCTCGGTTAGAACGTTTATCCTCTTCAAGGACAAACTAAGACATGTGGTCCGATTCACAGACAGAGAGGCCTTATGGCAGACACTACAGGACCTGGTAAAAACTGACGTGGTCAACTCATTACACTGCGAACTTCCAATACTAGCTTTTATCCAACACAGACTGGTAGAGACATTCCCCGCAACAACTTTCAACTATTCTAAACACCTGGTCGCGGATATAACCGACCGAACCGAACAAAGGGAAATTGTTATCACCGAACACAACAGAGCGCACCGCGCTGTCAAAGAAAATGTCAAACAAATACTGCGTGACTATTTCTTTCCCAAAATGAGCAGACTAGCTACGGAAATTGCCGCAAACTGCAAAATCTGTTCAAAAGCAAAGTATAACCGTCATCCGGTCAAACAGGTCATAGGTAGAACCCCTATCCCATCATTCACAGGGGAACTACTGCATGTCGACATTTTTTCTACCGAAAAAAAATTTTTTTGACATGCATTGACAAGTTCTCAAAATTTGCCGTGGTCCAACCAATAAACTCACGGGCGATCGTTGACATAAAGACCCCAATACTCCACCTGGTAAATTTTTTCCCGGGAACTAGAAAAATTTACTGCGATAACGAGAAAGCATTAAACTCTGAAACCATTCGAACTATTCTGGCAAAAAATTTCGACATACAAATCTCGAACGCACCTCCCCTACATAGTACGTCAAACGAACAGGTGGAAAGATTCCACAGCACCCTCGCGCAGATAGCCCGTTGTTTGAAATTTGAAAAAAAAATTGACGACACTATTGATCTAATCATCATATCCACCATCGCATATAATAGAACTATCCATTCCGTCACTAACAGAAAACCGATAGAAATAGTGCACTCAGCCCCAATAGAGCTAGAATCTCAGGTAAAGGAACAACTCCACAGAGCCCAAGACAAGAGCCTCAAACAATCAAATAAAGATAAGTCGCATAGAGAATTCCAACCAGGAGAACGAGTATGGCTAAAAACAAACAGACGACTAGGTACTAAGCTAACACCACTATGCACTGAAGAAACTATCAATGCCGACCTTGGCACGACGGTTCTTATAAAAGGGAGGGTGGTCCATAAGGACAATCTCAAGTAACAAGTTTAAAGATACCCCTAGTATTTAAACAAAAACGTTTATACATTTCTCCTAAGATACATTTACTCCTTCTAGGCTTATACGTTTTTTTATCCTGATACCAATAGCACTTACGACCGCATCAATGAAACTGACAAATTACACTCACTCAGACTACATACCCGTAGCAGACGGTGACGTGATTATTTGGGACAAGTACGGCTACCTTGGACACACTACGAACATGCCAACGTACGAGACTTACGTGGAAGAGACCAAGAACACAATACAACTATTCAACCAGGAACACATCAGGAAAGTACTAACTACAGACCTTGCACATATCGACACGTTAATAGCAACACTAAAGGTTAATCATAGACATTCTCGCAGTATAAATCTTTAAGGAACAGCCTTAAAAGTAGTAGCAGGAACTCCCGATTTTGATGATTGGGAGCAAATAAAGTTTAGGCAGATGCAGTTAATAGATTCAGAAACCAGACAAATAGAAATAAATACAAAACTACAAACGAGACTCAACGAACTAACAAAGACCCTAAATTCAATACACAAAACTGACGGGACCACTATAGATCACCTCTACGAAACACTTCTTGCAAAAAATAGAATGATAATTACAGATTTACAAAATTTAATCCTCGCCATCACTCTGGCAAAAATAAACCTGATCAGCCCAGCAATATTGGATGAAATTGATATAAAAGAAATGACCTTTAAACACTTCACAAATGCTAGTGTAGCAGACGTATTAGAAGTAGCTAGAATTAAGGCCTTTCAAAATAACGAAATATTGTACTTCCTAATTAAATATCCAAATCCTGAATTAGCCTGTAAGAAAATCAACATTTATCCAGTTCAGCATTCCAATAGAATTCTAGATCTTGAAGACAGCAATATAGTTGCAGACTGCGGTGCAAATACTTACGCCGTCGGTGAATGCGATGCGGCGGTGAGTACCACGTTCTGCGGGAGGCTACGATCAACGAACTGCGCTCAACAGCTCATATCCGGAATTTCTGCACAGTGCAGCACTCGCCCGGGCCATCTGAGCCCGCTTACTATCATAGACGACGGCGCAATTATTAGCAACGATGCTACCGTCACTATCAGGGACAATGCTGGCGCACAACAATCTATTTCCGGGACATACCTAGCTACTTTCGATGATAAGATCGAGATAAACAAGACCACATTTATCAATAGCTATGGTGTCCTTAGGAAAAAGCCAGTCGCGTCCGCCGTCACGCAGATCAATGTTACCGAGACCGGGAACATCTGAGTCTGCCATTTCTACATGAATTAAGCGTGACGAAATATGATCCCGCACATGCGCGCGCTGAGTGGCTGCTAAAGAACGGCACGAGGCGCAGAGTCAGCGATCTGCCCATTCCGCTGCCAGAACGTCGCGGCTTCATTATAGCTTAAGATATCTTTGTAAAAACAGTTTTCTCTTACCCACGAAACTCAAAAAATCACTTAGGGTAGCGGTTTTCCCAGCCCAGCCAAAAAATTTGCCAACAGCTCTGGCCCTTGCACAAGAGGCAGAGGTGAGCAATGATCGCTATGCGTTCGCGGCAAATTATGCCATATACAATGAGGAAAAAACTCAAAAACCCGGAAACCAACGGCAACAGGGTCGGCGTCAGAATGATCGACAACAAACCACTGATAGTTCTAATTATCAAGGCAAAAACCCACACTTTAGTAAAGGCCAAGCCAATAATAACAATTTACCAAACAATCCGGCCAATAACCAGCCGCAACAAACAGGTAGTTCAAAACAACGTTTTTTTAATCAAAAAAATAATAACAACCTAGGCTCTGAACCAATGGACGTAGACACGTCAGCACGCTTTAGACAGCCCACACAGGGTTATAGAGGCAACCAAAACTATGGGGATCAGTCTATGAGGACCCAACAAAATCTTAACCATTTGCCCCAAGCAGAGGGTAACGGAGGTTACGAGTCGCAATCGCAACACGAAGCAGAGGCAGTCGAAGACGACCTGTCAGGAGCAGAAAGCTGTAATTTTTTAGCGGAAGCTCCCTGCTTCCGTTTATAAGACGTACGGTTGCAGGGCGAACAATAAGACTCCTGGTAGACACAGGAGCATCCAAAAATTATATTAAACCCCTTTCCGAGCTGGCACATTGGAAGCCAGTCAACAGCCCATTTCAAGTCAAATCTATCCACGGGCACACAAATATTGAACAGAAATGTCTCATTGAACTCTTTAAAGTAAAATCATACTTTTTCATGCTGGAATCATTAAAAGATTTCGACGGCATAATTGGCCTTGATCTGCTAAAACAGATTAACGCCCAAATATATCTGACTAACAACATTATAAAATATGACCGGGGGACAGAAAAAATTGAGTTCACAGCATGCAAGCAAGTAAACCATTTCCAAATTAGTGACGCGGATGTTCCTGTTGCAGTCAGACCCACCTTCAATCAAATGATTGACCGAATGGCTAAAGCCTTTGCAGACATTAATGAGTCCCTACCATATAACATAAACACTATCGCCACAATCCGAACGGACGGCGAACCAGTATATTCCAAATTATACCCATACCCAATGGGTGTATCTGAATTTGTCAACGCAGAAGTTAAACAACTACTGGCGAACGGCATAGTTAGACCCTCAAAGTCACCCTATAACAACCCAATATGGGTCGTCGATAAAAAAGGTGTCGACGAGTCAGGCCATAGGAAGAAACGTCTGGTAATTGATTTTCGAAAGTTAAATCAAAAGACAATCGACGATAAATACCCTATCCCAGCAATTTCGACCATATTGTCTAACATGGGTGAGGCCCAGTATTTCACAACACTGGACCTCAAATCGGGTTTCCACCAAATAGAGTTGGCAGAAAGGGACAGAGAAAAGACTGCATTCTCTGTAAACAATGGGAAGTATGAATTTTGCAGTCTTCCATTTGGACTAAAAAACGCCCCTAGCATTTTTCAGAGGGCAATAGATGACGTCCTCAGGGACCAAATCGGGAAAACCTGTTACGTCTACGTAGATGACGTAATAATTTTCTCCCCTAACAAGGAGGACCACATCAAGCACATCGAGTGGGTCCTGAAAAGCCTTAGGTACGCAGGCATGAGGGTTTCCCAAGAAAAATCCAAATTCTTCAAAAAGAGTGTGGAATATTTGGGATTTACCGTATGCAGAGGCGGAATCCACCAATCGGCCGACAAAACTCAGGCCATAAAGGATTTCCAACCACCAAAAACATTGTTTGGCCTTAGATCATTTCTGGGGTTAGCAAGTTATTACAGATGCTTTATAAAGGGCTTCGCCACCGTTGCAAGACCGCTAACGGACCTTCTAAAAGGCGACAATGGCAAAATAAGTGCTAATCAGTCCAGGAAGGTTCCGATTAATCTAAGCTCACAGCAGCTACATGCCTTCAACAAACTAAAAGACATATTGGCATCAGAAGACGTTCTTCTGATATACCCAGATTTTAAGAGACCATTCGACTTAACGACAGACGCTTCGGCACACGGCCTAGGGGCAGTGTTAGCCCAAGATGGCAGACCAATCACAATGATTTCCCGGACCCTACGGGACAATGAAATAAACTTTGCGACGAACGAACGGGAACTCTTGGCCATTGTATGGGCCCTCAAGAACTTACGAAATTACCTGTATGGTGTTAGAAACTTAAACATTTACACAGATCATCAGCCACTAACGTTCGCGGTGTCAGACAAAAATCCTAACGCTAAGATAAAGCGCTGGAAATCATTTATCGATGAACATAACGCAAATATCATCTATAAACCAGGTAAAGAAAATCAAGTGGCTGACGCTCTGTCTCGCCAAAACCTGAACGCTTTAAGCAACGACTCCGATTCACATACGGAGGTTGACTCAAATATCGCCACAATTCACAGTGAGCAGTCCCTTACATACACCATTGAAACAACAGAAAAACCAATAAACTGTTTCCGTAACCAAATCCTAATTGAGGAAGCAGAATTCCCCTCGGTTAGAACGTTTATCCTTTTCAAGGACAAACTAAGACATGTGGTCCGATTCACAGACAGAGAGGCCTTATGGCAGACACTACAGGACCTGGTAAAAACTGACGTGGTCAACTCATTACACTGCGAACTTCCAATACTAGCTTTTATCCAACACAGACTGGTAGAGACATTCCCCGCAACAACTTTCAACTATTCTAAACACCTGGTCGCGGATATAACCGACCGAACCGAACAAAGGGAAATTGTTATCACCGAACACAACAGAGCGCACCGCGCTGTCCAAGAAAATGTCAAACAAATACTGCGTGACTATTTCTTTCCCAAAATGAGCAGACTAGCTACGGAAATTGCCGCAAACTGCAAAATCTGTTCAAAAGCAAAGTATAACCGTCATCCGGTCAAACAGGTCATAGGTAGAACCCCTATCCCATCATTCACAGGGGAACTACTGCATGTCGACATTTTTTCTACCGACAAAAAATTTTTTTTGACATGCATTGACAAGTTCTCAAAATTTGCCGTGGTCCAACCAATAAACTCACGGGCGATCGTTGACATAAAGACCCCAATACTCCACCTGGTAAATTTTTTCCCGGGAACTAGAAAAATTTACTGCGATAACGAGAAAGCATTAAACTCCGAAACCATTCGAACTATTCTGGCAAAAAATTTCGACATACAAATCTCGAACGCACCTCCCCTTCATAGTACGTCAAACGAACAGGTGGAAAGATTCCACAGCACCCTCGCGCAGATAGCCCGTTGTTTGAAATTTGAAAAAAAAATTGACGACACTATTGATCTAATCATCATATCCACCATCGCATATAATAGAACTATCCATTCCGTCACTAACAGAAAACCGATAGAAATAGTGCACTCAGCCCCAATAGAGCTAGAATCTCAGGTAAAGGAACAACTCCACAGAGCCCAAGACAAGAGCCTCAAACAATCAAATAAAGATAAGTCGCATAGAGAATTCCAACCAGGAGAACGAGTATGGCTAAAAACAAACAGACGACTAGGTACTAAGCTAAAACCACTATGCACTGAAGAAACTATCAATGCCGACCTTGGCACGACGGTTCTTATAAAAGGGAGGGTGGTCCATAAGGACAATCTCAAGTAACAAGTTTAAAGATACCCCTAGTATTTAAACAAAAACGTTTATACATTTCTCCTAAGATACATTTACTCCTTCTAGGCTTATACGTTTTTTTATCCTGATACCAATAGCACTTACGACCGCATCAATGAAACTGACAAATTACACTCACTCAGACTACATACCCGTAGCAGACGGTGACGTGATTATTTGGGACAAGTACGGCTACCTTGGACACACTACGAACATGCCAACGTACGAGACTTACGTGGAAGAGACCAAGAACACAATACAACTATTCAACCAGGAACACATCAGGAAAGTACTAACTACAGACCTTGCACATATCGACACGTTAATAGCAACACTAAAGGTTAATCATAGACATTCTCGCAGTATAAATCTTTAAGGAACAGCCTTAAAAGTAGTAGCAGGAACTCCCGATTTTGATGATTGGGAGCAAATAAAGTTTAGGCAGATGCAGTTAATAGATTCAGAAACCAGACAAATAGAAATAAATACAAAACTACAAACGAGACTCAACGAACTAACAAAGACCCTAAATTCAATACACAAAACTGACGGGACCACTATAGATCACCTCTACGAAACACTTCTTGCAAAAAATAGAATGATAATTACAGATTTACAAAATTTAATCCTCGCCATCACTCTGGCAAAAATAAACCTGATCAGCCCAGCAATATTGGATGAAATTGATATAAAAGAAATGACCTTTAAACACTTCACAAATGCTAGTGTAGCAGACGTATTAGAAGTAGCTAGAATTAAGGCCTTTCAAAATAACGAAATATTGTACTTCCTAATTAAATATCCAAATCCTGAATTAGCCTGTAAGAAAATCAACATTTATCCAGTTCAGCATTCCAATAGAATTCTAGATCTTGAAGACAGCAATATAGTTGCAGACTGCGGTGCAAATACTTACGCCGTCGGTGAATGCGATGCGGCGGTGAGTACCACGTTCTGCGGGAGGCTACGATCAACGAACTGCGCTCAACAGCTCATATCCGGAATTTCTGCACAGTGCAGCACTCGCCCGGGCCATCTGAGCCCGCTTACTATCATAGACGACGGCGCAATTATTAGCAACGATGCTACCGTCACTATCAGGGACAATGCTGGCGCACAACAATCTATTTCCGGGACATACCTAGCTACTTTCGATGATAAGATCGAGATAAACAAGACCACATTTATCAATAGCTATGGTGTCCTTAGGAAAAAGCCAGTCGCGTCCGCCGTCACGCAGATCAATGTTACCGAGACCGGGAACATCTGAGTCTGCCATTTCTACATGAATTAAGCGTGACGAACCTGCAACACATCGGCCACCTACGGTCTAAACTGTTGTCGGGACCAATTATCAGCAGTGGTACCACCCTGGCCCTAGTCTTCATATGTCTAGTCGCCATCCACATGGTTCGTCAACGTCTTAAACTCAAGCGGCAGACTGCATTGGTGGCAAACGTGCTAGCAAACGTTCGGAAGCCCGAGGACGCCCTTCATTTAGCTTAGGGAGGAGTTATCACCAGCTAGTCCGATTGGGCGACCGGATGCCGTCGCAACAATGTTGCGACACTTGCAAAAGACGCTGACAGTGCAGTGCCGGCCGGTCAACGGCCAGCGCCTAGAAAAATGATCCCGCACATGCGCGCGCTGAGTGGCTGCTAAAGAACGGCACGAGGCGCAGAGTCAGCGATCTGCCCATTCCGCTGCCAGAACGTCGCGGCTTCATTATAGCTTAAGATATCTTTGTAAAAACAGTTTTTTCTTACCCACGAAACAATCCAGACGGATTGTCTAATAAATAATATTAACTAAACAGTTTTATTATAATTTATATGAATATCTTATACTAAAGTACAACCACAAGTCGTTCATTGCGCACCTAGGTACGCGATATAAAATTTCTTTAATATCACTATTATGTACGCTCATCATTACTTTATAATTGGTACCATAAAGCAAAGTCATCGAATTTTTAACGAATAAGATCGTACATGGTTGAATTACTTCACCAACTGTTTCAAAATAACTCCATCGGTAATTCATAAATATTGCACAAGTGAACTTGTCTTCATATAGTAAGACAAAAAACATTGACGCCATCTATTAAACAAAAGAAAAAAACTGGGCTATGCTACAATAAAAAAAATCGAAAACAGATTTACGACCAAAATAAAAAGGATTTTAATGTTAAAATAGGAGATTTTGCTTGGCTTTGATATGAAGCTAGGCATAAATTATATGTAAATTACTAAGGACCTTATGAGGTACAAGAAATAAAAGATAGATATAATATAAAACTAAGAATGGGCAATAAAAAATACCAGAAAAGCATATAAAGATTAAATAAACTATTTTACTATTTCAACACAATAAACATTAAAAAACTGTTTTGCCAATAACCGAAAGGTAAATAAAATTATTGTATACAATTAAATTTATCATATTTTTTCAATTTTTAACAACACATAATACGAATTTTTAAACTTTAGCCAACACACCGTAAAAAAAACAAGTAATAGTCTAATCCTCTATGCTCAAAATAAATTACATTTTAAAACTTTACATTTTGGTGCTCCACTGTCAAGAGTCTGTTGTCCGTAACATATGAGTGGCAAAAGCACCACTTCTTTAAATAAACAGCTGATCGGTTTGCCTTGATTTACCTAAGCGCCGCAAAGATTTCCTTCCAAAAGTAAAAAAATACGTCCTCGAAGTAGGGGACTGTGCAGTATTTGGCTATCGTAAAATTGTTGTATTCAAAAATAATTTTTTTAACTATCATCTTTTAAACCTCCTACACACCTCCGAACGAGGTCTCTTGCCACCCGGTTGCAGTGTGGCTGCAAGCGTTCGTTGTACCGGTTTGCGAATGCTCCGACTTGGTTGTCTATGGTAGCCATTTTGAGGTCTCTGTGCATTTCTAACGTATCAGTCAGCACCAGTCCTTCTGCGCAAGGCCAAATTTTGGAGTGTCTGATACCGTATCTCCAATTTGGCGCCACCACGACGTTGTAAACTTTGCAGCAAAGTGGCAATGGGCTGTTGGGGCTTAGTAACTTGGCTTGGCCATCTTAAGGGAGCACTGCTTGAGAGGGCCGTCGATGTTCTGCCAGGATGAAGGGGCTGCTATCTATTCAGACTGCTAGAGCCTTGCCACGCCTCTGTGTGTACTTGACCGCCTGGCACTTAAAGGCATTGAGTTTGATAATCCACCTGCATGCCCAGCTCTCAAGCTAGTGGATATATTCCTGGGCCCCGGCAGTGGCTTCGTACTTGCAGTGGGCGGAGTAAAATATTGCCATGTCATCGGCAAATGTGGACATCAGTTGTTTGCCTGGGCTGGCCAACTCGTGTACGTCATCCGGAGTGGGGATGTAGTCCGTGTACAAATTGTAAGGAAAGGGGCCTAGTTCTTTGCCTTGAGGGACACCCGCCTTCATTTTGTGAACAGGAAAGATTTCCTGCCCTAACTTTGACTTCGACCATTCGCGTCATTAGATAAGAGCGCAGAAATTGAATGAAGGGGGCGGGGAGACGGAAGCATGGCCATGTGATCCATAAACCTTGCAAGTCGGGCGACAATCAGTCTTTCCCAGACCTTCGACAATGAAGGCAGAATATGACTCAGGGTCATATACCGGCTTGCCCGACTTATGGATCATATGGATCCTCGCTAACTTCAACTGGGCAGGGAATTTTTGCTTCCTTAATATGTAATACGTTGAAAAATGGAGACGCTATAAGGACTTTGACGTAGTTGATCATCTCATCCACGCAGATGGGGCCGATAGGTGGTGACATCTGCGGAGTCTCCACCGCTCGGGTAGTCTCATCAAGTTTTTCTGGGGAGGCCAAATCGAAAGATGTAAGCCGTTCCTCTGATGGCTGACGAAGGTATCAGCTTGCTCTTCGTCTCTAAAGCAGTATTTTCCATTGTGGCGAAGAAGGGGAACGGTTCTCCAGGGTTAGCGCTTCAGGTTTTTTGTTGCTCGCCAACCATCTGGTGGGATGCGTCTTTGAGTCTGCGAAGGGCCTCCTTGAGTTGCTAGCTTCTCCTCGAAACTCCGTCTTATTCCAGGGATGCTGAGTCGTGTGGAACCAACATCCGCACCGTCTTTTGATCCTGAGCAGGTTGGCTATGTCTGCGGGCAGTCCGTTGCCAGCACTATCCAGTCGCCTGGCCACTGGTTGGGTAGTGGGTTCGGCTGCTGCTGCGCGAATTTTTGCGTTACGCAGCACAATAGCGTCCTCTACATCCAGTCCAGGGCAAATTTCGGTGATGAGGTGAATACTTTCACTCATCGGTCTCTGGAAGACACCGAGATCAGTGCGTGCGTTGATCAGCCTAGGTTTTGCGCTGACCACCTTGGCCCTGCTTTCCAAGGTAACCATCACGGCCAGGTGATCGCTCGGGAGGTCCCAATCGACAGCGATTGAGAGAAGCTGGTCAGGGATCCCCTGGTAGATGGCGAAGTCTATGCAAGACGGAGTGCCTCTGCTACCATACGGGAATCTTGTGGGAAAACACGTAGCCAGTACCTTCGCTTGACGATGCGTTAGGCTGCTAGCTAGTTGACGGCCGCGCGTATTGCTGCTATTTGCGCCCCACAGCCACTGCTTTCAGCCTAGTTGAGTATAACGATAAAGTCATCAGTCGACATCTGCTCATTTGGCCTGCAATAGACTGCTCCAAAGTCCAAGTTACTTTCACAGTCGAATATTGGTTACCACCATTAGCAATGCTCAATCGCTGGAAGCCGCCACTAACTGAGCGATTATGAGTCCAGTGTACAAGGTACGCCTCGAAGCCAAAAATTCTGGGGAATGTAGGACTGCTGGTCCTAGTTTCGACAGCAGAATTATTCCGATAGCGTCTTTTGTACTTGGGCCTCCAGTTCTAGTACTTTACCTGGAATCCTATTGGCATTCCAGATTAGCACCTTCAGTAGTGTGTTCATTTGAGTAGCAGCGCGGTTAAAACAGTAAGGATTTGCTGTTGCATACCCAAAACCTGCTGTTGCATTTCTGCCATTCTCTCAATTGCTCGGCAATTTGCAGAGGAAAGTCCTTCCCCGTTTCCAGATGTCTGCTGTTGCTGTTATTGCGCAGTCAGCCTTTCCTGTTGCTGTTCCCTCAGCAGTCTATGTAGCCTAGCTTGCGCTGGTCCTTCTCGCTGCCTAGAGCTGGGGGCGTTCTTCTATTTGCTGAATGCAGCTAGTCCTCTTCTTGTAGCATCGGCATATGAAAGCCCTTCTACTTGTATAGTGGGTGCTGTACGGGGGAAGTCAACAGGTGTAGGCCCATGAACTTTATTGCTGCTGGTTTGGTTTACTTGATTCGTCTTCATATATTCGGTGAACCACTCGCAGCCCAGGGCTTGAATATTTATGGGCTCTTTGGGGACTTTGCTGCTCGGATTGTGTACGTGGAGAACGGTATGACCTTGGCTCCGCAGGTCATTGATGAGCTCGATTCTGTGTGGAGTGGTGGAGGCCTCTGATTACTATGCTGTAGGACTTCTCCTCCTACAGCTGGTATAAGTAGAACTCAATTTTTTGTTCTTCCAGTTTCTGTACGATGTCCTTGTAGGTGGGGACATCATTGGCTAGGCGTCACATAGTCCTACCCAGGTTGTATTTGATGGTCAGGCTATCCAGGTCCACAACTTGGGATAGTACGAGCCACACGTCGTAGATGCCGTCGATGCCATTCAGGACGATGGGCGACGGCTTCTTTCCTACAGTGATGCCATTGTTCTTGGCCCTTTTTTCGGACACGGATGAGCTGTTGCGGACTGCGGGCTGGCTGCAGTCGCAACCTGTGGAGTCGCTGAGTCAGGCAAGTTTCCTTCATGGGCTGAATTGACCTGCGCGGCCTCTGATTCGTCAGTCTCCGTGTCTTCTTCGTTGTCGGGTGGTGCCAGGAGAGCATATCTGTTGGAAGCATGTTTGCGAACTGGACTGGAGTCAGCTTTGTTCTGTGTTCGGCGTGTGGCATGAGGCGACCTGATTTCTAAGACCTTACGCTTTTCGTTATTTTTTCGCCTGTGATTGAATCCGTAGAGCATCAGCTAAGGGCCGCAATAGAGGGTTTGACGATAATAATTATATTCATTAGGGCGTCAATGGTGTCTGGATTTTCCATTGCCCCAACATATGAGCTGCTACCGGGGTCTTGGGCATCAATAAAAGTGTAAGAAGGTAAAACTGAAGTACCTCTTGCAGACATCATCGCGGAGTATTTATTGGCAGCTTTTGTTAAGCTGCTGATCATTGAGATACTCGATGACGCAGTGTCGTCAGTATTTAGTTGGCCTACTCACTGGCATGGTGGCTGGTTGGGTGCATGTCAGCACGGCAACGCAGACGACTAGCTCAATTTGTGACCACCATATTTTTATACCCTGAACCCATTGAAAATGGGTGAACAGTCGAGTCGATCTAGCCATATCCGTCCTGAACGCAAGGATCTCAGAGCCTATAAGAGCTAGAGACTTGAAATTTTAGCAGTAGGTTTGTTTCCGATAATCGATAACTTACTCCGTTTCCAAGTAATCGATAAAAATCTATATCGAAATACTATTTTTTGAGCAAATTGGGTAAGTAATTAAAGCTGGAGTCACCAAATTTCGCAAGTAGCTTTCGGAATAGTATAGATATATGAAGTATCTGTCGTTTTATAGCTATCGCCACCTCCCCGCTATCACCTAAACGCAATTTTAATGTAATCGACTTTTTGAGAATATACAAATATTTATATAAATATATATCAACTGTAGAAAATTGTAACAAGATTGGTTACGAAACACAAAAGTTAGTGAAGAAAATGTGTTTTGGCTGGCCATAAGTTTGGGGCAGCAAGCGCAAATTACAAGATTTTCTCTATACATGTGCATACACACATTTATGCGGGTCGTCTTTGAATTCTATCAACAGCATTGCAATTGTGACTGTATTGTTTTCTGTGCTGCTATTTTAATTTTTTTTCCCATTAAGACTTACTTATTGGTGTGGAAGTTGAGTAGAGGCGGCAGCAAGTAGGGCTGCTTTTTTTATACCCTAAACAGGGTATATTGTATTTGTGCAAATGTATGAAACAGGCAGAAGGAAGCATCTCCGACCCCATAAGGTATATATATTCTTGATCAGCATCAATAGCCGAGTCGATCTAGCCATGTCCGTCTGTCTGTCTGTCCGTCTGTCTGTCCGTCTGTCTGTCCGTCTGTCCGTCCGTCTGTATGAACGCAAGAATATCAGAACCTATAAGAGCTAGAGACTTGAAATTTTAGCTGTTGGTCCTCCAAATGCCCGCGCAGATCGAGTTTGTTACCGATTTTATGGACAATACAAGTTGGTTTACTAACACGATTTATAGCTTTTCGGTGGTATCGGAAGGTGGCGATAGCTATAAAATGACAGACACATGATATATATATACCATTCTAAAAGCTACATATGAAGTTTGGTGCCTCTAGCTCTTATTATTTACCAAAATTGCTCAAAAAACAGGATTTCGACATCGATTTTTATCGATTACTTGGAAACGGGGCAAGTTATCGATTATCGGAAACAATCTCGATCTGCGCATTGACTGGGAGGACCTACAGTTTCAAGTCTCTAGCTCTTATAGGAACTGAGATCCTTGCGTTCATACATACGGACAGACGGATGGACGGACGGACGGACGGACAGACTGACGGACATGGCTAAATCGACTCTCCTGTTGATGCTGATCAAGAATATATATACTTTATGGGGTCGGAGATGCTTCCTTCTGCCTGTTACATAAATTTGCACAAATACATTATACCCTTATTACCCATTTCCAATGGGTTCAGGGTATAAAAAGTGGCAAGCATCCCCCAAATGAATTTGAACAAAGATCTCTAAAAATGTTTTTGAAACTGATCGGATGGTAAATAAAAACTTTTTTTTGCGAGTGAAATTTCCCAAATCACTGTAACACGTATTCAATAAGTTTTTTCGTTTATGTTTTTTCCGGAAACCCTGTCTTAACGTGCACCTTCATTACATAGGGTAACTACAGTGAAAATTTCGGTATGAGCTGTGTGTTGATCACCAATCATTCAGTCAGTCAGTTAGTAGAGATTCTGGAAGCTACATGTCAAGTTTGGTGACTCAACCACTTATAACTTACGAGAATTGCTTACGGGGCTATCGATAATCGGAAACAAATTCGTGCTGCGCGAACACTAGAAGAATTTTCATTCAAAATTTCAAGTCTGACAGGTTCTGAGATCCTTGCGTTCATACGTATGGACAGACGGACGGAAGGACAGACTGACGGACATGGCTAGATCGACTAGGCTATTGATGCTGATCAAGAATATATATACTTTATGGGGTTGGAGATGCTTCCTTCTGGCTGTTTCATACATTTCCACAAATACATTATACCCATTTTAACCATTTTTAATGGGTTCAGGGTATAAAAAACACAAAACCTTTTTTTATGCTAATATTAAATAATATAATAGTTCACAAAACACACCCCTTTAAAACAAAACAAAAAACGTTTTAATGACATCAAATTTAGCACCAACTTACTTCATAGAATTAAGCTATTTCCTTCAAACAGGATGGTGTAGTGTACATGCATATTGCAATACCTTTTTCCAATCATGAATATAGCCGTTGACAACAATTGATATATTCAAAACATTTAATATTTGTGCTGACCATGCATCACACAGGCGAATGCCTGGGAGCGCTATGTGTGCGGAATACTAAATAGCTGCACGCGCACTTATACCTTAATGATACAGTTTATTCATTGTTTCGCTCTTCCCTTTAGAAAATGTTAGCCGTTAACATAATTATGCAAAGTAAGAATTGTAAGCCACGATAAGCTCTGTCAGAGTTTAATAGAACCATTCAAAACGCCATCAAGTGAGTTGAACATCTTATGTTTGCAGCAGATTGCGAGCGATGTTCTTAGCGATGCCATTAACGTGGATGGCTTTTTAACTGGAAGTCACTTAGGTGTCATTTTCTAATATTTGGGGTACAACCGTCTGTGATGTCATTGACCAGAATGGTTGACTAAGCGGATGACAATTTAGCTGGAAATCACTTAGAAAAAGCGAGCTACTTAATGTTAACCCATCCATGGACCGCAACAAATTTCTATGCGCTTGTGGTAGAGTAAGTACATTCGAGTCCCTGAGCTACGACGAACATCATCCTTCATCATTGTCCAATTCACTTAATCTGTATCGCTACTCAGTAGCAAAAAAACTTTTTGATCATATCGATCGTTAAAAATACTGCAATCCGAAGCTCTAAAGCTTAGCCAAGTACAGTAAGATTTGTGTTAAAAGAAAAGAGCTCCAAACCCAGCTAATGAGGATTTGTACATCGACCGAGTTCCATTCCCCAGGCCCTTTTCGAATAGGGGCATAGACTTCGCAGTGCGATATCAAAAGTTATGTTGGTCAAGCATGCTGCATAACTTAGGAATATGTTTATCCAATCCATTTATAGGGCTACTGAAACCTTTCTAGCGGCTTTCTCGCTTTTCGACAGAAGATCCAATAAGTGAATAACTTTATTGGAGCATTAATCTTCACCGATATTTCCTTAAAGTGAAAAAATCAAGTGCAACGTCAACTTACTTTTTGGAACTTATGGAGGATTATGAGTTTTAAAGACCTGCCTTAAATTCACGGTATCAACAAAGTACATTTTAAGGGAGTTTTTACTCTCCGATCAAAGATCAGATCAGAGATGCCTGAAAATGTCTGAAGGCTTTGATCTAAGAGTTAAATCAGAAGTGGAAGCCCTTTACAGAGCTCCATGAAAGTATAAATGGAAAACTACTAGTAAAGTTCGATAGTTAAGCACGTGTGGTTGGCATCTAAACTGATAGTACTCCAGCCAATGTCGTCCTTAAACCAATGTTTTTAATAGGTTTAATATTATATTCCTTAGCCATGCATACAAATATTTATATTTAAGTGCAAATTATACTTTTTTAAATGTTTTTTTTTTGTTTGTTACTTTAAGCACCCTAGGTAACATAACATAAATACATTTCTACTTTTCAGAACAACATATTTTTGATTTAACTGTTACTCATTTGTGTTTGTGAGAAAACTTTTGGCGCCAGTCCACGTACCATAGAGCCCTTTTCTTTTTCCAATAAATTTTTCCTCTGCAGGTCTTTTCATATTTATATGACAGTCGTCAAAAATAATTTAATAAAGAGATCTCATGTGCTGATCTCAGTTTTTTTCTTTATCTTTATTCTTTATTCTATCAATTTCAAACAAAATACCGCTTGGTAATGTCTCTATCTCAGGATTGTGAGCAAATATTAGATCACGAAAAGATACTTGCAGGGAAAATGAGTTAAAGTCCATGAGTAATCCAAATTTTTGTACAAGAAGCCAGCCGTTATAGCAATTTAAAATCAACTGGCAGCGAGCAATCAAAAGCAAAGATTCGAACTCAACTAGGTCTTGCACCAACTTGACCGCTGACGTCAACATTAGAAATAAAAAATATATTATCAATAACTATAAAACGCCCTATAATTTTCATCGCCACAAGCACGGGCGCCTTTAATTTGCAAAATTAAAAGTAGCTGTATAGCAACTTGTAATGTGCTCTTAATTATAAGCCCAACTTTTAGCGCCTTGAAGCCCTGTACAATGAATTCAAATAATATATAGAATATATTATCATGATGGAATGTTTGGAATTGTTAAATGATAAGACAACATATGAAACAATGAGTGTGGCGTTCCAAATAAAGGGGGAGTTGCAATTTGAACACTGTAAGGTTTAAGCTTGGCCCCTGGACATGTTAATCCGATGTTAATAGAGTCAACGTATGTAGTGCAAAGTGTGCAGCAATACAGGTGTTGCAAATGCAAGTATTTTATTCTGAACGAACTGCATGGGCTAGAACTTATATATATATTCCCTCAGAATTTTACCGCAGTCTTTCCTCCTACGGTCTTCTAACTCACGACAGTAATGAGCTAAATATTTCAGAATTGGCGGCAACAAGTTAAACATAATGTGCCCGTACATTCTGAGGCCAAAAATACATACTTTCAAAATAAACTTAATACAATACAATCAATAACTTTATTCATTCCGCACCAAAGAGAAAAGAGCCCACACTTAGTGTGGAGCCTGAAATATAATTATATATACCTGGATGAAACGTTGCAAGAAATTACAAGAGTTTGCAAAGAAAATAATCCTGTAAGAGTCTTGTAATTAAACAAGAAAGCTTCACATTTTTCGTAACACAATCGTGTCAAATAAATCTATAAAATCTATAAATAAATCTATCTATCAATAAATCTATTTAACAGTAAATCTCAAAAACTGAAAAGATAACATAAAATCAAATTTAAAGGGAATCAATCATTTATAAAAAAAAACACAAATAGCTGCTTGTCTTTAATATAGCTTATAACAACAACCATGGCTGAGCCACAGGACCGAAGACAAACCGAAAATCAATTATAAAAAACAACAACATTTTAAATAATCTGTCCGGTGGTCCTAAATACCTAATTATCCATTGCATCAATGGGACGATACCCTAGCCAACATGTTGCTCATTTTAATTAAAAAACTACTAGGCTAAAGCTAGAAACTTTGAAAGTGGGTCTTACTAGTAAGCTGTAAGAGTAAGAGTCATCAAACTTAACATGTAGCTTATAGAATAGTATATATATATTAAGTATCTTTAATTTTATAGATACTGCCACGCCCCGGCATCACCACATAGCTATAAATCAAGTAAATAAACCAATTGAAACTATCCACCAATTTAAGCCAAAATTTTAATGCAATTGACTTTAGAATATACAAATATAGGCCACGTATCAGCGGTAGCTAGCGCAAAGCGCAAGAATTTCTGTATACATGTACATTGCAATTGCATTGCAATTCCGATTGTATTGTATTCTGCGGTTATTTTTAATTTTATTTTTCAGTAGCGAATAGTTGTTGGTTTGGCTGTTGAGTAGAGGCGGTTGCAAGTAGTGCGATCTGTTACAAGGTAGAGTCCTATTCAAATACATATTTTTTTTTTAATTTCATTTGTGTTGGTAGATGAGGGTTCATGCAAAGACAATATAAACACTAAGATGAGTAACGCCCATACATTTGCATGCGACGAAAAATTTCATGCCTGGCGTTTCATCTGGCGTTTGAGTTTCTCACGACATGCCTGCCGACTGGCTATTTGTTCTCCAAAAGCCAGACGAACGGATGCCGAAGTCGCGGTTTGCTGATGCTGTCCCGAGCAACGAAGTTAGTCGCCTGCCTACCTTCAACAAAGCTGGTCGATGGTGCTTTGAGCGAAAAGTTTTAAACTTACGATCGACGCAAAGTACTTTTGCTTTATCCATGAAATGCATAAGCATGGCATCTGACTTGCAGGCGAAATTTGAGACAGTCTGTGATGGTTTGTTGGAGGTGGATCATGCCAGCGTTGAGGAGGATCTTCAGACAAGTTTTGAGTCAACTATCAGGCGGCTACGGCTGTCCCATCAACGCGAGCGCGGAAATCGAAGCAAGGTTCAGCAGATTCCGCATTGTTCCACCTTCAATTCAGCCGCAGCCGATGACTCTCGTTCTACCTTTGTTGTTCCAAACCACTCTCGATTGCCTCAACTTAAATTGCCGGAGTTTAGTGGAGGCTACACAGAATGAGCCGATTTCTCGAACCTGTTCACCACGGTCATTGACAAGGATCCGTATTTGACCAACATTGAAAAACTCCAGCATCCACGGTCATGCCTTAAAGGAACAGCGCTGGATACAATTCGCTCATTGGAAATTTCAAACGCTAATTATGCTGCCGCTTTAGAACTGCTTGATAAGCGTTTTAATAACAAGCGTCTTATTTTTCAGGCACACATCGCTGAAATTTTGGGTTTGAGAAAGGTGGACAAGGGCGCGACTGCACAGCTGCGTGAATTTTCAGATAAGCTCAACTCTCATCTACGTGCTTTAAAATCGATGGGCAGTGTCGAACAGATCGCCGGTTGCGTCATAGTACATACGTTGCTGCAAAAACTAGATAGCGTTACGCAGGCTAGCTGGGAGGATGATGCGCCGTTGGACGTCATACCATCATGCGAGCGGTTTACAACCTTCATAGAGAGGCGTTGCCAAAGGCTGGAAAATGCGGATCACGCTACAGCAATGTACACGCCTAGCTCCCAGGTGGGCCAGAACAACAGTAGTAGAAGAACGTTTGTAGTGACTAGGAATGGAACGAGTGCTTGTGTGTTTTGTGAAGTCGCAGGCCACTCTATTTATAAATGTTTGCAATTCGCAAATTTATCGCCCTTGCTGCGCCTTCACGAAGCCAAGCGGCTTGCGCTGTGCCTAAACTGCCTGCAAAGGGGACATCAGCTGAGAGTCTGCGGCTCCAGCGCTTGCAGAGTTTGTGGAAGCAAACATCATAGCTTGTTGCATCTTGGCAACACAAGCAGTCACATCGCTGCTTCTAGCCCAAACAATGCTCAAGATACCGAAACTTATTCGTCATCCCAAAACACCTTGGCGGCACTTTTATCTTCGCCTCTCACTACCGCCCAGCATCTCAAGCACGATGTTGTCCTGCTTGCCACTGCCGTCATCAACGTGAAAAATCGCGCTGGCTCCTTGGTGCCCTGCCGTGCGTTGCTCGACTCTGGGTCGCAGTTGCACATCATCACCTCTCGTCTTGCTCATCAGCTCCAGCTGCGCAAATTCAAGTCAACAGCAATCGTCTCTGGCATTGGTGATGCAGCATTTGCGTCCGATGGGTTTTCGGTCAACATCAATGTCAAATCTCGAGTGTCGGAGTACTCCACATGCATCCCGGCCTTGATTGCACCATCCATCACCGATAATCAGCCTGGCTTCACTCTTGACCCTGCATCATGGAACATTCCATCAAATATACAACTAGCTGATCCTGAATTCTTTAAATCTCAGCAAATCGACATGTTGATTGGAGCCAGTCTGTTCTTCGATCTGTTATGCGTTGGCCAGATTAAACTAGCTGCTGGACTGCCGATATTGCAAAAGACTCGCCTTGGTTGGGTGGCTACGGGAGGTGCCTCACATGCAGGAAAATCATCATTCATGGCCATGAGATCAATGGTGAATCCAGATCTGCTGGTTGACTCGCATCTGCAGCCTAATACACAGATTGATGAATTAATCCGTCGGTTTTGGGAATTGGAATGCTGCACCGAGCCTGAGTCCTTACCAAACAAGGAGGAACGCGACTGTGAGGCACACTTTCAGGCCAATTTTAAACGTCTGTCGACTGGCGGCTATTCAGTTCGTTTACCGCTACGACTAGGCATATATCCGCTGGGTGACTCCTATCAACAGGCGGTTCGTCGATTTCTGAACTTAGAAAGAAAACTAGGCCGTAATCCACTATTGAAACCCCAGTATGCAGCATTTATCAAGGAGTATCTTGACTTGGGTCACATGTCACTTGTTACCTCAGCTGCACTGGGCCAATGCAAGTACTGCCTGCCACATCACTGCGTGCTGAAGGAGGATAGCACTACAACCAAGCTAAGGGTCGTGTTTGATGGCTCGGCAGTTACTACCTCTGGACACTCGCTGAATGATGCACTGATGGCAGGTCCTACCATCCAACCGAAGCTGTTTTCGATACTGATGCGATTTCGTACATTTGCAGTCGCCCTGACAGGCGATATATGCAAAATGTATCGATGCGTACGAGTCGAACCCGCAGACAGTTATTTTCAATGTATCTTGTGGCGTGAGTCTCAGCATCAGAAGATACAGATTTACAAATTAGACACCGTCACCTACGGCACAAAACCAGCCTCGTTTCTCTCAGTGCGAGCTATGCACCAACTGGCCATGGATGAGCAGAAAACTTTCCCTATTGGCTCTGACATTGTTAAAAGAGATTTCTACGTGGATGATCTCATTTCTGGTGGTAGCTGTGTTCAAGAAGCAATTGAGATATTGAAACAAACATCTGGACTACTCGCCAAGGGGAACTTTAGGCTGCGAAAATGGTGTTCTAGCGACACAGCTGTACTCCAAAACATACCGGAAGAGGATAGAGAAACGCTGCTTAAGTTTGACGATGGCAGTGACATCACGAAAACGTTAGGCCTCGTTTGGGATCCCGCTTCAGACTGTTTCCTTTTCTCCTTCTCTCCACTGAGGTTGCCCTCCAGACTGACAAAACGGTCAATACTCTCCGCAATTGCTCGCTTTTACGACCCCCTTGGTTTTGTTGGTCCCGTAATAACAAAATCGAAATTTTTATGCAGGATCTCTGGAGAGGAAGGCTGGACTGGGATGAGAGCCTGCCCGTACACTTAAGCACAGCCTGGGTCAACTTCTGCGCTGATTTTGAGTATACTCAGCAATTCCAGTATCCCCGTCGAGCACTCTCATTTTGTGATGCCAGCCTAAGCGCTTATGGAGCATGCGTCTATACAGTCTCAAACAAAGTCGACTCTGCCGTGACTTTGGCTTGGATTCGCAATGATGCTTCGAAATTCAATGTTTTCGTTGCCAACCGAGTCGCAGCCATCCAAGAGCTCACCACTGGAATGGAATGGCATCATATTCCCACTGAATTAAACACGGCGGATATAATTTCACGAGGAGCGCTGCCTAGTGAGCTCTTCCAGTCTCCATTATGGGCCCATGGTCCGAGTTTTCTCAGTAAGGGAAAGGAAGAGTGGCCTGCCTCCTGTGTACCTGTCTAATCCTTACCAGAACTTCGACACAAGGTACTCCTCGGAACTGCAGCGCAACCGGATCTCTCGATTGGTTGCAAGTTCATCAATTCGTTTCCCAAGCTGCAGCGGGTGTTTGCTTATGTTTACAAATTTGTAAATCGAATCCGAGGAGCTGAACTAACTGTTGACCACTTGCATCATGGCACAAATTGGTTGCTGCGGTCAGTGCAAATGGCTACTCTCAGCGATGACTACAAGGCATTGAAGGAAGGAAGGCATGTCAAACCGTCTAGCTCAATGGCCTCTCTAGCACCATTCCTTGACGACTTCGGCCTACTCCGCATCGGTGGACGGCTGAAAAACTCGTCGTTGGACTTCTCAGCGCGACATCCGATTATATTGCCCCGTCAGCATCCTGTGACGCGAGCATTCATAGTTCACTTTCATAAACGAAACTTACACGCTGGACCTCGCGCTTTATTGTCTTCGATTCGGCTCCAGTATGGCCCATTGGCGGTCGAAAAACAGTCTCCAAATGCATAATCTGTTTTCGTGCCAAGCCACGATTGGCCGAGCATATAATGGCAGACCTACCAGCTGATCGTCTTGATACATCGTATCCCTTTATGGTCACTGGCGTTGATTACTGTGGACCATTTTACTACAAGAACGAAGTGCGCGACAGGCCACCAGTGAAATGCTATATCAGTCTGTTCATATGCTTCTCTACAAAGGCGGTGCACTTAGAGCTTGTAAAGGACTTGTCCACAACATCGTTTCTAAACGCCCTAAAACGTTTCATCCTGACTCGCTCTCGACCTTCAAGGATCTGGTCTGACAATGCGACAAACTTCGTAGGTGCCAAGAACGAACTAGCAGATCTGAGCCGCCTGTTCCTGAGTGACGAGCATGTCAAGGCCGTTAACGAGTTTTGCCTAACCGACTCAATTGAATGGTTGTTCATCCCTCCTCGCTCTCCGCACTTTTGTGGACTATGGGAAGCCGCTGTGAAGACTGCCAAGCACCACTTTTATCGATCTGTTTGCTCTTCCATTTTGGATTTCGATTCGCTGCGTACGCTCGTCTGCCACATCACGGCAATTATTAATTCTCGACCATTACTTCCACTTTCAGAGCATCCAGGTGATCTTGACGTCTTGACACCCGCACACTTCCTGGGTACAGCGCCATCTTCATCATACATTGAGCCCGATCTAAGGCAGCTTAACTTCAATCGACTTAATTATTTTCAGCGCGTCACATATCTCCAACAAGTATTTTGGGCCCGTTGGCGCGCAGAGTATTTGACGCTTCTTCAACAGCGCTCCAAATGGCGCACTCCTCAGGCTGGACTCTCCATTAACGATGTTGTCCTTGTAAAGGATGAGAATCTACCGTCGCTGAAGTGGCCACTCGCCAGAGTGCAAGAGCTGATCTCTGGATCTGATGGGGTATCCAGAGTTGCTGTGCTTCAAACTGCGACTGGAGTCATACGTAGAGCTGTACGAAAGCTGTGTTTGCTGCCCAAACAGGATGATGTTGAAAGCCCTTGCCTTCCAAATGGGGGGAGAATGTTTGGTCAAGTAACAGCAGAGATAACACCGACGGCTGCGGACATCATCCAACAGCAGAAAATAACAATCATAATTACAGCCTAAGAGCAAATAGTTTTTGCGCGCTCTTTGTAAGCTGCTGCCCACTCTCCTTCTGCATTGCTTTGCTTTGCATTGCTGCCCTTCGCTCTAACCGGCGAGCGTCTTATTGGAGTTTGGTCGATTTAACATTCGCGATTTCTATTCGGTTTGCACATCCCATTTTTTGTTAATTTATTTAATATCAACCCAAACAAAGGAAGTCTTCAAGTTCGTGTACTTGTTGCTTTCGAAACTGAACGAAGAGTGAAGACGAAAAGAGGGCGCTTTTCAAATGAGCCAAAAATGTTGTGCGTTTTTTACGCAAGTTAATCCGAATCGTCTTTTAAAAATCCGGCTAATTCCCAAATTACAAATATTTTTCCTGGAACGGGTAGAAGTATTAGAAACAAAATGCTACAAAAATTTGACAACTAAGTGCATTAAAACTCGTACATCGGCCCTTACTGCATCCAACAATGTTTTGTGTAGCGTTCGGAGAACTAAGTAATGTCTGATTTTTTCTTTAAAATAAATAAAGTTCGACACATGGGGAGCGTCTGCTTCTTCTTTTATAATCTGATTATGGAAAGAGTTTACTGGCTTGTCAATTGTTTTTATTGTGTAAGTGAGCGATTCCTCACTGTGGCAAGTGGCTATGTCCGAGTCCGGGCAATCTTCTAAAGTGTTTACTAGCTGGCGTGATAGGGCATCCGCGCTAGTAAGCGCCATGCTCAACGATAAACGTTTTCCAGCGGTTTAGCTTGGCGTTAGGATTCTTATCGGACACCGCGAACGTAAGGAGTTGGTGGTCTGTGAAGATATTTAGATACCTAACCCTATAAAGATAGTTTATAAGCTTTTTAAGTGACCAATCGATGGCGAGCGGCTCCTTCTCGTTTGTCGCTAAGTTTTGTTCGTTGTTATACAACGTGCGTGAAAACATCGTGATGATTGGCCGTTCTGGGATAGCACAGCTCCTAGACCATAACCGAAGGCATCGGTGGTAAGGTCGAATGGTTTTCTGAAATCGGGGTAGGTTAATAGAGCATCATCGAAAGCCAAGATACTTTTTAGCCTTGAAAAGGTTTGCAATTGGTTCTGGCTTAGTTTGATATCCACTTTTCGTGAGTGGTTTTTACTGATTTTGTCAGTTCCGCCTTTTAGCGCGTGCGTTAGGGGCTTGGCGATTTCGGCGTAGTCTTAAATAAATCAGCGATAGTAACTCGCAAGACCTAGAAATTATCCAAGGTCAAAAAGCGTGCGTGGGGCTGAGAAAGATTGTTTGCACCTTTTCAGGTGAGGTCTTTAAAAAGTTATTTTTTTAAAAACTTGGACGTTTTCTGGGAAACTCGCATAGCTGCATCATGAAGAATTTAAAGGACCAATTCGATGTTTTTCATATGCCTTCTTTTGTTTCAGAGAAGATAATTACGTCGTCTACATAGACGTAGCACGACTGGCTTATCCTCTTTCTGAAGACATCATCGATGGCCGTCTGGAAAATACTCGTGGCGTTTTTCAGCAAAACTCATATTTTCCGTTGTTGTCGGAAAATGCCCTTTTCTCTTTTTTCGAGGGGGACTTTGAGGATCGAATAATGCCGTTAGCAAGAAGTTGCTTAATTTCTGCATTAATAAAATTCGCGACGCCCATGGGGTGTAGGTATAATTTTAAATAAACCGGTTCCCCGTTTGTTCTAATCGTTGCTATGGTATTGATGTTATATGACAGAGCCTCGTTAGTCTCTGCAAATGCTATAATCCTTTCTTTGATCATTTTTGCAAATAGTTCGCGGACGGCTGCCGGGACATCGGCGTCGTCAATTTGAATAAGAATTACGTTGGTGGAGCTTGCGAAAAATATGGGCTCTGAGCCGTAGCTCGTTTTGTGTTTGATAATTAGTAAAGTCAATGGTGGCATTGACTTTTTTCAGGAGATCGAGGCCTATAATGCCGTCAAAATCTTTCATGATATCTATTATAAGGAAATAGGATTTTACTTGGAATAGGTAAATGAGACATTTCTGCTCAATTTTAGTGCTGCCATGTATGGACTTTACTTGAAAAGGGGTTTCGACTGGCACTAGATGATTCAGCTCGGGAAGTGGCTTGATGTAGTTTTTCGAAGCCCCTCTGTCCACTAGCAAACTGATTGTATTCCCTGCTACTACTCGCGTGACGAACGGTAGCGGATTCTTCCGCAGGCCACCTTGGGGCAGATTACCGTTATTATGGTTTTGTTGACGATTACTGCGCCAATTCTGTTTTTTTTTTTGACCAGGAAGGTTTTGCGATCGCTCCTCCATGTGCCTAATAAAGCTTGCTGCGAACATACCTTGATCGTTGCTAGCCGCTGCTTCTTGAGCTAAAGCTAACGCCGAGGGCAGATCTCGAGGTTGCGCTGGGAAGACAACGTTTCTTAGGGAATTTTTAAGCCTGGAGACAAACGTGTGAAGAACGTCCTCTCTGAATTTTTTGTTCAAGACGGCGGCGGACACAGCATCCTGTGTCATGAATGTTTTGCTGTTAAGGAGCGTGAACTTCTTTGGATATTATCAAAATATGAAGGATATGGAGCTCTCCCTGCTTTAAAAGTCCCAACTCTTGAGTTATGTCGTGAATTGGCGTTTTGTCTGTTTATGCGAAATCTAAAAGAGCTTTTATTTCGTTAAAATTCAGCACCGTCTTGAGCGATGCGAGCATGGCATCTGCATAGCCTTAAATTTTATTTCTAATAATACCAACAGCTAGGTAATGTCTGCTGCTGCCTACATATGGCGCACACATTTCATAAGCTGCAAGAGCGGCGAGATGTCAAGAGACATATTTCTCTTGACTACCATCAAAATGGGGCATTGATATCACCATGTCAAGGGGCTCGTCACATCTTACGTCCTATTGACAGACACTGGCTGATACTCTTTAACTTGAAGGTCAGTTGGGTTAAGCCTTTCATTTCTAAGTAGTCTTAGTTTTCCATCGAATTCTATTTATTGTTGCAATAGGGTCGCATTGTTGTCGGCCTCCATACTTTGATATGTTCATCGACCATGTTTTTGTTTGTTTGGTTGGCACCAGTGTTGGTGTCTTTTCTAACGCGGTTCGAGTCTTGATCAGCTATCTGGTTTGAACTCTTGCTAGATTCACGGTTAGGGTTTTTCCTAGGTATGTTGTCTTGGCTAAGGCTTGCAACTTCGATTTTATTTTCCGATATTGTCAGTCTGTCACTGATCAGGTTTTTAACTGCGCTAATTGTCTTGGCTACAGCGATTCCCTCTGTAGCTTGAAATTAATTCTTCGTCGCTACTCATTAGTTTTTGTGGCAGGGGACAGAGTTACGCTTATGTTGCTTTAGTTTGTTTAACATTAAAAATTTGTAAACATTTTTTTTAATAATATCCTGAACTATATTTAAACTATATTTAAACAACTTTATTTTTCACGAATGAGCTTTTCACTTACATGTTTTTTTCTAACCTGATTCACGGTCGCTGCGGCGGTTGCTGTTGAATGACTGATGAAGTCGTCGATGTCTTCTTGTTTTGCCTAATAATTCGCCTGGCGTATTATTTTTTGCATTGGTTGGATTCGGCTGAAGTGTCGCCGACGAATTTTATGTTTGGCCGATTGCACTTATGTTATACCGGCGGATTATAATTTTGTATACGTTTGTTTTAATGTATATTTTGTGTTTTGTTCACGCGCGGCACTTTTATTTAAAAGATGCGAATATCGGCTGAAGATCTTTTTTAAGAGTCTTCTACGCGAGTACTTTGTACCGTTGGGCGCCAAATAACCAAAGTACGTTGGTACGTTATAAATGATTTGATTTATTAACAGACCCGTGAGTGCACTGGAGCTCACTTATTATAATTGAACTATAACATATCTAAGCCTATCCCTCGAAGCTCTGGATTTCCGGCAGAGCTCCCGGCAGCTCGCTGATTCAGCGCCTCCTGACCGTACATCGTTGGTCACTCTGCACGCGCATGCGAGGGTATCGTTGCCCGTTCAACAGCCAGAATTTGCTGACCGTTGCACTATGGGCATCCGGTACCGCGTCGCAATCAGCAACAACTTCGTTGCGCGTGTTAACTTGTATATTCACACATACACAAACATAATTTCTTGCACGGCCCTCATAGAGCCGAAGTTGAGAGTACATTCTATTTTTAGCTTTTTCGCTATTTCAGCTGTTAGAGCGCAATGATACTGATTTCGTTTTCGTTCTCAATTTTCAACAAATCAAGCTGCATAGTAGCATTTTGTTGTATGGCGTTACTCATCTTAGTGTTTATATTGTTTTTGTTTTAGTCATAGCATTTTACTCTTTGTTTCAATTTTTTTTTCTGACGTAATTATTTTTGTGATAAATTGATTTGTCTGTTCTTGTTTAAGTAACAATATATTTGATTTCTGAGTTCCTTAACTGTTAGATAGAATGTGTAGCAGGAATGTGTTTAAGTAACAATATATTTGATTTCTGAGTTCCTTAACTGTTAGATAGAATGTGTAGCAGGATAAACACACATAGCAACATAGATATACATTCATACACACATTACTCAGTCCCATATAACATTGTCATTCATACACTTTAAAATACGCATTAATATTATCAGGCTATATAGCATTATTGTGTACGAGAGAGTTCAGTTCTGGATCGGGATTTTAGGAAACTCAACAAGGTATTAGCTATAGACAATTATCCACTTCCACATATCGATGATTAACTAGATAAATTAGTAAACAGAGCAAGACCTAAAGAATGGTTATTTTCATTTATTCGTTAACGAAGAGTCGGTAAAATACACAGCGTTCGTCACCCCTTTAGGGCAGTTTGAATTCTAAAGAATGCCCATGGGAGTCAAAAATGCATCTGCAGTGTTTCAACGTTATTCAATAAAATATTTTCCGACATGATCAAAAACAATGAAGTTATTGTTTACATGGATGACATAATGGTCGCCAGTAAAGATATGAACGAGGCATTTAGACACTTTAGCGGAAATCTTTACGCGATTTACACAGAGTAAATTAGAGTTACGAATGAAAATGCGAGTTTTTAAAATCAATTATGAAATACTTGGGCTTTCTTATTTCAAACGAGTAAGAGGCTCAAGGAACTACAGAAGCGGAAGTCTAGTACCAAAGTTTTGAACTTGAAACGTTAGCAATTATCCATGCACAGCGTAGATTTAGGATATATTTACAAGATAAACATTTCAATATTTTTAAATATTGTCACTTACTAACTTTAACTCTGAATAGGGATGATCTAAATCCACGAATAGGCAGCCACTCGAGTTGCAGAATTATGATTACGATTTAGTACAGAGGCCAGCCGATGTCACAGCATTTGAATAGTAGAAACAAACATGCTTAGCTTGTCATCCCAATCTGTATTTTTTAACCATAATTTTTGCATGATCAATTTTCCTACAACTGTAACCGGGGCTAGCCAACCAAATGGATCATAAATCTTTGCAAGCGTGGATAATACTTTTGTTTTCGTTTTCTGAGCCCTAACAATTGACCTTAAATTTGAATTCGTCTTTCAAAGGTTCCCACTGTAGTCCCAATGTTTAAATAGACATATTTTCTTCAATAGCTATTAGTTTATTTTCCTCAGTATTTTCTACATGTTCTATAATCTCTTGATTATTTGCAACCAGCTTCCTTTATTTAAAACCAGTTTCCGCTAGCTCGAATGAAATTAATTTTTTTTTCTTTTGGCAGTCTTGTGTGGAGTCTGCTCCTGACATCATATCATCCATATAAAAGTCATTTCTGATTGTTTCCCCGATGATTTGACTATTACAATTATTTGCTAACTCTATCAGCACTTTTGTTGCTAAGTATGGCGCTGACTGGTTCCGTATCCACGATTACTCGTTGGGATTTGGTAGTTTTTTTACCCTGAACCCATAGAAAATGGGTATAATGTTTTTGTGCAAATGTATGTATTAGGCAGAAGGAAGCATCTCCGACCCCATAATGTATATATATTCTTGATCAGCATCAATAGCCGAGTCGATCTAGCCATGTCCGTCTGTCCGTATGTATGAACGCAAGGATCTTAGAACCTATAAGAGCTAGGAAATTTTAGCTGTAGGTCCTCCTAGTCCCCGCGCAGATCGAGTTTGTTTCCGATATTCGATAATTTGCTCCGTTTCCAAGTAATCGATATCGAAATCCTGATTGAATAATCATAACAATAGCATGCCTTCTGCAGCCGAATTCAAATAATGCTAACAGCAGCAAAAATCATAAGAGCAGAATGCCTTCTGCAGCCAAGCTTACATATTGTCAACAATCATGTATAAACAAAAACTGACCAACAGAAAGGCGCTAGCATAAACAAGCTGCAGCTGCTGTCCCTTTTCAAAAAGTCGCGTACTCCAATTATTATTGAGCTTTAAATAAAGCTTAAGCCAATTTTTGTTCTTCAGTATTAATCCAGATATGCAACATAATAAACTGATACAAATTCACTCTCGTGAATTAAAGTGTTTTTATTCAAACTTATAACTACATTATTGGCGCTACCGGCTGCGCGATATCATTTTGTGAAAAGAAATAAATTAAAGTTCGTGAGTGATACGATCAATTAAAGAGAGGCTTATCCATAAAACTGGTGTCTTCTCTGATGAACAAGTGTAATTGTGCATAGTATTACAACTAAATCGAACATATTTCAACTCCAAAACTCCTTATCCGCAAAAGAACTTGACGTGTCAAAACAATTCAAGTAACGTATAAATCCAATTCGGTCGTTGCAACACAAAGTGAATTTCGTGACACAAACTAAATACTTAAAATTATTAAAAAATGGAGCAACCAGAAAGCTCTCATGTTGCTGCACTTGCAGCAATGAATAAGTTAAATGACCAACATTAAAACCAATTGCTTCAACAAATACGGAACGTGCCAGCCTTTGAGGGAGACCCTGTACCATGGGATGGATGGATTACCTGCTTCAACTGTACTCTACTCACAATGAAAGACAACAATGCATCATATTCGGGGCGATTGAGCTCCAGATATCCGGAGATGCCCAGAAGGTTCCTAGAATGCTGCAAATCAACAACTGGTCCCAACTGAGGGAAGCCTTAATCTCCGAATACAAAACGCAAACACCCGTGGAAGAACTACTGCGAAGACTATATAATACCAACTATCAAGGTAATTTACGTAAATTTTGAGGTCGAGGCTAAGATAATAATTATAACTGACAAGTTAGAATTAGAAGGGAATTTAGATAATTCCAGATTGTATAAAAACGCTATGAATAACACTGTAAAAAACTTAATATATAAATTACCAGATAGACTTTTTATGTCACTCGCAAGATACGACATATCCACTATTTCAAAATTAAAACAAGTAGCACAAATGGAGGGCTACTATGATGAAAGTTATTATAACAATAATAAAAAACAAAATACTAACAATGCTATAAATTATACAGGAATACTAAATCTCAATTTACAGCAAATTACATAACTAAAAATAATCAAAGCCACAATTTTTCACATCACCCTCCGAACAAACAAACTTATTTTAACCAAAATAAGCAACTAGCTCAAGAATTCAAACAGAATTTACAACAAGCACAAATAAATAACCCCATAAATCAAAATATTTTGCAAGGTAGATATATACCAAATCAATCGTACAAGCGTATATGAGAAAATACTAGTTTTTTTTTTGTTTATTGTATTGAATCAAAAATAGGATACATTTTTTATTACAACACAGTTGGAAATACTAGTGGTTCCCAAAAAATGCAGGTTGATGAAAATTATCAACAATCAGAAAATTATCAAGGTACTATGAACAAGAAGAGTATGGTTGTCAGAACAACCAATATGAGGAGTCTCAGAATAATAAAATAAAAGACGAAAATTTTCCAATTGGAGCCTCGGGACAACCCAGTACATAGAAATTAAAATTAATAACAGGCGCTACAGATGTCTCATTGACACTAGGTCGTCGATAAATATGATGAGGGAAAACTTCCTTAATATACCAGTTTATACAAGACCTACATCGATTAGAACCATGACAGGGATATCAAAACTAAACCATTATGTATCCACTGCACCTAATAAACTCCTTAGGCAAGATTAGATATTTTACATACATGAATTTTCACCTCATTATGATATACTTTTAGGCAGAAATTTATTAAAGGCAAACGACGCCATAATTGACTACGCTCATGACAGAATAATAATTAGCGAGAGATCGTTCAATCGGAAAAAATTAGTTTGGGATCCAAATTCAGAATTCCAAAAATGGACGAGATTTTGGCAAATTAGGAAGATGCTCATACTTTACAAGAACAGATTTAGCAAAAGGTTTCCATCAGATTGAGATGGATAAGAAATCAATTAATAAAACAGCATTTTCTACCAAATACTGACATTACGAGTGTACTCGAATGCCATTCGGACTTAAAAATGCACCAGCAACATTCCAAAGGTGCATGAATCACGTTCTTCGTGATTTAATTAACAAGCATTGTCTCGTTTATTCGGACGACATTATTGTCTTCTCCACATCACTTGAAGAACATTTAAATTCAATAGATAAAGTTTTGGAAAAATTAAGACAGGCAAATTTGAAACTTCAATTAGATAAGTGCGAGTTTTTAAAAAAGGAAACAGAATTCTTAGGCCACATTATAAGTCCAGAAGGCATACGGCCAAATAAACTGAATTTAAAAGCAATACAAGAATTTCCTTGCCAAAAACATCAAAGGAAATTAAATAATTTCTAGGTTTATTGGTTATTATCGAAAGTTCATTCCAGATTTTGCAAAACTTGCAAAACCCATGACTCTTTACCTAAAGAAAGCGGCAAAAATTGACATTAAAAATATTGAATACAATAAAGCCTTTGAAAAATAAAAAAAAATTAATTATGAACGACTCAATTTTAATATGTCAAGACTTTAATAAAAAGTTTCAGATAACAACCGCAAGTTGTTTTGCAAAAGGAGCTGTGTTGTCATAAGATAACAATTCAATTAGTTTCTCAAGAAACTAAATCGTTAAACGATCACGAACAAAATTACAGTACAATAGAAAAACAGCTTTTAGCAATAGTGTGGGCAGTAAAATATTATTCGCCCATATTTATATGGCAGACCATTTGACATTTTAGGCGATCACAAGCCACTCGTTTGGCTAAACAACATTAAAGAACCCAACATGAAATTACAACGTTGGCATATCAAACTTAGTAAATATAATTTCTCAATCAAATACTTAAAGGGAAAATTAAACAACGTAGCAAATATGCTAAGCGAACAAGATATTAACACAATTATTATAATATATTAACACAAGCTACAGCATATAGCGCTGAAGAAGATAATGAAAATTGAATATATTTAACAGAAAAATCATTACCAAATAGAAATGATTAGAAGTGATACCGAAAAAATAGAAGTTGAACCATATTTTAAAAAATTAAGAATAAAAATCGAATATTTAAACCTAAACATTGAAAAAGATAAGCAGATATTGATAAAACATTTTTGCAACAATTCAAGCGTATTATACATTGAATACGATTCCGATTTTGAAATAATACAACAAGCCTTTAAAGAAATAATGAACCTCAAAACAACTCGAATATTACGAACAAATATTAAATTAAAAGACATTAGGAGCTATGCTGAATTTAAAGAAATAATAGTTTGCAACCACAAGAAACTTTTACATCCGTGTATCGAAAAGATGGTCAGACTTTTTAAAGAAACATGCTATTACCCAGACTATCAACATTTAATCAAAAACATAATTAACGAATGTGAAGTTTGTAATCTAGCTAAGATTGATCACAGGAACACATCATGTTAATTTAAAATTACACCTGAAGTAGAAAACTGAAGAGAAACTTACGGAGTAGACATTTATTCATTAAAAAACCACAGCTATTTAACATGCATTGATTTATATTCAAAATTTGCAAATGTAATTGAACTTAACGACAAGATTTGAATGGAAGTTTAAAGAGGACTCATTCAAATATTTAACAACATGGGAAACCTACAACTCTGAAGGCAGATAGGGACAGTGCTTTTATGAGTCTTGCCCTGAAATAATGGTTGAATAAGGAAAAAGTTGAAATTCAAATAACAACAAGTAAAAATGGTGTAGCGGATATAGAAAGACTTCATAAGACAATTTATGAAAAAATACGTATTATAAATACTGACGATGACGCAGAAAATAGACTCATGAAAATTGAAGTAATTTTATACACTTATAATCATAAGCTAAAACATAACTCTACTGGCAGAACTCCAGCTGACATTTTCATTTACGCCGGTACACCTAATTATAATACCCAAAATATAAAAGAGACCAGAATAAATAATCTTAATAAAAACCGAAATGATTTCGAAGTAAATACAAAGTTTAGGAAAGCACCCATAATTAACGGTAAATTACATAAGCCTTACAAACCCACTGGGAAAATAGAACGAAGATCAAATGGACGAAGATCATTTTGAGGAGACTAACAGAGGTCGAAAAATTAAGCATTATAAAACGAATTATCAAAAACAAAAGAAATTAAATAACAACAATAATTTACAGGAGGACGAAATTCCGAAAAAGCTACTTAACATAAAAACATCTACTTGGCTTAGATCAGATACGAATGAAATTTTAATTATTTCACCCATTCCTAGAGAAATAAATGAAACCCCATTATACAAAATTATACCCTACCCGGACGATGATCAAAATATTTTACAAGACGAAACACAATACAAATACTACTCACATAATAATAATTTATACAACAAGGAGAAGAAAAAATTAACTATTAACCCATGCATATTTGGTATGATAAAACAAACTAACACTAGTTGCAGATTTTCAAAAACACATCTAATCACACAAACTAACTATATCGAACCAAATATATTTATAACATGGAACTTACCCAAAATCACATTGAATCAAAACTGTATTAAAAATGATATCCTAATTGAGGGAAATAACATAATAAAAGTTCATAATTGCTCAGCAATACTCAATGAGATATCTATAAGCAATTTGAACTCAGACTACACACAAAGAAATAATATAACTAAATTAAAGCCACTTTCGTACATTCAAACAAAAGAAATAATTTTCGAAAATATTAAAGAAATGAAAAAATTCTAAATTTTAATAATAACAGTATTTGTAATCACCATATTAATCATACTTGTTGGATATCGGCTGCGATGTGCGGAGCCCCAAACTGCCCGTAGATATGATGCGGCCTGCGGCGTGGTTACCAACCGAGGCGGCTTTGAGGTTTTTGCACGATTGTTGCGAAGGTTGAGATTTAGAACAAGAGTCCCAGTTTACGAGCGGGGCTATTCATTTTAAAAGACTTCAACTTTTATTGAATTTTAACCTAACTTTTATATTAAGTAAATTTACCTACACAAAGCATACGTCCGGTGACTTGGACTGACGCTCACAGACTTCGACATGTGTCGCAAATTCCGCTGTTACTATGTTAGCAAATTAAAAAGTTCAATAGAATTACAAAATACAAGAAAGTAAGAAACTTTAAAGAAACAGGACTTAAAGCTTTTGAGAAAGCCACTAAATTCCACTCAACCGTGATAGCGATCCATTGAGTGATAAGACATCACTCAATGCGGCTGATCATTGAGTAATAAAGAGACAGAGCTGAAGGCTTACTCCGAGCTTTTTTACCGTTTTGAAAATCCCGAGAGGTAGATCGAGTTGGTCCGCAAACGCAAAATCCAACTCAAAAATAAAGCTCATTTACTATACGAAGCAACAACAAATCACTCGCAAGACAACAACAGTGCGCATGAAAACCCATTTGTTTTTTTCGTCGTCCGTCTTGATCTTCAAAAGTTTCTGCGCGATGATGAGGACATAGGAAACTCAGTGCAAAGAAAAGGGACAAATAATGCCACTGTGTTTGTTGCTGGTTTCTCTGTCGTTCCAACAAGGCGGCGCGTAGAAACAACAACAACACTTTTTGGGTTCTAATGTTGTTGTTGCATAGCCGAGTCTCGGAGCATGTAGGTAGAAAATTTGAATGCCATGCCATTCAAATCAAAGGGTCACGCATACGGCGCGTCAACATCATATACTATTACGTCACGGTTTAAAGAATTTAATTTCTTGTGATGCCTAGAATATATTTCTATCTTTATTACGTACATTAAAGTAATATATTAATAGGGTCTTCTATAAAAATGCATGTACTTAATAATGTATTACTTTATTGTACGCAACGGTCGCATGCAAAAAGCCATAGCATGTGACGTCACATGCGCAACAGAATGTTGCAATCTTCTCAAATTCATATACTTCCCTTGGCTTGGAAAACACACACATGCACATTTTTTGCCAATGTGCTAGCAGCCCGGCAGATTTTAAAATTTTTCATTTTTCGATCAGCAAGGCACCCTTTCTCAAAACAGGGTATTTTAACTATTCATAAGTTCTGTAACCAAATACCACTAACCTTCTCATATACACATTTTTATCTAATCTCTGAGAAATATATAATATCGTATTCAGTGTGCAACTATTAGTACAATCAATAATAATTGTTTTCTTTAAACATTCTATACCATTTCTATAAATAAGGGTATCAATGCCTCGACGCGCCAAATAGTTGTTGGTATGTGTGTCTCATCTCACACACATTGGCACAAGAAATTAAATTCTTTAAACCGTGACGTAATAGTATATGATGTTGACGCGCCGTATGCGTGACCTTTTGATTTGAATGGCATGGCATACAAATTTTCTACCTACATGCGCCGAGACTCGGCTATGCAACAACAACATTAGAACCCAAATAGTGTTGTTGTTGTTTCTACCCGCCTTGTTGGAACGACAGAGAAACCAGCAACAAACACAGTGGCATTATTTGTCCTTTTTTTTTGCACTGTGTCCTATGTCCTCATCATCGCGCAGAAACTTTTGAAGATCAAGACGGACGACAAAAAAATGGGTTTTCGTGCGCACTGTTGTTGTTATATATATAGTGACATATCCATAGTCGCACCCACCCTTTAACATAACTTAGCACACAAGCATAAGTATAAGTATAAACATGTCCAATATTGTAAACAAAAAAGGCAGGTGATAACATCGACATTGGTCAAGATCAAACTGTCCCCCTTTGGTAGACATAAACAATTCACTCTAAGTATCACGCCACTTTCAATGTTCCCATCAGAGTACTATCCCACGCATAATTGCTGACGCAGCTCAAACTTCACTCAAGTTTGACTCAAGCTCTCTCAAAACGAAGTTTGCTAAGCGACCGCAACAGATAGATAAGTCAGTTGAATTTCGGGAGGCAAATCTGAATGTAGTCGATATAAGAAGTAGCCGTTAGTGAAAATAAAGAATTGAAATATATTTTTTTAAGTAACTATAGGTGTAAAACGTAGGATACGTCGGGAAAAAGTAAAGATCGCTAAAGGATAATTAATTCCTAGATCTAAAGCACAACAAACGTTTTCTCGAATACGTATCCGCACAAGCACCTTCGGGTCACTAGTTGTCTATTAACATTGACCCTTCGGGCAATAAAGCTGCTACAGTTAATAACGACTGGCTTTGCACATCTTTTGATCCCTGCAATACCTTATTACTGGGTCTTATCAATAAGACACACACACAAAAAAACATTAAAACAATAATAATTAATCACAAACTATAAACTAAATTAAATGTACAAAGTACAAAAACAAAGTGCAAAAAAATAAAAGTGCAAGAACAAAGTGCAAAATCAAATAACTAAAAAATTCAAAAACCACAAACTCAAAGACAAAAATAAGAAGGATTATACGAAAATAGCGTAATTGATAGACCTTCAACTAATAACGTTCAGGGAAATCAAAATAATAATCGTAGGAACATGGGAAATTATCAGCAAAACGCTAACCCAGCCACCAGTTCAAGTGGCTATTCCAACACGAATCAGAGTTATCACGTACAAAATAAACAGCACACTAATTCCAAAATCAATCAAAGGGCTCACCACGATTTTCAACAGAAATTAAGTCAAGGTAGAACCCAAAATCCCTTAAACTTTCAAAATCAGTCCCATTCACGCTTTAATGCGCCAAACCCTCCGACTAAACGTCAAAGAGATAGCAACAGTGGGCAGATGAAAATGGACACATTTGAAAATTTTCTTCAGCAAGCCTCGGAACAAACAGAAGAAATCCATTCATAAAGTTTATTATGATTGACGAAGTTCACAAAAAGTGTCATTGACACAGGTTCAACCATAAACCTAATGAAAACAAACCGCTTAAATTTTCCAATTTACAACGAAACATTAAAGGTTCACACCATAAATGGAGTTATTGAATTAAAACAAAGCATAAGATTAGGAGTTAGGACATAGTAAATATAATTTCTTAATCAAATACTTAAAGGGAAAATTAAACCACGTAGCAGATGCTTTATCACGCACCAAAATTGAAGAAAATATGCTAAGCGAACAAGATATTAACACAATTATTATAATATATTAACACAAGCTACAGCATATAGCGCTGAAGAAGATAATGAAAATTTAATATATTTAACAGAAAAATCATTACCAAATAGAAATGATTAGAAGTGATACCGAAAAAATAGAAGTTGAACCATATTTTAAAAAATTAAGAATAAAAATCGAATATTTAAACCTAAACATTGAAAAAGCTAAGCAGATATTGATAAAACATTTTTGCAATATTTCAAGCGTATTATACATTAAATACGATTCCGATTTTAAAATAAAACAACAAGCCTTTAGAGAAATAATGCACCCCAAAACAACTCGAATATTACGAACAAATATTAAACTAAAAGACATTAGGAGCTATGCAGAATTTAAAGAAATAATAGTTTGCAACCACAAGAAACTTTTACACCCGTGTATCGAAAAGATGGTCAGACTTTTTAAAGAAACATGCTATTACCCAGACTATCAACATTTAATCAAAAACATAATTAACGAATGTGAAGTTTGTAATCTAGCTAAGATTGATCACAGGAACACATCATGTTAATTTAAAATTACACCTGAAGTAGAAAACTGAAGAGAAACTTACGTAGTAGACATTTATGCATTAAAAAACCACAGCTATTTAACATGCATTGATTTATATTCAAAATTTGCAAATGTAATTGAACTTAACGACAAGATTTGAATGGAAGTTAAAAGAGGACTCATTCAAATATTTAACAACAAACAACAAATAACAACTATTTAACAAATAGTTAACAACAACCTACAACTCTGAAGGCAGATAGGGACAGTGCTTTTATGAGTCTTGCCCTGAAATAATGGTTGAATAAGGAAAAAGTTGAAATTCAAATAGCAAGTAAAAATGGTGTAGCGGATATAGAAAGACTTCATAAGACAATTCATGAAAAAATACGTATTATAAAAGTATTTAATTGTCTTATGAAGTCTTTCTATATCCGCTACACCATTTTTACTTGTTGTTATTTGAATTTCAACTTCGAAAAATTAAGCATCGTCGAAAAATTAAGCATTATAAAACGAATTATCAAAAACAAAAGAAATTAAATAACAACAATAATTTACAGGAGGACGAAATTCCGAAAAAGCTACTTAACATAAAAACATCTACTTGGCTTAGATCAGATACGAATGAAATTTTAATTATTTCACCCATTCCTAGAGAAATAAATGAAACCCCATTATACGAAATTATACCCTACCCGGACGATGATCAAAATATTTTACAAGACGAAACACAATACAAATACTACTCACATAATAATAATTTATACAACAAGGACAAGAAAAAATTAACTATTAACCCATGCATATTTGGTATAATAAAACAAACTAACACTGGTTGCAGATTTTCAAAAACACATCTAATAACACAAACTAACTATATCGAACCAAATATATTTATAACATGGAACTTACCCAAAATCACATTGAATCAAAACTGTATTAAAAATGATATCCTAATTGAGGGAAATAACATAATAAAAGTTCATAATTGCTCAGCAATACTCAATGAAATATCTATAAGCAATTTGAACTCAGACTACACACAAAGAAATAATATAACTAAATTAAAGCCACTTTCGTACATTCAAACAAACGAAATAATTTTCGAAAATATTAAAGAAATGAAAAAATTCCAAATTTTAATAATTACAGTATTTGTAATCACCATATTAATCATACTTGTTGGATATCGGATGCGCCATGTGTGGAGCCCCAAACTGCCCGTAGATATGATGCGGCCTGCGGCGTGGTTACCAACCGAGGCGGCTTTGAGGTTTTTGCACGATTGTTGCGAAGGTTGAGATTTAGAACAAGAGTCCCAGTTTACGAGCGGGGCTATTCATTTTAAAAGACTACAACTTTTATTGAATTTTAACCTAACTTTTATATTAAGTAAATTTACCTACACAAAGCATACGTCCGGTGACTTGGACTGACGCTCACAGACTTCGACATGTGTCGCAAATTCCGCTGTTACTATGCTAGCAAATTAAAAAGTTCAAAAGAATTACAAAATACAAGAAAGTAAGAAACTTTAAAGAAACAGGACTTAAAGCTCTTGAGAAAGCCACTAAATTCCACTCAACCGTGATAGCGATCCATTGAGTGATAAGACATCACTCAATGCGGCTGATCATTGAGTAATAAAGAGACAGAGCTGAAGGCTTACTCCGAGCTTTTTTACCGTTTTGAAAATCCCGAGAGGTAGATCGAGTTGGTCCGCAAACGCAAAATCCAACTCAAAAATAAAGCTCATTTACTATACGAAGCAACAACAAATCACTCGCAAGACAACAACAGTGCGCATGAAAACCCATTTGTTTTTTTCGTCGTCCGTCTTGATCTTCAAAAGTTTCTGCGCGATGATGAGGACATAGGAAACTCAGTGCAAAGAAAAGGGACAAATAATGCCACTGTGTTTGTTGCTGGTTTCTCTGTCGTTCCAACAAGGCGGCGCGTAGAAACAACAACAACACTATTTGGGTTCTAATGTTGTTGTTGCATAGCCGAGTCTCGGAGCATGTAGGTAGAAAATTTGAATGCCATGCCATTCAAATCAAAGGGTCACGCATACGGCGCGTCAACATCATATACTATTACGTCACGGTTTAAAGAATTTAATTTCTTGTGATGCCTAGAATATATTTCTATCTTTATTACGTACATTAAAGTAATATATTAATAGGGTCTTCTATAAAAATGCATGTACTTAATAATGTATTACTTTATTGTACGCAACGGTCGCATGCAAAAAGCCATAGCATGTGACGTCACATGCGCAACAGAATGTTGCAATCTTCTCAAATTCATATACTTCCCTTGGCTTGGAAAACACACACATGCACATTTTTTGCCAATGTGCTAGCAGCCCGGCAGATTTTAAAATTTTTCATTTTTCGATCAGCAAGGCACCCTTTCTCAAAACAGGGTATTTTAACTATTCATAAGTTCTGTAACCAAATACCACTAACCTTCTCATATACACATTTTTATCTAATCTCTGAGAAATATATAATATCGTATTCAGTGTGCAACTATTAGTACAATCAATAATAATTGTTTTCTTTAAACATTCTATACCATTTCTATAAATAAGGGTATCAATGCCTCGACGCGCCAAATAGTTGTTGGTATGTGTGTCTCATCTCACACACATTGGCACAAGAAATTAAATTCTTTAAGCCGTGACGTAATAGTATATGATGTTGACGCGCCGTATGCGTGACCCTTTGATTTGAATGGCATGGCATACAAATTTTCTACCTACATGCTCCGAGACTCGGCTATGCAACAACAACATTAGAACCCAAATAGTGTTGTTGTTGTTTCTACGCGCCGCCTTGTTGGAACGACAGAGAAACCAGCAACAAACACAGTGGCATTATTTGTCCTTTTTTTTTGCACTGTGTCCTAAGTCCTCATCATCGCGCAGAAACTTTTGAAGATCAAGACGGACGACAAAAAAATGGGTTTTCGTGCGCACTGTTGTTGTTATATATATAGTGACATATCCATAGTCGCACCCACCCTTTAACATAACTTAGCACACAAGCATAAGTATAAGTATAAACATGTCCAATATTGTAAACAAAAAGGCAGGTGATAACATCGACATTGGTCAAGATCAAACTGTCCCCCTTTGGTAGACATAAACAATTCACTCTAAGTATCACGCCACTTTCAATGTTCCCATCAGAGTACTATCCCACGCATAATTGCTGACGCAGCTCAAACTTCACTCAATTTTGACTCAAGCTCTCTCAAAACGAAGTTTGCTAAGCGACCGCAACAGATAGATAAGTCAGTTGAATTTCGGGAGGATAATCTGAATGTAGTCGATATAAGAAGTAGCCGTTAGTGAAAATAAAGAATTGAAATATATTTTTTTTTTAAGTAACTATAGGTGTAAAACGTAGGATACGTCGGGAAAAAGTAAAGATCGCTAAAGGATAATTAATTCCTAGATCTAAAGCACAACAAACGTTTTCTCGAATACGTATCCGCACAAGCACCTTCGGGTCACTAGTAGTCTATTAACATTGACCCTTCGGGCAATAAAGCTCCTACAGTTAATAACGACTGGCTTTGCACATCTTTTGATCCCTGCAATACCTTATTACTGGGTCTTATCAATAAGACACACACAAAAAAACATTAAAACAATAATAATTAATCACAAACTATAAACTAAATTAAATGTACAAAGTACAAAAACAAAGTGCAAAAAAATAAAAGTGCAAGAACAAAGTGCAAAATCAAATAACTAAAAAATTCAAAAACCACAAACTCAAAGACAAAAAAAAGAAGGATTTTACGAAAATAGCGTAATTGATAGACCTTCAACTAATAACGTTCAGGGAAATCAAAATAATAATCGTAGGAACATGGGAAATTATCAGCAAAACGCTAACCCAGCCACCAGTTCAAGTGGCTATTCCAACACGAATCAGAGTTATCACGTACAAAATAAACAGCACACTAATTCCAAAATCAATCAAAGGGCTCACCACGATTTTCAACAGAAATTAAGTCAAGGTAGAACCCAAAATCCCTTAAACTTTCAAAATCAGTCCCATTCACGCTTTAATGCGCCAAACCCTCCGACTAAACGTCAAAGAGATAGCAACAGTGGGCAGATGAAAATGGACACATTTGAAAATTTTCTTCAGCAAGCCTCGGAACAAACAGAAGAAATCCATTCATAAAGTTGATTATGATTGACGAAGTTCACAAAAAGTGTCATTGACACAGATTCAACCATAAACCTAATGAAAACAAACCGCTTAAATTTTCCAATTTACAACGAAACATTAAAGGTTCACACCATAAATGGAGTTATTGAATTAAAACAAAGCATAAGATTAGGAGTTAGGACATAGTAAATATAATTTCTTAATCAAATACTTAAAGGGAAAATTAAACCACGTAGCAGATGCTTTATCACGCACCAAAATTGAAGAAAATATGCTAAGCGAACAAGATATTAACACAATTATTATAATATATTAACACAAGCTACAGCATATAGCGCTGAAGAAGATAATGAAAATTGAATATATTTAACAGAAAAATCATTACCAAATAGAAATGATTAGAAGTGATACCGAAAAAATAGAAGTTGAACCATATTTTTAAAAATTAAGAATAAAAATCGAATATTTAAACCTAAACATTGAAAAAGCTAAGCAGATATTGATAAAACATTTTTGCAACAATTCAAGCGTATTATACATTGAATACGATTCCGATTTTGAAATAATACAACAAGCCTTTAAAGAAATAATGAACCCCAAAACAACTCGAATATTACGAACAAATATTAAACTAAAAGACATTAGGAGCTATGCTGAATTTAAAGAAATAATAGTTTGCAACCACAAGAAACTTTTACACCCGTGTATCGAAAAGATGGTCAGACTTTTTAAAGAAACATGCTATTACCCAGACTATCAACATTTAATCAAAAACATAATTAACGAATGTGAAGTTTGTAATCTAGCTAAGATTGATCACAGGAACACATCATGTTAATTTAAAATTACACCTGAAGTAGAAAACTGAAGAGAAACTTACGTAGTAGACATTTATGCATTAAAAAACCACAGCTTTTTAACATGCATTGATTTATATTCAAAATTTGCAAATGTAATTGAACTTAACGACAAGATTTGAATGGAAGTTTAAAGAGGACTCATTCAAATATTTAACAACATGGGAAACCTACAACTCTGAAGGCAGATAGGGACAGTGCTTTTATGAGTCTTGCCCTGAAATAATGGTTGAATAAGGAAAAAGTTGAAATTCAAATAACAAGTAAAAATGGTGTAGCGGATATAGAAAGACTTCATAAGACAATTCATGAAAAAATACGTATTATAAAAGTATTTAATTGTCTTATGAAGTCTTTCTATATCCGCTACACCATTTTTACTTGTTGTTATTTGAATTTCAACTTTTTCCTTACGACGCAGAAAATAGACTCATGAAAATTGAAGTAATTTTATACACTTATAATCATAAGCTAAAACATAACTCTACTGGCAGAACTCCAGCTGACATTTTCATTTACGCCGGTACACCTAATTATAATACCCAAAATATAAAAGAGACCAGAATAAATAATCTTAATAAAAACCGAAATGATTTCGAAGTAAATACAAAGTTTAGGAAAGCACCCATAATTAACGGTAAATTACATAATCCTTACAAACCCACTGGGAAAATAGAACGAAGATCAAATGGACGAAGATCATTTTGAGGAGACTAACAGAGGTCGAAAAATTAAGCATTATAAAACGAATTATCAAAAACAAAAGAAATTAAATAACAACAATAATTTACAGGAGGACGAAATTCCGAAAAAGCTACTTAACATAAAAACATCTACTTGGCTTAGATCAGATACGAATGAAATTTTAATTATTTCACCCATTCCTAGAGAAATAAATGAAACCCCATTATACGAAATTATACCCTACCCGGACGATGATCAAAATATTTTACAAGACGAAACACAATACAAATACTACTCACATCATAATAATTTATACAACAAGGACAAGAAAAAATTAACTATTAACCCATGCATATTTGGTATAATAAAACAAACTAACACTGGTTGCAGATTTTCAAAAACACATCTAATAACACAAACTAACTATATCGAACCAAATATATTTATAACATGGAACTTACCCAAAATCACATTGAATCAAAACTGTATTAAAAATGATATCCTAATTGAGGGAAATAACATAATAAAAGTTCATAATTGCTCAGCAATACTCAATGAGATATCTATAAGCAATTTGAACTCAGACTACACACAAAGAAATAATATAACTAAATTAAAGCCACTTTCGTACATTCAAACAAACGAAATAATTTTCGAAAATATTAAAGAAATGAAAAAATTCCAAATTTTAATAATTACAGTATTTGTAATCACCATATTAATCATACTTGTTGGATATCGGATGCGCCATGTGCGGAGCCCCAAACTGCCCGTAGATATGATGCGGCCTGCGGCGTGGTTACCAACCGAGGCGGCTTTGAGGTTTTTGCACGATTGTTGCGAAGGTTGAGATTTAGAACAAGAGTCCCAGTTTACGAGCGGGGCTATTCATTTTAAAAGACTACAACTTTTATTGAATTTTAACCTAACTTTTATATTAAGTAAATTTACCTACACAAAGCATACGTCCGGTGACTTGGACTGACGCTCACAGACTTCGACATGTGTCGCAAATTCCGCTGTTACTATGCTAGCAAATTAAAAAGTTCAAAAGAATTACAAAATACAAGAAAGTAAGAAACTTTAAAGAAACAGGACTTAAAGCTCTTGAGAAAGCCACTAAATTCCACTCAACCGTGATAGCGATCCATTGAGTGATAAGACATCACTCAATGCGGCTGATCATTGAGTAATAAAGAGACAGAGCTGAAGGCTTACTCCGAGCTTTTTTACCGTTTTGAAAATCCCGAGAGGTAGATCGAGTTGGTCCGCAAACGCAAAATCCAACTCAAAAATAAAGCTCATTTACTATACGAAGCAACAACAAATCACTCGCAAGACAACAACAGTGCGCATGAAAACCCATTTGTTTTTTTCGTCGTCCGTCTTGATCTTCAAAAGTTTCTGCGCGATGATGAGGACATAGGAAACTCAGTGCAAAGAAAAGGGACAAATAATGCCACTGTGTTTGTTGCTGGTTTCTCTGTCGTTCCAACAAGGCGGCGCGTAGAAACAACAACAACACTTTTTGGGTTCTAATGATGTTGTTGCATAGCCGAGTCTCGGAGCATGTAGGTAGAAAATTTGAATGCCATGCCATTCAAATCAAAGGGTCACGCATACGGCGCGTCAACATCATATACTATTACGTCACGGTTTAAAGAATTTAATTTCTTGTGATGCCTAGAATATATTTCTATCTTTATTACGTACATTAAAGTAATATATTAATAGGGTCTTCTATAAAAATGCATGTACTTAATAATGTATTACTTTATTGTACGCAACGGTCGCATGCAAAAAGCCATAGCATGTGACGTCACATGCGCAACAGAATGTTGCAATCTTCTCAAATTCATATACTTCCCTTGGCTTGGAAAACACACACATGCACATTTTTTGCCAATGTGCTAGCAGCCCGGCAGATTTTAAAATTTTTCATTTTTCGATCAGCAAGGCACCCTTTCTCAAAACAGGGTATTTTAACTATTCATAAGTTCTGTAACCAAATACCACTAACCTTCTCATATACACATTTTTATCTAATCTCTGAGAAATATATAATATCGTATTCAGTGTGCAACTATTAGTACAATCAATAATAATTGTTTTCTTTAAACATTCTATACCATTTCTATAAATAAGGGTATCAATGCCTCGACGCGCCAAATAGTTGTTGGCATGTGTGTTGGCAAAAAAATGCATGTGTGTGTTTTCCAAGCCAAGGGAAGTATGTGAATTTAAGAAGATTGCAACATTCTGTTGCGCATGTGACGTCACAAGCTAGGGCTTTTTGTATACGACCGTTGCGTACAATAAAGTAATACATTATTAAGTACATGCATTTTTATAGAAGACCCTATTAATATATTACTTTAATGTACGTAATAAAGATAGAAATATATTCTAAGCATCACAAGTAATTAAACTCTTTAAACCGTGACGTAATAGTATATGATGTTGACGCGCCGTATGCGTAACCCTTTGATTTCAATGGCATGGCATTCAAATTTTCTACCTACATGCGCCGAGACTCGGCTATGCAACAACAACATTAGAACCCAAATAGTGTTGTTGTTGTTTCTACGCGCCGCCTTGTTGGAACGACAGAGAAACCAGCAACAAACACAGTGGCATTATTTGTCCCTTTTTTTTGCACTGTGTCCTATGTCCTCATCATCGCGCAGAAACTTTTGAAGATCAAGACGGACGACAAAAAAAATGGGTTTTTGTGCGCACTGTGGTTGTTATATATATAGTGACATATCCATAGTCGCACCCACCCTTTAACATAACTTAGCACACAAGCATAAGTATAAGTATAAACATGTCCAATATTGTAAGCAAAAAGGCTGGTGATAACATCGACATTGGTCAAGATCAAACTGTCCCCCTTTGGTAGACATAAACAATTCACTCTAAATATCACGCCACTTTCAATGTTCCCATCAGAGTACTATCCCACGCATAATTGCTGACGCAGCTCAAACTTCACTCAATTTTGACTCAAAACGAAGTTTGCTAAGCGACCGCAACAGATAGATAAGTCAGTTGAATTTCGGGAGGCAAATCTGAATGTAGTCGATATAAGAAGTAGCCGTTAGTGAAAATAAAGAATTGAAATATATATTTTTTTTTAAGTAACTATAGATGTAAAACGTAGGATACGTCGGGAAAAAGTAAAGATCGCTAAAGGATAATTAATTCCTAGATCTAAAGCACAACAAACGTTTTCTCGAATACGTATCCGCACAAGCACCTTCGGGTCCCTAGTAGTCTATTAACATTGACCCTTCGGGCAATAAAGCTGCTACAGTTAATAACGACTGGCTTTGCACATCTTTTGATGCCTGCAATACCTCATTACTGGGTCTTATCAATAAGACACACACACAAACAAACATTAAAACAATAATAATTAATCACAAACTATAAACTAAATTAAACGTACAAAGTACAAAAACAAAGTGCAAAAAAATAAAAGTGCAAGAACAAAGTGCAAAATCAAATAACTAAAAAGTTCAAAAACCACAAACTCAAAGACAAAAAAAGAAGGATTATACGAAAATAGCGTAATTGATAGACCTTCAACTAATAACGTTCAGGGAAATCAAAATAATAATCGTAGGAACATGGGAAATTATCAGCAAAACGCTAACCCAGCCACCAGTTCAAGTGGCTATTCCAACACGAATCAGAGTTATCACGTACAAAATAAACAGCACACTAATTCCAAAATCAATCAAAGGGCTCACCACGATTTTCAACAGAAATTAAGTCAAGGTAGAACCCAAAATCCCTTAAACTTTCAAAATCAGTCCCATTCACGCTTTAATGCGCCAAACCCTCCGACTAAACGTCTAAGAGATAGCAACAGTGGGCAGATGAAAATGGACACATTTGAAAATTTTCTTCAGCAAGCCTCGGAACAAACAGAAGAAATTCATTCATAAAGTTGATTATGATTGACGAAGTTCAAAAAAAGTGTCATTGACACAGGTTCAACCATAAACCTAATGAAAACAAACCGCTTAAATTTTCCAATTTACAACGAAACTTTAAAGGTTCACACCATAAATGGAGTTATTGAATTAAAACAAAGCATAAGATTAGGAGCAAGCAAAATTTGTCCGAGTAATCAAAAATTCTATATTCACGACTTCTCAGAGCATTATGATGTTCTGATTGGGAGAATACCTTGAAGCAAGTCAAGCGAAAATAGACTTTGCACAAGGAGCCGTCACCTTAGGAGAGTTTAACTTTTGTTTTAGATATAATGACGAAGAGGTCGAAGAGGACATGACCGCACAAGAGTGCCTTGATTAACCTTCAACAGAGGACAGACCATTTAACTTCGCTATTAAAGAATTAACAGAAAACAATGAGTTCAGGCTAGAGCACCTAAACTCAGAAGAAAAAGAAAAAATTAAAAATGTTTTACATAAATTTCGTGATATCCAGTACCATGAAAGTGACAATTTGACTTTCACTAGTACAATTAAACAAAAAATTATAACAAAACATGAGGACCCAATTTGCAAGCGTCCATATAAATATCCTCAAATATACGATGAGGAAGTAAATAAACAAATAAGCGATATGATAAAACAAAATATCATACGTAAATCCAAATCCCCTTACTGCTCACCAGTAAAAATCGTTCTAAAGAAAAACGAAACATCTGGAAAGCAAAAATTCCGGTTAGTCATAGATTACCGCAATCTCAATGAACTAACTATTAATGATAAATACCCTATCCTGATCATGGATGAAATATTAGACAAAATGTCAATATTTCACAACCATTGATCTAGCCAAAGGCTTCCACCAAATTCAAATGGATCCTGGTTCAATACTCAAGACCGCATTTTCGACTAAACATGGCCATTACGAGTACACTCGCATGCCATTTGGTCTTAAGAATGCACCTGCAACGTTCCATCGTTGTATGAACAATCTTTTGGAAGACTTAGTTTTTAAGGATTGTGTGGTCTACTTAGACGACATTATAATTTGTTCCACTTCATTTGAGGAAAACATATTATCGCTACAAAAAGTATTTGAGAAGCTTAGAGAAGCTAACCTAAAACTACAGTTGGATAAATGCGAGTTCATGAGAAAAGAAACTGAATTTCTCGGTCACATCATCACAACTGAGGGTATAAAACCAAATCCCAACAAAATACAAGCAATTGTCAAATTCCCAATTCCAAAAACCCCAAAAGAAATTAAATCATTTCTAGGATTATGGGAAATACCAAATTTCGCTAATATAGTAAAACGAAAACTTTTAAGGCGAAGATACCATTACCACAAGTGCAACTATACATAGTGCTCAGGAAAATAACAGTAGCCATTTACAAATCACAGAAAGACCTCTTAACTATTATAATCGACAAATAGAATTTGAAAAAGGAACCGAGAACAAAACAAAAGCTACAAATTACATTCATAAAACCAACATAAAAATTACATACAAAGACATGACTAACGCACATGCCAAAGAATTAATAAAAGAATATTTATGCACAAAGAAAAGTGTGCTATACTTCCACAATGAAGCAGATTTTCCAATTTTTCCAGAATCCTACTTAGAAATAATAAGCCCGAATAATTTAACAAAGGCAATGAAAACTAGTAAAATATTAATAGATCTTCCGAACATTTGCAGAATTCAAGGAACTAATATTAAAAAAACACTAAGAATTATTGCATCTAGGAATTAAAAAAACTATCAATTGGTTCAAAGAAGCCCACTATTTCCCAGATTATAAAAATTTTATTCAAAATCTAACAAACGAATGTGAGATCTGCAACATCGCAAAAACAGAAAACAGGGATACAAAATTAACTTTCGAAATAACTCCGGAAATCGCTAATATCTGAGAAAAATATGTAATGGATTTTTACATAGTAGGAGATAAACAAATTTTATCTTGCATTGATATCTATTAAAAATTTGCATCATTAATAGAAATAGCAAGTAAGAGGTTCCTGAACCCTCTTATCTTTAGTAGTAATAAAGATAAATAACTCAACTCGCAACTGACCGCATTACTTGCTGTCGCCTCTACGCAACAGTCACACCAGCACAAAAAAAAAAATTGTTTCCTCGGCAGGGTTCAAACTTGTAACTGACCGCGCTACTTTCCACCGCCTCTACTCAATAGCCACACCAATAATTGAGCCTTGACGAGAAAAATACCAAGTAAAATAGTAGCACAGAAAACAATACAATCGTAAATGCAATGCTGTTGATAGAATTGAAAGAATGTATACAGAAATTCCTTAAATTTGCGCTAGCTGCTGCTAACAACACACATGTGGCGATCTCGCAGCACAGGAACTGATACATTTTAAGTTTTTTCTCTTTGATAAGTTTGGTTACACTAATTTTGAATTTCACCATATTGCAAAAGGCACGTACAACCTTCTTCTAGCTCGAGCTCTCTAACCTTCAGCTTATACGCATCTAAATATTAACTCTTTTTGGTATATAATAAATAAAGCACTATTGCTAAATCGAGATATTTTACTTGTGTTAACGGATGTAGAATTTGTCTATTAAGTCCCATCTAAATAAGCAAATTGGTGACCCCCGACAATAACCAAAGTGTGCGCAACTCAGGAGAGACGGGGCACCTACTTAAATTGCAATCATCACCAACAGGCATACTTTAAGATCATACTAAAGTTTTCGCCAATTCAATTTAAAATTAAAAGCTAATTGACACACTCATATACATAGCTTTGCTGCGACATACTCACACAAAGGTAGACATTTTGCGCAGTTCCACGAATGAGAACAGCAATGCAGGAACTGCAAACAATGTAAATTCTGTTTTCGTCAAGATTCCTTTTCCTCAAATACACACGGTTACAAACATTGAAATGTTTTTACCAAGCTAGAAAGTTCTTTTCTTTTACAAGGCATAGGCTTACGAAAGGAACACGAGAAGTACGCAGCCGTCATCACATATGCGGATCCCAAAAACTTTGATCAATGTCACGATCTTGTTCAAAATGAGCCTCAAACAAATCCATACACTACACTCAAACAAACCATCCTGGCAAAGTTCGCTGAGTCAGAGATGACACGCCTCGACAAACTTGCCACTGGCATTCAACTTGGTAATGGACGTCCAAGCCATCTCCTCAGCCAACTACAGCAAACCAACGCTACTAACGACGAGTTAGTATCACAAGAAATTAAATTCTTTAAGCCGTGACGTAATAGTATATGATGTTGACGCGCCGTATGCGTAACCCTTTGATTTGAATGGCATGGCATTCAAATTTTCTACCTACATGCGCCGAGACTCGGCTATGCAACAACAACATTAGAACCCAAATAGTGTTGTTGTTGTTTCTACGCGCCGCCTTGTTGGAACGACAGAGAAACCAGCAACAAACACAGTGGCATTATTTGTCCCTTTTTTTTGCACTGTGTCCTATGTCCTCATCATCGCGCAGAAACTTTTGAAGATCAAGACGAACGACAAAAAAAATGGGTTTTCGTGCGCACTGTTGTTGTTATATATATAGTGACATATCCATAGTCGCACCCACCCTTTAACATAACTTAGCACACAAGCATAAGTATAAGTATAAACATGTCCAATATTGTAAACAAAAAGGCTGGTGATAACATCGACATTGGTCAAGATCAAACTGTCCCCCTTTGGTAGACATAAACAATTCACTCTAAATATCACGCTACTTTCAATGTTCCCATCAGAGTACTATCCCACGCATAATTGCTGACGCAGCTCAAACTTCACTCAATTTTGACTCAAGCTCTCTCAAAACGAAGTTTCCTAAGCGACCGCAACAGATAGATAGGTCAGTTGAATTTCGGGAGGCAAATCTGAATGTAGTCGATATAAGAAGTAGCCGTTAGTGAAAATAAAGAATTGAAATATATATTTTTTTTAAGTAACTATAGGTGTAAAACTTAATTGGCGCAGCCGGTAGGATACGTCGGGAAAAAGTAAAGATCGCTAAAGGATAATTAATTCCTAGATCTAAAGCACAACAAACGTTTTCTCGAATACGTATCCGCACAAGCACCTTCGGGTCACTAGTTGTCTATTAACATTGACCCTTCGGGCAATAAAGCTGCTACAGTTAATAACGACTGGCTTTGCACATCTTTTGATCCCTGCAATACCTTATTACTGGGTCTTATCAATAAGACACACACACAAAAAAACATTAAAACAATAATAATTAATCACAAACTATAAACCAAATTAAATGTACAAAGTACAAAAACAAAGTGCAAAAAAATAAAAGTGCAAGAACAAAGTGCAAAATCAAATAACTAAAAAATTCAAAAACCACAAACTCAAAGACAAAAAAAAGAAGGATTATACGAAAATAGCGTAATTGATAGACCTTCAACTAATAACGTTTAGGGAAATCAAAATAATAATCGTAGGAACATGGGAAATTATCAGCAAAACGCTAACCCAGCCACCAGTTCAAGTGGCTATTCCAACACGAATCAGAGTTATCACGTACAAAATAAACAGCACACTAATTCCAAAATCAATCAAAGGGCTCACCACGATTTTCAACAGAAATTAAGTCAAGGTAGAACCCAAAATCCCTTAAACTTTCAAAATCAGTCCCATTCACGCTTTAATGCGCCAAACCCTCCGACTAAACGTCAAAGAGATAGCAACAGTGGGCAGATGAAAATGGACACATTTGAAAATTTTCTTCAGCAAGCCTCGGAACAAACAGAAGAAATTCATTCATAAAGTTGATTATGATTGACGAAGTTCAAAAAAAGTGTCATTGACACAGGTTCAACCATAAACCTAATGAAAACAAACCGCTTAAATTTTCCAATTTACAACGAAACTTTAAAGGTTCACACCATAAATGGAGTTATTGAATTAAAACAAAGCATAAGATTAGGAGCAAGCAAAATTTGTCCGAGTAATCAAAAATTCTATATTCACGACTTCTCAGAGCATTATGATGTTCTGATTGGGAGAATACCTTGAAGCAAGTCAAGCGAAAATAGACTTTGCACAAGGAGCCGTCACCTTAGGAGAGTTTAACTTTTGTTTTAGATATAATGACGAAGAGGTCGAAGAGGACATGACCGCACAAGAGTGCCTTGATTAACCTTCAACAGAGGACAGACCATTTAACTTCGCTATTAAAGAATTAACAGAAAACAATGAGTTCAGGCTAGAGCACCTAAACTCAGAAGAAAAAGAAAAATTAAAAATGTTTTACATAAATTTCGTGATATCCAGTACCATGAAAGTGACGATTTGACTTTCACTAGTACAATTAAACAAAAAAAAAATATCCTCAAATATACGATGAGGAAGTAAATAAACAAATAAGCGGTATGATAAAACAAAATATCATACGTAAATCCAAATCCCCTTACTGCTCACCAGTAAAAATCGTTCTAAAGAAAAACGAAACATCTGGAAAGCAAAAATTCCGGTTAGTCATAGATTACCGCAATCTCAATGAACTAACTATTAATGATAAATACCCTATCCTGATCATGGATGAAATATTAGACAAAATGTCAATATTTCACAACCATTGATCTAGCCAAAGGCTGCCACCAAATTCAAATGGATCCTGGTTCAATACTCAAGACCGCATTTTCTACTAAACATGGCCATTACGAGTACACTCGCATGTAATTTGGTCTTAAGAATGCACCTGCAACGTTCCAACGTTGTATGAACAATCTTTTGGAAGACTTAGTTTTTAAGGATTGTGTGGTCTACTTAGACGACATTATAATTTGTTCCACTTCATTGGAGGAACACATATTATCGCTACAAAAAGTATTTGAGAAGCTTAGAGAAGCTAACTTAAAACTACAGTTGGATAAATGCGAGTTCATGAGAAAAGAAACTGAATTTCTCGGTCACATCATCACAACTGAGGGTATAAAACCAAATCCCAACAAAATACAAGCAATTGTCAAATTCCCAATTCCAAAAACCCCAAAAGAAATTAAATCATTTCTAGGATTATGGGAAATGCCAAATTTCGCTAATATAGTAAAACGCAAACTTTTAAGGCGAAGATACCATTACCACAAGTGCAACTATACATAGTGCTCAGGAAGATAACAGTAGCCATTTACAAATCACAGAAAGACCTCTTAATTATTATAATCGACAAATAGAATTTGAAAAAGGAACCGAGAACAAAACAAAAGCTACAAATTACATTCATAAAACCAACATAAAAATTACATACAAAGACATGACTAACGGACATGCCAAAGAATTAATAAAAGAATATTTATGCACAAAGAAAAGTGTGCTATACTTCCACAATGAAGCAGATTTTCCAATTTTTCAAGAAGCCTACTTAGAAATAATAAGCCCGAATAATTTAACAAAGGCAATGAAAACTAGTAAAATATTAATAGATCTTCCGAACATTTGCAGAATTCAAGGAACTAATATTAAAAAACACTAAGAATTATTGCATCTAGGAATTGAAAAAACTATCAATTGGTTCAAAGAAGCCCACTATTTCCCAGATTATAAAAATTTTATTCAAAATCTAATAAACGAATGTGAGATCTGCAACATCGCAAAAACAGAACACAGGGATAAAAAATTAACTTTCGAAATAACTCCGGAAATCGCTAATATCCGAGAAAAATATGTAATCGCTATCTTGCATTGATATCTATTAAAAATTTGCATCATTAATAGAAATAACAAGTAAGAGGTTCTAGTCGGGAGATCCCGACTAGAGGATACCCTGAACCCTCTTATCTTTAGTAGTAATAAAGATAAATAACTCAACTCGCAACTGACCGCATTACTTGCTGTCGCTTCTACGCAACAGTCACACCAGCACAAAAAAAAATTGTTTCCTCGGCAGGGTTCAAACTTGTAACTGACCGCGCTACTTTCCACCGCCTCTACTCAATAGCCACACCAATAATTGAGCCTTGACGAGAAAAATACCAAGTAAAATAGTAGCACAGAAAACAATACAATCGTAAATGCAATGCTGTTGATAGAATTGAAAGAATGTATACAGAAATTCCTTAAATTTGCGCTAGCTGCTGCTAACAACACACATGTGGCGATCTCGCAGCACAGGAACTGATACATTTTAAGTTTTTCTCTTTGATAAGTTTGGTTACACTAATTTTGAATTTCACCATATTGCAAAAGGCACGTACAACCTTCTTCTAGCTCGAGCTCTCTAACCTTCAGCTTATACGCATCTAAATATTAACTCTTTTTGGTATATAATAAATAAAGCACTATTGCTAAATCGAGATATTTTACTTGTGTTAACGGATGTAGAATTTGTCTATTAAGTCCCATCTAAATAAGCAAATTGGTGACCCCCGACAATAACCAAAGTGTGCGCAACTCAGGAGAGACGGGGCACCTACTTAAATTGCAATCATCACCAACAGGCATACTTTTAAGATCATACTAAAGTTTTCGCCAATTCAATTTAAAATTAAAAGCTAATTGACACACTCATATACATAGCTTTGCTGCGACATACTCACACAAAGGTAGACATTTTGCGCAGTTCCACGAATGAGAACAGCAATGCAGGAACTGCAAACAATGTAAATTCTGTTTTCGTCAAGATGCCTTTTCCTCAAATACACACGGTTACAAACATTGAAATGTTTTTTACCAAGCTAGAAAGTTCTTTTCTTTTACAAGGCATAGGCTTACGAAAGGAACACGAGAAGTACGCAGCCGTCATCACATATGCGGATCCCAAAAACTTTGATCAATGTCACGATCTTGTTCAAAATGAGCCTCAAACAAATCCATACACTACACTCAAACAAACCATCCTGGCAAAGTTCGCTGAGTCAGAGATGACACGCCTCGACAAACTTGCCACTGGCATTCAACTTGGTAATGGACGTCCAAGCCATCTCCTCAGCCAACTACAGCAAACCAACGCTACTAACGACGAGTTAGTATCACAAGAAATTAAATTCTTTAAGCCGTGACGTAATAGTATATGATGTTGACGCGCCGTATGCGTAACCCTTTGATTTGAATGGCATGGCATTCAAATTTTCTACCTACATGCGCCGAGACTCGGCTATGCAACAACAACATTAGAACCCAAATAGTGTTGTTGTTGTTTCTACGCGCCTTGTTGGAACGACAGAGAAACCAGCAACAAACACAGTGGCATTATTTGTCCCTTTGTTTTGCACTGTGTGCTATGTCCTCATCATCGCGCAGAAACTTTTGAAGATCAAGACGAACGACAAAAAAAATGGGTTTTCGTGCGCACTGTTGTTGTTATATATATAGTGACATATCCATAGTCGCACCCACCCTTTAACATAACTTAGCACACAAGCATAAGTATAAGTATAAACATGTCCAATATTGTAAACAAAAAGGCTGGTGATAACATCGACATTGGTCAAGATCAAACTGTCCCCCTTTGGTAGACATAAACAATTCACTCTAAATATCACGCTACTTTCAATGTTCCCATCAGAGTACTATCCCACGCATAATTGCTTACGCAGCTCAAACTTCACTCAATTTTGACTCAAGCTCTCTCAAAACGAAGTTTCCTAAGCGACCGCAACAGATAGATAAGTCAGTTGAATTTCGGGAGGCAAATCTGAATGTAGTCGATATAAGAAGTAGCCGTTAGTGAAAATAAAGAATTGAAATATATTTTTTTTTTAAGTAACTATAGGTGTAAAACTTAATTGGCGCAGCCGGTAGGATACGTCGGGAAAAAGTAAAGATCGCTAAAGGATAATTAATTCCTAGATCTAAAGCACAACAAACGTTTTCTCGAAAACGTATCCGCACAAGCACCTTCGGGTCACTAGTTGTCTATTAACATTGACCCTTCGGGCAATAAAGCTGCTACAGTTAATAACGACTGGCTTTGCACATCTTTTGATCCCTGCAATACCTTATTACTGGGTCTTATCAATAAGACACACACACAAAAAACATTAAAACAATAATAATTAATCACAAACTATAAACTAAATAAAAGGTACAAAGTACAAAAACAAAGTGCAAAAAAATAAAAGTGCAAGAACAAAGTGCAAAATCAAATAACTAAAAAGTTCAAAAACCACAAACTCAAAGACAAAAAAGAAGGATTATACGAAAATAGCGTAATTGATAGACCTTCAACTAATAACGTTCAGGGAAATCAAAATAATAATCGTAGGAACATGGGAAATTATCAGCAAAACGCTAACCCAGCCACCAGTTCAAGTGGCTATTCCAACATGAATCCGAGTTATCACGTACAAAATAAACAGCACACTATTCCAAAATCAATCAAAGGGCTCACCACGATTTTCAACAGAAATTAAGTCAAGGTAGAACCCAAAATCCCTTAAACTTTCAAAATCAGTCCCATTCACGCTTTAATGCGCCAAACCCTCCGACTAAACGTCAAAGAGATAGCAACAGTGGGCAGATGAAAATGGACACATTTGAAAATTTTCTTCAGCAAGCCTCGGAACAAACAGAAGAAATTAATTCATAAAGTTGATTATGATTGACGAAGTTCAAAAAAGTGTCATTGACACAGGTTCAACCATAAACCTAATGAAAACAAACCGCTTAAATTTTCCAATTTACAACGAAACTTTAAAGGTTCACACCATAAATGGAGTTATTGAATTAAAACAAAGCATAAGATTAGGAGCAAGCAAAATTTGTCCGAGTAATCAAAAATTCTATATTCACGACTTCTCAGAGCATTATGATGTTCTGATTGGGGAGAATACCTTGAAGCAAGTCAAGCGAAAATAGACTTTGCACAAGGAGCCGTCACCTTAGGAGAGTTTAACTTTTGTTTTAGATATAATGACGAAGAGGTCGAAGAGGACATGACCGCACAAGAGTGCCTTGATTAACCTTCAACAGAGGGCAGACCATTTAACTTCGCTATTAAAGAATTAACAGAAAACAATGAGTTCAGGCTAGAGCACCTAAACTCAGAAGAAAAAGAAAAAATTAAAAATGTTTTACATAAATTTCGTGATATCCAGTACCATGAAAGTGACAATTTGACTTTCACTAGTACAATTAAACAAAAAAAAAATATCCTCAAATATACGATGAGGAAGTAAATAAACAAATAAGCGATATGATAAAACAAAATATCATACGTAAATCCAAATCCCCTTACTGCTCACCAGTAAAAATCGTTCTAAAGAAAAACGAAACATCTGGAAAGCAAAAATTCCGGTTAGTCATAGATTACCGCAATCTCAATGAACTAACTATTAATGATAAATACCCTATCCTGATCATGGATGAAATATTAGACAAAATGTCAATATTTCACAACCATTGATCTAGCCAAAGGCTTCCACCAAATTCAAATGGATCCTGGTTCAATACTCAAGACCGCATTTTCGACTATTACGAGTACATTACGAGTACACTCGCATGCCATTTGGTCTTAAGAATGCACCTGCAACGTTCCATCGTTGTATAAACAATCTTTTGGAAGACTTAGTTTTTAAGGATTGTGTGGTCTACTTAGACGACATTATAATTTGTTCCACTTCATTGGAGGAACACATATTATCGCTACAAAAAGTATTTGAGAAGCTTAGAGAAGCTAACTTAAAACTACAGTTGGATAAATGCGAGTTCATGAGAAAAGAAACTGAATTTCTCGGTCACATCATCACAACTGAGGGTATAAAACCAAATCCCAACAAAATACAAGCAATTGTCAAATTCCCAATTCCAAAAACCCCAAAAGAAATTAAATCATTTCTAGGATTATGGGAAATGCCAAATTTCGCTAATATAGTAAAACGCAAACTTTTAAGGCGAAGATACCATTACCACAAGTGCAACTATACATAGTGCTCAGGAAGATAACAGTAGCCATTTACAAATCACAGAAAGACCTCTTAATTATTATAATCGACAAATAGAATTTGAAAAAGGAACCGAGAACAAAACAAAAGCTACAAATTACATTCATAAAACCAACATAAAAATTACATACAAAGACATGACTAAGGCACATGCCAAAGAATTAATAAAAGAATATTTATGCACAAAGAAAAGTGTGCTATACTTCCACAATGAAGCAGATTTTCCAATTTTTCCAGAATCCTACTTGGAAATAATAAGCCCGAATAATTTAACAAAGGCAATGAAAACTAGTAAAATATTAATAGATCTTCCGAACATTTGCAGAATTCAAGGAACTAATATTAAAAAAACACTAAGAATTATTGCATCTAGGAATTAAAAAAACTATCAATTGGTTCAAAGAAGCCCACTATTTCCCAGATTATAAAAATTTTATTCAAAATCTAATAAACGAATGTGAGATCTGCAACATCGCAAAAACAGAGAACAGGGATACAAAATTAACTTTCGAAATAACTCCGGAAATCGCTAATATCCGAGAAAAATATGTAATCGCTATCTTGCATTGATATCTATTAAAAATTTGCATCATTAATAGAAATAACAAGTAAGAGGTTCTAGTCGGGAGATCCCGACTAGAGGATACCCTGAACCCTCTTATCTTTAGTAGTAATAAAGATAAATAACTCAACTCGCAACTGACCGCATTACTTGCTGTCGCTTCTACGCAACAGTCACACCAGCACAAAAAAAAATTGTTTCCTCGGCAGGGTTCAAACTTGTAACTGACCGCGCTACTTTCCACCGCCTCTACTCAATAGCCACACCAATAATTGAGCCTTGACGAGAAAAATACCAAGTAAAATAGTAGCACAGAAAACAATACAATCGTAAATGCAATGCTGTTGATAGAATTGAAAGAATGTATACAGAAATTCCTTAAATTTGCGCTAGCTGCTGCTAACAACACACATGTGGCGATCTCGCAGCACAGGAACTGATACATTTTAAGTTTTTTCTCTTTGATAAGTTTGGTTACACTAATTTTGAATTTCACCATATTGCAAAAGGCACGTACAACCTTCTTCTAGCTCGAGCTCTCTAACCTTCAGCTTATACGCATCTAAATATTAACTCTTTTTGGTATATAATAAATAAAGCACTATTGCTAAATCGAGATATTTTACTTGTGTTAACGGATGTAGAATTTGTCTATTAAGTCCCATCTAAATAAGCAAATTGGTGACCCCCGACAATAACCAAAGTGTGCGCAACTCAGGAGAGACGGGGCACCTACTTAAATTGCAATCATCACCAACAGGCATACTTTAAGATCATACTAAAGTTTTCGCCAATTCAATTTAAAATTAAAAGCTAATTGACACACTCATATACATAGCTTTGCTGCGACATACTCACACAAAGGTAGACATTTTGCGCAGTTCCACGAATGAGAACAGCAATGCAGGAACTGCAAACAATGTAAATTCTGTTTTCGTCAAGATGCCTTTTCCTCAAATACACACGGTTACAAACATTGAAATGTTTTTTACCAAGCTAGAAAGTTCTTTTCTTTTACAAGGCATAGGCTTACGAAAGGAACACGAGAAGTACGCAGCCGTCATCACATATGCGGATCCCAAAAACTTTGATCAATGTCACGATCTTGTTCAAAATGAGCCTCAAACAAATCCATACACTACACTCAACAAACCATCCTGGCAAAGTTCGCTGAGTCAGAGATGACACGCCTCGACAAACTTGCCACTGGCATTCAACTTGGTAATGGACGTCCAAGCCATCTCCTCAGCCAACTACAGCAAACCAACGCTACTAACGACGAATCAGTTGTACGTCATTATTGGATTAAACGCCTACATCCTGCAGCTCGCGCTGTCATCGCAGGTATTCTTGAGACTTCCTCGAATACAACACTATCGCAACTTGCAACAGCCGCTGACGCCGTAATGGATACACTAAGTTATACTTCATGTGATAACGTCGCAGTGCTTTCCCGTAACAACAATGCAACTGAGCATCAAATGGACAATCGCATCAGTACGATAGAAAAACGTCTGGATGCCCAGGACAAAATGTTTCAAAACATCAATACAAAACTTGGTCAGCTGCTCAAAAGCAATAAAAACAACGGAAATCGACGCACTCGCAGTCGCAATCGATCACAAACCAACCGCAGCAATGCACCGAACGCACAGGGCGAGTCAAACCAAAATTGCTGGTATCATAACAAGTATGGCTGCAGTGCCCAGCACTGCATTGCACCATGTTCCTTTAATCGAACGAACACCAATAACCAAAAAAACTAGCAAATACCGTCGAAGAAAATCAAATTGGCCACTTCGACGGCCAATCTGTTCATGCCATAAAAATTTTTTCCAAACTTAGTATAAACGTTCACAGTATTACAACCTCTAATCGACTATTTATTCCAGATACAAAGTCTGGTAAAAAGTTCCTTATCGACACTGGCGCTGATGTGTCAGTCATACCTTCTGCAGCCATAAACCGACGTTTCTTAGCCACCAGCGAAAACCCTCTTTTTGCTGCTAACGGCACTACCATTAAAACATATGGCTCAACTCGTCTCACTCTCGATCTTGGGTTACGTCGTCCATACACATGGAATTTTATCATTGCTGACACGAAATTTCCAATCATTGGATCAGATTTCCTGCAGCACTATAACCTTCTTGACAATATCAAAGATGGTAAATTAATCGACTCTCAAACTTTGATGGCACGTCAAGGTGTCTGCAGCCTTCGATCTTTAACAACGTTAAAACGTTTAACGCATCCTGTGAGTCCGCACGGCTGCTGAAGGAATTCAAGGACATCACACAACTCAATGCCTTATCACCGAAGCACACAACATCTAGTGTAACTCACTGCATTGAGACAAAAGGCCCACCAACATTCGCAAGACCTCGTCGACTCACTCCAGACAAATTTAAGGCTGCCAAAATGGAATTCGAGTTCTTGCTTAATATAGGTGTGTGCCGACCATCAAAAAGTGCATACGCATAGCCGTTGCACATGGTCCGCAAGCCAACAGGCGAATGGCGGCCATGTGGGGATTACCGCGCCCTCAACGCACAAACTGTTCCGGATAGGTATCCACTTCCCTACTACAAGACTGTACACATATTTTTCATGGCAAGAAAATATTCTCAAAAATTGATCTTAACCGTGCATATCACCAGATCCCCATCGAACCAGGCGACATCCCAAAGACTGCAATAACCACACCATTTGGATTATTTGAGTTTACACACATGACATTTGGATTGTGCAATGCTGCACAAACCTTCCAAAGGTACATGCATTCCACACTGAGCGATTTAGACTTTGTTTTCGTCTATATAGATGATATCGCCGTTGCATCAGACAATATGGAGCAACACCAAATCCATCTTCGGCAGGTGTTTGAACGACTTCGATGTTTTCATCTCAAAATCAACACTAGCAAATGTCGTTTCGGTCAAACATCAATCGAGTTTCTTGGGCATTTGATCGATCATAGTGGCATCAAACCATTACCAGACAAAGTGAAAACCATCATCGAATTTCCCTTGCCCACAGTCGCAAAAGAACTGAAACTTTTTTTGGCAATGATTAACTTTTATCGAAGATTCCTGCCAAAAGCAATCACCCATCAAGCACCACTGGTACAATTAATACCGGGTAACAAAAAAAACGACTCAACTCCAATAACTTGGACAGGTGACACGCTGAAACATTTTGAGGAATGCAAGCGTTCTCTAGCTGCAGCAACACTTTTGGTACATCCTGCTCCAGATGCTCAGTTATCGCTCAGCACGGACGCAAGCGATACAGCCGTTGGCGCTGTACTGCATCAAATCGTCAACAATGAACCTCAGCCAATGGGATTTTTTAGCGTTAAACTTACTGTCGCACAACGCAAGTACAGTACTTATGATCGAGAGCTTCTTGCAATTTACCTTAGTATCAAGCATTTCCGCTACATGCTCGAAGGAAAAATGTTTGATGTCCACACTGACCATAAACCATTGGTATACGCTTTCACGCAAAAATCTGAAAAAGCTTCTCCACGGCAGCTTCGACAGCTAGATTTTATCGGACAATTCACGACATCTATTCTACACATTGCAGGGGTCGATAACATTACTGCTGACACACTCTCTCGCATCAAAACTATTGAAAGCAACATCATCGACTACAATAAGATTGCTGTTGCACAAGCAAGTTGTCCAGAGCTAAAAAAGCTAATTACTGACAACACAACTTCACTGCAAATCAAATCTATCAACTTACCGCAATCAAGTACTTCAATCTTATGCGATTTTTCTACTTCTACAGTGCGACCATTCATACCGCAGCCACATCGAAAAAATATTATCAGCAAGATACATGGCATTGCCCATGGAGGAGTTGGTTCAACAATTAAACTCATCAAACAGCGCTTCGTTTGGCCTTGTATGCATGAAGATATAGCTCACTTCGTCAAACACTGCATCCCTTGCCAAAAATCTAAAGTCACACGCCACGTTCATTCACCACTCCAACAATACACTCTGCCTTCACGCAGATTTGAACACATCAATTTAGACCTCATTGGACCACTTCCTCAATCTGGTCAATTTAGATATTGTCTCACGATTATCGATCGCTATACCAGATGGCCAGATGCAGTCGCCATTGAGGGTATCCAAGCTGAAACAGTAGCCGCAGCACTCATCAATACATGGATTTCTCGCTTTGGAGTTCCAGCACGCATTACCACGGACCAAGGCAGACAATTTGAATCCCTACCATCCACAGGCAGGAATCATCGAACGTTGGCACCGCACGATTAAGGCAGCTATAATGTGTCACAACAGGATCGGCTATCCATCCAAATTGCCAATGATTCTCCTCGGCCTACGCTCAGCATATAAGCCCGACATCCAAACAACAGCAGCACAGCTTGTTTACGGTACAACTCTTCGTCTTCCTGGAGAATTGTTCAATAACTCCAGTCCATTTCAACCACAAACTGATTTCGCCAAGGATCTAACAGATATGATGCACGAAATCCGACCAATTTAAACATCCAACCACGACTCATCAAAGCCTTTCATCTTCAAGCAATTAGCTGATTCAACTCATGTTTTTCTGCGTAACGACACGGTACGTGGATCGTTTCAGACGCCCTACGACGGACCATTTGAAGTAAAATCAAAACATACAAAATTTTTCAACATACTTATCAATGGTCACGATACCAAAGTATCAATTCATGGAAACACAGCAACAATCAACGACAACCAACGCAGAAGCAACATCGCCATTGGGTCAACAACAAGACGCATCCAAGGATACTCCCAACACACCTATACCGCTTCAACAACCTACAAGGCCTCGCCGCACAATTAGACTCCCCGTTCGTTTCACAACTTGAAGTCTAGAAGGGGGTACTGTGGCGATCTGGCAGCACAGGAACTGATACATTTTAAGTTTTTTCTCTTTGATAAGTTAGGTTTCACTAATTTTGAATTTCACCATATTGCAAAAAGCACGTTAAACCTTCTTCTAGCTCGAGCTCTCTAACCTTCAGCTTATACGCATCTACATATTAACTCTTTTTGGTATATCTCTATATATATAACTGTTTGTCCTGACTGATTGACTGACTGACTGACAGACTGACTGACTGACCGACTGACTGACTGACTGATTGGTGATCAACGCCCAGCCCAAACCGTAAGAGCTAGGAAGCTGAAATTTTCACTGTAGTTACCTTATGTGATGTAGGTGCACGTTAAGACAGGATTTCGGGAAATTCCACCCGCAAGTGTGGAAAAATCGCGAAAAACGTTTGTATGTAACTTTCTTGTTTACCATCCGATCGGCCTCAAACTTATTTTCAAAGATCTTTGTTCAAATTCATTTGAGGGGTGTTTCACACTTTAAGGAAAATCCGTTCCTCCATGGTGGAAATGGAGGTCAAAGATTTGGTGGGTGACGTTTCGCATATCAAATTCGTTTTCAAAGATCTATAAGAAAAATCATTTGAGACGTGTTTCACACTTTTTGCAGAATCCAATCTTTTTCGGGTGGAATGCGACTCAAAGATTTTTTGTACGAATTTTTAAATTGTGTCCGATTTGCTTCAAACTTATTTTCAAAGCTCTACATAAGAATGTAATGAATACGTGTTTCAGCGATTTGGGAAATTCCACACGCAACAGTGGTAAATTGGCGGAAAACGTTTGTATGAAAGTTATTTGTTTACCGTCCGAACAGTTTCAAAATCATTTCAAATTTGTTTGAGAACATTGATTTTATAACATACGTGGCACGGGCAAGGCCGGGTTATACCCGCTAGTAATAAATAAAGCACTATTGCTAAATCGAGATATTTTACTTGTGTTAACGGATGTAGAATTTGACTATTAAGTTCCATCTAAATAACCAAACACATAACTTATGTTGATTTCTTAACCGATCTTAATGAAATTTTCTAGAGCAGCGCAGTCAATTGCATTTAAATTGTAGCTTAATAATTGGTGGACAAAACAAGTTGGGTTGTTAAATTGATTTATACCTTTGTGGCGGTAAGGTTCGAACTCGTAACTAATCATCACGCTACTTTCCGCCGCCTCTACTCAATAGCCACACCAACAATTAAGTCTTAATAAGAAAAAAACGAATTCAAATAGCAGCACAGAAATCAATACAATCGCAACTGCAATGCTGTTGATAGAATTCAAAGCAGACGCGCATGAATCTGTGTGTGTACATGTATACATAAATACTTGGAATTTGCGCAGCAGCTATGCTGCTAACACGTGCGACATAACTTTTGTGTTAATGAAATTTTCGACAGTACATCTTATTGTAGAATAGAATAAAGAATATTTGTGTATTCTCAAAAATGCAATTGCATATAAATCGTGGCTTAAATTAATGGGCAATACAAGTTGGATAATTAACTTGATTTATAGCTTTTCGGTGGTAGCGGGGAGGTGGCGATAGGTATAAAATGAAAGATACTTGATATATATATATACTATTCTAGAAGCTAGATGTCAAGTTTGGTGACTCTACGCGTAATCTGTTTTGTGGACAACATTTAAGCATTCGTCAAATTGCTCAGTTCGTCAATTTGACTGACGATCGGCATTTAAGGAACGCTATCTTGAAGTCTATTTGGCTTCTGTCACATTTCTGGGCACTTTTGAGGCATGCTGTGCGCAGGATCGAATCTATATCGTCCTGGGTCACCTGTCTCCGAATTATTATTTGCATCGACTTTAAAAAACTGATTCTCTACGGAGCCAACCTCAGTACACAACATGCATTCATATATATGGGAATACAAATTTAGGATGATCAGCGCTAGAAATCTAACAAAATGTATTTCTTTGCCAGCTAAAGCCAGAGCTGTGAATAGCAACACATTCAAATGCTATTATGTATGTATACTAACACACATACAAACATAATTGCGCGCACGGCTCTCATAGAGCCGAAGCTCAGATTACACTCTATTTTTAGCTTTTCGGTCTTTCGGCTGTGAAACCGCAATGATACTGATTTCGTTTTCGATCACAAATTTCAAAAAAGCAAGCTACATAGTAGCATATTGTTGTATGGCGTTACTTATCATATTGTCTATATTGTCTTTGGTATAACCCACTGTGTGTTTACAAATTGAATAATCGTAACAATAGCATGCCTTCTGCAGCTGAATTCAAATAATGCTAACAGCAGCAAAAATCATTAGAGCAGAATGCCTTCTGCAGCCAAGCTTACATATTGTCAACAATCATTTATAAACAAAAACTGACCAACAGAAAGGCACTAGCATAAACAAACTGCAGCTGCTGTCCCTTTGCAAAAAGTCATGTACTCCAATTATTATTTAGCTTTAAATATAGCGTAAGCCAATTTTTCTTCTTCAGTCTTAATCTAGATATTCAACATAATAAAGTAATACATATTCACATTCGTGAAATAGTATTTTTATTTTCAAACTTATAACTACATTATTGGCGCAGCCGGTAGAATAGCGTATCATTTTGTGAAACGAAATAATTAATTTAAGAGAGGCTTTTCCATACAACTGGTGTCTTCTCTGATGAACAAGTGTAATTGTGCATAGTATTACAACTTAATCGAACATATTTCAATTCCAAAATTCGATATCCGCAAAAGAACTTGACGTGTCAAAACAATTCAAGCAATGCTTAAATCCAATTTGGTCGTTGCAACACAAAGTGAATTTCGTGACACATAAACTAAATAACTAAAATTATTAAAAAAATGGAGCAACCAGAAGTTTCTCATGTTGCTGCACTTCCAGCAATGAATAAATTAAACGACCAAAATTTAAACCAATGGCTTCAACAAATACGGAACGTGCCAGCCTTGGAGGGAGACCTTATAACCTTGGGTCCATTTATCAGAAGGATGGATTATCTGCTTCAACTGCTTCAACTGTACTCTACTCACAATGAACGACAACAATGCATCATATTCGGGGATCTCCAGATATCCGGAGATGCCCAGAAGGTACCTAGAATTCAACAAATCAAGAATTGGTCCCAACTCAGGGAATCTTTAATCTCCGTATACAAGACGCAAACACCCGTGGAAGAACTACTGCGAAGAGTATATAATACCAATTATCAAGGTAATTTACGTAAATTTTGTAGTGGGGTAGTGGCTAAGATAATAATTATAACTCACAAATTAGATTTAGAAGGGAATTAAGATAATTCCAGATTGTATACAAACGCTATGGATAACTCTGTAAAAAACTACCAGATAGCCTCTTTATGTCACTCGCAAGATACGACATATCCACTATTTCAAAATTAAAACAAGTCGCACAAATGGAGGGCTACTATGAGGAAAATTATTATAACAACAATAATAAGCGAGAAGGAAGGGCTATCTTCGGCACGCCGAAGATTTAATACCCTTGCAGACCCAATCTTTTCATAATGCTCATAGTGTTTTGCCCGTATCTAAGAAGCACAGGGAAAATAGTTAATGCCGAGTATGGTTAAAATGTCTTGAAAAACAAAAAGTTTTCTATACAATAACTTAGTTTCGACCGATCGTTCCTATGGCAGCTATATGATATAGTGGTCCGATCTTAATGGGATTTTGCATCTATATGAGGAGCATAGTAAAACAAATAAATGCCGAATTTGGTCAAGATATCGTGAAAAACAAAAAAATGTTCCATACAACAACTTAATTTTCGACCGATTGTTTCAATGGCAGCTATATGATATAGTGGTCCGATCCAGCTGGTTTTGAAATATGAACTGCGTGCAAAGTTTAATTAGGATAGCTTTAAAACTGAGAGACTAGTTCGCATAGAAACAGACAGACGGACAGCCGGACATGGCTATATCGACTCGGCTATTGATGATGATTTACCATGAATCGTCTTACAAACGAACAACTCTTGCAAATCATTGAATTTTATTATCAAAATGCTTGCTCTGTTAAGAAAGTTCATCGCGCTCTTCTTCCATTTTATGGTCAGTTTAATCGACCCACTGAAGCGGCTATTCGGGCTATTGTGACTAAATTTCGCACCAAATTTACAATATTGGACATTAAACCACCAACACGCATACGTAGAATGCGAACTGAAGAAAATATCGCAGCTGTATCGGCCAGTGTTAATGATGACCATCAATTATCGATTCGTCGCCGTTCGCAGCAATTGAGCCTCTGTTACTCAACAACGAGGAAAATTTTGCGGAAGGATTTAGGTGAGTAGTCTTTCAAAATGCAGCTGGTGTAAGAATTGAAGCCGAACGACCTACCTCAACGCAGAATTTTTGGTGAATGAGCTCTTGGAAAGTTGGCCGAAGATCCACTTTTTTATCGAAAAATTGTGTTCAGCGACGAAGCTTTTTGGCTCAATGGGTACGTAAATAAGCAGAATTGTCGATTTTGGAGTGAAGATCAGCCAGGAGAATTGCAAAAGCTACCAATGCATCCAGAAAAAGTCACAATTTGGTGCGGTTTATGGGTTGGTGGCATCATTCTTCAAAGATGCTGCGAATCGTAACGTAACTGTGAATGGTGAGCGCTACCGTGATATGATATCTAACTTTTTTTGCCCAAAATGCAAGAGCTTGACTTGCATGACATGTGGTTTCAACAGGACGGTGCCACATGCCACACAGCACGCGTAACAATGGACTTATTGAGAGACGAGTTCGTTCAACATTTTATTTCGCGTTCGGGACCGGACAATTGGCAACCCAGATCGTGCGATATAACGCCTTTAGACTATTTTTTGTGGGGCTATGTTAACGCTCATGTCTATACAGACAAGCCCGCTTCAATTGACGCATTGGAAGACAACATTGAAGCATTTATTCGTGAGATACCGGCCGAAATGTTGGAAAGAGTATGCCAAAATTGGACTAAGCGGATAGACCATTTGAAGCACAGTTGCGGTCAACATTTGCATGAAATAATCTTCAAGCATTAAATTATATGGACCGTACTATCGATTCAAATAAAGATTTCATGCATTTTTCTGAATTTTACGTGTGTTTTTTGAAAAACTTTCTTATAGCTCTTCAAAAATCACCCTTTATATACTTTATGGGGTCGGAGATGTCTCCTTCAATGCGTTACACTTTTCACGACAAAATAATAATAATACCCTCTGCAAGGGTATAGAAACAAAATACTAACAATGCTATAAATTTTATAGGAAATACTAAATCTCAATTTACCTCAAGTTACATAACTAACAATAATCAAAACCACAATTTTTCTCAACAGCCTCCGAACAACCAAACTTATTTTAACCAAAATAAGCAACTAGCTCAAGAATTCAAACAGAATTTACAACAAGCATAAATAAATAACCCCATTAATCAAAATATTTCGTAAGGTAGATATATACCAAATCAATCGTACAAGCGTATACGGGAAAATACTAGTGGCTCCCAAAAAATGCAGGTTGATGAAAATTATCAACAATCAGAAAACTATCAGGGTAACTAAGTACAAGAAGAGTATAGTTGTCAGAACAACCAATATGAGGAGTCTCAGAATAATGAAATAAAAGACGAAAATTTTCCAATTGGAGCCTCGGGACAACCCAGTACATAGAAATTAAAATTAATAACAGGCGCTACAGATGTCTCATTGACACTGGGTCGTCGATAAATATGATGAGGGAAAACTTCCTTAATATACCAGTTTATACAAGACCTACTTCGATTAGAACCATGACAGGGATATCAAAACTAAACCATTATGTATCCACTGCACCTAATAGACTCCTTAGGCAAGATCAGATATTTTACATACATGAATTTTCACCTCATTATGATATACTTTTAGGCAGAAATTTATTAAAGGCAAACGACGCCATAATTGACTACGCTCATGACAGAATAATAATTAGCGAGAGATCGTTCAATCGGAAAAAATTAGTTTGGGATCCAAATTCATAATTCCAAAAATGGACGAGATTTTGGCAAAATTAGGAAGATGCTCATACTTTACAACAACAGATTTAGCAAAAGGTTTCCATCAGATTGAGATGGATAAGAAATCAATTAATAAAACAGCATTTTCTATCAAATACTGACATTACGAGTGTACTCGAATGCCATTCGGACTTAAAAATGCACCAGCAACATTCCAAAGGTGCATGAATCACGTTCTTCATGATTTAATTAACAAGCATTGTCTCGTTTATTCGGACGACATTATTGTCTTCTCCACGTCACTTGAAGAACATTTAAATTCAATAAATAAAGTTTTGGAAAAATTAAGACAGGCAAATTTAAAACTTCAATTAGATAAGTGCGAGTTTTTAAAAAAGGAAACAGAATTCTTAGGCCACATTATAAGTCCAGAAGACATACGGCCAAATAAACTAAATGTAAAAGCAATACAGGAATTTCCTTGCCAAAAACATCAAAGGAAATTAAATAATTTCTAGGTTTATTGGTTATTATCGAAAGTTCATTCCAGATTTTGCAAAACTTGCAAAACCCATGACTCTTTACCTAAAGAAAGCGGCAAAAATTGATATTAAAAATATTGAATACAATAAAGCCTTTGAAAAATTAAAAATATTAATTATGAACGACTCAATTTTAATATGTCAAGACTTTAATAAAAAGTTTCAGATAACAACCGCAAGTTGTTTTGCAAAAGGAGCTGTGTTGTCATAAGATAACAATTCAATTAGTTTCTCAAGAAACTAAATCGTTAAACGATCACGAACAAAATTACAGTACAATAGAAAAACAGCTTTTAGCAATAGTGTGGGCAGTAAAATATTATTCGCCCATATTTATATGGCAGACCATTTGACATTTTAAGCGATCACAAGCCACTCGTTTGGCTAAACAACATTAAAGAACCCAACATGAAATTACAACGTTGGCATATCAAACTTAGTAAATATAATTTCTCAATCAAATACTTAAGGGAAAATTAAACCACGTAGCAGATGCTTTATCACGCACCAAAATTGAAGAAAATATGCTAAGCGAACAAGATATTAACACAATTATAATAATATATTAACACAAGCTACAGCATATAGCGCTGAAGAAGATAATGATAATTTAATATATTTAACAGAAAAATCATTACCAAATAGAAATTATTAGAAGTGATACCGAAAAAATAGAAGTTGAACCATATTTTAAAAAATTAAGAATAAAAATCGAATATTTAAACCTAAACATTGAAAAAGCTAAGCAGATATTGATAAAACATTTTTGCAACAATTCAAGCGTATTATACATTGAATACGATTCCGATTTTGAAATAATACAACAAGCCTTTAAAGAAATAATGAACCCCAAAACAACTCGAATATTACGAACAAATATTAAACTAAAAGACATTAGGAGCTATGCTGAATTTAAAGAAATAATAGTTTGCAACCACAAGAAACTTTTACATCCGTGTATCGAAAAGATGGTCAGACTTTTTAAAGAAACATGCTATTACCCAGACTATCAACATTTAATCAAAAACATAATTAACGAATGTGAAGTTTGTAATCTAGCTAAGATTGATCACAGGAACACATCATGTTAATTTAAAATTACACCTGAAGTAGAAAACTGAAGAGAAACTTACGGAGTAGACATTTATTCATAAAAAAACCACAGCTATTTAACATGCATTGATTTATATTCAAAATTTGCAAATGTAATTGAACTTAACGACAAGATTTGAATGGAAGTTTAAAGAGGACTCATTCAAATATTTAACAACATGGGAAACCTACAACTCTGAAGGCAGATAGGGACAGTGCTTTTATGAGTCTTGCCCTGAAATAATGGTTGAATAAGGAAAAAGTTGAAATTCAAATAACAACAAGTAAAAATGGTGTAGCGGATATAGAAAGACTTCATAAGACAATTTATGAAAAAATACGTATTATAAATACTGACGATGACGCAGAAAATAGACTCATGAAAATTGAAGTAATTTTATACACTTATAATCATAAGCTAAAACATAACTCTACTGGCAGAACTCCAGCTGACATTTTCATTTACGCCGGTACACCTAATTATAATACCCAAAATATAAAAGAGACCAGAATATATAATCTTAATAAAAACCGAAATGATTTCGAAATAAATACAAAGTTTAGGAAAGCACCCATAATTAACGGTAAATTACATAACCCTTACAAACCCACTGGGAAAATAGAACGAAGATCAAATGGACGAAGATCATTTTGAGGAGACTAACAGAGGTCGAAAAATTAAGCATTATAAAACGAATTATCAAAAACAAAAGAAATTAAATAACAACAATAATTTACAGGAGGACGAAATTCCGAAAAAGCTACTTAACATAAAAACATCTACTTGGCTTAGATCAGATACGAATGAAATTTTAATTATTTCACCCATTCCTAGAGAAATAAATGAAACCCTATTATACGAAATTATACCCTACCCGGACGATGATCAAAATATTTTACAAGACGAAACACAATACAAATACTACTCACATAATAATAATTTATACATTAAGGACAAGAAAAAATTAACTATTAACCCATGCATATTTGGTATAATAAATCAAACTAACACTAGTTGCAGATTTTCAAAAACACATCTAATAACACAAACTAACTATATCGAATCAAATATATTTATGACATGGAACTTACCCAAAATCACATTGAATCAAAACTGTATTAAAAATGATATCCTAATTGAGGGAAATAACATAATAAAAGTTCATAATTGCTCAGCAATACTCAATGAGATATCTATAAGCAATTTGAACTCAGACTACACACAAAGAAATAATATAACTAAATTAAAGCCACTTTCGTACATTCAAACAAACGAAATAATTTTCGAAAATATTAAAGAAATGAAAAAATTCCAAATTTTAATAATTACAGTATTTGTAATCACCATATTAATCATACTTGTTGGATATCGGCTGCGCCATGTGCGGAGCCCCAAACTGCCCGTAGAAATGATGCGGCCTGCGGCGTGGTTACCAACCGAGGCGGCTTTGAGGTTTTTGCACGATTGTTGCGAAGGTTGAGATTTAGAACAAGAGTCCCAGTTTACGAGCGGGGCTATTCATTTTAAAAGACTTCAACTTTTATTGAATTTTAACCTAACTTTTATATTAAGTTAATTTACCTACACAAAGCATACGTCCGGTGACTTGGACTGACGCTCACAGACTTCGACATGTGTCGCAAATTCCGCTGTTACTATGCTAGCAAATTAAAAAGTTCAATAGAATTACAAAATACAAGAAAGTAAGAAACTTTAAAGAAACAGGACTTAAAGCTTTTGAGAAAGCCACTAAATTCCACTCAACCGTGATAGCGATCCATTGAGTGATAAGACATCACTCAATGCGGCTGATCATTGAGTAATAAAGAGACAGAGCTGAAGGCTTACTCCGAGCTTTTTTACCGTTTTGAAAATCCCGAGAGGTAGATCGAGTTGGTCCGCAAACGCAAAATCCAACTCAAAAATAAAGCTCATTTACTATACAAAGCAACAACAAATCACTCGCAAAACAACAACAGTGCGCATGAAAACCCATTTGTTTTTTTCGTCGTCCGTCTTGATCTTCAAAAGTTTCTGCGCGATGATGAGGACATAGGAAACTCAGTGCAAAGAAAAGGGACAAATAATGCCACTGTGTTTGTTGCTGGTTTCTCTGTCGTTCCAACAAGGCGGCGCGTAGAAACAACAACAACACTATTTGGGTTCTAATGTTGTTGTTGCATAGCCGAGTCTCGGCGCATGTAGGTAGAAAATTTGAATGCCATGCCATTCAAATCAAAGGGTTACGCATACGGCGCGTCAACATCATATACTATTACGTCACGGTTTAAAGAATTTAATTTCTTGTGATGCTTAGAATATATTTCTATCTTTATTACGTACATTAAAGTAATATATTAATAGGGTCTTCTATAAAAATGCATGTACTTAATAATGTATTACTTTATTGTACGCAGCGGTCGCATACAAAAAGCCCTAGCTTGTGACGTCACATGCGCAACAGAATGTTGCAATCTTCTTAAATTCATATACTTCCCTTCACTTGGAAAACACACACATGCATTTTTTTTGCCAATGTGTGTGAGATGAGACACAGATGCCAACAACTATTTGGCGCGTCGAGGCATTGATACCCTTATTTATAGAAATGGTATAGAATGTTTAAAGAAAACAATTATTATTGATTGTACTAATAGTTGCACACTGAAGACGATATTATATATTTCTCAGAGATTAGATAAAAATGTGTATATGAGAAGGTTAGTGGTATTTGGTTACAGAACTTATGAATAGTTAAAATACCCTATTTTGAGAAAGGGTGCCTTGCTGATCGAAAAATGAAAAATTATAAGATCTGCCGGGCTGCTAGCAAGTTGAAAGCGAGTGGAGAAGAAGAAGACATAACTTTGCGAATTAAAGGCATAGCAGGGCTTAGAAACCACAACAATGAGTTAGAAGAGTGTAGAAGCTTAGATCATAGGCTGTAGCTTCAAACCAAAAAGGGATAGCAGGGACAGAATTTGTGGTGTGCTTTTATCATTGTCGAGTCGTTTGTTTTGATTATGGTTGTTGTTGGTTCATATGGAAAATGTTCTGAAGTTGTCTTTGATTTTTGGGCAACGGCAGAAGTAGCTGTAGACAGCCGGGTGTTGTGTTTGCAATTTGTCATTGAGTAATACTCAATTGAGTTTGCAACCACGCTATCGCTCGTGAAGTGTTTCGAAAAAGAGCTTTTGATTCAAAAGCCTCCTCTGTCTCTTCATTACTCAATGGCTGTAGCCCAAAGAATAATAATGTATCTAGCATATAAGTTTAAAAATATACCCAAACAAATATTTATTCAGAAACTAAATATCATTGATCGGCCACCTGTACAACTCCCAGTTGAGCTTGAAATGGAAAATGAACAAGAAAATTTAAATATGTTACCAAAATTGTATGCTAGCATTTAAAGAACATTTTTATTATACTTACCTTTTTCATATACCCTACACGCGTGAGGACACGCTTTATTTTTAGTGGGGAGGAGTGACATATTCACAACAACAAAATCTTGAACCACTGTAATTTATAAGCTGCATTATGTGGTATAACCCACTGTGTGTTTACAAATTGAATAATCATAACAATAGCATGCCTTCTGCAGCCGAAATCAAATAATGCCAACAGCAGCAAAAATAATAATGCCTTCTGCAGCCAAGCTTACATATTGTCAACAATCATTTATAAACAAAAACTATTATTGAGCTTTAAATATAGCGTAAGCCAATTTTTGTTCTTCAGTATTAATCCAGATATTCAACATTATAAACTGATAAAAATTCACTCTCGTGAAATAAAGTCTTTTTATTCAAACTTATAACTATGTTATTATATATATATTATATATATCTTTCATTACCTATCGCCACCCCCCGCTACCACCGAAAAGCTATAAGTCAAGTTAATTATCCAACTTTTGCCCATCAATTTAAGCCACAATTTATATGCAATTGACTTTTTGAGAATACACAATTATTCTATATTCTATTCTACAATAAGATGTACTGTCGAAATTTGCATTAAGATCGCTTAAGAAACACAGAAGTTATGTGTGCACGTGTTAGCAGCAGCTAGCGCAAATTCCAAGAATTTCTGTATGCTTGTACACACACACATTCATGCGCGTCTGCTTTGAATTCTATCAACAGCATTTCAATTGCGATTGTATTGTTTTCTGTGCTGCTATTTTAATTGGTTTTCTTTTAATTAAAATTCAATTGTTGGTGTTTGTCTTGACTAGAGGCGGCGGCAAGTGGTGTGGTTAGTTACGCGTCGCGCGAGCTTTCATCAGTTTTGGCAAAACTATTGGATCTACTGTAAGCGGCTCCTTATTTGGGTCTTAGGTATTCACACATACTTTGACGTTATATTTTGATATATTAGACTCTGTTGAGGATACTCCACTAATTTTTGTGCACGCCCTCCATCTAGGTAACATGTAGTTCGCGACCCACTATCAATTAGTGCCCGCAATTTTTCATAGGTCCCAGTAGCTGATTTTACCATGACAATTGCTGTCACTAATAGAGCTTGCCTTTCAGCCACGCATATGTTCACTTTTTCTCTTCTATCAAAGTGAAGGATTGTGTGGTGGTATTTTATGCATTTCGCACTTAAAATTTCACTCATGCAACTCTTGGCACTTGAATGTTTTAATCATGTTAAATATAATTGTGACTTTCTTGCGGCTCCTGCCCTTTCTTCTGGGCTCATGCCCTTAACTTTAAAGCATTGTAATGCATAATGCCCTGCTACTTTGCAATCTGGGCCATTTTCCGAATAGCCCTCATTGACTTTCGGTTTTTTCTCCTCGTTCTTCAATGAGCCTAGTGCATTCAACCTTTGCTCTAAATACTCCATTACATCGGACAACTTTTAAAATTCTATAGTTCTTGTAACATTATTTTCATATGATTACAAAGTTTCTCTATTAAGCTTGCGAATAATCAACGACTTTTGATAAGACCGTTTTTAGTTTCATTAAATGTATTGATTCATTAATTGAATGGAATAAATGCTTGAATGTGCTTTGCTGAATCACTGTTCAGTACTGGCACCGTTATAAGCCGATTTAATTGTTCGGAAAATATTTTCCGTTTGTTTTCATAACGCTTCGTTATTAATTCCCAAGTCGCATTGAATTTTCTGCGGAGCCTATTAGCAAATGCGACACCATGCATCTTGCTTCTCCTTTTAATGCCGTTTTGAAATAGTTAAATTTAAGAGCTGGACTCAAATCCTTTCTTGATTGAACCAACTCTTTAAAAAACTCCCCCTCTTTGGAATCCCCATAAAAGGTGGGTACCCGCATTTTCGAGAGCATAAGTAGCTCCTCTGTTTTAACCCCAATTTTTGGTTAACAATTGTCTTGAATCTGTTCTGCTAGCTCTTGTACCATGTTCTGTACATCGAATCCTAGCGTTTTAATTTCCGTACCGAACGTAGCATTGTCGTCAAACTTTTCTTTAAAAAATTGTATATCTTTTTCTATCTGTTCCCAAAGCAATACTATCTTTTTCTTCCTCAATCCAAACATTTTAATATTGTTATCTTTGGTGTCTTCCTGAGTATCGTCCAGAAACTTATTCAACTCAACTATCTGCCTGTGGAACTAATCTTCCCCTTAATTCATTGTCCTATCTTGGCTAACTGGTTTTGCCCTTCCTTCTGGGACAGTTTTTCGTTTATTTTTCCTGTTACTGTCATTATCACATCGTATTGATTTTTATTGAAGTAATCATGATCGACTACTCCAATTTTGCACAATGCGCAGTGATTGGCCTGAAACTGCCTTTGCAGTTTTCCTACTTCTTTTAAATCGGCCCTTTCACCTTCCTTTATCTGTCTAATCCTCACCACTAGTTGTGACTGCTTCGTCAACAATTCTATTGTTTTTTCTGACATTTTATTTAAAAAAAATTTTTATTATTTAACTAAACAACATTTTTAAGTGGACTGTATTAGTTAAAAAATTTGTTTTGTGACCAACCAAAATTCCTAAGAGGACTGTATTGTTTATAATAAAATACATTTTTTGTTTTTTTTGTAGATATAGTCTTTTATTGCGATGCGATCTTGCCGCCGTTTTCGCATGGGTTCGCCATATGGTGCACTTAACATTAACGTGAAGTTTTTGCTTGGGCCTCACGATTAGAAGCGCAGACTGTAAGGGGTAGTAGGAGGAGTACTTCTTAAATAGTGTGCCCTCTGGATGGGCCTTGATCACCTTCTGCAGTGCTCTGTCGATCTCCTTTTGCAGTCCGGTCTTCTGGACTGCTCGTCTTTTTTGGGCCTATTGCTGCTCTGGCCGCCGGTTGCCTTGTCCAATATTCCTCAATGGTCGCGAAAATGATCGCTTCGCTGGACTTCTTGGCTTTTAGACCACGAAAGTAGGGGTCGTTCAGAAGCTCGGACCCCTTCTCATTTTGCACGCCGTGGTACTTATTTACTTTCAGGCGGTGCAGCGCGCGGTGTTTGTATGCCTGGGCGCAGAATACCACCCTTGATGTATGAGTTAAGGGTGCGCTTCTTGCTCTTTTTTGTCCGATTTGGCGACCCCTTAGGCAACTCGACCTTTGAATGTTTCGGCGTGCTGTAATTCTTGCACTGCTCGAAGATCTTACTGTTCGGCGTGCCGTTATTCCGGTACTGCTCGAAGGTCTTCATTCTGCGTGCCGAAATACCGGGGGGCTTTCAACTGAGTCCTTGATGGCAGAAGGCATAGCTTGTTGGCAGCTCTCCTTATCTTTCCTGTTTCGGTGCGCAAGCTCCGCCATTTAGAGCGCTGGTGAAGTAGAGTTAAATATTCTTGACGCCAGCAGGACCAAAATATTTGTTGGAGATATGTGACGTGCTGCCAGCCATCCCGACGATTGTATTGAAGGTGCGTAAAATCAGGCTCAACGAACGATGAATTGGGTCGACTAATCAAGAAATTAGCTAAAGTGCGCACATTGAGGTCTGGTGGATCTTCTAAAAGAGGAAATAATGGCCTGGAATTAATTATCGATGCTATATGGCAGACTTTGGTGCGAAACTGACGAGGTAGCTGCTGTGCCGTCGAAAACGTCAACTTTGTCGTTGAACTATCTTTTTTAAAGACAATGTGGTGAGGGAGAAAATATTGACAAAGTCCTATGGACTCTAGAGCGACGGGCGACATATGACCCAGATCCAAGTATTCCTTTAAAAAATTTGAAGATTCAGCCTTCAGGTCTGGACGATTTTGTAGTTTCCGTTCCAGGGTCAGGAACCGACGAAAGGGTTATTGGTTTGACTTCCCAAGATATTCCCAACTTCGCTTGAAGGGTAAACGAACCGAATATTGGCCACTAGGCAATCTTGTATGTGTCCTTACGAAATGATCTTCACAATCAGTTTCTTCTTCCTTTGAAGTGGTGCGTCAAGCAGGTCAAGCTGGTTTCTATCTCGCAAAATCATCGCACCAATTCATCAGCACGTATTTCAGAAGTTGCTCAAATTTGCTCACAGTATGCTTCGCAATCAACGTGTACCCAAACGCGGTCCGCCTCCAGAAACTACCCAAGCAACCCTTGTTTTCTGAAGACATGGTAGCCCTGGGAGAAGCTCATAAAGCCGACTAGCTAGAAGGGGTCCAAGCTCCGGGCGCAGTCAGCTGGCCAGACGGAAAAATAGAGTTATTTAAACGCAGCGGGGAATGATGCTTCCCCCCACTGGTCCGACAGCATCGAGAGCTGCGTAATCTCAATTGATAAGGTCATCAATCTTTATCGTTAGACAATTCAAGCACAATGCAAGTGGTTTTTGCCAAAGCCATAATGCACGGGCCAAGATTCCGAACCGAGAACAATAATGTTTCTCATGACCAGGACTGTCACAAAAAACGCAGACAGGGGCGTCGAGGTTAGTGGCAATAAATGACGATCTACTTGTATTAATTGCTCCGGTTTTTCCACCTGATGGCTACAGTTTCCATGGTTCGGCATCTCTTCTGCAGAAACTTAGCCATATGCGCCCACAATGGTATCAAATTGACGAACGACGAATCCTCTAGCTTTTTTTCCCATTTGGCTTGTGATATTGGGTCCAGCTTTTGTAGGATAAGCTGCACAATGCTGGATCCAGCGATGTGTTCGGTGCTACCCATGCTTTTTATCGCTCGAATGTGTGCGTTGCATTGGTCGGACAACTCCATTAACGCCACGGCCGATCCACCTGCCACGTCTATTATTAAAACTTTGTTAAAATAAATCAAATGCAATGGTATAATTATCGTTTGTTATTTCCAATGATCGAATTGCGTACAGCGCTGAATACTTCAAGCATGATCAAAGATGCTGAAGCTTTCGAGAGAGTTAGCAAACTGTCATAAATTTGAAATGGCTCTACGGTTAAGAAAAGTCACCCTGTTTGCAGAGGCCATTTCACTAAAGGCGTTATTTTCTGTGGCCTTTACAAGCGTAGTAACTAGATGAGTACTTAACAACGGTGATCGCTAGTGCATGTAAACTGCTCAAAAACAATAGCTGTAAGAACTTCGGCGAACACAAGTGTCAAGCTATGTAACGAAGCAACGGCAATGGTTTGTACATAAATTACGCACGAAAGACCAAAAAACTTTGAGCGACCGAGAAAGTAAGCAAAGCGACGGCGATCGCTTATATGTATACAAAACGAAATGTCAGGTTGCTGATCTTATTAGTTTATTGCTTAAACGTAAATCAATAATGTAGCAACAAAAGATAAAATAGCTTTTTCAAATAGAAATATTTAAATTTACCATGCATCTTGTTTCTCCTTTTAATGCCGTTTTGAAATAGTTAAATTTAAGAGCTGGACTCAAATCCTTTCTTGATTGAACCAACTCTTTAAAAAACTCCCCCTCTTTGGAATCCCCATAAAAGGTGGGTACCCGCATTTTCGAGAGCATAAGTAGCTCCTCTGTTTTAACCCCAATTTTTGGTTAACAATTGTCTTGAATCTGTTCTGCTAGCTCTTGTACCATGTTCTGTACATCGAATCCTAGCGTTTTAATTTCCGTACCGAACGTAGCATTGTCGTCAAACTTTACTTTAAAAAATTGTATATCTTTTTCTATCTGCTCTATCTGTTTTAATATTGTTATCTTTGATGTCTTCCTGAGTATCGTCCAGAAACTTATTCAACTCAACTATCTGCCTGTGGAAATAATCTTCCCCTTAATTCATTGTCCTATCTTTGCTAACTGGTTTTGCCCTTCCTTCTGGGACAGTTTTTCGTTTATTTTTCCTGTTACTGTCATTATCACATCGTATTGCTTTTTATTGAAGTAATCATGATCGACTACTCCAATTTTGCACAATGCGCAGTGATTGGCCTGAAACTGCCTTTGCAGTTTTCCTACTTCTTTTAAATCGGCCCTTTCACCTTCCTTTATCTGTCTAATCCTCACCACTAGTTGTGACTGCTTCGTCAACAATTCTATTGTTTTTTCTGATATTTTATTTAAAAAAAATTTTTATTATTTAACTAAACAACATTTTAAAGTGGACTGTATTAATTAAAAAATTTGTTTTGTGACCAACCAAAATTCCTAAGAGGACTGTATTGTATATAATAAAATAAATTTTTTGTTTTTTGTAGATATAGTCTTTTATTGCGATGCGATCTTGCCGCCGTTTTCGCATGGGTTCGCCATATGGTGCACTTAACATTAACGTGAAGTTTTTGCTTGGGCCTCACGATTAGAAGCGCAGACTGTAAGGGGTAGTAGGAGGAGTACTTCTTAAATAATGTGCCCTCTGGATGGGCCTTGATCACCTTCTGCAGGGCTCTGTCGACCTCCTTTTGCAGTCCGGTCTTCTGGACTACTCGTCTTTTTTGGGCCTATTGCTGCTCTGGCCGCCGGTTGCCTTGTCCAATATTCCTCAATGGTCGCGAAAATGATCGCTTCGCTGGACTTCTTGGCTTTTAGACCACGAAAATAGGGGTCGTTCAGATGCTCGGACCCCTTCTCATTTTGCACGCCGTGGTACTTATTTACTTTCAGGCGGTGAAGCGCGCGGTGTTTGTATGCCTGGGCGCAGAATACCACCCTTGATGTATGAGTTAAGGGTGCGCTTCTTGCTCTTTTTTGTCCGATTTGGCGACCCCTTAGGCAACTCGACGTTTGAATGTTTCGGCGTGCTGTAATTCTTGCACTGCTCGAAGATCTTACTGTTCGGCGTGCCGTTATTCCGGTACTGCTCGAAGGCTTTCAGCGGAGTCCTTTATGGCAGTAGGCATAGCTTGTTGGCAGCTCTCCTTATCTCTCCTGTTTCGGTGCGCAAGCTCCGCCATTTAGAGCGCTGGTAAAGTAGAGTTAAATATTTTTGACGCCAGCAGGACCAAAATATTTGTTGGAGATATGTGACGTGCTGCCAGCCATCCTGACGATTGTATTGAAGGTGCGTAAAATCAGGCTCAACGAACGATGAATTGGGTCGACTAATCAAGAAATTAGCTGAAGTGCGCACTATGAGGTCTGGTGGATCTTCTGAAAGAGGAAACAATGGCCTGGAATTAAATATCGATGCTATATGGCAGACTTTGGTGACAAGCTCTTCGAAGTTGAGAACATAAGAGCCAACAGCACGATAAAAATTATGCTTCGCTGTCTTCACTGCTGCTTTCCAAAGGCCGCCAAAATGCAGCGAACGAGCGGGAACTAATTTATAATAATATAATTGCAATAATATTGCAATTGATGAATAGACGCTTGAGGTCCAGAAGCTATTGGCGCCGACGAAGTTGGTAGCGTTATCCGACCATATCTGAGATGGCCTGCCTCGAGTCGAGATAAGCCTCTTGAGCCCATTCAACAATGAAGCCGTTGACAGATCCTTGACCTAGGGGAACTGCTTAAGTCGCGAATCAGACAAAGACATCCATGAAGCATTTGACTGGAGCTTTAATTAGTACGCCTGGCTTTTTGTGGCTCCACAATAGTCAACGCCCGAGACCTCAAAGGCTCGACAATTTATGCAACTGTGCTTTCTTAAAGCTAAAGCAAATATCATGCCAGGCTGTTGCTAATGATGATGGCAGGCTCTCGTCCCAATTAAGATAAGCCTTCCAGATCTGCTGCAAGAAGATGTTAGCCTTAGCGATTACCGGCCCTATAATTCCAAGCGGGTCTTACAAGCGGGCTATATTCGAGAGAATTGATCTTTTCGACGGTTTGAATCTCTGCTGAATATACGAGAAAGAAACCAGCAACCGATTCGGAGCTGAGTGCCAAGCGGGTCCAAGAGTTTTGGTGCAGTCGCTCCCATCATTAAACTTTAGAGAAGATTCTATGTCCTCTTCGGGTATCCCTTCCAGTACAGCAACATTATTTGAGCACTACCTTTTCAGCATGAAGCCCCTCCTTGCCTGACTTTTAGCCGTCTTATTAAGAATTTCCTTTACTTTTTGAATGGATTCACCCTGTGTAATGATCCAATTGGGAAGATCATTTCCTCATCCATAGACAGCTGATGCATAACACAGAAAGCCAGAAATGAAGCTGGCTTTGTTCCACATGTAACTGTATTAAGCTTAAAAATCTTGATATCCTGTTCGTGCGAGTCTCGCCACAGAATGCATTGGAGAAAATCGTCTGGCACTGTAACGCGTATGCAGCGATATATTTTTACAATATATCCTGTTAGGGCGACCGGGAAGTTACGTAAGCGAAGAAGAATGTGAAACAATGAGCTCTGAATAACAGGGCCAGCCATCAATAGTTCAATTAATGAATATCCTGACGAGGTAGCTGCTGAGCCGTCGAAAACGTCAACTTTGTCGTTGAACTATCTTTTTTAAAAACAATGTGGTGAGGGAGAAAATATTGACAAAGTCCTATGGACTCTAGAGCGACGGGCGACATATGACCCAGATCCAAGTATTCCTTTAAAAAAATTTGAAGATTCAGCCTTCAGGTCTGGACGATTTTGTAGTTTCCGTTCCAGGGTCAGGAACCGACGAAAGGCTTATTGGTTTGACTTCCCAAGATATTCCCAACTTCGCTTGAAGGGTAAACGAACCGAATATTGGCCACTAGGCAATCTTGTATGTGTCCTTACGAAATGATCTTCACAATCAGTTTCTTCCTTTGAAGTGGTGCGTCAAGCAGGTCAAGCTGGCTTCTATCTCGCAAAATCATCGCACCAATTCATCAGCACGTTTTTCAGAAGTTGCTCAAATTTGCTCACAGTATGCTTCGCAATCAACGTGTACCCAAACGCGGTCCGCCTCCAGAAACTACCCAAGCAACCCTTGTTTTCTGAAGACATGGCAGCCCTGGGAAAAGCTTATAAAGCAGACTAGCTCCAAGCAGCCAGTCCACGCGCTGTGGCTTGAAGAAAGACGGATCTGCAGGCGCAGTCAGCTGGCCGGACGGAAAAATAGAGTTATTTAAACGCAGCGGGGAATGATGCTTCCCCCCACTGGTCCGACAGCATCGAGAGCTGCGTAATCTCAATTGATAAGGTCATCAATCTTTATCTTTAGACAATTCAAGCACAATGCAAGTGGTTTTTGCCAAAGCCATAATGCAGGGGCCAAGATTCCGAACCGAGAACAGTTATGTTGGGCGTCGAGGTTAGTGGCAATAAATGACGATCTACTTGTATTAATTGCTCCGGTTTTTTCCACATGATGGCTACAGTTTCCACGGTTCGGCATCTCTTTTCCAGAAACGTAGCCATATGCTCCCGCGATAGTATCAAATTGACAAACAAGGAATCCTCTAGCTTTTTTTCCCATTTGGCTTGTGATATTGGGTCCAGCTTTTGTAGGATAAGCTGCACAATGCTGGATCCAGCGATGTGTTCGGTGCTACCCATGCTTTTTATCGCGCGAATGTGTGCGTTGCATTAGTCGGACAACTCCATTAACGCCACGGCCGATCCACCTTCCACGTCTATTATTAAGCCTTTGTTAAAATAAATTAAATGCTATGGCATAATTATCGTTTGTTATTTCCAATGATCGAATTGCGTCCAGTGCTGAATACTTCAAGCATGATCAAAGATGCTGAAGCTTTTCGATAGCGTTAGCAAACTGCCATAAATTGAAATGGCTTTACGCTTAAGAAAAGTTACCCTGTTCCTAAGAGGACTGTATTGTATATAATAAAATAAATTTTTTGTTTTTTTGTAGATATAGTCTTATATTGCGATGCGATCTTGCCGCCGTTTTCGCATGGGTTCGCCATATGGTGCACTTAACATTAACGTGAAGTTTTTGCTTGGGCCTCACGATTAGAAGCGCAGACTGTAAGGGGTAGTAGGAGGAGTACTTCTTAAATAATGTGCCCTCTGGATGGGCCTTGATCACCTTCTGCAGGGCTCTGTCGACCTCCTTTTGCAGTCCGGTGTTCTGGACTGCTCGTCTTTTTTGGGCCTATTGCTGCTCTGGCCGCCGGTTGCCTTTTCCAATATTCCTCAATGGTCGCGAAAATGATCGCTTCGCTGGACTTCTTGGCTTTTAGACCACGAAAATAGGGGTCGTTCAGATGCTCGGACCCCTTCTCATTTTGCACGCCGTGGTACTTATTTACTTTCAGGCGGTGAAGCGCGCGGTGTTTGTATGCCTGGGCGCAGAATACCACCCTTGATGTATGAGTTAAGGGTGCGCTTCTTGCTCTTTTTTGTCCGATTTGGCGACCCCTTAGGCAACTCGACGTTTGAATGTTTCGGCGTGCTGTAATTCTTGCACTGCTCGAAGATCTTACTGTTCGGCGTGCCGTTATTCCGGTACTGCTCGAAGGCTTTCAGCGGAGTCCTTTATGGCAGTAGGCATAGCTTGTTGGCAGCTCTCCTTATCTCTCCTGTTTCGGTGCGCAAGCTCCGCCATTTAGAGCGCTGGTAAAGTAGAGTTAAATATTTTTGACGCCAGCAGGACCAAAATATTTGTTGGAGATATGTGACGTGCTGCCAGCCATCCTGACGATTGTATTGAAGGTGCGTAAAATCAGGCTCAACGAACGATGAATTGGGTCGACTAATCAAGAAATTAGCTGAAGTGCGCACTATGAGGTCTGGTGGATCTTCTGAAAGAGGAAACAATGGCCTGGAATTAAATATCGATGCTATATGGCAGACTTTGGTGACAAGCTCTTCGAAGTTGAGAACATAAGAGCCAACAGCACGATAAAAATTATGCTTCGCTGTCTTCACTGCTGCTTTCCAAAGGCCGCCAAAATGCAGCGAACGAGCGGGAACTAATTTATAATAATATAATTGCAATAATATTGCAATTGATGAATAGACGCTTGAGGTCCAGAAGCTATTGGCGCCGACGAAGTTGGTAGCGTTATCCGACCATATCTGAGATGGCCTGCCTCGAGTCGAGATAAGCCTCTTGAGCCCATTCAACAATGAAGCCGTTGACAGATCCTTGACCTAGGGGAACTGCTTAAGTCGCGAATCAGACAAAGACATCCATGAAGCATTTGACTGGAGCTTTAATTAGTACGCCTGGCTTTTTGTGGCTCCACAATAGTCAACGCCCGAGACCTCAAAGGCTCGACAATTTATGCAACTGTGCTTTCTTAAAGCTAAAGCAAATATCATGCCAGGCTGTTGCTAATGATGATGGCAGGCTCTCGTCCCAATTAAGATAAGCCTTCCAGATCTGCTGCAAGAAGATGTTAGCCTTAGCGATTACCGGCCCTATAATTCCAAGCGGGTCTTACAAGCGGGCTATATTCGAGAGAATTGATCTTTTCGACGGTTTGAATCTCTGCTGAATATACGAGAAAGAAACCAGCAACCGATTCGGAGCTGAGTGCCAAGCGGGTCCAAGAGTTTTGGTGCAGTCGCTCCCATCATTAAACTTTAGAGAAGATTCTATGTCCTCTTCGGGTATCCCTTCCAGTACAGCAACATTATTTGAGCACTACCTTTTCAGCATGAAGCCCCTCCTTGCCTGACTTTTAGCCGTCTTATTAAGAATTTCCTTTACTTTTTGAATGGATTCACCCTGTGTAATGATCCAATTGGGAAGATCATTTCCTCATCCATAGACAGCTGATGCATAACACAGAAAGCCAGAAATGAAGCTGGCTTTGTTCCACATGTAACTGTATTAAGCTTAAAAATCTTGATATCCTGTTCTAGCGAGTCTCGCCACAGAATGCATTGGAGAAAATCGTCTGGCACTGTAACGCGTATGCAGCGATATATTTTTACAATATATCCTGTTAGGGCGACCGGGAAGTTACGTAAGCGAAGAAGAATGTGAAACAATGAGCTCTGAATAACAGGGCCAGCCATCAATAGTTCAATTAATGAATATCCTGACGAGGTAGCTGCTGAGCCGTCGAAAACGTCAACTTTGTCGTTGAACTATCTTTTTTAAAAACAATGTGGTGAGGGAGAAAATATTGACAAAGTCCTATGGACTCTAGAGCGACGGGCGACATATGACCCAGATCCAAGTATTCCTTTAAAAAAAATTGAAGATTCAGCCTTCAGGTCTGGACGATTTTGTAGTTTCCGTTCCAGGGTCAGGAACCGACGAAAGGCTTATTGGTTTGACTTCCCAAGATATTCCCAACTTCGCTTGAAGGGTAAACGAACCGAATATTGGCCACTAGGCAATCTTGTATGTGTCCTTACGAAATGATCTTCACAATCAGTTTCTTCCTTTGAAGTGGTGCGTCAAGCAGGTCAAGCTGGCTTCTATCTCGCAAAATCATCGCACCAATTCATCAGCACGTTTTTCAGAAGTTGCTCAAATTTGCTCACAGTATGCTTCGCAATCAACGTGTACCCAAACGCGGTCCGCCTCCAGAAACTACCCAAGCAACCCTTGTTTTCTGAAGACATGGCAGCCCTGGGAAAAGCTTATAAAGCAGACTAGCTCCAAGCAGCCAGTCCACGCGCTGTGGCTTGAAGAAAGACGGATCTGCAGGCGCAGTCAGCTGGCCGGACGGAAAAATAGAGTTATTTAAACGCAGCGGGGAATGATGCTTCCCCCCACTGGTCCGACAGCATCGAGAGCTGCGTAATCTCAATTGATAAGGTCATCAATCTTTATCTTTAGACAATTCAAGCACAATGCAAGTGGTTTTTGCCAAAGCCATAATGCAGGGGCCAAGATTCCGAACCGAGAACAGTTATGTTGGGCGTCGAGGTTAGTGGCAATAAATGACGATCTACTTGTATTAATTGCTCCGGTTTTTTCCACATGATGGCTACAGTTTCCACGGTTCGGCATCTCTTTTCCAGAAACGTAGCCATATGCTCCCGCGATAGTATCAAATTGACAAACAAGGAATCCTCTAGCTTTTTTTCCCATTTGGCTTGTGATATTGGGTCCAGCTTTTGTAGGATAAGCTGCACAATGCTGGATCCAGCGATGTGTTCGGTGCTACCCATGCTTTTTATCGCGCGAATGTGTGCGTTGCATTAGTCGGACAACTCCATTAACGCCACGGCCGATCCACCTTCCACGTCTATTATTAAGCCTTTGTTAAAATAAATTAAATGCTATGGCATAATTATCGTTTGTTATTTCCAATGATCGAATTGCGTCCAGCGCTGAATACTTCAAGCATGATCAAAGATGCTGAAGCTTTTCGATAGCGTTAGCAAACTGCCATAAATTGAAATGGCTTTACGCTTAAGAAAAGTTACCCTGTTCCTAAGAGGACTGTATTGTATATAATAAAATAAATTTTTTGTTTTTTTGTAGATATAGTCTTATATTGCGATGCGATCTTGCCGCCGTTTTCGCATGGGTTCGCCATATGGTGCACTTAACATTAACGTGAAGTTTTTGCTTGGGCCTCAAGTTTAGAAGCGCAGACTGTAAGGGGTAGTAGGAGGAGTCCTTCTTAAAGAGTGTGCCCTCTGGATGGGCCTTAATCACCTTCTGCAGGGCTCTGTCGATCTCCTTTTGCAGTCCGGTCTTCTGGACTGCTCGTCTTTTTTGGGCCTTGGCAATGGGTTCTTCCCTCGGTCTTTCGCGCTATTGCTGCTCTGGCCGGTTGCCTTGTCCAATATTCCTCAATGGTCGCGAAAATGATCGCTTCGCTGGACTTCTTGGCTTTTAGACCACGAAAATAGGGGTCGTTCAGATGCTCGGACCCCTTCTCATTTTGCACGCCGTGGTACTTATTTACTTTCAGGCGGTGAAGCGCGCGGTGTTTGTATGCCTGGGCGCAGAATACCACCCTTGATGTATGAGTTAAGGGTGCGCTTCTTGCTCTTTTTTGTCCGATTTGGCGACCCCTTAGGCAACTCGACGTTTGAATGTTTCGGCGTGCTGTAATTCTTGCACTGCTCGAAGATCTTACTGTTCGGCGTGCCGTTATTCCGGTACTGCTCGAAGGCTTTCAGCGGAGTCCTTTATGGCAGTAGGCATAGCTTGTTGGCAGCTCTCCTTATCTCTCCTGTTTCGGTGCGCAAGCTCCGCCATTTAGAGCGCTGGTAAAGTAGAGTTAAATATTTTTGACGCCAGCAGGACCAAAATATTTGTTGGAGATATGTGACGTGCTGCCAGCCATCCTGACGATTGTATTGAAGGTGCGTAAAATCAGGCTCAACGAACGATGAATTGGGTCGACTAATCAAGAAATTAGCTGAAGTGCGCACTATGAGGTCTGGTGGATCTTCTGAAAGAGGAAACAATGGCCTGGAATTAAATATCGATGCTATATGGCAGACTTTGGTGACAAGCTCTTCGAAGTTGAGAACATAAGAGCCAACAGCACGATAAAAATTATGCTTCGCTGTCTTCACTGCTGCTTTCCAAAGGCCGCCAAAATGCAGCGAACGAGCGGGAACTAATTTATAATAATATAATTGCAATAATATTGCAATTGATGAATAGACGCTTGAGGTCCAGAAGCTATTGGCGCCGACGAAGTTGGTAGCGTTATCCGACCATATCTGAGATGGCCTGCCTCGAGTCGAGATAAGCCTCTTGAGCCCATTCAACAATGAAGCCGTTGACAGATCCTTGACCTAGGGGAACTGCTTAAGTCGCGAATCAGACAAAGACATCCATGAAGCATTTGACTGGAGCTTTAATTAGTACGCCTGGCTTTTTGTGGCTCCACAATAGTCAACGCCCGAGACCTCAAAGGCTCGACAATTTATGCAACTGTGCTTTCTTAAAGCTAAAGCAAATATCATGCCAGGCTGTTGCTAATGATGATGGCAGGCTCTCGTCCCAATTAAGATAAGCCTTCCAGATCTGCTGCAAGAAGATGTTAGCCTTAGCGATTACCGGCCCTATAATTCCAAGCGGGTCTTACAAGCGGGCTATATTCGAGAGAATTGATCTTTTCGACGGTTTGAATCTCTGCTGAATATACGAGAAAGAAACCAGCAACCGATTCGGAGCTGAGTGCCAAGCGGGTCCAAGAGTTTTGGTGCAGTCGCTCCCATCATTAAACTTTAGAGAAGATTCTATGTCCTCTTCGGGTATCCCTTCCAGTACAGCAACATTATTTGAGCACTACCTTTTCAGCATGAAGCCCCTCCTTGCCTGACTTTTAGCCGTCTTATTAAGAATTTCCTTTACTTTTTGAATGGATTCACCCTGTGTAATGATCCAATTGGGAAGATCATTTCCTCATCCATAGACAGCTGATGCATAACACAGAAAGCCAGAAATGAAGCTGGCTTTGTTCCACATGTAACTGTATTAAGCTTAAAAATCTTGATATCCTGTTCTAGCGAGTCTCGCCACAGAATGCATTGGAGAAAATCGTCTGGCACTGTAACGCGTATGCAGCGATATATTTTTACAATATATCCTGTTAGGGCGACCGGGAAGTTACGTAAGCGAAGAAGAATGTGAAACAATGAGCTCTGAATAACAGGGCCAGCCATCAATAGTTCAATTAATGAATATCCTGACGAGGTAGCTGCTGAGCCGTCGAAAACGTCAACTTTGTCGTTGAACTATCTTTTTTAAAAACAATGTGGTGAGGGAGAAAATATTGACAAAGTCCTATGGACTCTAGAGCGACGGGCGACATATGACCCAGATCCAAGTATTCCTTTAAAAAAATTGAAGATTCAGCCTTCAGGTCTGGACGATTTTGTAGTTTCCGTTCCAGGGTCAGGAACCGACGAAAGGCTTATTGGTTTGACTTCCCAAGATATTCCCAACTTCGCTTGAAGGGTAAACGAACCGAATATTGGCCACTAGGCAATCTTGTATGTGTCCTTACGAAATGATCTTCACAATCAGTTTCTTCCTTTGAAGTGGTGCGTCAAGCAGGTCAAGCTGGCTTCTATCTCGCAAAATCATCGCACCAATTCATCAGCACGTTTTTCAGAAGTTGCTCAAATTTGCTCACAGTATGCTTCGCAATCAACGTGTACCCAAACGCGGTCCGCCTCCAGAAACTACCCAAGCAACCCTTGTTTTCTGAAGACATGGCAGCCCTGGGAAAAGCTTATAAAGCAGACTAGCTCCAAGCAGCCAGTCCACGCGCTGTGGCTTGAAGAAAGACGGATCTGCAGGCGCAGTCAGCTGGCCGGACGGAAAAATAGAGTTATTTAAACGCAGCGGGGAATGATGCTTCCCCCCACTGGTCCGACAGCATCGAGAGCTGCGTAATCTCAATTGATAAGGTCATCAATCTTTATCTTTAGACAATTCAAGCACAATGCAAGTGGTTTTTGCCAAAGCCATAATGCAGGGGCCAAGATTCCGAACCGAGAACAGTTATGTTGGGCGTCGAGGTTAGTGGCAATAAATGACGATCTACTTGTATTAATTGCTCCGGTTTTTTCCACATGATGGCTACAGTTTCCACGGTTCGGCATCTCTTTTCCAGAAACGTAGCCATATGCTCCCGCGATAGTATCAAATTGACAAACAAGGAATCCTCTAGCTTTTTTTCCCATTTGGCTTGTGATATTGGGTCCAGCTTTTGTAGGATAAGCTGCACAATGCTGGATCCAGCGATGTGTTCGGTGCTACCCATGCTTTTTATCGCGCGAATGTGTGCGTTGCATTAGTCGGACAACTCCATTAACGCCACGGCCGATCCACCTTCCACGTCTATTATTAAGCCTTTGTTAAAATAAATTAAATGCTATGGCATAATTATCGTTTGTTATTTCCAATGATCGAATTGCGTCCAGCGCTGAATACTTCAAGCATGATCAAAGATGCTGAAGCTTTTCGATAGCGTTAGCAAACTGCCATAAATTGAAATGGCTTTACGCTTAAGAAAAGTTACCCTGTTCCTAAGAGGACTGTATTGTATATAATAAAATAAATTTTTTGTTTTTTTGTAGATATAGTCTTATATTGCGATGCGATCTTGCCGCCGTTTTCGCATGGGTTCGCCATATGGTGCACTTAACATTAACGTGAAGTTTTTGCTTGGGCCTCAAGTTTAGAAGCGCAGACTGTAAGGGGTAGTAGGAGGAGTCCTTCTTAAAGAGTGTGCCCTCTGGATGGGCCTTAATCACCTTCTGCAGGGCTCTGTCGATCTCCTTTTGCAGTCCGGTCTTCTGGACTGCTCGTCTTTTTTGGGCCTTGGCAATGGGTTCTTCCCTCGGTCTTTCGCGCTATTGCTGCTCTGGCCGGTTGCCTTGTCCAATATTCCTCAATGGTCGCGAAAATGATCGCTTCGCTGGACTTCTTGGCTTTTAGACCACGAAAATAGGGGTCGTTCAGATGCTCGGACCCCTTCTCATTTTGCACGCCGTGGTACTTATTTACTTTCAGGCGGTGAAGCGCGCGGTGTTTGTATGCCTGGGCGCAGAATACCACCCTTGATGTATGAGTTAAGGGTGCGCTTCTTGCTCTTTTTTGTCCGATTTGGCGACCCCTTAGGCAACTCGACGTTTGAATGTTTCGGCGTGCTGTAATTCTTGCACTGCTCGAAGATCTTACTGTTCGGCGTGCCGTTATTCCGGTACTGCTCGAAGGCTTTCAGCGGAGTCCTTTATGGCAGTAGGCATAGCTTGTTGGCAGCTCTCCTTATCTCTCCTGTTTCGGTGCGCAAGCTCCGCCATTTAGAGCGCTGGTAAAGTAGAGTTAAATATTTTTGACGCCAGCAGGACCAAAATATTTGTTGGAGATATGTGACGTGCTGCCAGCCATCCTGACGATTGTATTGAAGGTGCGTAAAATCAGGCTCAACGAACGATGAATTGGGTCGACTAATCAAGAAATTAGCTGAAGTGCGCACAATGAGGTCTGGTGGATCTTCTGAAAGAGGAAACAATGGCCTGGAATTAAATATCGATGCTATATGGCAGACTTTGGTGACAAGCTCTTCGAAGTTGAGAACATAAGAGCCAACAGCACGATAAAAATTATGCTTCGCTGTCTTCACTGCTGCTTTCCAAAGGCCGCCAAAATGCAGCGAACGAGCGGGAACTAATTTATAATAATATAATTGCAATAATATTGCAATTGATGAATAGACGCTTGAGGTCCAGAAGCTATTGGCGCCGACGAAGTTGGTAGCGTTATCCGACCATATCTGAGATGGCCTGCCTCGAGTCGAGATAAGCCTCTTGAGCCCATTCAACAATGAAGCCGTTGACAGATCCTTGACCTAGGGGAACTGCTTAAGTCGCGAATCAGACAAAGACATCCATGAAGCATTTGACTGGAGCTTTAATTAGTACGCCTGGCTTTTTGTGGCTCCACAATAGTCAACGCCCGAGACCTCAAAGGCTCGACAATTTATGCAACTGTGCTTTCTTAAAGCTAAAGCAAATATCATGCCAGGCTGTTGCTAATGATGATGGCAGGCTCTCGTCCCAATTAAGATAAGCCTTCCAGATCTGCTGCAAGAAGATGTTAGCCTTAGCGATTACCGGCCCTATAATTCCAAGCGGGTCTTACAAGCGGGCTATATTCGAGAGAATTGATCTTTTCGACGGTTTGAATCTCTGCTGAATATACGAGAAAGAAACCAGCAACCGATTCGGAGCTGAGTGCCAAGCGGGTCCAAGAGTTTTGGTGCAGTCGCTCCCATCATTAAACTTTAGAGAAGATTCTATGTCCTCTTCGGGTATCCCTTCCAGTACAGCAACATTATTTGAGCACTACCTTTTCAGCATGAAGCCCCTCCTTGCCTGACTTTTAGCCGTCTTATTAAGAATTTCCTTTACTTTTTGAATGGATTCACCCTGTGTAATGATCCAATTGGGAAGATCATTTCCTCATCCATAGACAGCTGATGCATAACACAGAAAGCCAGAAATGAAGCTGGCTTTGTTCCACATGTAACTGTATTAAGCTTAAAAATCTTGATATCCTGTTCTAGCGAGTCTCGCCACAGAATGCATTGGAGAAAATCGTCTGGCACTGTAACGCGTATGCAGCGATATATTTTTACAATATATCCTGTTAGGGCGACCGGGAAGTTACGTAAGCGAAGAAGAATGTGAAACAATGAGCTCTGAATAACAGGGCCAGCCTTCAATAGTTCAATTAATGAATATCCTGACGAGGTAGCTGCTGAGCCGTCGAAAACGTCAACTTTGTCGTTGAACTATCTTTTTTAAAAACAATGTGGTGAGGGAGAAAATATTGACAAAGTCCTATGGACTCTAGAGCGACGGGCGACATATGACCCAGATCCAAGTATTCCTTTAAAAAAAATTGAAGATTCAGCCTTCAGGTCTGGACGATTTTGTAGTTTCCGTTCCAGGGTCAGGAACCGACGAAAGGCTTATTGGTTTGACTTCCCAAGATATTCCCAACTTCGCTTGAAGGGTAAACGAACCGAATATTGGCCACTAGGCAATCTTGTATGTGTCCTTACGAAATGATCTTCACAATCAGTTTCTTCCTTTGAAGTGGTGCGTCAAGCAGGTCAAGCTGGCTTCTATCTCGCAAAATCATCGCACCAATTCATCAGCACGTTTTTCAGAAGTTGCTCAAATTTGCTCACAGTATGCTTCGCAATCAACGTGTACCCAAACGCGGTCCGCCTCCAGAAACTACCCAAGCAACCCTTGTTTTCTGAAGACATGGCAGCCCTGGGAAAAGCTTATAAAGCAGACTAGCTCCAAGCAGCCAGTCCACGCGCTGTGGCTTGAAGAAAGACGGATCTGCAGGCGCAGTCAGCTGGCCGGACGGAAAAATAGAGTTATTTAAACGCAGCGGGGAATGATGCTTCCCCCCACTGGTCCGACAGCATCGAGAGCTGCGTAATCTCAATTGATAAGGTCATCAATCTTTATCTTTAGACAATTCAAGCACAATGCAAGTGGTTTTTGCCAAAGCCATAATGCAGGGGCCAAGATTCCGAACCGAGAACAGTTATGTTTCTCATGACCAGGACTGTCACAAAAAACGCAGACAGGGGCGTCGAGGTTAGTGGCAATAAATGACGATCTACTTGTATTAATTCTCCGGTTTTTTCCACATGATGGCTACAGTTTCCACGGTTCGGCATCTCTTTTCCAGAAACGTAGCCATATGCTCCCGCGATAGTATCAAATTGACAAACAAGGAATCCTCTAGCTTTTTTTCCCATTTGGCTTGTGATATTGGGTCCAGCTTTTGTAGGATAAGCTGCACAATGCTGGATCCAGCGATGTGTTCGGTGCTACCCATGCTTTTTATCCATTAACGCCACGGCCGATCCACCTGCCACGTCTATTATTAAACCTTTGTTAAAATAAATTAAATGCTATGGCATAATTATCGTTTGTTATTTCCAATGATCGAATTGCGTCCAGCGCTGAATACTTCAAGCATGATCAAAGATGCTGAAGCTTTCGATAGAGTTAGCAAACTGTCATAAATTGAAATGGCTTTACGCTTAAGAAAAGTTACCCTGTTCCTTTTCCTTTACATTAAATTAAACAATCTAATTCGCAACAATCAACTTTAAAAATTTTTCATACCCACCAAAAAAACTCTATATCCCAAAAATCACCTCTCTTCTTTTTTCCTAAGAGGACTGTATTGTATATAATAAAATACATTTTTTGTTTATTGTAGATATAGTCTTATATTGCGATGCGATCTTGCCGCCGTTTTCGCATGGGTCGCCATATGGTGCACTTAACATTAACGTGAAGTTTTTGAATGGCTCACGTTTAGAAACGCAGACTGTAAGGGGTAGTAGGAGGAGTACTTCTTAAAGAGTGTGCCCTCTGGATGGGCCTTGATCACCTTCTGCAGGGCTCTGTCGATCTCCTTTTGCAGTCCGGTCTTCTGGACTGCTCGTCTTTTTTGGGCCTATTGCTGCTCTGGCCGCCGGTTGCCTTTTCCAATATTCCTCAATGGTCGCGAAAATGATCGCTTCGCTGGACTACTTGGCTTTTAGACCACGAAAATAGGGGCGTTCAGATGCTCGGACCCCTTCTCATTTTGCACGCCGTGGTACTTATTTACTTTCAGGCGGTGAAGCGCGCGGTGTTTGTATGCCTGGGCGCAGAATACCACCATTGATGTATGAGTTAAGGGTGCGCTTCTTGCTCTTTTTTGTCCGATTTGGCGACCCCTTAGGCAACTCGACGTTTGAATGTTTCGGCGTGCTGTAATTCTTGCACTGCTCGAAGATCTTACTGTTCGGCGTGCCGTTATTCCGGTACTGCTCGAAGGCTTTCAGCGGAGTCCTTTATGGCAGTAGGCATAGCTTGTTGGCAGCTCTCCTTATCTCTCCTGTTTCGGTGCGCAAGCTCCGCCATTTAGAGCGCTGGTAAAGTAGAGTTAAATATTTTTGACGCCAGCAGGACCAAAATATTTGTTGGAGATATGTGACGTGCTGCCAGCCATCCCGACGATTGTATTGAAGGTGCGTAAAATCAGGCTCAACGAACGATGAATTGGGTCGACTAATCAAGAAATTAGCTAAAGTGCGCACATTGAGGTCTGGTGGATCTTCTAAAAGAGGAAATAATGGCCTGGAATTAATTATCGATGCTATATGGCAGACTTTGGTGCGAAACTGACGAGGTAGCTGCTGTGCCGTCGAAAACGTCAACTTTGTCGTTGAACTATCTTTTTTAAAGACAATGTGGTGAGGGAGAAAATATTGACAAAGTCCTATGGACTCTAGAGCGACGGGCGACATATGACCCAGATCCAAGTATTCCTTTAAAAAATTTGAAGATTCAGCCTTCAGGTCTGGACGATTTTGTAGTTTCCGTTCCAGGGTCAGGAACCGACGAAAGGGTTATTGGTTTGACTTCCCAAGATATTCCCAACTTCGCTTGAAGGGTAAACGAACCGAATATTGGCCACTAGGCAATCTTGTATGTGTCCTTACGAAATGATCTTCACAATCAGTTTCTTCTTCCTTTGAAGTGGTGCGTCAAGCAGGTCAAGCTGGTTTCACTCTCGCAAAATCATCGCACCAATTCATCAGCACGTATTTCAGAAGTTGCTCAAATTTGCTCACAGTATGCTTCGCAATCAACGTGTACCCAAACGCGGTCCGCCTCCAGAAACTACCCAAGCAACCCTTGTTTTCTGAAGACATGGTAGCCCTGGGAGAAGCTCATAAAACCGACTAGCTAGAAGGGGTCCAAGCTCCGGGCGCAGTCAGCTGGCCAGACGGAAAAAAAAGAGTTATTTAAACGCAGCGAGGAATGATGCTTCCCCCCACTGGTCCGACAGCATCGAGAGCTGCGTAATCTCAATTGATAAGGTCATCAATCTTTATCGTTAGACAATTCAAGCACAATGCAAGTGGTTTTTGCCAAAGCCATAATGCAGGGGCCAAGATTCCGAACCGAGAACAATAATGTTTCTCATGACCAGGACTGTCACAAAAAACGCAGACAGGGGCGTCGAGGTTAGTGGCAATAAATGACGATCTACTTGTATTAATTGCTCCGGTTTTTTCCACATGATGGCTACAGTTTCCATGGTTCGGCATCTCTTCTGCAGAAACTTAGCCATATGCGCCCACAATGGTATCAAATTGACGAACGACGAATCCTCTAGCTTTTTTTCCCATTTGGCTTGTGATATTGGGTCCAGCTTTTGTAGGATAAGCTGCACAATGCTGGATCCAGCGATGTGTTCGGTGCTACCCATGCTTTTTATCGCTCGAATGTGTGCGTTGCATTGGTCGGACAACTCCATTAACGCCACGGCCGATCCACCTGCCACGTCTATTATTAAACCTTTGTTAAAATAAATTAAATGCTATGGCATAGTTATCGTTTGTTATTTCCAATGATCGAATTGCGTCCAGCGCTGAATACTTCAAGCATGATCAAAGATGCTGAAGCTTTTCGATAGAGTTAGCAAACGTTCATAAATTGAGCGTAAGCTTAAGAAAAGTCACCCTGTTTGCAGAGGCCACTTCACTAGAGGCGTTATTTTCTGTTGCCTTTTCAAGCGTAGTAACTAGAAGAGAACTTAACAACGGTGATCGCTAGGGCATGTAAACTGCTCAAAAACACTAGCTGTAACAACTTCGGCGAACGCAAATGTCAAGCTATGTAACGAAGCAACGGCAATGGTTTGTACATAAATTACGCACGAAAGACCAAAAAACTTTGAGCGACCGAGAGAGTAAACAAAGCGACGGCGATCGCTTATATGTATGTATATAAGCCGCACAAAACGAAATTTCAGGTTGCTGATCTCTTAAGTTTATTGCTTAAACGTAAATTAATAATGTAGCAACAAAAGATAAAATAGCTTTTTCAAATAGAAATAATTAAATTTATTTTATTTCCTATGTTTCAATTTGTTAGTATATTTGTTATAACTTCAGAGAAACAGGCAGATCCAAATTGGCCTGTGCTTATTATTTAATTTTAAGAGCTTACAAAGAGTTACAAAAACAAGCAGTTGGTGCGTGTTGATTGCAGCGTATACTAAATGCATGAACCGAACGAACTTAACTAACTCGATGTACAGCATCGAGGCTTTACCATAAGTGAATGCTAGCGCAATAAATGATCGTTATAGCGAATAGCGCCAGATCAATGTAAATAATGTTAAGAGCGAAATTTAAGCATTGCTTCGCAGAGAATGTATTATACGCAAGATGCTGCTCTGATAAATTTCGAGGTCGCTCCAGCTGTTTTTCTGGCATAGACAGATAGGCCTTAATTTATTTTGCCATTGAAAGAAGTAGTAAAACAGATTTTGGGCATCAGTATTTTCCCATATAAAATGTATTGAAAATGGTAAAAAAAAAAGATAACTAAAAAGAAAAAATATTGTTGGTATTTTGTTGAAAGTTAAGTGTTTTTATGTATGTAATATACTTAATCGTGTTCTTGTTATTTCTTAGCCTATCGTTGAAGGTTTTTGCTTAACTGCAAGTCATTATCGTAACTGAACGAATATCGACGTACAAGGTAAGTAATTTGTATAGCTTATATTCCAATTATTGCCAGAACTAGACTGTGCTGTGATAATTTTAGTGCGCATGTGTATATTTAGGTATATCCTTTACATGTGTCCAAATTTAATTATTTGTTTTTTGGATAGTCCAATTTCTAGTCGTTTTGTTTGAAAAATAAGACCGTGCCCGTCGCCCAAATTTACGCACCCATTGATGAAAATATCTCTGTCTCACGACAAACCCTTGATCGGCTCATTCGCACACATTTTTGTGTGTATGTCTCTGTGTAGAGCTCGAAATTCAGAAATGCCAAAAACTTCAAATTTTGTCAAATTTGCATCGGGCAGGCAGGCAGGCAACCAACACGCACACATAGGCATAAATGCTTCCATCCATATAGAAAAGTGTGTAAGTGTGTGTGCTTGGCAGGCCCAAAGAGTTATCATGCACTTATGCCAACGTTCAGGTACCCTTACCCTTACAACAATCATGGAAAATAGGAGTTTTGCACAGGAACAGGCCAAACCCTTTAATAATGTCACCCAACTGCTTACTCGAAAGAGTGTGCGTGTGCACAAGTAGCAATTCAAAAAAATTGAACATTTTCAATTTTTGGTCTTTTCTTAAATTATTCGACAAGCCGACGAAGAATTACCCTTGCAGAAATACGACTTAGTTTTTTTTTTTAATTTTAAGCAAAATTGGTCCGCACAGTAAACAAAAATATTAAAATATAATATATAAATATATCATTTAGGTCATTTAAGTTTTTAATAAATATAAATATATCAAAATATTCTCATTATGGCTGTCTGGACGAAGAAATACATGATAGAGCATTTGAATGTGTGTGCCTTTTGCCACCACAGGCACAAAGGGCACACAATTGAAGAAAAAATCTCTGGCTCGCGACAAACGCCGCGATCTACTTGTGCGCGCATCCACACAACACAAACATATGTATGTATGTATGTTTGTAGATCTCGGGGTTTTTGAGAAGCTATGCAGGGAGAAGGAGATGCACACAAGTGCGCAAAACAATAAGTGAGAGCGTGGCACACTCTGCACACGCATACACACATATGTATGTATTTGGGCTGAAACTAACATACACATATTTCGAAATAGCATCAGCCGCAGCGACGTTGTGCGCTGAGCGAGATACGGCTTCATACTGAACGTTCGGCTTTCGATGCCGGCGTTCGGCTGCCACTCTCAGCAGTCTTACTTTGTCGGGGCACACTAAAATGGGCGCGGGCACCCATGGGGCTCAGTCGTTGACGATTTATCGGTATCCGATTAAAACGACGTTTGACAAGTCTATGCATTGTATGGTTAGTGATTACACACATACTAACTTAAAACTTATGTACAGGGTGGAGTATAAAGAGTCTTACAACTTACCGTACAGCTGGGACCTCCAGAATGTCCCATTCCACAGACATATAAAACTCCGATAAGTCTACACCAACGTCGACAATATTGCTACCTTGTTGCTCGTCCATGTGCCTTAAGTCAACCTACAGAAAAAAAATTTATTTATTTCAAGTTACAAAAAAAATAAAGAAGTAAATAAATAAATAAGTTTATACATATTATATACATACATATGTATGCAGATCAACGGTGCACAATCCTTTGATAATAAAGGGTCACAACTATTTATGACCGCATACTACAGATATTAAAATCGGTACTGCTTTTGCATGCTTTTTGGTACATTTTAATCATCAAGGACTTGTGTTCTACTCCCTTCGGCATAATTATTTTGACATATTGCGCTGTGCACTTTTCACTAATGACCCAGCATCATATAATAGAACTGATATTTTTTTTCGTACGTTAAGTTGCAATAAGTATAAAAAATTATGTTGTTGAAATTATGATGCATTCGCTATTTGAGTTAAGCGAATTAAACAGTTGTGGCATAAGTATTTTGAATTTACGATAGTTATCATTTTATCGGTTTTACCCAAGGTTCGGTGCGTTACTGCTGCAGCTAATTTCGATATAATTATATATTATACTAAAAGTAAAAATTCTTAATTAGTCAAAACAATTATACGGATATTGTTGTAGAAATTAAATAGAATATTTCCGTTGTAAATATCCCTAAGGAATATTATTTGCTTCGCCAAACTATTAAATTAAAAAATATAAAAAGAACGGAACAATTTTTCAATTTGCGTTAGATTATACACCTGATGTCCTGCTGATCGTGAAAAAAGTTTTAAAAAACCCAAGCAGCATAAAATTCTGATTTGGAGTATTGGCTACATCGACTTTTTATGTGGAAAATCGAATTAGAAATTCGGAAATGCTTAATTAATGAGGACATATCTATTATTTTATATTATTAAAAAAATATATTTTCCATAGTTGGGTAATTTTGAGTAACATAGTTTTTGTTAAATTAATGATAAAGCAATCCGTAAATAAAAATTGAATTAGTTTTGAATATGTATCCCTGGAATGGCAAGTGTTCTGTTCTGAGATCATATCCCATTGACGTTCCCATTAACCAACATCAATAGTTTAGGAATTAAAATGATCTCACATTTCCCTCTGGTGATATACTTATTGGAGAAACATTTGTTCTCCAACCAAAGGATTATCCTTGTCATAAGAGCAAGAGATTAACAACCATTCAATCAGAGGCCAAGGTGAAATCTCTAGATTGGAAGTCCTAAAGCCCAGATTTTAATGTAATAGTAAATAACTTATATTGAGTCTTGTAAAAATGCAAAACGAAGTAAATTCAAAATGGTAATACCACAAAAGTTCTCGATTTTTAAAATTGTATCAAAAAGAAGAAACCGAATACATTTGAAATGTTAAACGCTCATTTTATAATAAAGTGTTTTATAACTCCTTTATATACTACATTTTTTTTAGTTTTTCTTCTGTATAGAATCGAAAATAACTTAGAAAAAACTGACAGGCATGTCAAAATATTTATGACATGGGGCTTATGTATGTATGAATGTATGAGCTAAAGGGCCATTTAAAAGAAACAGACCAGTATGAAATATTTTTCTATTTAATTTAAAAATATGCGTCAAAATAATTTTTCTCTATATAAATAAGTAGTATTTAAATTATTAGTTTGAAATTATAACATTTAAGTTTAACTTTGCCATCTACATTTTTATTGATCAACGACAATGCATTAGTCGATGCAACTTAAGTCAACATAACTCGTTTCAAAAACAAAAATGCATTCCTTTACAGTAATTAAACATATCCGATAAAAAGGCCTTTGTAGAGGATATATTTACTGTTAATGTTTAATTCATTAATTAACTTAAAATAAATATTTTCAATCACGGCATGCAATCTTGGTTTACATGCACATGTTATTATGAATTTTCATGTTCATGTAGCTCAGTTCTTAATCTCTATCATGTTTTTATCTATTCATTTTCGTAGTTATTTATTCTTATTTTTCAAATACGTGGCTTTGTATTATTTGACTGTAATAAAATTTATAAACTTAAGTTATAACAAAATAAACTGAAACATGTAAGAGGTTCTAGTCGGGAGCTCCCGACTAGGGGATACCCTGAACCCTCTGATTCTTATATACACCAAATAATAAAAATAAATTAAAAAAAAAAAGTTCCCGTGGCAGGGTTTGAACTCTCAACTGACCGCATTACTTGCTGCCGCCTCTACGCAACAGCCACACCAGCCAAAAAAAAAATTGTTTCCTCGGCAGGGTTCGAACTCGGAACTGACTGCGCTACTGTATACAGAAATTCTTGGAATTTGCGCTTGCTGCTGCGCGTGTTTGCAGGCCACAACACATTTTCTTTCGTGTTTCTTAACCGATATTGATGTAATTTTCAGTAGTAGATCTTATTGTACTATAAAATATTCGTGTATTCTCAAAATGACAATTGCATTTAGCTTGTGGCTTAATTAGATAAGCAATACAAGTTGGTTTACTAACATGATTTATAGCTTTTAGGTGGTAGCGGGGATGTGGCGACAGCTATAAAATGATATATAATTATGATATATTATATACTATTCTTGAAGCTAGATGTCAAGTTTGGTGACTCTAGCTCGTATTACTAACCAAAATTGCTCAAAAAACAGGATTTCGATATTTTCGATTTTTATCGATTACTTGGAAACGGGGCAAGTTATCGATTATCGGAAACAAGCTCGATCTGCGCGGGCATTAGGAGGACCTACAGCTAAAATTTCAAGTCTCTGGCTCTTATAGGTTCTGATATCCTTGCGTTCATACATACGGACAGACGGACAAGGCTAGATCGACTCGGCTATTGATGCTGATTAGGAATATATATACCTTATGGGGTCGGAGATGCTTCCTTCTGCCTGTTACATACATTTGCACAAATAAAATATACCCTGATACCACTAACCATACAATGCATAGACTTGTCAAATGTCGTTTTAATCGGATACCGATAAATCCTCAACGAGTGAGCCCCATGGGTGCTCGCGCCCATTTTAGTGTGCCCAGACAAAGTAAGACTGCTGAGAGTGGCAGCCGAACGCCGGCCTCGAAAACCGAACGTTCAGTATGAAGCCGCATCTCGCTCAGCGCACAACGTCGCTGCGGCTGATGCTATTTCGTAATATATGTATGTAGTTTCTGCCCAAATACATACATATGTTTGTATGCGTGTGCAGAGTGTGCCTCGCTCTCACTTATTGTTTTGCGCACTTGTGTGCATCTCCTTCTCCCTGCATAGCTTCTCAAAAACCCCGAGATCTACAAACATACATACATATGCTTGTGTTGTGTGGATGTGCGCACAAGTAGATCGCGGCGTTTGTCGCGAGCCAGAGATTTTTTCTTCAATTCTGTGCCCTGTGGTGGTGACAAAAGGCACACACATTCAAATGCTCTATCATGTATTTCTTCGTCCAGTCAGCCATAATGAGACGATTTTGATATATTTATATTTATTAAAAGCTTAAATGACCTAAATGATATATTTATATATTATATTTTAATATTTTTGTTTACTGTGAGGACCAATATTGCTTAAAATTAAAAAAAACTATGTCGTATTTCTGCAAGGGTAATTCTTCGTCGGCTTGTCGAATAATTCAAGAAAAGACCAAAAATTGAAAATATTCAATTTTTTTGAATTGCTACTTGTGCACACGCACACCCTTTCGAGTAAGCAGTTGGGTGACATTATTAAAGGGTTTGGCCTGTTCATGTGCAAAGCTCCTATTTTCCATGCATGTTGTAAGGGTAAGGGTACCTGAACGTTGGCATAAGACGAAGAATTACCCTTGCAGAAATACGACATATTTTTTTTTAATTTTAAGCAATATTGGTCCTCACAGTAAACAAAAATATTAAAATATAATATATAAATATATCATTTAGGTCATTTAAGCTTTTAATAAATATAAATATATCAAAATCGTCTCATTATGGCTGACTGGACGAAGAAATACATGATAGAGCATTTGAATGTGTGTGCCTTTTGTCACCACAGGCACAAAGGGCACAGAATTGAAGAAAAAATCTCTGGCTCGCGACAAACGCCGCGATCTACTTGTGCGCACATCCACACAACACAAGCATATGTATGTATGTATGTTTGTAGATCTCGGGGTTTTTGAGAAGCTATGCAGGGAGAAGGAGATGCACACAAGTGCGCAAAACAATAAGTGAGAGCGAGGCACACTCTGCACACGCATACACACATATGTATGTATTTGGGCAGAAACTACATACATATATTACGAAATAGCATCAGCCGCAGCGACGTTGTGCGCTGAGCGAGATGCGGCTTCATACTGAACGTTCGGTTTTCGAGGCCGGCGTTCGGCTGCCACTCTCAGCAGTCTTACTTTGTCTGGGCACACTAAAATGGGCGCGAGCACCCATGGGGCTCACTCGTTGAGGATTTATCGGTATCCGATTAAAACGACATTTGACAAGTCTATGCATTGTATGGTTAGTGCTGATACCCATTTTTAATAGGTTCAGGGTATAAGAATAATACTGACAATGTATATTGACGATTATGATTCACAGGCGGTTAAGAAAATATCCCAAGAAACCACAAAGTCTTGGAGCACCTAAAAACAATAAGATATACAGTCGTGGACAAAAGTATTGTCAATTTAATATTATCTTGTTTTATTGTCGGTTTTGTCCAATATACCGTCTAATATTTAATAATTTTTTATTTTTTATACGCTATTATTAGCTATTTGTGCAAGCAATCCAAATATTTTTATAAACGTTGGCATGTTTAATTTTTAATAATTATTTATTCCAATAACCCGTAATTTTATAGAGACAAAAGTATTGGCAATTATCAATATAAAGTCATTACTTTAATATTATTTTTGAAATGGTCACACTTTTCTTTTTCAAGGCAAATCTGTAAGCACTGTTATTTGAATTTAGAAAAATGTATTATAAAAAATTGTTTAAAGATAAATTGATATACTAAATGGCCGCTAAGATGTGTCAAACCACCGTAGAGCAGCGAAAAATTATAATAATTTTACGCAAACATGGCAAATCCTATTATGAATTTGGCAAGCTATTGGACAGAAGTTAATTTACTAAACGGTACATAAACCTTAGATTTTCGGACGACCTTACGGTAGAAAGTTATCGGGTCATTATTGCACCCAAAAATTAAAAGAAAGATCAAGAAAGACCCAAAAATCGTATCATTCCAAAACGGTACGGCGGGTAGTACACTAGGCTGGGTACAATTCGAGATTTGCAAGACGCAAACCACTCATTTCGAGTATTAACTAATCGAAGAGATTGGCATCCGCCAAAGAGTTTAAAGCGAAGGCTTTAACTTACTGGAACGATGCCTTATTCTCCAACGAAAGCAAATTTAATATTTTTCGCTCAGTTGACCGAATTAAGGTATGGAGAAAACCCAATAGGGTATACAATAGTTGCAACTTAATGCCAACAGTAAGGAACGGTGGTAAGCGCGCGTCAGATGCGTGTCAATAATGAAATTTTCTATTGCGCCCATGATCTGCCCATTCACATACAGAAATCCTAAAAACTTGAAATCTTGTCAAATATGCATCGGACAGGCAGGCAACCAACAGGCACACAAACGCATAAATGCTTCTATTCATATACAAAATATACAAGTTTGCGTGAATAACAAGTCCAAAAACTTTTAAATTCACACATGCCAATGCTTAGGTACCCTTACCAACGATAGCGATCTAAAATGCATCGACGTGGCAAACTCTTTCATTATTTCATATTACTCGTCCCTTTAAAAGGGAAGAAATGTCTCCGACATTTGAAAAAAAAAGGGAATTTGTGCGCATTTTTGCTTGTGCGGACACATACACACACATATATTTAAAGGATTCCTTAACATAAAGAGAGAGCAATGAGAGTAAGTGGGAGCGAGATAAAAAACAGCGATGCCGTTCTATCGCACAAATCATATGGATGATTGTAAGCCCCAGCAGTTTCCTGTAGTGCGAGCAAATAAAAGACGCCGTTCTACCACACAAGTCAAATGTATTTCTTACTCTCTGGCTGTCGGAGCATACGGGCGTGTCTCGAACCCGAACAAACACGAAGTTGACTTTGGACCTGCCGTATATGAAATACGTGGCCCCATCATTTTATAATGGATGTCTAGTCTATATGCTGTTTGGTTAGTGGCCTAATCAGTGCATACATATGTGCATACATATGTGCATACATATGTGCATACATATGTTTGTGCATAGTAATTTCTTTCTACAATTAGTAGAAGACCACAAAGTGGAACTTTTCAAAACTGTTACTATAAACCAGCGCGCATGATTTAAGAGTTATATTTCGTAAATATTTATTATAGTTACATTATTTTTATAATTTATAATGCTTCTTATGTAAAATTAGAAGATGGTCTAAAAAAGGTTGACTGATGCATTAATAATTATTATTATTAGATTGATCTTGTAACGTGTCGAGTCTTGTCAGTCGAGCAGCAGTGCTCTCCCACTTTTTTTTCGCTCAAGGCAGTGGATTCTGAGCTGGGCGTTGCCACCCCAGCGAAATTTGGGGCGCTCTAAGGTGCTTAGGGCCCTCACCGATACCACGATACTGCTTAGAGACTCCCCATGCAGATGTTGTCATATATGTGATATATGACAATGTTGTAATATATGTATATATATCTAATAATTAATTAAGAAGCCCGTGCATTTTCATGTGTATATCAAATTGTTGTGGTAGGAGAGTGATTATTTTCCAACACTTACTTCAAATGTGCTCAGAAGAATCAGTTATCGATTTAGCATGTAGCCTGCGATTGTCATCACACTATTGCGTTTTGTCGATTTTCGAATTGCCGATTGGCGATTTCGTGTTTTTTGCCCAACAATATCTTAAAAAATAAACTTTTTTAGCCGATTTGAAGCTTTTGAATATAAATTGTTTGCAGTGTTTTGTAATCATTTTTTATAAAAACTGGACATTATCGAAAAAAATAGTTTTAGGCTTTGGGCATTAGCTGCTGCTATAGAAAATACTTGTGCCTTTTTTGGATCTTGTTCAGGACCCTTATTATACCCTGAACACATTGAAAATGGGTAAATTGGCATAATTTATATGTGCGCATGTATGTTTGCGACTTCACAAAGAATATATATTCTTGATCAGCATCAATAGCCAAGTTAATCCAGCCAAGTCCGTCTGTCCGCCCGGCCGTATGTATGAGAGCAAAGATCTCTAAACTTGTAACCTGTGGGAGAGGAGCGATGTTGGTAAGGGGCTTGCAAGAAGCTGCCAACACAACTGCAGAATTCGCTTAAAGAGTAAATCGATATAGAAATATGATTTCCAATATTTTCAAGAATTCCGAAAACTACGGGAATATTAAGCTCTGCGGTAGACTGACCTTTGTAAATAAACAGTGTAAACAGGAAATCTCACAACTTGCGGTCGGTATTTATATCTTAATATATCTAGAAGAAGAGTCCATTAAGTTTTATTGGAAACCAATAAAAATTCATTTGCCTCCCAGCCTGTACCCAAGCTAATGAAACGTCACACACTTGACCGTTTGCTTTTGCCGAAAAATATAAATTTTAGAATGCTCTATGTATTATTTTCGGGCGAGAAAAGTTCCATTTGGTTGGATGCTGAGCTAATTGAGTTTTCAGGTGATTTGTACGGAGATGGTTGAATCTTTCAGGAAGACAACGCCCCAAATTTAAAGATATTCGATGGGAAAGAAAAATACCGGATCTAATCCCAATTGAAAACCTATGAGGCATACTTTCCAACAAATCTTACAAAAGTGGTTGGCAGTTCGAAACCATAAAGCAAATAAAAAAAATTTATTGAAGGAGTGGGATCAAATAAACCCTTTAAACAACTTGTCAACTAAACTATTAATACTTATAAATAGAACAAAAATACATCATTTGTTTTTATGTTTTGTATAATCTTGTTATAATTTTATCCTTTTGTTTTTTGTTACTATTCACTTGAGTACAAAAATATCAAAATAAAGTTTGAAAAATTTCATTGGTTTTATATAAATTTTTTTTAATAAATCACCTATGCATATACTTATTTCCCTGAGGTATTATATATTAATAATTGTGGAAGTAGAGGGCATAATATTTTTGGTGAATCTTAGAGGAGAGGTTTAGCCTCTAAAAATTTAAAAGACAACAATTTTCTCAACTTGCCCTTCGCCTAGTTTGCGTATACTGCGTGTAATTAAGACGGGTCCCAGCGGACCAAACTGTCGCAAATGATATCGCAAACTGGTGAAATGCGAGACTTTACCCGACAAAACTCTCGCAATCGCATCGGGAAACGATAGCAATATGAATCATATGTCGTTCAGTTTGTGGCAGTCAAAGTTTCATTTACGATTGTCTCAAGAAATACGGCTAGCGAGCCTTTTGTGATATGTTTTGCGAGCCTTTTCTGATATTTTTGATTCAAAAAAATATTTTTTTAAGCCGGTAGCAATATTAAAAAAGTCTCTTAAAAGATATGCAAACGGCTCGCATGAAATATGGTTTGCGAAACTTTTTTTTGTTTAATGCCCATTTTGTTCCCATAAAAAGTTGGTTGGTGTTTTTTTTTTTAATATTCATTTTCAATTCAAATTTTATTTAAAAATAAATAACATTTTATTTGATTTAAATTTTAAACTCATTTCTTTGGCAATCTTATAATTATAATAAAAGTTAGTACATTATTTATGTAGTTTAATTTAAAACTATTAATGAAAGAAAAAAATTATATATGTTAATTTTAATTTTATTTTCTCCGTCCCACGCCAGGAGCGTTGTCTTGCAACATTATCCGCTATTATCTGGCGCCAGGAGCTCCTAATGAATTTGTCGTACGTCTTTTCAGCACTTTCGGGGCAATAGGGAATAGTTTAGTTATTAATAAACACTTGTTAATTACTTAACCACGTGTTTGCTCGCTTCGGCGGAGAATAGAAAAGAGAACAAAGAAATTTTTCAACCCCCAAAAAACACATATTTTTCGGGCTGAATAGGAAACAACAACAAAAACAACACAGCACCCGAACGCCGCGTAATTTTTACTCCCTCTATCTCTTGACGATGTTGCACTCTCTGAGCACGATTAATATTTGAAACAAAAACAACAAACTATTCTCTCTACTGTGCACGCATTTTTATCGCAAAGATCTCACTGCCACGCTCGTGTGCGAGTGTTTTGCGATAAAAATGGATCCCACTCGTTTTCTGCTCACATACGATCTCATTTGTGAGCATTTTGCAAGACTCTCGCTAAAGACTCGCATGTTGGTCCGCTGGGATATTACACAAAACCAATATACTCTTACTTTTTAGTTTGTGGAATAGGGTAAATGAGGACATGACATACATACATATATGTAAATTATTATCATGTTTTTTCAGGACACAAAAATGTACGACATTCAACTTATCGTTTCATTATTTATTTTAATTAGAGTCTGTGCAAAGTAAATGTGTATGTGACTAAGTGCTGAACACAAATAAATAAATTTTTTAATCACAGTTCATTTATCAAAGAAACGATTTTTTTAAACAGTGCACTATTCATATAGAAGTTTTGAACAGTCGACACGTGAGTCGGTTGCGATGAAATTAGTGCAATGGAAGTTAAGATTAGAAACCAAATTATAATTATTACAACAGTGCGACATTTACGTTTTGCAGATTTGTGAGAATAGTGAAGCTCGTAAATGCAGAGTATGATGACAATATCTTGGAAAAAACAATATTTGCCATATTTTGGGACGCTATATATGCAAAATTTTATCAACATCGCACCACTATATATATATATATATATATATATATATATATATATATATATATATATATATATATATATATATATATATATACATTACACATTCCATGACAAAATTATGATACCCTCTCCTAAGGTTCAAAAATAGAACAATTCAAATTAATTGTTTTGAATGGTGTGCATTCTTGTTGCTTTGTTTTACCTTGCAAGTCCGCGCTAAACAACATACAGTGAGTCGTTGCGCAACACAAAATTTCCGGTTTCGAGGCGTATTCTAAACATTGGGTCCATAATCGCGGCTGCGCCGTTCTTGTATGGTGCAACATAGTTCATTTCCCACAGTTTAGTATTGCTAATGCATATCCCTACTTACTCCTTCGCTTCTTCTGTTAACATTATACTAGCCCTAGTTGCTCTTATTTAAACATTTAATCTACACCTCCCATGTGAAGTATCTTACATTATAGGTTTATGACAAATATTAAACACTTCTTATACCTTTTGAGACCCCGCATAAAAAGTCCCCCTTACCTAATAGCGATGGCTGCCGCCTCACGACCGTTTCTGGTGGTTATGCTACTCTTCTTAAGGGCGGGGCAGCGCACAAGTGGTGATTTATTACCTCCTAGTTCACGAACTAATGCAGTATTCTGAAGCTACACTTAATTAAGTTAATTGACTTCATAGCGGGTCTCCTGCAGTCTTTCTGCCTTCCTTCACTGCTGGATGATGCTGATCTGGTCCCCTCCGTGGAATAGGGCTCTTTTCCAATGGTTACTACTGACGCCTTGCTTGTACGGGACGTAAACCTCTTCGTCAGCTCTATTTCTTATATTGTGATAGCTCTGCCCATTTTTAACCAGGTAGTCAGAGAATTTCCCTGGTTCCTTGATCACTCGTTCCTGCGTGCTCAGGAGATTCTCCTCCATGGGGATCCTCTTCCGAAAGCGCTTGTAGTTCAGCTTCTAAGTCTGCTGACCAGATGTCTTCGCTGCTTTGACTCCCCTCTCCAGACCCTGCAACCTCAATAGTTTCGTCGCGACCGGGTTCGCCTACTAACGCGACTTCTTATGTAACCCGACCTGACGGGCATCGCCAATTGGCGTCCGGTTTCCTTGAGACGGTCGCTGGCAACACTCCTAACTCCACACCGCTCATTATGCACAGGAGACCCCTGATCCGTTAAAATTGTCGCTTGCACCGCGTGCCTTATAGGTCGGGATTACTGTGCTGTGTTTATGTGTTGCTATCTTAATTCGTTTTTTTCTTGTTGAAAATAAATTGTTGGTATGGCTGTCGAGTAAAGGCGTTGGCAAGTAGTGCGGTCACTACGGATTCGAGTCTGATTGGGAGGGACTTTTTTGTATATTTTTTTTATTACTGCCAAAATAAACGAGTTCTAAGCGCGAGTTGTTGTTGTTGTTTTTTGCTTCTTACTGCACTTTTTTCTCACCTTCTCTTACTTATTATTATATTCGTAGCATTTTTTTTATTTTTATGTCACTGCCAATTACGCACTGCGTACCACCCTTGCCCCGGCTCACCGCATTCCACGAGTTTTTGGCGTGCTTCAACGCGGTCACTGCACTGTCTTACCATGATACTGTAACAGCCAACCTCTCTGCTCACGGCATGCTCACTATCTTTCTGTTTAAATTGAAATGTATTTTCCCTCAGCTGACATATTCAACCGCAACTAGTTCTCGGACGATCTGATTTGCCGTTATATACGCCGTTAACATTCGAGCCGCCTGCTTCTGTCTGTACGTTTGTATGTTGTCGGTTCAGTTTGCGCACACTCGCTCGCGCCGTCTGGACACAATATTTAAATGACGTTTTCTGCACACAACAGGAAAATGGCATTTCCCTTATTTTTACTGCTGATAGCTAGCTTTGGCGCTACTGACACTAGCTAATACTAGAACTACCATAATGACTTAATATATACATATATATTTATATCAGTCTACCCAGGAGTAGCTCCTCGGGCGAATGGGATTAGGGTAATTAGTATAAGAGTGCCTCTCTCCCCAGCGCCCACGCCTTGGTGTCTCTATCGTCTTGTGTTCTTTACATTCGATTGTTCTTTTCAAAGTAAAACTAAAGTGCAGGTTGGCCATGCTTTGGACTCCCTTTAGAGGTGCGAACTCCTTTCTTAGTTCTTATCACTCCTCCGCTCTTCCTGGTAACAATTCGCATTCGCTTAACTTATTCTTTTTTCTTATTACTCCTTGTGGCGTATTTTACATTTTAAGCTTAGACAGTCCATTGCACGCCAAATGTGAAGATGTCGGCTGATGACTTCAACGGTTTCGTTAATCGTTATCGTAAGATGCAGACAGTAAATGTGTACATGTGGCTTACATTTACTTAATAGCCTAGCGCACCGTCGAGCGAAGGTACTGGTCACTGGTACTCCCACAAGACACCCGAACAGAACCAAAGCACTTCGCCTTGCATTAACTTTGCCATCTACCAAGGAACCAGCACCTCTCATCGCTGAGGACTCTGACGCTGAGATCTCGCGAGTGGCCACCTGGCCTTAATAGTCACCCTGAAGAGCAGGGCCAAAGTGGTCTGCGGAATATCGAGTGTGTTCACCTCAACACCGAAACCTGCACTGTTCTGGATGGCGATGCAAAAATTCCTTTTTATAGCGTTCATCTTTAACACAATACTTAGGACGCAACACTTTTTTGCCCAGTGGAAGTTAGCGGGGATCCATATAATACAAAAATTCCAGCAAGCCTGAATATGACCTTGACCTTGCTCACTTTTTCTATTCTTACGTATTTATTCCCCCGAATGCCTACAGGAATTTCCAGGCCTTTCCAAAAAAAGCAGCTTTCAACCCCATTGTCTATAATAAGTTTTTAGGATTACACCACACTCGACGAAACATCATCTAAGTTGTATTGTCATAAAAATTAGGATATTTTGTATCCAATACAATAAATGTTAAGAAATAAAAGCATTTTGGTATCTATTAATACATCTAACTAACATACAAAACAGGTTATTCGCCCTAATTAGCTGTTGCTTCATTCCCTCACTTACCGATCTTACGATAAAAGCCTTCATAAATATGTTTAGCTTTGGTATGTAAGTGTATTAAATATGTTATGCTGTGCGCGTATGTGTCTTACATGTTGTGTTTAATGCTTAATTTTTAATGTTGTATTTTAAATACACAACTGCAATACAAAGCATACGTAAAGCATGCATGACATTCTACACAACCAGAAATGTATTTGGCAAAACCTGCGGCTTACTCCCAACAACCAAATGGCTTTACACAGCAGTAGTAAGGAATCTTCTCACTTACGAACCTGTTGGCTAGCATAATTAAAGAACTACAACATCCAGAAACCTACAAGACTTTAAAAAGCCGCCTGTGCATCCACCACAGGAACTCTAAAAGCATGCATGTTCTCCTTTTTTTGTCAGGAACCAATCCAAATTTTAAACTTTTCTAAATATACCAGATACGCATGAATATGAAAATAGGGCAAAATACATACGAAAGATTGCTGATCGGTAAACGTTTTCAAACGAAAGTACTATCTGAGAAAATTTGGACCAATCAAGTAACAAGCAATTTAATTTATATTACAGTTGATAAGGTGATAATCCATTCATATTATATTTAGTTATACATTTCAATTGTCAATGAATGATATGGAAATATACAGATTCCCATGAATTCTAAAGTTACTCTAAATGTATTTAAAAAAATTTGGGATTAAAAAAATATTCGATGCATTTATCCACGATTACCTGCTGATTCAGGGCCCTGAACCTAACAAAGAAAATGTTGGCACATTAGCATCGCTCTGAAAAGGGCGATATCTTTTGAAGGAAACCAAGGAATATTTTAACTTCGAATAAATAAAAGGATAAATTTAAATTTGAAGACAGGATTATCTAATGGCTTTATTGCTCCATAATAAAAATAAGATAATTATATAATAAAAATACTTAAAATACGCTACCGAGCTCGAGCACGAAGCGAAGGAACTTAGCTAACCCGACGCGCAGCATCGAGTCCTTAGCATAAGTTAATGATAGAGCAATAAATGATTGTAACAGCAAAGAGTGCCAGATCAATGTAAACAATGATAAGAGATAAATTTAAGTAGTTGCTTTAAAAAGCAATGTTATAAGTAACATTCTGCTCTTATCAGCTGCGAGGTCGCTCCAGCTGTTTCAGATGCGTACTGAGTCCCTGATAGGCAGTAGGCATAGCTTGTTTGCAGATCTTATCACACCTGTTGCGGTGCGCAAGACGGCTAAGCGAGCGACTCCATTCATTCCCACGATAAGCTCGGTGATCCTCGCCACTGGCCACCTTAGAGACGGAAGTCTCTTTCACAAGGACAAGGTGGTTGACGCATAGGCCTGGTTTCGGTGTGCACCATTTGAAGCGCTGCTGCAAAAGAATTAAATATTCTTCACACCAGCGGGACCAAAACAGTTGTTGGAGACATGTTACGCACTGCCAGCCATCCAGACGATTGAAGTAAAGGTGAGTCACATCTGGTTCAACGAACGATGAGCTGAGTCCAGTAGGTCTGGTGGATCTTCTGAAAGAGGAAATAAAGCCTAGATTTAATTATAGATGCATAGTGGCAGACTGGGGTGTGAATCTCTTCGAAGTTGAAAAAAAAGGACGATAACATAACAGCACGATAAAAATTATTCGTTGTTTTCACTGTTATTTCCCAAAGTTCGCCAAAATGCAGCGAACGAGTGGGAATAAATTTCGAATCAATGAAGTCAGCCAACTTGTGCACTGAGTCAATAATTGCGACTAATAAATAGACGCTTGAAGTCCAGAAGCTCGTTCTGGCGCCGATAAAATTGGTAGCGTTATCCGACCATATCTCAGATGGCCTGTCTCGAGTCGATATAAACCTCTTGAGCTCGTTTAAGAATGAAGCCGTCGATAGATCCTTGACCAGCTCCAGGTGAACTGCTTTTGTCGCGAAGCAGACGAATTCAGCCATGTAGCATTTGACTGGAGCATTATTTCGTACGTCTCACTTATAGAAAAATGAAATATATGCTCTACCAATCGAGGCTTGGCACGAAAGCATCTCACACATTTTCAAACTTGGATACGGTCTTCCTTCCACCAGTCGGCCAATGCTGCAATCGAAAATAAGCCAGAAGTGCCCGGTGTCCAGCGTGTAAGTCCCGATTGTGAAATCTTGTGATGAGTGAATCTGTGATGGGATGGTGCCGGGGAAGAATTATTGGATGACGAGCTTCGAAATCCAACGAAGAGTTTTTTAGACGACTATCAACTCTAACGATGACGAACTGGATGATGGATTGCTCACCAACTTTTCTTGATCACAGTGATTTAATCTCTTCCCCCAGGTGTGCTCTCTGGATGAGCCGCAGTAAGAGTTGGGTGCCATGTTGTATATCAGAAACTGTTAGTCCAGGATGCCTGATTCTGCGTTTGAATTTATAAATAACATACGCTATACGCTGCATTGTATCAATAGAGTTAACATATTTACAAATGGCAAATATATCAATGAAGGGAGATGACGCAACAAGGGCCTTCTTCTTAGTTTGAGTTCTGGTGTAGATCCTCTTGAGAGTATATCTGCCGGATTGAGTGAAATGGGAACGTACTACCAACTACTACAACGAGCTTTGAATAATAGGATTAGCCATCAATCGTTCATTAACTGAATATCCTGTCGAGGTAGCTGGTGAGCCGTCGAAAACGTCAACTTTGTCGTTGAACTATCTTTTTTAAAGACAATGTGGTGAGGGAGAAAATATTGAAAAAGTCCTATGGACTCTAGAGCGACGGGCGATATATGACTCATATCCAAGTATTCCTTAAAATAATTTGAAGATTCAGCCTTCAGGTCTGGACGATTTCGTAGTTTCCGTTCCAGAGTCAGGAACCGACGAGAGGCTTGTTGGTATGACTGCCCAAGATATTCCCAACTTCGCTTGAAGGGTAAACGAACCGAATATTGGCCACTAGGCAATCTGGTATGTGTCCTTACGAAATTATCTTCACAATCAGTTTCTTCTTTTGAAGTGGTGCGTGTAGTTTCCAAGCAGGCTTCTATCTCCTAAAATCATCGCACCAATTTATCAGCACGCTTTTCAGAACTTGATTCAAATTTGTTTTCAGTATGCTTCGCAATCAACGTGGACCCAACCAAGCCTTGTTTTCTGAAGACATGGTAGCCCTGGGAGAAGCTCTATCTGACGAATAAGCTCATAAAACAGACTAGCTCGCTGTGGTTTGAAGAAAGACGGATCTGCAAGTGGTATATTAGCGGGAATGTTCTAGGGCTGTGAGACATGTTGACTAGTCAGACACTACTGCCTGTAAAGAAATAGGGACCATATTTCCTCTGTGTCCAAACGAGAATCTCCAAGTCCGGAAACAATGAGGACATGAACTTATTTAACTGAAGCTATTGAGCAAGTCGAGACGTCATAAGATGAAGCTGAGAACCGGAATCCAAAAGGACACGACAAGGTATTAAAGTGTCGGAGCTATTTTTCACGAACACCATAGCAGTAGCTAAGAGGACAATATCACTGCTAAAATACTGGGCAACAAGAGAGGTGCAGGTAGATGTTAACGACTTAGGGAAAGAGGCATAAGCAATTGACGATGAATCAGCAGGCGCAGTCAGCTGAGTTATTTAAACGCAGCGGGGAATGACGCTTCGCCCTACAGGTCCGACAGCATCATGAGCTGCATGATCTCAATTGATAAGCCCATCAATCTTTATCCTTAGACAATTCAAGCACAATGCAAGTCGTTTTTCCTTAAGCCGTAATGCATCCAAACCGAGAACAATTATGCATCTCATGACCAGGGCTGTCACAAAAAACGCAGACAGGGGCGTCGAGGTTAGTGGCGATAAATGAAGATCTAGTTGTGTTAATTGCTCCAATTTTTCCACCTTATGGCTAGGGGCACAGCTTGCCATAGCAAAATTTATAGTTTCCCTGGCTCGAAATCTCTGCTCGAGAAACAAAGCCAAATGATTCCACGATGGTATCAAGTTGACGAACGCTCTTGCTCTTTAAAGCGCGAATCTGTGCGTTGAATTGGTCGGATACGTCCCTTAGTGCCACGGCCGATACACCTGCCATCCTCTTGAGCCCCAATATCTCAATTATTATCTATTATTTTACCTTTTCTTCGATAAATTAAATGTTATTGAATAATTATCGTTTGTTATTCTCAGTGATCGAAGATGCTGCAGCTGAGGATTGTCTATGACAGTTGTGAACATAGAATTAACGTCGGCCAATTCTGTGTATACAACTGAACATAGGCAACTTTGATGAGGTTAATGTCGGCCATCCTTAGCCCTAACTGTCTGCGCGGGCAGCACAGTTTGATCGCGAAATGTTGTGCAGAGCAATATTAAAGCGCGTTTTGCTATTTTACTCCTTACCGAATTTTCCCTGGAAACAGCTAATTCGTCAAAGTCCTCACGCATTTGGCTACCAATTTCATCAAAGTTTAGTTATTTTAGGCTGGTATGAGAACTTTCCATTGAGGCCTGTAGCCGCTCGATTTGCTTCAGCCTAACACTAAGACCGCACTAATTAATTGCACTAAGAATCGAATTAGCTAGAGCATTTTGCAAAGTTTGCACACTTTCACAAATTAAAAAGGTTTTACGCCTAAGAAAAGTCACCCTGTTTGCAAGGGCAAAAGTGTGTACAAAACTGGTTGAGTACTTAACAGCGGTGATCGCTAGTACATGTAAGCCGCTCAAAAACAATAACTGTAAGAACTTCGGCGATCGCAAGTGTCATGCTATGTAAGCAACGGCAAAAAACTTTGAGCCACCGAGAGAGTAAGCAACGCGACGGCGATAGCTTATATGTATTGTAAAGTAGTGTTTTTAGCCGGGGTCGTAAAACTCAATCTAACCGAGTCCACTCTGCAAGACATTTGTAGTTTGCCGAGACGCGATGCTGAAAAGGGTGGTAGGGCGTTGTAGGGATCACTCCGCCACAATATGGTTAGTTTTAGGAAACGGGGAAGAGAACTGCTGTGATCTGTCCGCCGCGGCTAGGGTTAGGGTTGATCAGCGTGATGGGTGCTGCTGGGGTCGTTCCGCCGCTAAGCGAAAAGTTGGTGAAACTAAGCGATTCTAATTCGGCCGCGATCGCCAAATTGTTGACAAAGAAAACAACGAAAAAAAATACAAAGCACTTCAAGTGTAGTAGCTCCCGTTAATTTAATTGGCCCTGCTGCACCGTCAATTCTTGATTACGTATCCCTAACCTCACGGTCAGTTCGCGATTCCTTTTCTAAGTCTCTCTGTTGTTGCGACTGCACGTCCAATACTCACGCTTGCCAATCCAAAAGTGCCGCTGCTGATCAGCCGTCTTTCGACCCTTTTCACCCTTTTCGCCGTGCGGAGAAACTATCTACTTAAGCCTATTCGCTCCTCCGCTCCTCCCGTTTACATTTTTATTATTATTAGGAGTTAGTTGCCTATGATTATATTCATTTATTAATCCGTCTCTCCTAACTTCAATCCTGTTCCTTTATTCTTTTAAATGATTGGTTTTAATCTATTTTAGACTTCAATATGTTCCCTTAGCTTAATAATTAGATTATAATTCCATTAGTTTAACATGATAATAATAACAATTAATAATATAATAACTCCATTGGTTTGATATCTGAACAGTGCTAAAAGCCAATAATATAATAGTTCCATTTTACATTCGCCTTTGTTAGACGGTATGGCTACTGCCCTAGTAATTGTGACCCCGCGTCACACCCCCTTCTCTGGCTCCCTAGTGATCTTGACTAACATGTCTGCGGTCCATCCACATGGGGACTTTTCCTCACCGAACTGACCGCAAGCCTCTAGTGGCTGCCGAGATAGTGCATCTGCTACCACGTTCAGTTTCCATCGCTGGTACTGTACGTCAAACTGGAACTGCTGTAGATCCAGGGACCACCAAGCGATCCGTCCAGACGGGCTCTCTATCGAGTTGAGCCATTTGAGTGCCATATGGACGGTGATAACGTCGATCGTGAGTCGTTCCTTCAGCTGTTCCAACGAGGCTTGTTGTTCCACACCCCAAGACCATGTCTTCCCCTTCTTCAGGAGAGCGGTCTTCGGCTGCCTGACTGACTTGCAGTTCGTTGGGGCAGTCAACTTCTCAATCGCGAGCACCTTTGCGGAATTCGTGCGAATTCCCTCGCCGCTAACCACGTGTCCTAAGCATACAAGTTCCTTTTGGAAGAACCGACATATCTCCTGGTTTAGCCTCAAGTTGGCCTCCCTCAGCCGTCGGAACACCTCCTTCAGGTTGGCCACGCGCTGCTCCTTGCTCTCGCCTATGACGATGATGTCATCTAGAAAGGCGTAATCATAGTGCTCCACTTTCGGCCCTATCCCCGAATGTAATGCTCTCTGGAACGTGGCGCACGCAGAGTGCAGCCCGAAGGGCATCACCTTCCACTTATACAGACCCCGGCCTGGGACCATAAACGCTGTATATCCAATGTCCCTGCTTCAGAAACAACGACGATATATAACGAGTACGCCGTAAGCGCTCCAGTATACGGTACGGGTGCGGGGTACGCGTCCGGTATCAAATGTGCATTAAGCTGTCTGTAATCGATACACATACCTCAGTCTCCTGCACGATCAGTGCGCTGTACGGGCTCCGGGACGGCTCGATGGCTCCCGTCCGGAGCAATTCCTCCACCTACTCGTCGATGACTCGCTGCATCGCCGGGTTCCTTGGATAGTGGGGTGCGAGGTTGATCCTCCTGCCCGTGAGACCCAGCCACCCTTCCCAGCTTCGCGCTCTTAAATGCAGATCCACTTGTAGGCCCTGGATCCCTTTCTTTGCTGACCTCTGTCGTCGTCTGTCCTTCCGCCCTAACCCTTGTCGAGCTCCGTTTACACTCCCGTTCCGACTCTCCTACTGGCCTCCTGGACACCCCTTTCTTGTCCAACCGCGCCTTCGGGATTCTCTCCGCGGGACGGACGATCGTCCCCTGGCTAATCCCTAACCTCGCCTCCGGGATTGCCTCAGCAGGGCGACCAGTCGCCCCTTAACGAATCCCCGGTCTCTCCACTCTCCCCAGCGTCATCTCACTGTCTCCACTGCGTATTCTCGGAAAATCCAGGGCTAGGATCACCTGATCTAACATCGACGTCATTACTAGCAGAGGCACACAGATCGTGTGACCCGATAGGCTGATCTCCGCGGGCACCATCCGTGCAACGTGTAACCCCGACCAAACCGGGAGTGCTCAGACGTGAGCCGGAATCCGATTCGGATTTCGACCGTCTATCCCTTTTAACGGGGTCGGGTTCGGGCTGGGCCTTATGCTCTGGAGTTCGGGTGTATTTGGCCTCTAACTCGGTTAGCCGAGCCCATACTTTGGCCGAGTGCGAACCCCCAGAAACAAAGCTTGCTAATCGGCAACGCAAGTTTTCGACCCGCCCTAGGTCGCTCAGCCCGCGAGTGATCGCCTCCAGCTCCTCATTTCGTCGCAAGTGGATCCATCGTACGCCTATCCCCGGATTCTGACACTCACCCGCATCCATCCTTTCGTACGTAACCTTTTATCTTTATGTATATCGGCCCTTCTCTTTGATATCCGATTTTCCTCTTCTTCCTTTTGGGTTGCGCTTTTGTCTCTTTTATTGGATGATTGTTTCACACTGCCTTTTATCTCCGTATTTATTTATCCGTATGTCTTTATTGCTCGTCTTGGATTTCTCAATTGTCTTAATTATTTTATTCGATTAAATTATTTTACTTTGATACCATTTTAAATTACTTAAATTGTTTTATTTTAATATTATTTTCAAATATTTCATTCTTATTATTTTATACCGATATTATTTCAATTATTTTATTTATATATTATTATTAATTATATAATTCCGATATTATTTCAATTATTTTATTTTTATATTATTTTTAATTATTTTATTTTGATTTTAATTATATTCTTTTATTTTTAATTATTTTATATTTATATTCTTTTTATTTATTTAATTTTTTATTATTTTACGTCAATATTATTTTCCCCGAGTCACAAAACAAAACAAAATCAAGTCGCACTTTATCTGACTACCCTAAAAAGTTTCCTACAGTATCCATTCGCTGCACTCGTCCACTCTGTTACCGTGGTACTGTGCCATTAGCCACTCTCACTTTAGCCACTCTCACTTTGTTATGTTTTTGCACGCCGAGTTTTTCTGCTCCGTGCTGCACTTCACTCAAGCGTATAGGCCGTTTTTTTTTGTTTTTCAAACGAGTGACCGCACCAAAAAAAAAAAAAAAAAAAAATCGCACTCGTCTCGTGCCCGTTCACTTGCGTTTTAACTATTCACTTTTGTTATTTTGTTGTTGTATATAAAACAAGTAAGAGATTCTAGTCGGGAACTCCCGACTAGGGGATACCCTGAACTCTCGCGCTAAGCGCTCGTTTGCTTTAGTAGTTACAAAGAAAAATTAAAATAAAAGAAAGTAATTGTTCTCTTGGCAGGGTTCGAACTCGTAACTCATCGCACCACTTGCCGATCCCTCTACTTGCCAGCCACACCAACAATTAAGTCTCAATGAGTAAGAACGAACGGACAGATTATGCTGATTATGAATATATTAACTCTATGGTGTCGAAGATGCTTTCTTCTGCCTTTTACATTGTAACGAACCCGACGGCTACGCTAGGCGCATTCCGCCTAACACTCGTGTTGTGCATTGGGAGCGTACTCCGTCTACGGGTTCCGACCGTGCTCAGGGGAAGTGGCATATATTCTTTTGCTCCCTAAAAAAAGGTAGACAGAGTTAAGGTATGAGGGAATACCACGATATATAACGAGCGCTTTCGATCTACAAGCAAAATATATCCTATAGGGCCGAGGAGCTAAGATGTTTGCTCTCCTCGGTCTTCACCCACCCTACCTTTAGCTACATCGGTGATTTTCAATGCAACTACACTTTATATGCGATGTAATTTACCTAAGGTGTTACCCATTCAATTTATCATAAATTTGTATTCAAACAAGATTTAAATTCATGATCGTCCTTCTTTATACATGACGTTAAAAGAATAACGTTTTGAGTAAAACTTAAACTCAATCTGGGCAAAAGCATACATGAGCGAGATTACACTTCGAAACTAGAAATTAATTCAAATTACAGCTGGTCTGAATGAACTACAAAAAACATATATAATAACGAAGGCTGAATAGGAGTACACCCGCAGACTCACCGCGATTTAAATAATATAAAATTTACATAGGGTACGCACTCGATAATATTTGTTATGTTGACTTATTACCTTTTTATTTATTCGCACAGTACTCACTACTTTAGTAGGATCCAACGATGTCAGCAGGCCTGTTGACGACGATGATGTGCTGTAGAATCTCATTTGTATTTGCGTGAACGTAGACGTTGAAATATATTATTTACGTCGAATAATCAGCGACATATATACGCGAAATCAGAATCGAAAGACAATGTGATAGAAACGTGATAAGGGTGCGGTCTGCTCTAACGATTCACCAGATCTGCGCTAAAGAAGGTCCGAGAATCAGTGGGTCGAGCACGTGGTCACGCTGGTCTGCCTTATCATGCGACAAGAACTGAAGCGTACAAAGGTTCTTTGCTTATTTGCCGATAATCAGACGATGCAGAAAGTAATTTTTTTCACGCTGCGCTGCAATGTAGCCTGCACCTTCCTGCGACTTCAGGAAAGGCGTACCTCGATCCCAAGATTGATCCCTTAGTTAAGTTTTGACGATTTGGCAATGTAAGAATTCTGAAAATCTTTACTTTAATTTGGTGAAAAGTTCTAGTCGAGCGCTCGGGAGCGCTTGATGTCCATATTTACTATATATTTCAGGGACTTTGACTATGAGCTGGGATGCCGATGCACGTGGATTTATTATATATCCACGTATAAAATAGAACTTTATAATGCGACTGCACTCGTTGGCGATTAAGATTGGGAAGAATAACGCCACGTGACAAATAAGCAAACACCTAAGTCGGGATATTTTCATTCGCAACGGCGTTTTTATTAACATAGGTCATGGTCACTCTGGTTATGTTATTAACCTAAGCTGATAATATGTATTTGCATCAATGTTATGGTGCAATGCTGCCCATCGCCCATCAGCTGATCACGTCAATGGCAGTAAATATTTAAATTTTCAAAAATTAGGCCTATCACCCCATCACATCGCAGGGTTAATCGAAAGGATTGACTAATACTAATATAAAAGCTGAAAAAGGGTGATTACTTACATTCCCAAATGTCTTTAGCATGGTAATGACCAAGTTCTTTTGCCCTGAGGTCTTTTAGCAAATATATACATTTTCCAATCTTTCGATTAATTTTAGCTTTAGTTCCAACTGGCACAAGCTTTGCGTTGAAGTGCTTAGCCAAATTGCTTAAAACGAAGTTGCGTTTTATCACCAGTTGACCGACTTGAAAAGATCGAGGACTTGTGCGCAAGTTATACGACCGCGAGTTCTTTTCATATGCCTTATCCATGTATTTTTGAATATTGGAACGTATTATGGGAAATTCGTTTACTCGATCGAGATTTTTTTGCCCTTCACTTAACATATTCAGGTTTTTGAGCAACTTGTAATCATTGCCATGCCTAATCATATTTTGATCAAACACAACGTAGTATGGAGAGGATACAATAGACTGATGTATTGTGTTTCGCAATGAACTATTTATACTACTAATGTATCATTGAGTGCCATTGTCACTCACTATTATCTCGGGTACTCCGAAACAGTCAAAAATATCTTTTTTAGTATATCAATATGATAGGCCTCCCTGGTTCTCAAATAAACTTATGAGGCTAAAACACGTGAAGTCGAGCTGTTATAAAAAGTTTAAGAAATCGGGAAATCACTCCGATATTCCCCGCTATGCCCGATCAAATCTTTCCACCCAAAGCTTCATCTGTTATAAGAATTACCTTCGGCGTTGTCGCCTTCAATTTTCACATAATCCCAAGCAATTTTTTAACTTTGTCAATTCTAAATGAAAGACATCTGCTTTGCCTTCTTCGTTTAAGTTTGCAGATGAGAGCGCGAACACTGATCCAGGCATAGCCGATCTGTTCGCAAACTTTTTTCAAACTACCTACTCCTCCTCTAGGTATAATTAAAATCAGCCTTATCCTTATCAGTTACAGAGGTCAACTTGCATCTTAAATCCCATTATTACCGAAAGTTCGCTTCTTTACGAACTTAACACTATCAAGCCGGTTTACTCACCGGGCCCTGCTGGCGTTCCTGCTTGCGTGCTTAGATACTGCGCTGCAGCATTATGTAAACCTGTTTTAAAACTTTTTTAATCTTTTGAGAGAATTATAACATCTCAACTGCAGCATTTATGTAGTTCCATTATTTCATCTTCCCAGCATGGGTTCGTGAAGCGCAGATCTACAACCACTAACCTTCTTGAGTTTACTTCGTTTGTAATTGATGGGTTTAAGAAAAGAAAGCAGACTGACGTCATCTATACTGATTTTAATAAGGCTTTCGACTCTATCAACCATTCCTTGTTGCTTCATAAATTATGCCTTATCAGCTTCCCAGTCAATCTTTTGAACTGGATTTCAGAGTATTTGCGTGACAGAACCCAAAAGGTTTTTTTCAGAAATTCGTTTTCTAAACGTATTCTGGTGACTTCCGGTGTTCCTTAAGGTAGTCATCTTGGCCCGCTACTTTTTACTATTTTCATCAATGACCTTCCCTCGATACTGTCTCACTCCCGAGTAATAATGCATGCTCATGATGTAAAATTATGCCTTGCTTATATGGATATGGCATCATGTTATCTCCTACAAGCGGACATTGATGCGGCTCAGGCTTGGTGTCTAGCCAACCTTTTAAACTTAAACTGCTCTAAATGTAAGGTAATGACCTACTATAGAAGCCCTCCTCAATCGGTTTCTTACATCCTTGATAGCATACCGCTCGAGCATGTTAATAGTACCTCTAATGACGTTAATGATCTAGGTGTCATCCTTGATAATAAACTTAAATTCGACTCTCATGTTAATACCGCGGTCAATAAGGCCAGAAAAGTTATGGGTTTCAGCAAGCGATGGTCGAAGGAGTTTGACGATCCGTACACGAAAAAAACACTTTATATATCTTTGGTACGACCTATTCTTGAATATGTATCATATATCTGGTCACAACAATATGCTACCCATCAGGACAGAATTGAATCCGTTCAGAAACAATTCTTGTTGTTTGCCCTTAGTGGTTTAAGTTGGGATCCTCGTGTGCGGTTACCGTCATACTCCAGCAGACTTCTGATGATTAACCTTCCTTCTTTGATTGATCGAAGAACCATGCTGGGTGTAATATTTATTCATAAATTAATTACTGGTGAAATCGACTCTTCTGTTTTGACTAGCCAATTAAATTTCTCTATCCCTACTAGACTAACACGTAATTTTTTACCTCTATCGCTTCAATTTTGCTCAACTAATTATGCCTTGCATGAACCGTCCAGGGTTCTCTGTGATGACTATAACAAGCATTACAGAGTATTCTGCTCGGAAGCTTCTCTTCCTCGTAAAAAGTCTTCTATTCTAAACTATTTAGCAAGTAAATAGTCCTATTTTTTATTTGTTATTGTATTTGTACACATATTCGTAATTTGTATCGTATTTTTTTATTATTTTTTTTCATATTTACTTTGCATTTCGTGTCGTACGTTACACGACTGCGCCCCTCGGTCGGTTGGGCGGGAGGTTGGATGCAGTACGTTGAAAAGGTATTCGCGTAAAAAAAAACAACAACTTTTGCGTTGAGTCGTTTTATGGGCTTGATAAATGTAAACTTTGAGTAGTGATCAAGAAGTACGAATATTCCAATGTTTGGTTTTTTTGACGGTGGGAACGGACCAACAAAGACAACATATAGCCTTTGAAAGGGTCTTTCGCTGATCACTTGGTTCGCAATTTAGAAGGCACAAACAATTTCCAACTCTTCATGTCCGATAGTATATAAAATCATCTATACCTCTTTTAACAGGCAGTATTCGTTGGATCGAAACGCCTCCGAAGACAGGTCAATTTCAGGGTATACTTCTAGGTCAACCGCAGCTACTTCGTCTGCTGGCTCAAAGGTACGGGAAAGCGTGTCTGCGACGACATTCTCACTATCTTTGCGATGTTCGATAACAAAACTATATCCTTGTAATTTGAATGACCATCTAGCTAATCTACCACTGAGATCTTTTTGGTTCATTAGCCAACGTAAACTTGCATGATCAGTCACGTCTTTAAAATCATGTCCTTCGATGTACATGCGAAACTTCTTTATGGCCAATACAACGGCAAGACATTCGAGCTCCGTAATGGAATAATTGCGTTGCGCTTTATTTAGTTTTTTTGACATGTACGCGTTGGTTTTTCATAGTTTGCGTTTATCAAAAACGGTGCTGAGGATAATTTTCTTTTGATATCTTCAAACGAGAATTGAGCATCATCATTCCAGGCAAATGATTTGCCCTTTAACAATTCTGTTAGGTGTAAGGTAATCGACGAGTACTGAGGGACAAACCGTTGATACCAACCGGTCATTCCTAAGAATCACCTCAGCTGTCTTTTTGTTGACGGCACTGGAAAATCTGCAACTGCTTGAACTTTAGCCGGGTTAGGCTGCAGGGTGCCTTCGCCTACAATATAACCCAGATATTCGAATTTCGTTAGACAAAAATTACTTTTACGGATATTGATGGTTAAACCAGCCTTACGTAATCGCGCGGCAATTTCAGCCAGATGAATTAAATGTTCATCAAAGCTGTGAGATAGGTAAATGACAAGTAAATCATCTAAGTAAACCATAACATGACCTACATGTCGTAGGGAATTACTTGATCCATCAGTCGACTCATTGTCTGCGGTGCATTACACAATCCGAAAGTCATCCGCTTAAACTGATATAAAGGCTTATTTGGGATAGTGAACGCTGTTTTTTCCCACGATGATTCATCCAGGCAGATTTGCCAAAAGGCATCTTTTAAGTCGATTTTCGACACAAAATGTACAGGTGGAAGTCTATTTATCAAGCCATCTAAATTTGGTATCGGCTATGCATCCTTACTGGTCACTTCATTCACTTTGCGGCAGTCTAAGCAAAATCGGACTTTTCCAGACTTAACAATCAAAATTGCGGGAGATGACAATGCGGAATATGGAGCTTCTTCAATGACTCCAAGCTTGATCATCCGATCCACTTCTTCGCATAAAATTTTTTCCCTTGCAGGTGATAACGAATAAAACCTCTGTTTTGGCGTTCCCAGTGTCTATGGTACGTTCTACAAGAGTAGTTTTTCTTAGACCATCACGTTCAAACGAAGGAAAAGAGGCGACTACGGATTGTAAGCGTTTCTTTTGGGCTAGTGTTGGCAACATCTGGGCCGAATCGACTTCTTCGAACTCAACTGAATTTAGTGTATTCGTTTGATGTACCGAAATGCCAAACGCTCTCCAGAAGTCTATTCCACAAAAACGTTTTCCTTGATAGACGGGACAATTAAAAGTTCGAAATCATTTGCAATGGAGTTGTACACGATATTAACGAAAATGGTGCCTATAACATGTTGTTTTTGTCCATCCGCTGTTCTTACATCACCTTTAATTTTGTTTAAATCCAGTTTATTATCGAGAATTCTTTTCGCTAAGCTCCCCCCAATCACGCTTTTGGTAGCCCCACTATCTAACAAGGCTAGATAATGATGTCTAAAGATTTCTAAATTCGTGAATGGCCGAACATCGTTTGATTGATGATCAATTGCTGATACACGGTATTTATTAAGTGTGCATCGCTGAGTCCATGGATTTCTTAATCTCTCTAACGAACGAGGCTTAAATTCGTCTTTGGGTTCTGAAGCGAAAATGGTTGCCCTACGGTCTAAATATTCGTGTAAGCGAACGTGGTAGGGCCTAAGCTTGGTCTGATTGGGTTTCGATGAGTCTGGTGTGAACGTAGAATCAGGTGTTAGAGTATCTTTATTAAGGTCTGGATGCGAGGCTACTGACGGCGGACATTCGTGTTTAAGAGACGACGAAAGTCCTCTGGAGCGCTTTCCGAAACAGGGTTACATTTAGGACAAGTGGGTTTGTAAATGTTAACCGCATCCCAGCCGTAGCAAAATACACGACGAGCTTTTAAACATTCTTTATATCTGTGTCCCTTTTCCTCGCAGTTCCAGCATATCAATTTTTCGGGAGAATGTATAGCATTTATATCCACAGTTTCTGCCAGATTTTGAGTCAAGTCTGTCCTTGTTGAATCGTCCTGGACTACCCGTTGAGGTTTAATTGGTCGAGAAATGGGCTTGGAAAGATATTTTGAATAGAATGCTTCATGCTTGTGACACTCTTTGCGCAATGTGGCAAGGTTCGGAGTATATACATGAAGTAGTTCGCGTCTTAATTCAGGTTTTAGGTTTCGCTTGACATTTGTACTAACTCAGCGTCTGACATGGGATCCCGTAACGCATCTGACAAAGCAAAAATCGCATCTAAAACTTCATCAAAGATTTCTGATCTCCGTTGTTTACGTCTGTCTAACCATGTCTTTTCTGTCTTCGTCTGATCGGTGGTCTTTATATCTTTTTCGCAAGCATGTGCACAGACTAAACCAGCCTGTTTGGTCAGCCGTAAGGTGGTATCTCCAGAAAAATGTCAAAGCGGGTCCGGTAGACAACAAATTGGCAAACTGATATAACAACCTAAAGTTAAAATTTACGCATTGTGAAGTTAAGCAATTTATACGATATATAAAATCATCGACTGGGATATCATTACCCAAGCCTGAAAGTCCGACTTGCCAATTGGATGACACTCGATATTTTGTCTGGCCTATCGATTGCGTATTCACGTCTCGCATCAGACTGAACACTGTCATTCGGTAATCTATTATTTCTCGAAGCATTGTTCGATCGCGGTATATCACGTGGAAAATCATTTTTCCATTCTAATTGGGGTCCTTTACGTGGCTCCTGATACAAGTTTAAATTTCTAACAGCGGCGTTTAATTCTTCAGACAAGTATGACGCCATTTCAGCCCTATGGGCTTCTAGTGTCTTCTAGTGTCTGATAAGCAACTGCACACGCTGTTCCGACATACCAAGCGCTTCCTTAGATGGTTGAGTGTTAGGATTTCGCGTTCCCGCTTGATCTCGTGAGTTGGTCGGTCCACTAGGTCGACCCCTGCCTGCTTTAGGAGTATTGCGAGCGGTACTTCGGGTAATAGTTGGAGATCGAGGAACGGCACCTTTGTTAGTAGCTGGTCTTTGCGAAGCTAATGCATTTAACTCGCTGTTACCTCCGAATAGTTCTCGACTTCAAGATCGTTTACAGGTGGGACATGTTTTGTTTCTTCTTAACCAATGATTTAGGCAATTTCGATTAAATTTGTGAGCGCATGGAGTTTCTACAATGTCTGCATCATCAAGCGATTATTCATTGCAAATAATGCAACTACTGCAGGTGTCTCGTTGAGAGCTAAATTTTCCTGACTACGTACTACGGCCATGATCAGTAAATCAAATATAATTGGTTGAATAGTAAATAGAGATTAGCCGATAAGGATTTTAATTTAAAAATGCGATAGGGAGCGATAATCGTAAAATATTAATATAACAATATTAAAACATGGGGCTTATCCTTAGGTAAATACATCGCATTATCTAAGCCTATATTTGATATCTCTCCTCACGGAAAGCAAACAAACTATTTTACTAAATCAGTGTTGAATTATCTGATCTAAGTTAAAGAGGGACAAGTCGAAATAATCCAACAAGAACAAATCTCAATTCAACTAGAACAAACGGAATGTAATCATGCCTTACCAACCCTCTACACCTGGTAGAGAACCGACTCGACATCAGATCTAAAAGTCCTAAGTGAATCAAAGGTGGCGATAGCAAAATAAGATTTCTAGCGAAACAATATAACTGATCCACTAAATAATTCGCACGCCGTTTACTTCCAGGTCTGGATCCAAAAAAAAAACATCAGAATACCAGCAGTTCCTAGCGAAGCTAAGTGTCGGCGCGCAAACTAAAATTACTTGGATGGTATATTGTGATAAGGATAGGAAGAAGCGATGGAAGCAAGCATGGATTTAAAGTAGAATTGTCCCCATTGGATCGTGACAAATCATATTACGTACAATGCTATCGGCTCTCTCCTAAGTTAATTGTGGGCCAAATCCGGATCTCGAGAGGAGAAACGGAGGATGGCCCCACGTTGGGCGCCATTTCTTATTATTATATTATGTAACGAACACGACGGCTACCCTAGGCGCATTCCGCCTTACATTCGTGTTGTGCATTGGGACCGTACTCCATCTATGGGTTCCGACCGTGCTCAGGGGAAGTGATTTTTTGCTCCCTAAAAAAGGGAGACAGAGTTAAGGTATGAGGGAATACCACGATATATAACGAGCGCTTTCGATCTGCAAGAAAAATATATCCTATAGGGCCGAGGAGCTAAGATGTTTGCTCTCCTCGGTCTTCACCCACCCTACCTGTAGCTGCATCGGTGATTGCCATTGCAACTACCTTTTATATGCGATGTTATTTACCTAAGGTGTTACCCATTCATTTTATCATATAATTGTATTCAAACAAGATTTAAATTCATGATCGTACTTCATTATACAGGACGTTAAAAGAATAACGTTTTGAGTAAAACTTAAACTCAATCTGGGCAAAAGCATACATGAGCGAGATTACACTTTGAAACTAGAAATAAATTCAAATTACAGCTGGTCTGAATGAGCCACAAAAAACATATATATTAACGAAGGCTGATTATATACATATATAATAACTAACGGCGATTCAAATAATATATAATTTGCATAGGGTACGCACTCGATAATATTTGTTATGTTGACTTATTACCTTTTTATTTATTCGCACAGTACTCACTACTTTAGTAGAATCCAACGATGTCAGCAGGCCTGTTGACGACGATGATGTGCTGTAGAATCTTATTTGTATTTGCGTGAACGTAGACGTTGAAATATATTATTTACGTCGAATAATCAGCGACATATATACGCTAAATCAGAATCGAAAAACAATGTAAGTGATAGAAAACAAAAGAAAAGTGCAATTCAGATTTCACGTATACTTATGCCCTTCAAATACACATACGGCCAGTATGCCGTTAAACAGCTATATTTAATGTTGAAAATCCGTGTAAGGGTGCGCTCTGGCTAACGATTCAATGGGTCGCGCACGTGGTCACCCTGGTCTGCCTAATCATGCGACAAGAACTGAAGCGTAGAAAGGTTCTTTGCTTATTTGCCGATAATCAGACGATACAGAAAGATTGGTCCGGCCTTTACGAATGCCCTCCCTGCTACCACTCTATCCTCGATTGTCGTTTTTGTTTTTGTTGCCTTGCCTCCAAGAAGGGTTTCAACTAATGCCTAATTTTTTTCACGCTGCGCTGCAATGTAGCCTGCACCTTCCTGCAACTTCAGGAAAGACGTATCTCGACTCCAAGATTGATCCATTAGTTAAGTTTCGACGATTTGGCAATGTAAGAATTCTGAACATTTTTACTTTAATTTGGTGAAAAGTTCTAGTCGAGCGCTGGGGAGCGCCTGATGTCTGTATTTACTATATTTTTCAGGGACTTTGAAAATGAGTTGGGATGCCGATGCACGTGGATTTATTATTTATTCAGGTGTAAAACAGAACTTTATGATTTTTTTACCAAATATAATGCGACTGCACTCGTTAGCGATTCAAATTGGAAAGAATAACGCCACGCGGCAAATAAGCATACATCTAAGTCACGATATTTTCATTCGCAACGGCGTTATTATTAACATATGTCATGGTCACTCTGGTAATGTTATTAACCTAAGCTGATAATATATATTTGCATTAATGTTATGGTGCAATTCGGTCCATCGCCCATCAGCTGATCACGTCAATGGCAGTGAATATTTAAATTTTCAAAAATTAGGCTTAGCACCCCATCAGAACATACAAAAAAGTTTCCTTGGCTGGGTTTTAATTCACAACTAACCGCACCACTTGCCGATCTCTCTACTCACCAGCCACACCAATAATTGAGTCTCAATGAAAAAAAAACGAATTAAAATAGCAGCACGGAAAACAATACAATCGCAATTGCAATGCCGTTGATAGAATTCAAAGCAAACGCGCATGAATGTGTGTGTGTGTACATGTACATATACAGAAAATCTTGGAATTTGCGCTAGTTGATGCTAACACGTGCGCACACTTTTGTGTTTCTTAACCGATCTTAATGAAATTTTCAACAGAACATCTTATTGTAGAATAGAATATAGAATATTTGTGTTTTCTAAATTGTAGTATCAATTGCATAAAAATTGTGGCTTAAATTGATGGGCAATACAAGTTGGATAATTAACTTGATTTATAGCTTTGTGGAGGTAGCGGGGAAAGATTCTTGATATATATACAGTATAATTTACTTAGCTGCCTTGAGTACTTTGCACAGACATTAGAGATATCGTAAAAAGGCAGTTAACTTAATTTTTTTTTCTAAAAGTGAATCGATTCCATAGTAACCTCGACTTTTTAAGCTGAACTGAATTCTATTTAACAGTACTTAGATTAATAAATAATTTGGATAGTTTTTATTAACTTTATGTATTTAAATTACATTTAATTCAATTTCAATACAGTTCATTGTGTACATAAGAAAAACAAATCAGAAACCAGCACATCTGAGCATAGATGGCGCAGTTAACTTACATGATATTCATAGAAATTAGCAAACAATTACTGCCTCTAGGAGGCGCTTAAGTGCAAAAGGCTGTTAAGTGAGATGCACTTAACGTAATTAACTTCATACAAAATTAGCTCTTATTGCAGCGAAAAGAAAATTTCAGGCAGCTATCTTACCGATGCAACTAAGTATCGAGGCAGCTAAGCAAATTATACTGTACATACTATTCTAGAACCTACATGACAAGTTTGGTGACTCTAGCTCATATTATTTACCGAAATTACTCAAAAAACAGGATTTCGATATTGAATTTGATCGATTACTTGGAAACGGGGCAAGTTATCGAATATCGGAAACAAAATCGATCTGCGCGGGGACTGAGAGGACGTATAGCTAAAATTTCAAGTATCTAGCTCTTATAGGTTCTGAGATCCTTGCGTTCATACATACAGACAGACGGACAGACATAGCTAGATCGAAATACATTATACCCTTTTTACCCATTTTTAATGGGTTCAGGACGAATTAAAATAGCAGCACAGAAAACAATACAATCGCAATTGCAATGCAGTTGATAGAATTCAAAGCGCATGAATTTTGTGTGTGTGCGTGTATACAAAAATTCTTGTAATTTGCGCTTGCTGCCGCTGATACGAGGAATGTATTAATCGGTTATTCATATTCGTACATCTATTACAAGGAAATAATGGATTTTAGTTTAGGTTGTTTATTCTTAATATATTATTTGCGGCATCTACTTGAATATTTAATAAGATTTATAATGAATTTCTATTATTATTTTAAGAGACGTTCATATATTTTAATGTAAAATTTAAATTTTCGTGCAGTATCATATCATAACGAAGAATATACAGAGACTAAATAAACTGCAATTTATAAATGTTGTAAATGTATTAACATGTCAGGAAGAGTATTGAATTATAAATATTGCATAAGAAATAATTAAAATTAAAATTGAATAATGATAATTTTCCACCAAATTTTTAATTAGTGTGTTATTTTTTAATTAATACAACCATGTAGCATTCATTTTAAATTCTATTAGGCGAAAAAAAACGAAAACATAATTGTCGCTAATTTTCGGAAGCTTATCTCTGTCCAAAATGGTCAAACTACAAGCATCTAATTTCCATTTCTTTTATACCTTTGCTTAATAAAGTAATTTTTATACAATATAATTCATTTTTTAATTGAGAGTGCTAGCTTTGCTAGCGACGTTGTGCACTGAACAAGGTACGGCTTGGTACTGTGCGTTCGACTCTGCAAGTTCAAAGTTTGGCTGCAACTCTCGGCAGTCCTAATCTCTCTGGGCATAACAAAATGGTCGCAAGCACTCATGGGGTTATTCTCATTCAAAATTCTGCGTTCTATTATTCCTGGGTTCGGGGTCATTCTGATTCAAAATCCTGCGTTCTATTATTCTTGGTTTTGATGTCTCTATATATTGTATGCTTTGTGATGCAATGCATTAATATTACTGTCATTTCATTACTTGCAAACTATTTATTTTTGCTGATAGCTGATGTATCTATATTTAAACAAGTAAGCGGTTCTAGTCAGGAGCTACCGACTAGGGGAAACCCTGAACCCTCTTACTTCAACACTAAATGCAGCTTGCGCTATGTGCTCGTTTGCTTTAGTAATAATAAAGATAAATTTAAAAAAAGTTCCCTTGAAGCCTCCTCTACTCAACAGCCAGACAAAAAAAAAAATTTCCTTCATAGGGTTCGATCTCGCTACATACTGAACCACTTGTCGCCGCCTCTACTCAAGAGCCACACCAATAATTGGGACGCACTGAGAAGAAAACCAATTAAAATAGCAGCACAGAAAACAATTCAATCGCAATTGCAATGCTGTTGATAGAATTCAAAGCAGACGTGCATGAATGTGTGTGTGTACATGCACACAGAAATTCTTGGAATTTTCGCTTGCTGCTGCTAGCACGTGCGCACATAACTTTCGTTTCTTAACCGATCTTAATGAAATTTTCGACAGTACATCTTATTATGCCATAGAATATTTATGTATTCTCAATAAGTCAATTGCTTATAACTTGTGGCTTAACTTGATCGGCTATACAAGTTGGATTATTAACTTGATTTATGGCTATGCGGTGTTAGCGGGGAGGTGGCGGTACAAAATGAAAGATACTTGATATATATATACTATTACAAAATATACATGTGAAGTTTGGTGACTCTAGCTCATATTATTTGTCGAAATTGCTCAAAAAACAGGATTTCGATATCGATTTTTATCGATTACTTGGAAACGGGGAAAGTTACCGAGTATCGGAAACAAACTCGATCTGCGCGGGCACTAGGAGGACATACAGCTAATTTCAAGTCTCTAGCTCTTATAGGTTCTACTATCCTTGCGTTCATACATACGGACGGCCGGACGGACGGACAGACAGACGGACATGGCTAGATCGACTCGACTATTGATGCTGATCAAGAATATATATACTTTATGGAGTCGAAGATACTTCCTTCTACCTGTTTCATACATTTGCACAAATACAATATACCCTTTTTACCCATTTTTGATGGGTTCAGGGTATAAAAAAAAAACTATAAAGTCTGTAAGAATATTTTATTATATTAATAACTTGGTAACTTGGTAAACTTGATAAGGCTGATTAAATTTTCACGCTACCAATACAAAGATGAATTGACAAGTGTTGAAAATGCAAATGGTACCGAAATTGTTTATACAATTTAAGTCGCTTTTAACAGTATACAAATCCGGTCCATTCGCCACAGGATCTATTAGTCTTCAACATACTTCCTCGTACGCTGGGTATTATTTAGAAGTCTATTGTAAATAGGTCTATAGGTCACTGAAATCATACTAAAACATAAAACAACCCATTGTCCCTTTTTATACCCAATCAGCAACTAAGACAACTCACTGCTGTTTTTGTTGCTGTCTCACCTTAATTAAACACTTAAAAAAAACATTTTTTTGTATTAATTACTATATAAAATTTTTAATATATAAAGATGATCAAATCTCGCAGAGTCCACTAAATGGAGCCCCTACTAGACTATTGCAAGGATCATTAGGTATATGAAATCAATCCGATCATCTTTTTATTTAAAGGAGCGGTATGTTTTCCATTCATATACATATTACCGACTACTGACATTGTGAAGTACTGAATGTGAGGTTTTAAGAGCAGTCATCAAAATCGATAGCTTTCCGTAAAGTATACACAAATCATGTGTATTTAAATTTTCCCATTTGCACTCAAGCCACTTTGAAAGGAATTTTGCCTTTTTGCGAATATACGAATGTTCTATAGAGATATTGTCAAGCCACGCGGCTGTTAGCGCCAAGCGTAAGAGTTTTTGTATGCAAGAACGCATGATGTATGCGTTTATACAATTTAATGAATAAAATTGCAATGACGATTGTTTTATTTTTTGTGCTGTGGGTGTTTACTGGTAATATTTTTGTAAAAATTTTAATGGATGGCGCTAAGGTTAAAGGCGATGGCTATTTGTTTGATTGATTTGACAAGATTTGAAGTTTTGTGATTTCTGAATTTCGAGCTCTACGCACACACACATAAATGAGTGCGAATGAGCAGATCATGGGCGCGAAAGAAAATTTTATTATTGGCACGCGTCTGACAGGCGCCACTCTTTTTAATGATTTCGGGTTTGGGTTTTGACTTAAAATATTTAGCACTTTCATATAGCAATTCAAGCTCGAAATAAAAAAAAAGATTAGAGCGTATATGTCCATATTACGCCTATTATTACTGTGCTTATCACATATAGGGTGTAGACTATAAACAGGTGGTTTGTAGCGGTGCTTTTTATATGGATGATGTCGTTTACGCTAATTAGGGCTTGAAGATGGAGTTTGCGTAGATTAAGTTCTGGTGTTATTTGAATGTCTTCGAATGCTGGTATTGAAAGTTGATTTGTTTCTTCGTATTCGAATTCTGAGTCGTCGTTTATTATGTTCACCGTACAGTCCATGTATGTGACAATAGCTGATCCTCTAATAGTTCGAGACCTGCTGCATGATGAGGTGACTGCGGTATTGACGGTATTAAAGATAAAAGTGTGCCTTTTTTCTACTTGTCTGAAACTCTCTTCATTGCCGGTGTCTTTAAAACACGCCTTGCTGTTTGATCTGAAAGTAAGCCTTTCAGTCATTGATAGATGACCATGTTGGCTTATGGACTTTGGGACATTTCTTGTTAAAATACCTACTATGGCCAGCTTGGTTATAGGTAACATTATTTGGTAAAATTAACATCTTGGAGTTATTTACAGGTAATGGGATGATATGCAAAAGTTTGCATGGCTTTTTGTCAAATATTGGTTTCTTTATTGAAACATGACAATTGTTTCCTGGAAAAATGTTCCTCTCATTCTACTACAATGTCTTGTTCGGTTACTAAGTTATTAACTACATGAAATTCTTCTTCGGTTAAAATGAATTTTGGAATGACTTTTAGTTTTGTTAACGAAATGCTTTCTGGGATATTATAAATATGGTTATATATAATTTCGATGTTAACGTTAATTCTGGATATGTATTGCAACAAGTGAATTTCGTTATTTTAATCGTTTAGGGTCTTATATATGTTACTAACGGGCATAACCCGGCCTTGCCCGTGGCACGTATGTTATAAAATCAATGTTCTCAAACAAATTTGAAATGATTTTGATACTGATCGGACGGTAAACAATCCACTTTCATACAAACGTTTTCCGCCAATTTACCACTTTTGCGAGTGGAATTTCTCAAATCACTGAAACACTAATTCATTACATTCTTATGTAGAGCTTTGAAAATAAGTTTAAAGCAAATCGGACACAACTTAAAACTTCGCACAAAAAATCTTTAAATCGCATTGCGGGTGGAATTTCCCAAATCGCTGAAATACGTATTTATTAAGTTCTTATGTAGAGCTTTGAAAATAAGTTTGAAGTAAATCGGACACAACTTAAAACTTCGCCCAAAAAATTGTTAAATCGCATTCCCCCCCAAGAAGTTTTAATTCTGCGAAAAGTGTGAAACACGTCTCACATGATTTTTCTTATGGATCTCTGGACATTAATTTGAGCGCGAAACGTCACCCACCAAATCTTTGACCTCCATTTCCACCAAGGAGGCATAGATTTTCCTAAAAGTGTTAAACGTTTTTCGCGATTTGTCCACACTTGCGGGCGCAATTTCCCGAAACCCCGTCTTAAAATGCGCTTACATCACATAAGGTAACTACAGTGAAAATTTCAGTTTCCTAGCTGTTACGGTTTGGGCTGTGCGTTGATCACCAATCAGTCAGTCAGTCAGGACAAACAGTTTTATATATGTTACGTTAATAAATTTTTGCTCTTCGGAAATGTGTTCGGTTATGTTTTGAAATCTTAAAGCTATTTCTTCGCTAAATAGGGTTTGTTCATTTACGTTTTTAATATTTTTCTCTTCATTTTCCCTTATTGCGTTAAATTTTTCGTCAATATTTTTTGAAGCCCTTGCATATATATGGTCGGTTGCAACCTTAATCATGCTACCCAGACCGTCTACTAAACCCTTTTGTTCTTATTATTAATTGGCATTAATTCTTTTATTTAATTGGGTCAATTTAGTTTTTACTGTTTTAACGATTTCGCCGGAAAATTATTAAGGGCGTTTAGAGCTATTTCAAATTTGTTAATATTGTTTATTAAATCTTTTAGGTCTTTTTTAAATTTAAATTTTTGTATGATAATTCAACCTTGGCGTTGCCCAGGTTGATTTGAGCAAGTTTTTCTTTTTCCGTTAATTGTTACACTTTAAACATTTGTGCATTAGTTACTAACATTTGTAAAATATTTGTACGGCTATTTTTTAATTCTTTTCATAATCTTAGATTTATGTATTTTTTGGTTTTTTGTAGTTATAAGTGTCATGCCGTTATCCAGGAGGACTTGGAGTTTTGTTAACTTGGGTGCTAGTTTATTATTCTATTTTCTTTTCTGATGTTGGTATCCTGTGTTTCTAGTATATCTGGGTCTTGCCTCTCATCGTTTAATCATTTTATACTAATTTTCAATTTCTTTTCTATTTAATCGTTTATTTCTGGGTATAATATTGTCTGAAAATCATTAAGTTTTCGTAAATAAACATGTTCGTTATTGAATGTCGTATCTCTGTCGAACAAATGTGGACTTCCAGAGAAAACGTCGTACGGGGTATAATTAGGAGTGGAATGAATAGCATTGCTTAAGGTAATGCACGTTTCTGTCAAGATATAATTATGATCGCGATCCAATTTTTCTTTTATTCTTTTTTTATACCCTGAACCTATTGGAAATTGGTAAAAAGGGTATAATGTATTTGTGCAAATGTATGTCACAGGCAGAAGGAAGCATCTCCGACACCATAAAGTATATATATTCTTGATCAGCATCAACAGCCGAGTCGATTTAGCCATGTCCGTCTGTCAGTCTGTCTGTCTGTCTGTCCGTCCGTCCGTCTGTCCGTACGTATGAACGTAAGGACCTAGAACCAATAAGAGCTAGAGACTTGAAATTTTAGCTGTAGGTCCTCATAGTCCATGCGCAGATCGAGTTTGTTTCCGATATTCGATAACTTGCCCCGTTTCCAAGATAAAAATCGATATCGAAATCCTTTTTTTAAGCAATTTTGGTAAATAATATGAGCTAGAGTCACCAAACTTGACATGTAGCTTCTATAATAGTATATATATATCAAGTATCTTTTATTTTTACCTATCGCCACCTCCCCGCCACAACCAAAAATTTATAAATCGTGTTAGTAAACCAACTTGTATTTCCTATCTAATTAAGCCACAATTTAAATGCAATTGTCATTTTAAGAATACACGAATTTTTTATAGTACAATAAGATCTTCTACTGAAATTTTCATCAAAATCGGTTAAGAAACACGAAAGAAAATGTGTTTTGGCCAGCTACACGTGCAGCAGCAAGCGCAAATTCCAAGAATTTCTGTATACATGTACGCACACACATTCAACCGCATTGCAATTGCGATTGTATTGTTTTCTGTGCTGCTATATATATATATATATATATATGCGAGTTTACACCCTGGCAAGGGAACTTTTTTTTTTTAATATAACTTTATTACTACTAAAGCAAACGAGCGCGTAGCGCGAGCTGCATTTGGTTGGAAAAAGAGGATTCAGGGTATCCCCTAGTCGGAAGCTCCCGACTAGAACCTCTTACTTGTTTGTTTATAATACAATGATTCCCGTCAAGGATGAATGCTATCTCTATATTGGGGAATTGTTAGAAGATTGTTGAAATGTTGTTGCATGCAAAAGTCCCTAAAGTCTCGACATTCCCTGATCCCTTTTTATAAGAAATCTCATAATCGTATTTCAGTAGCTGTAATTTCCTCCAAACCAATTTTGAATTTGGTTCTATGAAATTTATGAACCACGTGAGTGGTTTATGGTCGGTGACGATCTTGAATCTTTGTCCAAACAAGTAGGGACGGAAATATTTTGTTGCCCAAATTATGGCTAGCATTTCTTTTTCTACTGTTGAATAATTAAATTTGGTATCTGTTAGTGTTCGGCTAGCGAAAGATATCGGTTTTTCATTGTTGGGTGTGCCTTGAGAGAGTACTGCCCCGATAGCGACGTTTTTAGTGTCCGTAGTGAGAGTGAATGTTTTTGGTATGTCAGGGTATTCTAAGAGTGGATCATTGCGAAGTAAATTTTTGAATTTTTCGAATGCGGTTAGTTAGTGGTTTTCTTATATAAGCGAAGTCCCTAAAAAATGTCAAGAAAAGACTTTTTTTTTTATTTTTGTCTTTGAAACCGGAAATAATTTGATAGCGTTCAACTTTTTTGGCTTGGGTTTAATTCCCTTGTCTGTGATAAAATGCTCAAATATTTTATCTCCTTTTTTAAGAACTCTGATTTGGCTGGTTAAAGCTTTAAATTTGCGTTGTTGAGCTTGTCGAATACTGCCTTTAAGTCTCTAATGTGTTCTTGTAGGGATGACGAAAAAATTAAACAACATTTGGCATTCAGATCGGCTAATACGTTGTCTATTACCCTTTGGAACGTGGATGGGGCGTTGGTAAGCTCGAATGGCATTCGAACAATTTCAAAATGACCACCTTCACCTTTATCAGTATCTTTCAGATGCTTCTTAATTTGATGGTATCCGCCCGCTAAATCTAGGGCAGTATAATACTTTGCCCTGCATATTTTGTCCGGGATGTCGTTTATATTCGGCATCAGATATTTTTCCTTATGTGTCTTTTCGTTTAGTTTTCGGTAGTCTATTACTAGTCTCCATTTCTTTTTATTAGACACATCCATTTTTTTTAACGCTCCATGGAGAATAGCTGTGCTTATTAATAATATCCTGATCTGATAATTTTTGTATTTCTTGTTCTTGAATTTCCTGTCGGTATTTCATACTTTATCGGAATGGTTTAGTATAAATTGGTATTTCGTCAGTTGTCTTTACTCTATAGTAACAAAGTTAGTGAAGGTAAGGGGGTCTCCTTCTTAATAAATCAAGTTTGGAAATTTGAAACAGAGATTTTTAAGTTCCGTTTTTTTCTTCGCTGTTTAAGTTTCAATTCTAGTATACGGAGCATACTAGAATTGAAATCTTAGCTTTTGAATAGATAGTCTCATTCTTAGGTTCTAATTTAAGCTTAACTTCCAAATAGTCTTGTTTTCTATACTTTTCGACTTCTGGACGTGTATCCAAACAAAAATTCGGTGTCTCGTGTGAAAAGTTATTAACTTCCATGAAACTCAGGTTCTTTTTAGTAGAATACAGTCCTCCTAATATGAAGTCTGTGCTAATGGTTGTTGGTTCGCACCAGAAAGTTCCATTTTTAATATTAACGGGTAATTAAATGACTTTCTTTGATTCTTCCTCTATAGTGTGTAGGTTTGACACTATTCTATCTTCGAGTTTGATCTGCATGTTGTGTAGAGAAAAAGATCATGCACGTCAGTGCTGGTTTATAATCATTTTTAGAATGTTCTTTATTCGGAACTCTGTCCGCTTCAAACCCTAACCTATTGTTATATGTAAAGCTCTGTCGCAGCAGAGCATAATTAAAAAAGAGAGAGTGTGTGGTATGTGCATGCATTAGTGAGTACATATGTATATGGTACTCTTGGTATATAAGCCAAGCGTGGGATATGCGCCGTCAGCTAAACGGCCAGCTAGAGTACTAGCGGTCCGCGCTGCGTAATATGAGCCTGAGTCAATAAACTCAAGCGGCTCTGCGCTTTTGGCTTTATGTTTGTTATTGTATGCAACAAAGTGTCGCATACTTATGTATTTAAATACAGGGTGTTATTTAATGCATATACACACTACACCTCCCTTTTTAGAAGAATAACGTAATATAATGTAGTTGTTCAATTAACTTATATATATAGTTTTGTATCGATAAACTTAATGGGGTCTTGATGAATGATGAGTGAGTTGATGTAGAAAAATAAAATTATTATTATTTTTTTATTATTATCGTATATATATAGTATTATAAAATAAAATTATGGTAACCATAATTTTTTTTTTTTTTGCATATACACACTACAGTTGAATGTTTTGATTTGAAGAGATCGTTGTGGTATATACGTACGCTTCTAATTGTTGTAAAATATCTGTTCCAATCAGACCATCGAAATATGGGTGGAATTGAAATAGAAGTAACGAATAGAGCGTTTTATTAGCAAATTCTTTAAAAAGTGGGAGTATCGTTTTTTTTTATATAATTGGTGTACGTTCAGTACTGTTTTTATCGCTATTGGCGTTTTAAGTTTTGTTTGATTTGCTTGTGGTACAATTTTGGGACTAATGGAAGAAAAAGTTGCATCAGTGTCAATTAAAATCATGGCGGGGTTACCGGAATCCAGGCGCAATAGGATTAATGGTAATGGTGTCCCTAAACTTTTTCAATTAAATATCCTGTTTACTATTCGAGGCTCTTTGTTGAAAATTTGCGTCCTCGTTATAATTATGTAGTTAAGCATGTTGTTGCTCGACATTACGCATATAGCTCTTAGGCTGCGAATTACCTGGGTATCTGTTCGATTGTTTGTATTGTTGGTCAGAATTACTTTTTTTCGGCATGATAGCCGCGGTTTTGTTGTGTCTCCCTTGGGAGACGGGCATGTTCGATGGATTTCGCTGTGCGTTGCTGCCTTTAGTCTACAAATCGCACTGAAATATTGCCACGGCTGCAACTAATTCAAACTTATTGTGCCACGTTCTGGAGGTTCAATGTGAGTTGTTCGAACTTATTGTACGTCGTCGTGAAATACAAGTCCAACTACAACAGTTTCGAATTCAATTATCGTACCGCATTGTATGTTTTCCTTTTTTTTCTTCTTTTGTGTTCAGTATTGTTGGGTTTGGTTATTGTAAGTCGCCCTGAAGTACAAGTCCAATTACAACTGTTCGAATTTTTCACAACGTGGTTATGCTTTGGTTTTTTTTCTTTTCGTTTTATATATTTATATTTATATTTTTCGTATTTTGTTAATGTATTATTATAATTTTTTCCCTTTTTTATTTGCAAAGATTTTGTATACCCACATGTTCCACCATAGCACTTCCTTCTTCATTTTACACATTTTATTATTTAAACCTACATAATAGTAATAAGTAGGAGCTTCATTATTGATCTGCAGTCCGACTGCGCCAGTTACCGGTTGAGAATCCTGGTTTTTGGGGAAGACATATCTTCCTTCTTGTGAAGTTCTGGTTACTAATGGTGGTGACGGAATTCTTCCAGTTTAAGAGATTGAATAAAATAACGCATTCTTTTTTTCAATGTTTAACCCAAACTGATTCTATTAATTTTAGAAAGTATTTATAAGTCTTAAAATCTAGAAGCTGCCAAGATTATGTTGTCGACGGTGTCCCATTTCCATACACTGTTGCAACATCAACATACTGCTTATAGCTGATGTTGCATTTTATGTTGATGTAGCAACATTGTGCACTTTTAGTAAAATTGTCTTGCTTAACGTCGCCCACAAAGTGGAGATTGCCTAAGCTGGTCTGATTCATGGGGGCTTAGGCGGTGCCATCTCAAGAGGGGCTGAGATGGTCAGACGCGTGCCAATAATAACATTTTCTTTTGCGCCTTTATTCAGCAATTCAAGCCCGAACATATTTTTGGTGCCTCCTGTGAGGATTGATTTTTGGCGATCGGACTGAGGATTTTGGGATTGGGCATTAGATTGTGATTGCCGAAGACACTACGACTTAATTGGAAAGATGAGTGCAATTTGACACTAACGTGTTAGGTTAGATGATCAGAAAGCCGAAAACCTCATCAGAGGGAGCTGCTAAAGATAAAGAGCACTTGATTTTAATAAAATCGAATTACCCAGTGGCATGGAAAATGCTGGTGAGTTTATATGACAATAAACGAGTATTGTTTTTGCATTACATGGATGTTGATCATCAATAAGCGTTCAACATGGAGACGCCGAGTGTTTACGGCATCGTCTAGAAGTTGCGAGAAAACGCCACCATAAGATAGCCGCAGGAATAAAAATCACGGCGTATATGGCTTACGTGCAAGCAAAAAGACGCGAAAGCTTCATTTATTGCTGCAGCAAGGAGGAGCCTGTAATGTATTCAAGGACATGTGTGCGACGAAGCGTACAACAATTGTATAGAAACCTCAGTTATGTTTTAAGTGTCTTGGTCCGCAAGGTGCGCCGAGCGGCACCATACTCAAATCCAACTCTATAGAACGCGTGGTCAAATGAATGCGCCTAGAAGCGGCGTCCCTAGGAAAACGAATACAAGTGCCCAGCAAGTATCAACAAATTTATTTAACGGAAAGCCCTACATCAGAAATGGTGCTCATCAAAGATGGCGACCCTTGCAGTTTCGAGCTTTCTTGTATCAGGATTCCCAATCATCGTTCATTTCAGAGAGAAAAACTACGACTGACGAGGAAAATGGTACATTAAAAATCAACGGGTTAGCGAATGAAAGAATCACCTAGAAGCGGCGTCCCTAGGAAAACGAATACAAGTGCCCAGCAAGTATCAACAAATTTGTTTAACGGAAAGCCCTACATCAGAAATGGTGCTCATCAAAGATGGCGACCCTTGCAGTTTCGAGCTTTCTTGTATCAGGATTCCCAATCATCGTTCATTTCAGAGAGAAAAACTACGACTGACGAGGAAAATGGTACATTAAAAATCAACGGGTTAGCGAATGAAAGAATCACCGAAGCGTCTACAGGAATAAAGTTCAAATTTGGATCCCTACATGATCCACAGTTTAAGTATAAGATATTTGCGTATGTCCTACCCAAGGTGTGTTAAAGAATGCCTGACAGAAGAATTTCTACCACGAAATGGACACATCTAAAGGATTTCCGTTTGCCCGATCCTAATTATTGTATTCCATTATTTATGATAAGCCAATGTTAGGTGAAGCATACCGAGGACTACCCGGTTTCCCTCTAGCACAAAATACGCATTTGGGCTATATCGTGTCTGGAAAGATCAACGAACATGCGTCGTTGGGGTCATCGCACACAGTGAAGGAACACACTCATGATGCAAATGAGGATCTCGACAACGTTTTACTCAAGTTTTGGGAGCTAGAGTATTTCGACAATGCGTCTCCAGGTCTCTCAGCGGAGGAGAGATGATGCGAAAACTTTTCATCAATACCCATCGTCGCTTATCTTCCGGAAAATATCTTGTACGTCTACCCTTTTTTGTCCCATTTAGATCAAACTAACCTGGGATGACATAGTGCCAACAGTCGCTAATATTTCAGACATACGCATGCCACGATATACGACATGGGGATTACATAACGCAGCAGTAGATCTAAACACCTTTTGTGATGCACCAATGCAAACCTATGGAGCGGGGGCATAAGATCCCCAACCGGGGATCATGCATTTCATACGGAGTTGCTGCTTTCAAAATGTAAGGGTTCACCTGTAAAGCCACAATTAACCACACCCAAAGCGGAGTTGTGTGCTGCTCTTGAAGCTGCAAAAATTCATAAGCATCTAAAACAAAATTTGCGATTTAATATACACTTCTGCAGTAGTCTTTTTTGGTCCGACTCAATGATGACCATCAGTTGCACATCGCTTCTCTTGGTGTGCAAGATTTCGTGAGCAAGCAAGCAATCTATAAATAGATTACTCGATCGCACTCTCGAGGTCTCTGACCTTTTTGTTAACTATTGCTTTTATCTTTTTCTACCTTCCGCTGCATTTTGGTGTTGTATACTCTATCAATATAAGTAACTCTCTTTTAACATTTGGCTGAGTTATTACATTAGACACCCATAATAAAGGATCAAAAACTTGTCTGCTTTAAAAAAACATTCCAAAAGCAGATTACGGCAAATCAAGTCAGCATACCTAGTTGGCTTTGTGATAATGTCGTGCATTTTTAATGTGCGGGTTACACTGGCCTAGTGGGGGATTCTATTGCCCAACGAAATGGTTTGCACTATATTGACGTCTTGTTTAGGGAGATTGATGGTGGAATGCGGGCGCTCAGACCAGGAATCAGATTAGGGGTCTGATTGTTGCTTTTCGCGAACTAAACGATCAGGTCACAACTCTTGATACCCAATTTAATAGCCTAAAACTTTTCTGCTACTCCAGTACTTGTAAGGTCTGCTTCGGATACTGGTTCTGTCCCGACATGGGACATCGACACGATTAAAACCAGTTGCATCTGTGCCGTCCGTTGTCGTAGCAGTTCCGAAAGAGCGACAGCAACAATTAAATTTACAGCGGCCGCTAGGAGGCTCGTCGTCCGGACCACCTGCTGTTTTAGGCACCACAAGTGTCCCACCAGTGGCGCCTAAGCCTCTAGTGGGTTTCCACCGAAGAGACATAGTTTTTTTTCTAGGCTAGCCCCTGACTTCTCATCAGATGATGAAAAAGCCTTATACAGGCAAAAATTCAAGCCCCAGGTATAATGGTGGAAAAATTTATGTTTGCCTATTTACTAACATTTGATGTAGAGAGTTTTGTCCGGAACACTTAATAGTCAAAGAATATAAGGGGAATAAGAAAAATAGACTCCGATTTTATTACCACCTGTTTCCAGTGGTGCATCAACTTTAGCTGCTTCTCTTGATCTGATTTTAGAGTACCTATCAAGGAATCGGAATAAGCTTAATAGGGAAATAAGTATACTGTCATTTATAAAATAAATTAAAAAATAAGGAATGAAAGATACTCTTCTTAAGCTCTTAAAATTTTAAATATATGGTAAAAATACTGGATTTTAATATCGATTTTTGTCGATTAGAAATGATCAAGTTTTTGATATTCGTATAAAGTATTGTCCCTCGCTCTGGGAGCGAATTTAGTTTAATTTAGGCTTAAGAAGTTTCTGATAGTCAGTTGACGAATTATAACTAAACCGAAAAGAACGAAGCGCACAAAATTTCGAGTCTTTTAAAGCCATCAGTTTTTATATATAATTATAAAAACATATATAATTTTTCATGGCACCCCCGGGTGGACGGTTTTAAAAATAATTTTGAGCATAATAAACTCAAGTGGTTAATGTGGTACTAGCTGTAGCTCGCAAAATAATTAAATTTAGAAAAAAATAAAATCGAGTCGGCCGGAAATAATAATTAAAAAATGAACTAAATTAATCCTGAAAGCTGCCATCGATGAAGAATGCTAAGGAAAATAGCTTTTAAAGGGCAACGTCCGCAGCATCAGGTACTGTGCTAAAAATTGAAAGCCCAACTCTATTGGCTTGCTTTCGTGACACATATGTAAAGTAGTTGAGCATAATTAAAATTTGCATGCACTAAGTAACCGCTTTGTAGATTTTTATATAATATATTATTTGTGCGATCTTTGGTGCTTCTTAGCGAATATTAATTAGTTGTCAAAAATTAATGGTCATTACAATTTATTTTCGCTTAGTCATTGTCGTTCCCCCCACTTGCCATCATTCGCAACTACAATAAATTATACAGTTGTTTGAGACCAGCCGCTTGTATATAAGTGCAGTACTCGCTAACATACACGCGTTCATAGCAAACCAGCTGCAGTCCGTTTATTTTCCATCCGCTTTGTGCAAGCGGTTGCTGTGCAATTGTTGTTGTACGCACTATGTTGGCGCGTTTCGATAAAGAGACGCTCGCATCCCTACTTTTTATTGATCATACATATCACTTTTTTTAAGTCGTTTGGCACATAGAGCGTGCACATCTAAAATTAATCTGATATAGTTGCTAAAAATAGTAAATTTGATTTTTAATTTAATTTAATAATTATTAAATCGAATTTATATTTAAATATGGCAACTAAAGAAAGTTTTGACGTTTCAAAAAAGAAACGCAGTATGCCCATACAAAGCATAATGCGTTTAAATGAGCAGATAATAAAATGTAAATTAAACCTAGAATCTATAGAGTTAGAATGCAGACATGCTGGCCGCACATATAGTTAAAATATAAGACTCGAGTATAAACTTTTATCCCAGATGCTGAGTATCTGTATCTGTATTACTACAAAAGCTCTTTAAAAGTCCGTTATAAAGTCTTAAAGCCCTACAACGCCTGCAAGCATGCCCGTTGCGGCTCCACGCACACGTCTTCCGCATCTGGTACATCCCAAGTTTAGTGGAAAATACTCAGAGTTTAAGATTTTTATTAGCCTGTTCGAAACTCTTGTTCATAACTATTATGCGATTCCGAGCATGTCTCTCTGGTGAAGCTCTGGGCACTGTTAGAGCATTTCAAGTCACCGAAGACAATTATTTGAAAGCATTAAACCGTCTTAAGAGCGCAAACGACAATGAGTGTCTAATATTTAATGAAATATTTCGGCTCTCTTTGGCTCGCTCCTGTCAGTAGGTGATGACAAAAACATATCTAACGCGATTCTCATTCACCTCGTTACGAACAAAATTGACCCAACGACCAGACGAATATGGGAGTATCCATGAGCGTGATTGTGAAACAGCCTTGAATCGTAGGTATCAACACGTTACTACTGAAGAATCAGCCAAAGTTTCGTCCGATGGCTCCAAGCAAGAGTCAAAACACTAACCAAAGAACATATAGACTGGACAAACAGTACAATTGGTGGTGACAAGCGTTTTAAGTGAGGCTGGTCCAAAGTCGCCTTCTTTTTTGTTCGGGTTCGAGACATGCCTGCATGCTCTCTCAGCAAAAAAGTAAGAATACATATGACCTGTTTCGTAGAACGGCATCGCTGTTTTTTATCTCGCTCCCACTACTGAAAGAATTTTACATCGACTAGGCAAACCCTTTCATTATTTCATATTACTCGTCCCCTCAAAAGGGAAGAAATGCCACCGACTTTTGAGAAAAATTGAATTACACACAACCATACACACACAAACATTTAAACGGTGCATAGACAAATTGAAAGAGCACTGAGAGTAAGCCAAATCAGTTTCCTGCAGTGGGAGCGAGATAAAAAACAGCAGTGCCGTTCTATCGCACAAATCATATGAATGAGAGTAAGCCTAAGCAGTTTCCTGTAGAGTGAGCGAATAAAAAGACAGCGATGCCGTTCAACGATACAGGTCATTTGTATTCTTACTATCTTGCAGTGAGAGCATGCGGGCATGTCTCGAACCCGAACAAAAACGAAGGCGACATTGGACCAGCCGCACTTAAAACGCTTGTCACCACCAATTGTACTGTTTGTCCAGTCTATATGTTCTTTAGTTAGTGGGCAAAGGCTGTTTGCAAAAATAATATTTGAGGTTCGTTTTCATGCTTCTTGGCTAGTGTAAGAAACAATCAGGTTTATATTGCCGTTCCGAAGGCCATTCGATACTGAGTTGCTGAACATATGCCGCATTATCAGTACAGCAGAGGTTTGAGTTCGCTCCTTTGGAAGGGATACACTGTTGCCAAATGTTAGGCAAACAAGTGCAGAGTATGCAGTCGTTCTCATAGACAGTTGCATAGATACTATGCCGTTTTTAACACTCGAGTGTTACCACCACCCTTTAACTCCGCCCAGGATCAACTATTGACTTCATATGCATGCGAATGTATCTGATAGTGTAATCCTAGCTACCGCAGTCGATAGCGTTAAAACGAGAAGTGGCGACTTCATTTTCAGATTCATACAGTGGTGAAGTCGCGGGTCAATTGCATCGAATTCTCGTTAGATCTGTGGGTCTTTAAGACCATCTCGGGCTACCAGCTTGACCATAAGATCAATGTCAGTGGTTGAAAAATCCCCGAGAACCTACAATTGGCTGATCCATAGTTTCACAAGCCACAGAAGCTCGACATGCTCATCGGAACTGAATAGTCCAATTCTACAAACGACTCTTGTTGGCTCGATTGTCTCAGGGTAATACACGCCGACAAGTCGTGTAGTTAATCTAAGTTGTCAAGAAGAGTCTTATACCTCGAATACTTCCGCCAGGTCGATTAAAAGTGAGGCTGCTCTTTAAATCAGACCCCAATAAGCTGGTAACTCCTTCGAGGTTTCTAAGCGGCGTTTTCGTCTCTTGAAATACGCTTGTCTTGAGATCCCCAGCTTAAGCGTATGTACCTGGAATTAATGGAGGAACATTTAAAGTTAGGTATGTCTGAAATAGATGGTCAGATTCCAGGTATTCCACACTATTTCATTCCGCAACAGTGTGTCTTAAGAGCACAAAGCAAATCGACGAAGTTACGCGTTGTTTTCGATGCCGTCGGACATCGTCTCAAATTGCGTTGAATGGCCTTCTTATCTTTGGGCGAAACATTCAAGAGGAGCTATATTCGACTCTACTTCGATTTAGACTCCACAAATATGCATTGACAGCCGTCTCGTTGCTCAAGCAACCGCTTTGACTGCGATGGTCAAAGGAGTATGTTCTTGGACCAAGTGGCACCATCGCCTGCCAAACGTCATCGTGGAAAAGAAGATGGTCGTCGCTGAGGAAAATCTGGAAGAGTGACTGCGGTGCACGCTGGAGAGGACGGCGTCGCAAGGATTTCAAAATTAAGGTCGGCTGAAGCGGAAACTTTTAAAGGCCGATCTACAAAAAAGCACGGCTACCCGTCTAATGAAGCCCCCAACCGCTTCATGGTGGCCGGTGTTCGCGCAGATCTGCGCATTAATTAATTAAATAGATGAAAATGTTGAAATCTATTGTAAATTAGGTTTAGGGCGGAGCAAGAGCGCAATAAAGCTTTGTCTCTCGCTCTGGGAGCGAATTCGCTTCGCTTCGCCGCTCTAGCTTAATTTAGGCTTAAGAAGTTTATGATAGTCAGTTGCCGAATTTGAACTGATCAGCACAAAGCGCGCCTTGCAAAGCCACTAATTTTTATAAATAACTATATAAACACATATAATTTTTCATATGTTTTAAGTGTTATATTAGGTACGAACACTAACCATACAATGCATATACTTGTCAAATGTCGTTTTAATCGGATACCGATAAATCGTCAACGACTGAGCCCCATGGGTACTCGCGCCCATTTTAGTGTGCCCAGACAAAGTAAGACTGCTGAGAGTGGCAGCCGAACGCCGGCCTCGAAAGCCGAACGTTCAGTATGAAACCGCATCTCGCTCAACGCACAACGTCGCTGCGGCTGATGCTATTTCGTAATATATGTATGTTAGTTTCAGCCCAAATACATACATATGTGTGTATGCGTGTGCAGAGTGTGCCTCGCTCTCACTTATTGTTTTGCGCACTTGTGTGCATCTCCTTCTCCCTGCATAGCTTCTCAAAAACCCCGAGATCTACAAACATACATACATATGTTTGTGTTGTGTGGATGTGCGCACAAGTAGATCGCGGCTTTTGTCGCGAGCCAGAGATTTTTCCTTCAATTGTGTGCCCTTTGTGCCTGTGGTGGCAAAAGGCGCACACATTCAAATGCTCTATCGTGTATTTCTTCGTCCAGTCAGCCATAATGAGAAGATTTTGATATATTTTTATTTATTAAAAATTTAAATGACCTAAATGATATATTTATATATTATATTTTAATATTTTTGTTTATTTTAAATTAAATTTTGCTTAAAATAAAAAAAAAAACTAAGTCGTATTTCTGCAAGGGTAATTCTTCGTCGGCTTGTCGAATAATTTAAGAAAAGACCAAAAATTGAAAATGTTCAATTTTTCGACTTGCTACTTGTGCACACGCACACCCTTTCGAGTAAGCAGTTGGGTGACATTATTAAAGGGTTTGGCCTGTTCATGTGCAAAGCTCCTATTTTCCATGCATGTTGTAAGGGTAAGGGTACCTGAACGTTGGCATAAGTGCATGATAACTCTTTGGGCCTGCCAAGCACACACACTTACACACTTTTCTATATGGATGGAAGCATTTGTGCCTATGTGTGCGTGTTGGTTGCCTGCCTGCCTGCCCGATGCAAATTTGACAAAACTTGAAGTTTTTGGCATGTCTGAATTTCGAGCTCTACACAGAGACACACACACACACAAAAATGTGTGCGAATGAGCCGATCAAGGGTTTGTCGTGAGACAGAGATATTTTCATCAATGGGTGCGTAAATTTGGGCGACGGGCACGGTCTTTGTTTTTTTATGTATGCAGACGCATGCTGCACATTCTGCTCGTTTATTGCCTGCCATAATTCCCTTTAAAATATCACTTGCAATTTTTCCCTATCAAAGTGCAAACGAACGACAAGTGCGTTTCAGCTGTTCGGTGCCTGTTCACACATTTGTGCCTTACGCGGCCGCAAGCCCACCGCAGGCATGGCGAAAAAAACGAAGACCGTGCCCGTCGCCCAAATTTACGCACCCATTGATGAAAATTTCTCTGTCTCACGACAAACCCTTGATCGGCTCATTCGCACACATTTTTGTGTGTGTGTGTGTCTGTGTGTAGAGCTCGAAATTCAGAAATGCCAAAAACTTCAAATTTTGTCAAATTTGCATCGGGCAGGCAGGCAGGCAACCAACACGCACACATAGGCATAACTGCTTCCATCCATATAGAAAAGTGTGTAAGTGTGTGTGCTTGGCAGGCCCAAAGAGTTATCATGCACTTATGCCAACGTTCAGGTACCCTTACCCTTACAACATGCATGGAAAATAGGAGCTTTGCACATGAACAGACCAAACCCTTTAATAATGTCACCCAACTGCTTACTCGAAAGGGTGTGCGTGTGCACAAGTAGCAAGTCGAAAAAATTGAACATTTTCAATTTTTGGTCTTTTCTTAAATTATTCGACAAGCCGACGAAGAATTACCCTTGCAGAAATACGACTTAGTTTTTTTTTAATTTTAAGCAAAATTTAATTTAAAATAAACAAAAATATTAAAATATAATATATAAATATATCATTTAGGTCATTTAAATTTTTAATAAATAAAAATATATCAAAATCTTCTCATTATGGCTGACTGGACGAAGAAATACATGATAGAGCATTTGAATGTGTGTGCCTTTTGCCACCACAGGCACAAAGGGCACACAATTGAAGAAAAAATCTCTGGCTCGCGACAAACGCCGCGATCTACTTGTGCGCACATCCACACAACACAAACATATGTATGTATGTTTGTAGATCTCGGGGTTTTTGAGAAGCTATGCAGGGAGAAGGAGATGCACACAAGTGCGCAAAACAATAAGTGAGAGCGAGGCACACTCTGCACACGCATACACACATATGTATGTATTTGGGCTGAAACTAACATACACATATTTCGAAATAGCATCAGCCGCAGCGACGTTGTGCGCTGAGCGAGATACGGCTTCATACTGAACGTTCGGCTTTCGAGGCCGGCGTTCGGCTGCCACTCTCAGCAGTCTTACATTGTATGCAGCAGTCTATGCATTTATTTGCATTAAATACCCTCAACTATCTTATTAGCTTTTGCTAATGGCACAATAAAACTGCTAAACAACCTGCTAAGGATAGTAATAAAATTCCCTCTTGCTACTTATATCAATTGCCCTATGAACTTATGGAATACAAGCAAGAGATACCGTTGTGTGTATATTGTTGGATAGACTTTCTGAGCAAAAATATGATTGTAATTTTAGTTTTACTGATTGGAATAAGTAAAAATGATAAAGTTTGACATTATAGCTATTTCGGCGCTGAATATTAAATACTTTAGTTGACCTAAGAGTTTGGCCGATATGTAGTGAAAATTATAAATCTGGTTATTACAGAATTTTGACAAGATATTTAAAAAAACTGAAAATGTATCCCTACAAAAACTCATTTTTCGACCGAATCTTCCTATATTTTGGTTTGATACTGTTCAAAAATATACAAAAAAAATCAGATCAGAGATGCATGCAGAAGTAAAATTTTAAAATTTAGTATTGTCACGCAAGTAACTACATGCTAGTCACAATTCAAGCAAAGAAGATAGTCTAGTTGAAAGAGAATATACATATATACATAGCTAAAATAGGAACCAAGCATAGTAATGAACAAGCTTTCAGGGGATATTATATACAAATATTTGTTTCTAAGATTTTACTTCATACATTACACCATTTATTAAGTTTCTTGTAAAATAAGTAAAGTAATCATTAATATATAATAAAAAGTCTCTGAAAAAACAATACTTATGTGGTTTCGTAGTACATGCATTATTCTACGAATGTACGTCGAATGTACAAAACATGCTCAATGTCATTAAATATTCAATTCAAACTAGTTAATTAAATACTCTCCGAAAAATTATCAGGCTTAGTTTTTACCGCGTACTCTAGTTAAACACCAATTCTACGTCTGAATTACAAAGCTTTAAAATTATACTTTTAATTTGAATGCATAGTCCAATTAACAAGTAAGTATATGCCATTAAGGTAATTTGTGATTGCATATTGACGTGTAAGAGATGTAACATAACAAAAAATATTTCAAATGATTTTGATTTAAAAAAGTTGATTAGCACCTTAAAACCATCATAGGTCCAACTTCCTAATTTTAAGATGCACGTCTGCACGTCATATGGAAAATATTCAACATCGATTGAACAAGACGATTTATAGACGGCAGGTGGTTGCCAAATCACCAATCCATTACTATAGACTATTGCTTTTGTCATAAGTGTCACTTCATAATGACCATCAGCACTGAAAAATATATATTTTTAACACAGCTCCTGTTACCAACAAATTGTTTTTTATGTAATACTAGCTGGTTTGTATTTATATTGTATATTTATATACACGTTTTTGTGTCAAAAATTATACTTAACAAGTAAGATCTTTGCAGTCGGATGCAACCGATTGCTGAATACAACTAACCATACAACATATAGATAGGACAGTTACTATAAATGCCTGTAGCCATGAATTTTTTTAATTTCTGGTCCAAGCTCGACTTCGGTATTGTTCGGGTCCGAGACTCGCTCACTTGCTCAGACAGCAAGAGAGTAAGAAATACATATGATTTTTGTGGTAGAACGGCATCGCAGTTTTTTTCACTCCCACTACAGGAAACTGTTTTGGCTTACTATCAGTGCTCTGAATGCTCTCTTATTTAAATGTATTTGTCGACACAAGCAGCAATGCGTACAAATTCAATTATTCTCAAATTTCGGACGAGCAATATAAAATTATCAAAAATTTGCTTTTGCGCCCATGATCTGCTCATTTACACACATTTGTGTGTGTGTGTGTGGAGCTCGAAATTCGGAAATCACAAAAACTTCAAATCTTATCAAATTTGTATCGGACAGGCAGGCAACCAACAGGCACACGAACGCATAAATGCTTCTATCCATATACAAAATTGTGCAAGTGCGCGAGCTTAGCAAGTAAAACAAATTTTAAATGCACACATGCCTACGCTCAAGTACCTCAGGTACAATAACGAGCTAAAATGCAAGAACCTTTTAACTATTTAATATTACTGCATTCGAAATTTGAGTAAAATTTAATTTGTGCGCATTGTTGCTTGTCCGGATAAATACATTTCAACGATCCCTATACATAATGAGAGAGCATTGGGAGCACTGAGAGTATGCCAAAGCAGTTTCCTGTAGTGCGAGTGAAATAAAAAACAGCGATACCGTTCTACCACAAAAATCATGTGTATTTCTTACTCTCTTGCTCTCTGAGCAAGTGAGCGAGTCTCGGACCCGAACAAAACCGACAAAACCAGAATTCAAAAAAATTCATGGCCACAGGCATTTCTACTAGCTGTCCTATCTATATGTTGTATGGTTAGTGGTAATACTATGTTCACTTATTTAACTTTGCTTAATATCAATTTGAATCAGTCGAAAAGTCCTTTTGAATGTTGGGGACTCTAAGACTGTAAATCCAAAGAAATGGAATGGAAGGTATATATTTCTCAGACTATTTAAAAGTATTTTAATTTAATTACTCTAGTTATGAATCTGTGGGCGATATAGATAGATCAAACCGACTGATATGAGATCACATTGATAGACGGACAGACAGCAAAACGGATATTTCACAAACCCTACTAACAAAGTAGAAAAGCAAATAAAAAAAATTGTTATATAACCTTATTCCACTGTCACATTTTTGAAAAATGTGTAAATTCGCCATGAACAGTTTGAGTTTTTTGCGATGATTTATCGAGTTTTCTATCGTTGTGAAATACGTGAAAGCATCATTACTATAAACAGCTGATGTAGCACCGAAGCACTAACTATACAATGCATAGATATGTCAAACAGCAGAATAATCGGAAAACGATAAATCGCAACGAGTGAGCCCCATGGGTGCCTGCGCCCATTTTAGTGCGCCCAGATAGAGTAAGACATCTGAGAGTGGCAGCCGAACGCCGGTCTCGAAAGCCGAACGTTCAGTACGAAGCCGCATCTCGCTCAGCGCACAACGTCACTGCGGCTGATGCCTTTTTTTAATATATGTATGTTGGTTTTAAATCCGGTTTTAAAACGAGCGAGTGACAAGTGCTTTCATTGGCGGTTCACACGTATGTGCCTTGTGTGGCCGTAAACCCACCGCAGGCATGCCAAAAAAAAACTAAGGCCCTGCCCGTCGCCCACATTTACGCACCCATTAATGAAAATATCTCTGTCTCACGACAATCTCTTGATCTGCTCATTCGCACACATTTGTTTGTATGTGTGTGTGTGTAGAGCTCGAAATTCAGAAATGCAAAAAACTTCAATTCTGTCCTATTTGCATTAAACGGCCAGGCAACCAACAAGCACACAAACGCATAAATGCTTCCCTCCATATAGAAAAGTGTGTGTGCTTGGCAGGCCCAAAAAGTTATCATGCACATATGCCAACGTTCAGGTACCCTTACCCTTACAACAAGCATGGAAAAACGCAATTTGGACATGAACAGGCCAAACCCTTTTATAATATCACTGCTGACTCGAAAGAGTGTGCGTGTGCATAAGTAGCAAGTCGCAAAATTTGAAAACGTTTAATTTTTAATCTTTTCTTAAAATTCTTCGACAAGCCGACAAAGAATTACCCTTGCAGAAATACGACTTAAGCAAAATAAATCCCCACAGCAAACAAAAATATTCGAATATAAAATATATATATTTCGTTTGTGTCATTTAAGTTTTAATTAAATGAAAATAGATCAGATTCTTCTCATTATGCCTGTTTGGACGTAGAAATACAACATAGAGAATTTGAATATGTGTGCCTTTTGCTACCACAGGCGCAATAGGCACACAATTGAAGAAAAAATATCTGGCTCGCGGATAAACCCCGTGATCTACTTGTACACACATCCACACAATACAAACCTATTTATGTTAGTGGATCTCGGGATTTTTTGAGAGGCTTTGCAGTGAGAAAGAGATGCAAGGCACACTCTGGCCATGCATACACACATATGTATTTGGGCTGTAAGGATTTAAAAATAACATACACACATTAAGAAAAAGCATCAGCCGCAGCGACTTTGTGCGCTGAGCGAGATACGGCTTCATACTGAACGTTCGGCTTTCGAGGCCGGTGCCACTCTCAGATGTCTTACTCTATCTGGGCACACTAAAATGGTCGCGGGCACCCATGGGGCTCAGTCGTTGCGATTTATCGTGATCCGATTATTCTGCTGTTTGACATATGCATTGTATAGTTAGTGGTAACATGCAACATTTTTAAAGATACACACGGATACATCATTTTATTTCTTTGCCTTGCTTGAAGAAAAAATTGATAAAATATATAAATATATATATTTTTTCCCTTGTTTTTATTTATTTTCATTTATAAGTAGCAGTAGAAGTATAAATTGAGGCTAGGGTAATTGATATATGGAAGTCTTAGCTCGACAAAAACATTATATATAAAGCTATACATATACATAATTGAAATTCATTTGTTTAAAGACTTCCGTTTCAGTTTTTGTACGTGTAATAAATTATCAAAAATATCAGATAAGTTAGACTACGCATGTATGTACATTGCAAAAGTCGATACGTATAATTTCATTACTCAATGACTGAATGCTAATAAACATTTATCACAGTCGGAACTTTGATCATCTAAACACGTTCTGTTATTAATCTTATGAATAAGACAAAAAACATTTGTACATTTTTTCCAAATCCAAAAATAATATAAGATTAACTTAATATAATAATTGCGTCTTGGAAGAACTTTATTTTTAAAGAATCATGTATTTTTTTTTTTTTAAACTGATATAATAGAGTTGGGGACAATTCTACTCAAAAAATAAAATATATTGTCTACATTAAATAATTTTAAATTTAATTATATGATTGTGTCAATATACAGACGTTAAAAAATAAAAAAAAAATTTTATTGAGTTAAAATTATTTTTAAAAATAAATAAATTATTCCATGAGCTTGATTATACCCTTGCAGAAATATAATAATATATAAAGTTATTTAAAGGCCGCACATAAATATATGAATATGATCTCCAAGTGCGTGAACTGTAAGCTAAGTCAGCACAAAAACTAAACTAGCAGAATTGTGTCAGTCGCTAATAAACTTTGGTAGAATACACATCGTAAGCTACGCATTTCTATACATATCATTCAGGCTTTACTTCCAGTGTGAATATTTAATCTTAATTGGAGTTACAAGCTCGACCATTCTATAGACGGACATACGCGTTTATGAGTGGATTGCCATATACGTTTAGATATCAAAATGGCTGCATTTCAATGAAAATCCAAAGGAAAATAACAGTGCTATGCGATTGGTACATGCGGAGCCGTGAAAGGTACTCTTGATCAACTTACTGGATTCCTATGAATTGTAAAGTTCAATCACATTGCGTGTGAAAAGTATAACCCCGCAAGAAGCATAGACTAAGTTGTATGAAGTCTTCAGTTAAGTGGACCCGAGCAGAAGATCTCACATTTTCTCAATCCGAGCAAGGACGAAAAGTTTGGCTTACTGAATGCAATGTATGTATATAGCAAGTATCAGCGTTCTATCTGGATTTTGGAGAATGGGGGCAACGAGTTATATGTGTTGAGATACAAAAATGTGTTTAAGCTTTGCTAAAATTTAAAAGACGAATGTTTTAGCAGATGCCGAATACATGTGAGCTAAGGGTATACTAGAAATAAAGCTAATATGCTATTATGCTTTGCGTCCCAAGTTAAAGGCCAATTTGAATTCTTAAGAGTGGAATGAATTAATGTTTTGTTGAAATTTCCTTGCAAGATGTACATGATGGTTTTAATTATATTTATGTAACGGGCAGAAGGAAGCATCTCCAACCCCATAAACAATTTTGAACTGGACGCCGCTAAATCGATTTAACCATGATCGTCCGGCCCTTTATAGGGCTGTCCGTTTATATGAACGCGTCGATCACAGAACATGCTAGTGAATGAAGCTTTGCACGTAGATCTTCTTAGTGACCGCGCAGTTCAAATTTGTTTTAAACTTTTTTATAAATAGATTCGTTACCAAGCAATAGAAAAAATTCGATAAAAAAATAAGTGTTTTTTGAGCATATGTATATCTTAGGATTTAAGGGCTAGAGTCACCAAGTTATTCCTAAAGAACATACAATATGAGAAAAGCCATTTGAAGGTTGTACTGATACTGATGTAATGGCCAGATCAATTGTAAATCCTATACTGAGTATAAATACGTGATTGCTGGCGGCCCTATATTATGGCCTTGTCAAAAGAAAGCAAGAAAACTATCCCCACGCGCAGTCTTTTCATCGAAGTTAGATGCTGCAAAAAGAAAACTATCGGTTTTATATGGTGACGAACTACATACATATATAATTTTCACAGAGCCCATTGCACCATGCTTGTGTAGGAGTTTGCTTCAATTTGAATCGATTTTAAAAAGCACGAGTTCATAGCGGAAGAGTGGTAAGAATCAGTTAATACCAAAAAAAACGCATTAACCCGCACTTATGTACTTATACATAATGTTTAAATGCGAGTACTGTGAACCAACAATGTTAATGTATCCTGTAATCTAGCTGGGTTGTATGAGTTGCTTACAAGCTTCGGTAAAATATACATACATCACCAGCTGATCATTTATATGTAATGCAGGCTATACTCCCATTGGAAATAGTCGAACCCGACACCAGATATAAAGATATACACGAGTGATAAATGCAAATTTTAAGTCCCTAGCTTCTCTAGGAAACCTATCTGACAATAACCTATTGTTGATGCTATAAATGACATACCACTTATTGTAACACTAATATAAAGGTATACCTGCGACCATTGAGCTCTAAAAATATGAACTTAGTTGACCGCTTAATAACCCCTAAAACCACAGGCGATTGTTGAAAAAATGATCAATTTTCCGTAGAACCATCTCTGAATCAAAATCTAGGAAACTTGCTAATCTAAAATAAAAAAAGTGGGTATCTGGGTACATAGGTCTACTAGTTAAGTAACTAAAGAAAGCCAAAATATAATTTGAATTTATTAGAAACAAAAGTTTAAAAAAAACTAGTCTTTGCATATTTTTTTTTTAATTTTTTGTATTCTATTAATTGAACCTATTGTAAAGAGTAAAAATGTTATATATTTGATATTGAAAACAAAAACAAACCTGCATACAGTCTGTGTACAATCCAAATTTTAAATAACTATATAAATTAATATATGGTAAATATGTATATATTATTTAAATATTATAAGATATTATTTTTAAAAGAAATTTAGGTTCTTAAAGAAGTTATAGACGACTTAACTCAATTACTGCCAATAAGCTTTGCATAGTCTGAAAACCGTGCAAATCATAGCAAAACGGGTAGCGTGTTATTATAAATGCGATAAATGCTAATTTTTTTGTTGTCGACTGAGATTATTATGTGTGGAACTCAAATTATAATAATTAATATACATGATTTTTGTTGAAGGGTAAGAAGAGTACATATGTATATAGATCGTGCGGGAGAATTTACAAACCTACCTTGAACCCATCATAAGTCCAACTGCCAAATTTTAGAACACATGTTTGTTCATCGAATGGGAAATATTCTACGTCTATCTCACAGGATGACTTGTATATTGCTGGTGGTTTCCATTCAACTAATCCTTCAGAGTAAATTGTAGCTTTTGTTGCAAGAGTCACTTCGAAGTTACCATCGGCACTACACAATATCATTATTTTTTTTCAATAGTTATTCGTACAAATAAAATACATTTTTAAATTTTTGTTCATTTAGAAATTGTTTGATACCTCAGCTTGACAATTAACTTAAATTTTTAAGATTTTATATTTGAACTCCATTACTTAACATAATTTTAGAATATTCGTTTACTAATATATTTGCAAAAAAAAAAGTTTTACCTTAAATCATACTTTTTCCTGTTCAATCGAGCTCAATAGCAATTTCGAAATTTGTATGTGAAATATTAGGCCGTATATATGCTAATTAAAAATGTTATAACATTGCGGGTATTATAATTTCGTCAGAAAATGTGTGACACAAATCTTGATCAGTAGCAACAACCTGTCTGACATAGTCTATGAAAACCAATGTCTCAGTTTATAATCTAATTTAATGGAACTTCGCTAAAATTGGTATTTTTATTGCAATTCGTTTCTAACATTATAAAATTTTTTGTTTTTGATACTGAACACTTACTTCACTTTTAACGCACAAGAAACATGGGAACAATATCGGACAACTATGTACATCAAAAAGTACTGTGTCAAAAGTCGAAACATATGACAATTGCAATCTGTGCGGGTGGTAACATCCATGTAGAAAATATAAACAATATTTATCTTTGAATTTTTTCTCTTTGATTAAACTGAGTTAATATTTGTAATTCAATTTCACTGGTGGACAATTTAAATCTATCAGTAGTACTGTATTCTCGAACTTCACGTCTAAAATAAAAATTTGTTCATTTAACCTTTGAACTGCATTCATCCAAAATCAGTGGATGCTGCAAAAAGCTTATCAAATAAATGTTCACAAAGATTTTTGAAAAATAAATTTGAAGCCGATCGGAAGGTAATAAGAAATGTTGACCATACCCGCTTTCCGCCAAGAAGGCGTGAAATATAATGATATTTGCAACTGAGCTTCCTAACACTTCGTTTATTCAAACTTTGACCCGCTTCTCTCCCTCAGCTATGGGTTGAATTTTCAAAATCGCTTTCATTAGGTTCTTATGGCGGGCTTTAAAAATAAGTTTTAGGTCAATCGGACAAACTTAAAACCTTGCAGAAAAAATCATTAATCCACATTTTACACAGGGAATTTAAGATTCTACAAACAGACGTACTTCACGTCTCAAATAAATTTTCATCAAGACCTTTGTTAATAAATGTCAACTTTGAACAAACATCTTTAAAAATGTGTTTGAGGCCGATCGGATGGTAAACTAAAAAGTTTCACACAACCTATTTTCGCTATTTTCTCAAACATGCGGTTGGAATTTCCAAAAAAAAAAACCGTCTTAGAGCGCTGCTTTATTACGTAAGGTAGCTACAGCAAAAATTGCAGCTTCCTAGATCATTTGCTTAAACAGGACAAACAGTTTTATATATAGATAGATATATCAAATTAACATGCATCAAAAATTTCGTCCATTCAAACGTTGACCCGTATTTTTAACACATATCAAATACATTTCCACAAAGACCTTCGAAAATGAGCGAGAAGACGATGTGATAAAAAGCAAATAAGTTTCATTTTTCCAGCCAAATTCCGACAGTTGCGGGTGGATTTACTGGAACAAGTATTCATAAAATTTTGTATGTAAGGCTTTGAAAATAATTTGGAACCCCGATCGGGCGAAACTTAAGACTGCCACTTTAAAATCTTTTACCCGTATTTGACTTTTACGAAAAGTGTCGAAACGTCCCAAATCAATTTATTTTGATGATCTTTGAGCTGGCACCTGAAACTTTGCTAATACAACCGGTAAACCTATGAAAAAAGTATAGATACATTTTTAAAAATCATCTTTGTAAAAAAAAAGTAGAATGCAACCATTTTTTGTCAAATTTGCGGGTCAGAATCTTTTTTATATGACGTTTCGAAAATAACTAAGAAGCCGATTGTACAAAACTTAAAGCTTCGCCCATACCAGCTTTGAACTCCATATATGCCTTGATTTAAACTTGTGTGTACTACTGACTGTCTTAAGACTACATGGTAGGTTGTCCCAAAGCTGAACAGCAGCAAAGAAATAAACATCCCTGAGATCACATGCGGTATTTGTATTTTCCTGACCAGCCAGTATTGTCTCTAACTTGCTTTTTATACCCTGAACCCGTTAAAAATGGTTAAAAAGGTATAATGTATTTGTGCAAATTTATGTAACAAGCAGAAATAAGAATCTCCGACCCCATAAAGTATATATATATTTTGCATCAATAGCCGAGTCGGTCTAGCCATGTTCGTCTGTCTGTCCGTCCGCCCGAATGTATGAGCGCAAGAATCTCAGAATCTATAAGAGCTAGAGACTGAAATTTAGAACGTGAGTCCCCCAAGCTTGCCCCGTTTCCAAGTAATCGATAGAAATCGTATGAAAATCTTTTTTGAGCAAATCTCCTAGGTTTTTAGAGCTAGAGTTACCAAATTTGACATGTAGCTTCTTAAATAGTATATGTATATATCAATTATAGCCCACCATATAGATATAAATCAATGAAGTAAGCCAATGAACTACCCACCAATTAAAGTCACAATTTTAATGCAATTGCCTTTTTGAGAATATATAAATATTCTATAGCATTTAAAGATCTACTGTTGAAATTTTCATAAAGATCGGACAAGAAACTCAAAAGTTGTAAGAGAAAATTTGTTTTGGCTGCCCACGTGTTTGTGGCAGCTAGCGCAAATTGCAAGAATTTCTGTTCATATGAACACACACACATTCATCCGCCTCTTAATTGAATTCAATTAAAAGTATTGCAACTGCGATTGTATTGTATGTATTGCTATTTTTTATTCGGGTTTTTCTCGCTGCTTAAGCAATCGCTTGTAGAGCGAGCTGAAATTGGTGTTGGTAGAAAAGGCTTCAGGGCATCTCCTTGTCGGGAACTAGCGACTAGAACCACTTACTAATTTAAGTGATTGAAATCTTTGCAGCCTCGCATTCTAAATGTTCATCGCGTTGGACATAGCGATGATCAATTGCACTATACAAAAACCAAAATTCAACTGATTGCAAGCGGCGTAGGTGTTAAAAGCTTTCAAGTGACAATATTGAGTGCATATTCTAGTTACGAACATATTCTAGTTAGAAAACAAAGCGTTAATACACATAAAAAAAAATACAATTAAAGACAAAAAAAAAACAAGATCTATTCACGAGTGCCTAGTAAATACACTAAACCCAGATCCGAACTGCCGATTCGAACATTCGATTTTTTTCCTATACACATTAGCCTCACACTATGAGAAAGCCGTTTATGATTCGGTGTTTCTAATGCGATCTTAGTGAAATCTTTTTAACTGTGGCAATCAGAAGTTTTTATATGCCAAATCACAAGGCCTTACCTTTAAAAAAATATGCTTTGAATATTTTGGCGGAATGGGGTAGGAAACCTAAAAGTGAAATAATTTCAAAATGTTCATACTGCACCAACATAGTTTGGTATGTCTTCAAGTTACACCATCGATATTATAAAATGATAAGGTTGTTTTGCGCCTTACATAAAAGAATGTAAATCTAAAATTGAAATTCCGTCTAGATCGACTCAACTCATCATCCTGACCAGGAATATATATACTTTATGTAAATGGAAGCTGATTTAGGTGGATTATCCCAGATGCACGGCTCTGGTAGTGGTACAGCTGCGACGAACCTAGGTAAGCTATCAGTGCAACATGCGCATTAAGCCGCCACCGGGGAGCATTAGAGAGCTCCATGAGCGTCTGGAAAAGTTGACTCTCTAAAAGTTCGGGAAAATCATTCCTGACAGGGCCAAAAGTCTTGGCTCATCCGTCAATCGGCTAAGCATGGACATTATTAAGAACCTGCACCAATCCAAGGAGTATGTAAAACCCAGTAAAACTCTTAATTGGTTATCAAAAGGGGAATAATGGCTGTTTAGGTCTATGGATAACATTGCGGCTGTAAGCGTCTAGCAACCTCAACTCATGGCCATTCGCAGCGAAAAGATAATAAAGCGAAGAATTATCGAAACAATGATCACTAGAGTGGAAAGCTAGGTAGCAAGCGAATAAGTTAAGATGGAAGATGAAACTTAAACATATAAATATCTAAGGCAGTATTTGTAGCATTAACGACATTAAACTATCCTATCCAACACCTATGTTTATATAAGCTAAGATTACTCAGTTAACCTGATTCTTACAGTTTATAATTGAATATGTGTATGCTGTGTATGCCTACACATATATACAAGCAGAGAAAATGGGATATGTTCTCAAAAGTCGAAGCGACAAAGGATTCTGCAAGCTTGGATAAATTCTCTATATCTAAGCGTCAGACTGTTTCGTATGTTTGAATACGCTCTCTGCAGCGTCGGACTATGTGTATAGGCACATATAGAAGCCATTGAATTTTACAACTTGAGGTAATATTGTGATTGCTGTTTTGGAGAAGTAATTGCCAGAATATTTAACATCATTTGTATGAGTATTTCGTTAAGAAATATTAAAAATCGAAAATAATAACTTTGGAAATAGTAAATTTAAATTCCTTTTGTGAGTCCAAGAACGGGTACACGTGACGAAATAATTCGACGATTACAGGAATATGAAGGCTCAGATGAGGTCGAAATGCCACATGCCCCTCGGCATAGTCATTGTGAAGATGGACGGTAAATTTTCCAGATGCAAAATGAAGGGAAAGATAAGGAGATATTTTTAAGTATGCAACGCGCTATTGCAGGATAAATATCCAATTCGCATGCAGTTATAAACAGCAGATGATGTGTATCAACCAAGCGCAAACACACATCAAACTTCGGTCAAGGATATTGCGAACACATTGCCTGAGTTTTACTCGACAGATAAGAATGCAATTTATGAATATAAGGCCATACCAGATAAAGCAGAAATAAACTAGGACGTTGCAGACTCTAAAACGTCAAAAAGAGACAGTAAAGGAATATTGTTTTCGAATGTCCGCTCAGCTGTAGTATGATATACACAATCAGGCCTTCAGCAGCCTAAGGAGAATAGGTTGTTTCTCTAGGACCATACCGTATTCCCGAACCGAAGCAAGATATTGTCGACGCCACGATTGACTTACTTGAACAAAAAGTTATACTCGCCATGTCCACATCCGAGTAGGCCAGTCTAATTGTACTCATTAAGAATTAGAATGGAAGTAATCGCGTGGGCGGCGACACGCTTATAAAAAACAAAGTTTTCCAGTTGCCAACAGCGAAGAGCATCTGCAAGAAACCTAACGATTTAAATACTCTTCATCGTTAGATTTAAATAAACTTTCACCAAAAATACCATATATTCCTGTTCTTAAGGTTAAGAGGAAGTCAAGGGTGACTAGGATACTTCAGAAAATGACAGTATAAGACTAAGGATAAGTAAATTCATATTTATAAATACGTCGAACTAGTATAGATTCCTCTTGTATTTGTTTCTGTGCTCCGCCACCCATTCATTTTTGATCGTGATGACCTCTCATGACATGCACGCATAAATAGCTCGTTGAGTTGTGGGTGAAATCAGTTGAAAATTATTTAAGAAAGCTTTACAAGTCCCAAATTAATAAAATTGTATATTTTTAAAAAGTTCATTTCATTGTAAGACCCTCAAGCTACAAGAAAAATTAATGATCAACATATTGTAGTGGCGCTTGAAGCAAGAACAATTTGTTTGAATTTAAATAAACACCCCAAAAGTAGGCAATATAAGTCTAATTAAGGGCTTATACCAAAGACAATATAAACACTAAGATGAGTAACGCGCATACATTTGAATGCGACGCAAAATTTCTAGCCTGGCCTTTCATCTGGCCTTTGAGGCTTCGTACGGCATGCCTGCCGACTGGTTGTTCGTTCTCCAAAGACCAGACGAACGAATGCCGAAGTCGCGGCTTGCTGATGCTGACACGAGCTACGAAGTTAGTCGCCAGCCTGCCTTCAGCAAAGCTGGTCGATGCTGCTTTGCGTCGCTTCGTTTTCAAAGTACATTGAGCGAAAAAGTTTAGAGCTTACGATCGACGCAAAGTGATTGTACTTTATCCATGAAATGCATGCTTTATTTAAATGATATATTACCCTAGATATTAACAAATAATTTTACAGGAAAATTGAAGAACTTTTATAATTTTTACACAAGGCGCTTCTTGCGCAATAACTATGTTAAGAAAATAGCACACATAGATTGATTTCAGTCTTCTTTTTGGACAGTGTATGCTCGAGAAAAGTTCTTGTCTCAGCCAATAGCGTGCGTGCACCTTTCGTTGTATGCGTGAATGATACATGCATAAGAACTATAAAGTATGTATGTATGTGTTGTTATTCACTGCTCTGGCTTTAGCTGGCAAGAAATTAATTTTGTTAGTTTTCTAGCGCAGATCATTACCTATCCCAAATTTGCAGTGGATAACAACACATTCAAATATGCTGTTATGTATGTATATTCACACGGCCCTCATAGAGCAGAAGCTGAGAGCACATTCTATTTTTAGCTTTTTCGTTCTCTCGGCTGTGAGAGCGCAATGCTACAGATTTCGTTTTCGTTCTCAATTTTCAAAAAATCAAGCTTCATAGTAGCATTTTGTTGTATGGCGTTATTCATCTTAGTGTTTATATTGTCTTTGCTTATACTCTGTTTGCTCTGATAAGCACACAATTTTTAATATATTTTAAATCAAACAATATCAACTCTTATGTTTTCTTCTTATATATTTTGTTCCCTTATAAGCCCAAAGATTTTTGAAAGAGCAAGTTTTTATGAATATCGTAAAGTAGATCTCGCCATCTATGGCTCAACCTAGGCGTTATATCGTTTGTAACGAGTGAAAGAGAAAAAGTAATAGATAAATGTTAATCTGATAATTAGAAATGGCGTCTGACCAAGTGGCGCTGTAAATAGCTTTCCCTAAGGCGACCGGAGCTCAGATCTTTTTTTTACATTCTAGCCACCGTGGAAAAAGGTTGACTCCTAGTGAGAAGTGCGCCTAGTTACAATCTCGCTTAACCTCTGAGAAAAAGTATTTTCTGAAGTATAATTATAATACAAGTAATTACAAAAAAGCTCTAAGTGCGTGAATCGCTGAACCATTTCCCACTATTTAGCTGAAACAATTGATTGAAAAACTAAATTCAAAAAGTGTCAGACCCAATCAGGGGTAAGTTAGATTTTGCTAGACCGATTTTTTTACCCAAAAGACTAAAAAGCACTTTTGTATCAACCTTTCTATTGCAGGTATGGCACTAAGTAATATTCTCATAAACATATAACGAGATATTATATTATTTCGGCTTTCTGCAATTAGGAGCGGAAAAAAAGAAATTTATTTTTCGACTGCCGAAACCCTAACTATGCAGAACATCTGTAATTGCCCTCATTAATTCGCCTTGAAGCAAATAGTTTAATCAGCTGAGCCCAGCTTTATCAGGCTTCTTCGAATCTCGTTCGTTCTCTCTCGCCTGCTCGAAAATGGGAATTCGAAAGAGGAATTAGGAAGGGACGATCGCCGTCGCCGAATCTCCAAAAGTCAGTTGGAAATCGTTCCCTGGTGGCTGACGTCGTCGAAAGCAGCTTCGCTAACTATAGGCGAACCGGAATTTTCTTTTTTTATTAAGTGTAGAGTTAGTTTTATTTCATACTCTGAAAAATGGATAATTAGCCTAGATTCCGAAAAAGTCAAAGAATTTCATAAAATCTATTGTGAACGCCATGGGCGTAGTTAAGTCGCCTTAAGCGCATAATTTAAATATTGCGATAGTTATAGTTTTCCGGCAAAGGAATTCAACCGCATGATCAAATTTTAATTCCTCATTTTTTCTTTAATTCCGTTTTTTCCTTGCCCTACATATTCTTTCCATTGGCCTATATTCTTTACTCTCCTTCCCTGCTCCGAAATTCGGATCGCCATATTGCTGGTAAGAGCCAAATTTCGTTTATTAATTCGAAAAGCAACGTAAGAAGAGAAAGAGAGAGAAAACACGTCAAATGAAGTTCGAAAAAAAAGTTTTTATCTATTGCCTTTTTTTTCTAATTTTTTTTTATGCACTTCAAAGTGAATTTTTTCCAGCAGATCATCGCACATTGCATCGATGGAAGCGGTTCCGGTGATGGAGTGAATGCACGTAAGTGAAGTAAAACTCTTAATTTATATTTTTTGCACTTAATTTACGAGATAAAGAGAATGGCCTAATGAAAAGAAAAAAAATGAACTGAAAATTAAAGAGCAAACGAATCGTTAAAGAGAAAATATTAAGAGAATTATCAAGTTCAATTGCCGAACAAGAAAAATAAATATATTTTTTACCGGTATCAATTCGGGTCACAGACCAAATCAGAACCTCACTTATTAAGAAATTCTTTATCTATGTATATTACACATTTTTTTTTTTTGCTTTTTGCTTTTTCCTAGTATTAAGAATTTATAATGCCTAAACAAAATTTCTATTTAAGTCCATAATTCCCCACAAAAATAAATATTTGTAAAGAAGTTATAATTATGTGCTAATTTGCCAGGTTTTGTTGAAGCCAAGAGTCGTCGGAATGTTAGAATAATTTAATTTGTGCTGTGTTAGGGATCACCGACCAATCACCGTCTGGGTAAAAGGTCCCGGTGATCATGTTAGGGTGGGCAGCAGCTGTCGCATTAACACCAGCGCAGCGTAACAGCAATATATACAGCTGCAGTCGCTAATCAATCTAGTACAATTTCTGTATCTCTGTCGATTTTTCCTAGCCCCCAAATTTTGTTTATGCATTCGAACTGGACATCTTAATAGCACGCGAATTTTGTATACAATTATAAATGCCTGCGAGTAGGTAGCTTAGCCATATCTTAGTCAACCCACCCCAGCCGACGTCACTGAGCCGGAACCAGCGCGTGCTCCGCTAGACGCTACACGGACATCAGCTCGCTTACATACGTTGTATGTTACAATATCTAAACAAATTGACACAATTCTTTGTTGTGAAGGCCTCAATCAAATAATGCAGCAATTTTTTCTCTATTGTTGTTAGAATAATCTTAATCAAAAGAGAATTTTCTAGAAATAAACAAATAATTCCTCAATATATCAAGGAAACAAAAAAAAGAAGATTGTAAAATCAATACAAAAAAGAAAAATACAACAAGCAGCATTGTAGTGACGTACATTGCCAAAATAGAGTAACAACATCAGATCGAATAGACCACCATAAACCACATATCCATTGGAAGACACTTGAATATCAATTTGAATATCTGAGTATATGGAAGTCCTCGATGTGATAGAAAAGGGATTAAGTCGGATTTTAACTATTTGTTTTAATTAATTTGATTTTGATCCGAAAAATAATTTAACAGCTCAAAAAAAATACAACATGTCCCTAAAAACACACGGGAAATACAAAACTTAGAGTCATTAATTAATTCATAGAGCCTGTATTGTATGCTTTGAGGCAAAACAAGTTGTCACAACAAAAAACATTCCATGAGCAATGTCAAATGTAAAACAAACGGAAAACTGAATTAAAAAAGCATCACAAAACATACAATTCAATGTCAATTGCGATTCTATTTACACAATTCCAAAAGAACGCTAGCATATCAATGTATGCTTTTACACGTATAGAGAAAATTCTTGTGCTTGCCTTTCCAATATTTTCATTAATAAATTCTGTGTTTTTAAGCCGATCTTAACGAAATTTTAAGCATTAGAACCTATTAAGACAGACTAAATGCATATATTCGCAGAGCATCCCTTACATTGTGGCTGTAATTCCAATAATATTTGTATTTATTTCATTATGCGGAATGGAGATACCTTATCAAAACCATAAAATATACTTGATGTTTCTATAAAAAAAACATGTAAGAGGCTCTAGTCGGGAGTTACCGACTAGGAGATACCCTGAACCCTCTTATTGTACTATAAAATATTTTTGTATTTTCAAAAGACAATTGCATTAAAATGTAGTTTAAATTGGTGAGCAATACAAATTGGTGTTTTTACTTGATTTAAAGCTATATGGTGTTAGCGAGGTGATGTCAATAGCAATTAAATAAAAGATACTTGATATATACATATATGCTACTAGCGGGCATAACCCGGCCTTGTCCGTGGCACGTATGTTATAAAATCAACGTTCTCAAAAAGCTTTGAAAATGATTTTGAAACTTATCGGACAATAAACAAACATACAAACGTTTTCCGCCAATTTACCAATATTGCCAGTGGAATTTCCCAAATCGCTGAAATACGTACTCATTATATTCTTATGTAGAGCTTTGAAAATAAGTTTGAAGCAAATCGGACACAACTTAAAACTTCGCGCAAAACATCTTTGAGTCGCATTCCACCCGAAAAAGTTTGGATTCTGCGATAAGTGTGAAACACGTCTCAAATGATTTTTCTTATAGATCTTTGGAAACGAATTTGAGCGCGAAACGTCACCCACCAAATCTTTGACCTCCATTTCCACCAAGGAGGAACGGATTTTTCGAAAAGTGTGGAACACCTCAAATGAATTTGAACAAAGATTTTTGAAAATAAGAATGGGGCCCAGCGAAACGTAAACAAAAAACTTTCATACAACCGTTTTCCGCCAATTTACCAATGTTGCCAGTGGAATTTCCCAAATCGCTGAAACACGTATTCATTATATTCTTATGTAGAGCTTTGAAAATTAGTTTGAAGCAAATCGGACACAACTAAAAACTTCGCACAAAAAACCTTTGAGTCGCATTCCACCCGAAAAAGTTTGGATTCTGCGATAAGTGTGAAACACGTCTCAAATGATTTTTCTTATAGATCTTTGGAAACGAATTTGAGCGCGAAACGTCACCTACGAAATCTTTGACCTCCATTTCCACCAAGGAGGAACGGATTTTTCGAAAAGTGTGGAACACCCCTCAAATGAATTTGAACAAAGATGTTTGAAAATAAGTATGGGGCCCAGCGGAACGTGAACAAAAAACTTGCATACAACCGTTTTCCGCCAATTTACCAATGTTGCCGATGGAATTTCCCAAATCGCTGAAACACGTATTCATTATATTCTTATGTAGAGCTTTGAAAATTAGTTTGAAGCAAATCGGACACAACTAAAAACTTCGCACAAATAATCTTTGAGTCGCATTCTAAAAAAGTTCGGATTCTGCGATAAGTGTGAAACACGTCTCAAATGATTTTTCTGAACAAAGATCTTTGAAAATAAGTTTGGGGCCGATCGGATGGTAAACAAAAAAGTTACATACAAACGTTTTTCGCGATTTTTCCACACTTGCTGGTGGAATTTCCTGAAACCCCGTCTTAACGTGCACCTACATCACATAAGATAGCTACAGTGAAAATTTCAAACTTCCTAGCTCTTACGGTTTGGGCTGTGCGTTGATCACCAATCAGTCAGTCAGTCAGTCAGGACAAACAGTTTTATGTATAGAGACTTAAGAAGCAACATGTCAAGTTTGGTGACTCTAGCTCTAAAAGCCACGAGGTTTGCTCAAAAAACACAATTTCGATATCGATTTTGATTGATTACTTGGAAACGCGGCAAATTATCGATTATCGGGAATAAACTAGTCCTGGGCTGGTACTAGGGTGACCTACATTCCACTTTCAATTAATCAATTTTATGTCTCTAGCTCATAAACGTTCTGAGATTCATGCGTTTATACATACGGTCGCACAGACGGACAGACGGAAAGCAGACGGACATAGCTAGATCGACTCGCCTATTGATGCTGATCAAGAATATATATACTTTATGGGGTCGGAGATGCTTCTTTCTGTCTGTTACATACATACATTTTAATAAATAAATTATAATCTTTTTATGCAGGGTATAAAAAACGATTCCGATATCGATACTTAAAAGGGCGAACAGACAAACGGCCCGACGGATAATTACAGATCGAGTTGGCTATTGATGTTGAGATTACATGTTGATTACATGTTAGTCACACATCTATTATTCCCTGTTAACCTTTTTTGGTTTCAACGTGTTCAGGGTTAAGGTATATCAGGAAATTAAATATGCTTAATGTGATGAAATCCCATATATCATGCATACATAAAATTCAGGAGTCTAATACTCCAACAAATGTTGCATAATATAAAATGGCATACAAGTTGTAATAAGCCGAATGAAAGGACATTAGTTTTTTAAAAACAACCTCCGGAGCAATATTAAATATAGAACTCAATCTACATAAAAAGTGAATGTTATTATCGACTGCAGAATGAAAATTTATGATCAAGCTTCCTAAAGTCTAAGCCAAGGAATATGATCACAAAAATTGCAGGCTTTTTAAAGAAAATCAATCAGAGTAAAGGGGAAGACCGTGAAGTTAATAAACCTTCAGCAGAAAAATAAAACTGCAAATGTATTCCAAGAAGCATACATCGCTGACGATATTGTGCAAGCACTTAAGGCAATGATTAATAATCGCATTTGACAAGGTCAAACATATCATGAAAAATTTTCCAAATTTATTAATAGTTGCACAGAAGCAACTGGAAGATTAGACACAGTCTTTTATTACCACAGTCAACAGTTACTATCGCGACGGCTATAATGGTAACTGTGTTGATTTAAAGGCTGTATTTCATCAGATTAGCCTTAACAAGAAGTCAATCGACATAACTTAATTTTCTACTCACTGTGGCTCGCATCAGCCGCCGAGTCAAAAACTGAATATCTCGTTCCACCCCCATCTGATAACGAACATTTTGTGTTCGCCATCAACAACGAACTCTCAGAGTTCAACGAATTCCGCCTTGATCATCTAAACGTTGAAGAAAAAGGCAATCTTACTAAAGTCTTACATGAGTTTGGTGACATTCAGTACCGAGAAGGTGAAAATTTGACTTTCACGAGTACTGTCAAACATGTCATCCAAACCAAACATGAAGACCCAGCTTACAAAAAACCATACAAATATGCCCAAACATTCTACCAAGAAGTCGAAACACAGATCAAAGATATGATCAAACAAGGTATAGTTCGCAAGTTGAAATCCCCTTACTGCTCGCCTATTTGGATCATACCCAAAAAGAGGGATGCATCCGGCAAACAATAATTCAGGATAGTCATTGACTATCGGAGCCTTAATGAAGTCACAATTGATGACCATTGACCACGCGAAAGGTTTTCACCAGATCCAAATAGATGAAAACTCAATTCCTAAGACAGCGTTTTCAACGAAAAATTGACATTATGAGTACACTCAAATGCCGTTTGGTTTGGTTTCAACGCTGCATGAACAATCTTCTTGAAGATTTGATCTGCAATGATTGCCTTGTTTATATGGACGACATAATTGTATACTCCACTTTATTGAAGGAACATATATTGTCATTGAGGAGGTTATTCACAAAGTTAAGGGAGGCCAATCTAAAACTACAATTAGATAAATGTGAATTCATGAAAAAACAAACTGAATTCTGAGGCCAAATATAATCACACTGGAAGGTATAAAACCTCACCCAGCCAAAATTGAGGCGATACAAAAATTCCCAATACCTAAAACGGCGAAAGGAATTAAATCATTTGTAGGACTTTGCGGTTTCTACCGAAAGTTCATCCCAAATTTTGCAAAAATAGCAAAGCCAGTGACAGCAAAAGGTGCACAAGAAAATAACGAAAATTATATTCCTATTACAGAAAGACCCATTAATTATTATAACAGGCAAATAGAATTAATAAATTAAAAACATTGAAATAATCAATCCTAATAACTCAACAAAAGTAATGATATCCACTAAACAAGTAACTGATATCCAAACATATGTACACTTCAAGGAAAGTATCCTTAAAAATCATAAAGATGTATTACATCCAGGTATCAAAAAGGTTACAGCACTCTTTAAAGAAAAATATTACTATCCCGACCATCAAAAACTCATACAAAACATCGTAAATGAATGTGAAATAGGGAATATAGCTAAAACCGAACACAGATATACTAAACTGTCGTTCCAAACTACTCAAGAAACATACAATCCTAGAGAAAAATACGTAATGGATTTTTACATCATTGATAGGAAACAATTTCTATTTTGTATAGACATTTATTCCAAATATGCTGCATTAATAGAAATTAATAGCAGAGATTGGCTCGAAACAAAACGAGCAATCCTCCAAATTTTCAATCAAATGGGTAAACCAACCGAAATTAAAGCCGACAAAGACTCAGCATTCATGTGCCCAGCACTTCAGTTATGGCTACAGTCCGAAAATGTTAAAATAACTATAACCACTACTAAGAATGGAATTTCTGACGTTGAGAGGTTTCACAAAACAGTTAATGAAAAATTGAGGATAATCAACAGCGAGTCCGACCCAGAAAATAAGTAAACAAAATTCGAAACAATTCTTTATACGTATAACCATAAAACCAAACCTGATACAACTAGTAGAACACCAGCTGATATCTTCATATATGCCGGAACCCCCGCATATGACACCCAAACAAACAAAATAAGTAAAATAGCGAGTCTAAACGAAAAACGTATATGAAATAGCATCTGGACGAATACTAAGTTTTAACTCTAACCACCAAAAAAGTATGATACTCACGCTGATAAAAGTTGCTAAGCAAGAGTAACAGAAGATTAGTTGTAAATAAAAGTAAATTTTAACACATAAAAAAAAAGTATGATTATAAATACAGCACTAAGCTGTATGAGAATAATGACGAACATATCGGACACAATATACCAATATACTATGGCGGGGATATTAACAACATTTGATACAGCGTGTACATCGTCACAACAAAATCCAAGCTAAAAACAAGAATAACTCAACACAAATCTGACTTCAAATTAAGACATCAAAATAATATACAAAAAACAGCACTTATGACCCACTGTATGAAAAGTAACCACACGCCAAATTTCGATGAAACGACAATTTTACAACAAGAACAACGCTATAACAAAAGACATACATTAAAAATGTTACACATAATAAACACACCAAACAACAGAAGACTAAACTACAAAACAGACACCGAAAACTGCGCACACTTTTTTGGACATTTACTGAACTGCCAAATAGTTCAACCTTCGCGTCAAAGAGCGCAGACATGTAAAACAATAAAGGCTTTTTAAAATGTTTAAGTAATTGCTTAATTTTATTTAATTTATCTTAATGTTAATTGTTTTTGTTTTTGTGTTAGTGCCCTGAAGACGATTGCCGAAGTGCAGCCGAAATATATTGTTGATATTTCAAACATATAAATAAAACCCCCGGACCTCGAGCCAGCCAAACAAATAATTATATTCTTTAAATATATTATACTAGCGGGTATAACCCGGCCTTGCCCGTGGCACGTATTTTATAAAATCAATGTTTTCAAAAAGCTTTGAAAATGATTTTGAAACTGATCGGACGGGAATCAAACAAAACTTAAAATTCACCAAAAAATTCTTTGAAATGCATTTTCCACCGAAGGAGTTTAAATGAATTTGAACGTAGATCTTTAAAAATAAACTTGGGGACGATCGGAGCGTAAACAAAAAAATTTCATACAACCGTTTTCCGCCAATTTACCACTGTTGCGGGTGGAATTTCCCAAATCGCTAAAATGCGTATTCATTAATTTCTTGTGTAGATCTTTGAAAGTAAGTTTGAAGCAAATCGGACACAACTTCGCACAAAAAATCTTTAAATCGCATTCCCCCCGAAGAAGTTTGAATTCTGCGAAAAGTGTGAAACACGTCTCAAATGATTTTTCTTATAGATCTTTGGAAACGTATTTGAGCGCGAAACGTCAACCACCAAATCTTTGACCTCCATTTCCACCAAGGAGGAATAGATTTTTCTAAAAGTGTGAAACACCCCTCTAATGAATTTAAACAAATATCTTTGAAAATAAGTTTGAGGCCGATCGGATGGTAAACAAAAAGTTACATACAAACGTTTTTAGCGATTTTTCCACACTTGCGGGTGGAATTTCCCGAAACCTCGTCTTAACGTGCACCTACATCACATAAGGTAACTACAGTGAAAATTTCAACTTCCTAGCTCTTACGGCTTAGGCTGTGCGTTAATCACCAATCAGTCAGTCAGGACAAACAGTTTTATATATACAGATTATGTTATGTATATTATATTGAATTATACTTATACATATATAAAACGCCACACCTATACAAAATATCAAGTTTACACCAACATATCATCCTTGGTAAATTCGTGGATACCCTCCCCACCACATCTTCCATAGTCTTCATAAGAATTTGTAACCTGTAAGCTATAAATCAATATGAGTGATCTAAAGAATTTAATTAAATTAAGAATTACTAAATTAATTTTTTAAATAGCATTGGAGAAGGGAGAGAAAGAGTACTAAAAGGCTCTAGACGGGAGTTCCCAACTAGGGGATACCCTAAACCCTATTCTGCCAACACCAAATGCACCTCGCGCTACGTGCTCGTTTGCTTTAGTAGTAATAAAGATAAATTAATTAAAAAAGGTTCCCTCGATAGGGTTCGAGTCTTCTCTTCCTCGTATAAAGTCTTCTATTCTAAACTATTTAGCTAGAAGATAGTATTATTTTTATTTGTAATTGTATTTGTACATATACTTGTAGTTTGAATTCGTTCTTTATATTTTTTTACTTTGCAACTCGTGTCGTACGTTACACGACTGCGCCACTCGGTCGGATGGGCGGGAGGTGGGATACAGTACATTGCATCGAAATTCGCGATAAAACAAAAAAAAATAATAAAAAATTTGTTGTCAAATTTAAGTTTTGTGAAATATGGGCATTTAGGTGTCAGAGCATATGAAATGTGTTAATATTTTGTAAACTATCAATGTAATCAGACGTGTTTGGTAAAGAAATTTTTTATAGGGGAATTTGTTTTTCCAACATAATGTGATGTTTTAATTTTAACTTAACATAAAAGGTCAGACAAAAAATATTTTACATTCATTCAGTTATTTCTATTTTTTTCATTATTTTTTTACCTTTGAAATTAAATAACCTGTTATTATTGTTAACAACATGCTTTACATAATTGTTTTTAGTTCCTGAACTTGTCATACATTTAGTTTACATTACTTTCAGTCTTAGAGTGCATATCTTTTTCTTTCAATAATAACTATGCTTGTGTAAAAAAAAAAAATAAGCATGAATATTTGTTCATAAAAAATTCTTGTTTTTCACTAATTTTAAAAGGTTTTAGAGATAAGGAACCATTCACATATTTTTGCATACGATCAATGTCTTTTTTACACTGTTTTTCGTGGAACCAATCTACCGTGTAAAAACAGAATTAGGTGTATATACTATTCTAGAAGCTACATGTTAAGTTTGGTGACTCTAGCTCTAAAAACCTAAGCGATTTGCTCAAAACAGGACTTCGATTTCTACTTGTATCGATTACTAGGAAGCGGGGCAAGTTATCGACTATCGAAAACAAACTCGTACTGCGCGGGCACTAGGATGACCTATGTTAGCTCTTACAAGTTCAGAGATCCTTGCGCTTATACATACGGATGGATAGACAGACGGACATGGCTAGATCGACTCGGCTAATGATGCTGATCAAGAATATATATACACACACAAACAATAAAAACCAAACCTATCGGGCTGTCGGATGCCCCAGCTACATTCTAAAGACACATGAATCGTTGTCAGTGTTATTAGGCAATCTTGCTTTGTGTATCTAGATGACATTATAGTTTATCGTCATCGTTACAGGAATATATAACAGATTTATCAGGGACTTCGCAAGAATAACTAAGCCCATGATATAACAGTTGAAGGGAAAAAATCCGTTTAAATCAGCTAAGACAACGTCTATACCTTTGAAGCTTGCAAAACACTTCTTTGTAACGATCCCTTGTTACAATACCCATATTTTTCCAAACAGTTTATCCTTACTACAGACGCTAGTAACGTAGCCAAATGAACAGCTCTTTCTCAAGGTAAGTTAGGAAGCGATAAACCTGTTTCTTTTGCTAGTCGGACATTGTCGGACAATGTACTAATTTTAACCGACCACAGGCCGTTAGTATGGATAATAAGTTTCAAGGAACCCAAATCGAAGATAGTAAGCTGGAGGTTACAATTGTTAGAATTTGACTACGAAGTAATTTATAAAAAAGGTTCGCAAAACGAAAAGTTGCCAATGAATTAAGCAGAATAGTAGCCGATATTAGCATGAATGAAGCGTATTCTAAGGCAGTATTATACGGGTACACCACTTACTCAGCAGATGAAGAAATAGATATTTACATTTAAACAAAATTTAAGCGATACCAATTCCTAATCGATCTCACTACAGACTCAAACCAAAAACAAATAAGTAAGAGACTCAATTCAGGAGCTACCCTGAACCCTCATCTACCAGACCAAATGCAGCTCGCGCTACGCGCTCGTTAGCTTTAACAGCAATAAAAATAAATTTAAAAATAAAAAAAGGGTCTTCTCGATAGTTCTCAAACTCGTTATACACCGCACTAATTGCAACCGCCTCTACTCAACAGCCACACCAAGAATTGAGTCTTAACGAGAGAAAACGGAGTAAAAAAGCAGCACAGAAAACAATCGCAATTGCAACGCTGTTGATAGAATTCAAAGAAGACTCGCATGAATGTGTGTGTGTACATGTATATAGAAATTCTTGCTAATTTCGCTAGCTGCCGCAAAAACGAGGCCAGCCAAAACACATCATCTTTCATAAACTTTTGTGTTTCTTAACCGATCTTAATGAAATTTTCTACAGTACATCTTATTGTACTATAGAATATTTGTGTATTCTCAGAAAGTCGCAAAATCGCATTAAAATTGTGGCTTAAGTTGGTGGGCAATATAAGTGGGTTTATAAACATAATTCATAGCTTTTTGGTGGTAGCGGGGAGGTAGCGTTAGCTGTAACATGAAAGATACTTGATATATATGTACTGTTCTAGTTTGGTGACTCTAGCTTTTATTATATTCCCAATTTACTCAAAAAACAGGATTTTGATACTGATTTTTATCGATTGCCTGAAAACGGAATAAGTTATCTATTATCGGAAACAAACTCTTAATGCACATGGACTAGGAGGACTTACAGACCAAATCGGCTGTTAATGCTGATCAAGAATATAAATACTTTTGGGGTCGGAGAAGCATCCTTCTCCTTGTTACATACATTTTCACAAATACATTATACCCTTTTTACCCATTTCCAATGGGTACCATTTTCAATTAATAACTACCACATTACTAGTAATCATAGAGGAATGAATAAGACAATTTTATTATTCGATAAATTTGGAAGAAATGAAAAAGTTTAGCAGATCACGAACTCCATGCCTTCATTACATACGTAAATTCATTCCATTCCACAACAAAATTGACACCTTGCGAAATTTTTTTCTGGAAGAACACACATTTTTATTAATCATGAGGAATTCGATAACAATCACGAATCTTCGAATTTAGACAAGACCCTTGCCAAACCGTAGCAACTAAGGTCGATCATCAGAAAAATCACAACAGCATAGTAAAACTTTCCTCTAACAGTACGGACCCATTACCCCTTCGAGAAAACGTTACTATGTTTTGGAATTAACACAGAATAAATAAATAAACGCCTAAATTTGCAAAGCACTTGGTACAAGACAACGGACCGACCTTAATTACCTCTAGAGGATAGAAACTTCACAAACCTAAAATGAAAAAAATACGAGGCATAACCATAGTAATTACTTATTAAATTTTTAGATTGACCATTGATTGACCATTGAGAAGGACCAAGACAAATTTACTATGGCTCTTTTAAAAAAATTAGATCAAGCTAGGGAAAAGATGGGACAGAATCGAGGAATAGCCCACGGGTTAAGAAGTCTACTAGAGTATGAAGGAAACCACACACTAGAGTCCCAATTAAATCCAAGAAGGGCAAACAACAAGAATTGTTTCTGTACAGATTCAATTCTTTCTTGAAAAATAGAATATTGTGGCGACCAAATACATTACGTATACTCTAAAATAGGTCGTATCAAAGATATATAAAAGGTCTTTGTAGTGTACGGATCGTCAAACTCCTTTGAGCATCGCTTGATGAAACCAAAACAAATTCTGGCCGTATTGACCACTGTTGTAACTTGAGATTCGAATTCAAGTTTATGATGAGTAGCGGACCTACTCCCCTGAATACATTTAGAAAACGAATTTCTGAAAAGATCCTTTTGGGTTCTGTTACGCAAATAGCCAAAAAGGCATAATTTCTGAAGTAGTAAGGAGTGATTAATGGAGTCAAAAGCTTTGCTAAAGTAAACTCAAGAAGGTTAGTGGTTGTCGATCTATGCTTCACGAATCCATGCTGGGATGGTGAAATAATAGAGTTACATAACTGTGGCAGTTGAGATGTTTTGATTCTCTCAAAAGTTTTCAATATAGCGGATAATTTGGTTATACCTCTATAGTTATCGAAATCGGATTAACTGTTTCTTATGAAGACTGATATTAACAGACAAAACAAATAGTTTTAAAATGGCCTTACATATTGCTGCAGCACAGTACCAGAGCACACAATCAGAAACACCATCAGGGCCCGATAGGTACAGCGGCTTGATTGTGTTAAGGTCGCCAAGTCGCGCACTTTCAGTAATAAAAGGACTTATGATGTAGTTTGACTTTTGGAGGATAAGGCTGATTTTTATTATACCTATAGGAGAAGTAGGTAGTTTGAAAAAAGTTTGCGAACAGGTTGCCTGGGTCAGTATTCCAGCTCTCATCTGTAAACTTAACTGAAGGTCATACATAAGATTATGTGCGAACTGAAGGCGACAACGGCGAAGATAATCCTTATAACATTTGGAATTTTGCGTAGAAATGTTTGATCTGGTAACTGCATAACGGAAGAAGTCAGAGTGATTTTCCCGATTTGTTAAATTTCGTATTACCCCCTACTTCACATTTTCTCATTTCACATTTTCATTGAACAAATCAAACACGAATGTCAAACCAAGAGATCTATTGAGTACTCCTCTTCCGATACAGGAGGCTCGATCACATCTTTAAGTGGTGTATTTGGAAGTAAATATTGCGGAATCTGAAATATCCTGTTTAAGCCAGGTTTCAGTGAAAGCGATAGTATGAACATTGAAGGCAAGAGAATCTAAATACAGGCTAACAGCTTTAAATTTAAGACCTCTGGCGTTCTGATAGGCAAGAATTTAGTTTTTTGATGCAGCAACTTAAGGTAAGGCGCCAAAAGATAGACGTGGTAATAAAATCGGAGTCTGGTTTTCTTGTTGCCTTGCATTCTTTAACCATTAGATGTTCCGGCCAAAACTCTTTACAACAAATGTTTTAAAACGATGATATATCCCTCCCATAGGCCCTGGAGACTCATCCAACAGTTTCAGGCTATTAAGTTAGGTATCCGGGGCTGTGAGCTGATCATTTAGTTTGCGAAAACCAACATTCAGACCCCTAAAGCCATTCCTGGTCTGCCGCATAAACGCCCACATTTCGATATCAATCTCCCTACACGAGTCGCATCTATAGTGCAAACCATTACGTTGGAAAATATCAATCCTCCATTAGGTTAGTGTAGCCCACGCATTTGGAATGTGCGACATTATCACATAGCCAACAAGGTAAGCTTGATTGACTTACCGCAATTGCCTTTGGCTATCTTTTTTGATGCATATAATTTCATGATCCATTATTATAGGCTTCTAATTTAACAACACAGCCAAATATAAGAAGAGAGTAAAGTTAGAAATAATTAAGGGCGTACACAACTCTAACAAGCAGCAGAATATAGAAATATATCAAAGCACAAATCACGTGAGAGCGCGAGATCACTTGCACACCAAGAGAGGTGATGTGCATTTAAAAATAAACAACAAGAAGCAGCTTTACCAGAGTTAATAGCGCAAGCGCACAAACAAAAATCCACAAAAACACAAATTTGGAAGATGACAATATTAATATGTTTAAATGCACAGCCTGGCATGAACTTGCGATAACACAAAAATAAGAGAAGGCAAGCAGAAATCAAAAAGATTTTTAAATAGAGATTATTAAAACACTGGTGTTTTATTAAAATCAATAATCAAATCAGAAAGCATAAAAATACAAGTCTGTTCGCCTCAAAAGATGAGGATTCTGTGATTTAAGATTATAAATTTAAGCCACCACATCTATACAAAATATCAAGTTCACACCAACTCATCATCCTTGGCGGATTCGTGGACACCCTCCCCACCCCTCATCACGAACCCTCGAACTGATGGTGATATGCTAAATTACATTGCTCTCCGTTAGGCTAAGCTCTTCAAAAACTAACTTCAAATGAATTACATGGTATTTTTTAAATATTCTATGCTGTCAGACCATGAACACATCAGGCCTGCCCAGGTAGAGCTTAAAAGTGGGTCCCGTTCAAATCTTATATATAATCATGTGAACGTCAACCACAAATTTGTAATCAGATAGGTCTGGCTGGTGCCTAAGCGTTACCATGCATGCATGAAAATTCCGAAGTCCTTAAAAACTTAAAATCTCGTCAAGTGTGCTTCTGATAGACAAACAACTAAGAGACACACAAATGCTTTGAAGCTCGTATATACAAATTTGTTCAAGTGTGCGTGGTTGGCCGGCCCGAAAAAGTGTCCATGGCATGCATACCACTGCTTAGGTACCCTTACCAACAATAGCGAACTCAAACGCAGCAATTTAGCATCGACATGGCAAACACTTTTATTATTACTTTTTCTTTGCCCTTCAAAGGGGACGAAATGCGACCGAAGTTTGTGGAAATTTATATTTCTGCGTATTTTTGCTTGTGCAATCTTTTGTAATTAATGAGAGCGCGTTGATTTACTGAGTGTATGAAAAAATATATTACTGAAGTGGGAGCGAAATAAAAAACAGCACTCCAGTTCTATTACAAAAAGCATATCATCGAATTTTGGATCCGAATAAAAACGATTTCGATGTTTTACCTTAACTTCAGAAAACTACTAAGAGGTTCTAGTCGGAAGCTCCCGAATAGGGGATACCCTGTACCCTCTTATTATTGGAGACCACGTTGACGCCCTAGTGCGTATAATAGATATCGTCAAACCCAATTCGCACGCCGCAGACGCGGCTCGAATAATTCAAGCACAGGCGAGTAAAATAAATGATAAGCGCAAAGTCTTAGACAGCAGGTCCCCACCTGCCGTGCGGCGAAAACAGAACAAGACTGATACCAGTCCAGTTGGCATTCATGCTTCCAATAGATGTGCACTCTTGGCCCCACCCGACAACGTCGAAGACATAGATACATACAGGGCCATCATACAGATACTGGAAGAACATAAAATTGAGTTCTACTCATACCAGCCGCATGAGGAGAATCCCTACCGCATAGTAATCAAAGGCCTCCACACTCAACCGAGGGCTCATCGACGACCTGCGTAGCCAGGACCATACCGTTCTCCACGTACACAATCTGAGCAGCAAAGATACCCAGGAGCCCATGAATATCCACTTCATTAACTTGCAGACGGCGGTCAATAACAAGGAAGCTCTTACCATCAGGAAGCTGTGCAAGCAAGTGGTCAAGGTTGAGACTGTTCGAAGAAGCCAGGACGTGGAGCAATGCCATAGATGTCAGGAGTACGGGCACACGGCCACATACTGTAGAAAACAACACAAATGCGTTAAATGCGGGCTCAATCATCGCTCTGCTGATTGCACACGGCCCGACTTAGTTCCGGCAACATGCGCCTACTGCGGGGGTAACTGCCAACGATAAGGGCTGCGAGTGGTGCACCGAATGTACAAAGCGTGTGGGGGCCCCAAAGCCCGCCAAAATGAAAAATCTCCCACCGACTCAAGCTAACCGAAGCCACTGCAATAAAGTTCATGGGCCTACACCTGTTGACTTCGCCTGTACAGCACCCACTGAACAAGTAGAAGGGCTTTCATACGCCGCTGCCGCCAGAAGAGGACTTGCTGCATTCAGCACAGAGAACGACCCGAGCTCTTGCCAGCAAGAAGGATTAGCGGAAGCTACGCTACATAGACTGCTGAAAGAACAGCAACAGAAACGGGGAAGGACTTTCCTCTGCCATCAAGGACATGAGCCGAGCTATCGAGAGGATGGCAGAAATGCAACAGCAGGTTTTAAGTATGCAACAGCAAACCCCTACCATTTTAACCTCGTTGCTATCAAAAGGCGCTAATCTGGAATGCCAATGGCATTTCGGGAAAAGTACTAGAGCTGGTGACCCTAGTACATAAACACGCCATCCGAATAATACTGCTGTCAGAAAATACAACTAAAACACAAGCTGACACCTTCGCCAGCCACCTAAAGGAATGGATTCAACTGGACATTCAACTCGGCCTGTCCAGAAGAGCTCGATGAGACTACCCGAGCGTCGGAGACTCCGATTCAGATGTCACTACTTATCGGTCCCATCCGCGTGGAAGAGGTAATCAACGCCGTCAAAGTCCTTCCTAGAACTAAAGCTCCAGGCCACACCGCCCTGAAGACCCTGCCAATGCGCGCGCTCCTTTTTATAACGTTGATTATCAACGCCATATTAAGGACGCAACACTTCCCTGCCCAGAGGAAGTTAGCGAGGATCCATATGATCCATAAGTCGGGCAAGCCGGAATATGACCCTAAGTCATATAGGCCGATCTGTCTCCTGCCTTCCTTGTCGAAGGTTTGGGTCTGGGTCTTGTCGCCGGCGTTGCAAGGCTTATGGATCACATGGCCATCCTTCCTGATCACCAATTTGGGTTTAGGGGAGGGCGACGACGACACAGGAGACGCCCCAGAGTCCACCGACTACCCATGCAGCCTTATTCAAAAAAGCCGCTTTTGACGTTTGTCCACGATAAAGCCTGAGGACTCAAACAGGCTTGGCGAAACACTACCTAAGCCAACTGTGCTGTAATAAAAATGTATGCTATTTTTGACCTAATACAATAAACAAAACAAAAAAAAAGGATATGTTATCTCAGAAGAGGGTATCCAAGCTAATGAAGAAGGAATAATTGCAATAAACAATTGTCCAATACCTGATAAGGTACGAGAAGTTCAAAGTTTTTTAGGGATGTGCTTCTATTTCCGCAGATTTATTAAAGATGTTTCAATTATTGCAAAGCCACTCCAAAACCTTACAAATAATATAAAATATTCTATTTTGGCCCAGAACAATTAGATTCATTTGAAACATTTAAAATTAAACTGTCGGAAACTCCGATTTTACCGATATATGATCCAAGAGTCAAGACAGAACTACATTGCGACGCAAGCGTTATAGGTTTCGGAGCAATATTACTGCTAAGGAAAAAGATAACAAGTTCCACCCAGTTTTCTACATGTCCAAAAGAACAACAAAAACAGAGTCTAGATATCACAGCTTTGAATTAGAATCGCTAGCGGTAATATACGCACTGAAAAGGATTAGAATATATCTACAAGAAATTGTTTTCAAAATTGTAACGGACTGTAATTCACTAAAGTTAATGCTAAATAAGAAAGAGTTGAACCCAAGAATAGCCAGGTGGTCATAAGAGTTGAAAGTCATTAAAGTTATGAATGTAAATGGGAAGATAGGTCAGGTAAAAGGATGCAGCATGTGGACGCATTGTGTAGATGGTAATAATGGTTATAGAAGACAATACGTTTCAAGATGACTAACTAATTTGCCAGAATAAAGACGACAGGATACTTAAGATAAAGGAAGTATTAAACGAAAGAGAACACAGTAAAAGTTCCCAAATATGAGACAAAAATCTGACGACCACATAAATCATTGTCTAAAGTGTATAATATTTACAGCAAAAAACAATTAATAGGAAGGGTTTCTTCAATCAATCCCAAAGGGGAAGACCGCTTTTCAAATATTACACATAGACCATTATGGCCCTATACATAATAAAGAGTCGGGGATAAAGCATATTCTAGTAGTGGTAGACGCATGCACAAAATTTGTAAGACTTTATCCTACTAGCACAAAGAAATCAAAAAAAGCAATTGACGCACTAAGAGATTACTTTAGGGCATATAGCAGACCAGCAGTTCTTATATCCGACAGAGGAACATGTTTAACTTCAGAAGAATTTGTTAATTTTGTAAAAGAAAAAAAACCATTAATCATGTCAAGATTGCAACAGGCTCCCCCCAGGCAAATGGACAAGTAGAAAGAGTCAATAGAGAACTTGGCCCAATGATAAGCAAGCTAAGAGATGCAGAGAAAAACGAGAAATGGTACCAACTGCTCACGGAAGTAGAATTCGCAATAAAAACACAGCTCATAGGAGCATAAACGAATATCCAAGTATGATGCAGTTTGGAGTACGACAAAAAGGGAAGTTGATAGATAATTTAAAAGAAAATGTGATAGACGTAAGGCAAGAAGATTCGGAGAGGAATATACAAGAAATACGCAATAAAGCCGAAGAAATTCAAAAATTGACACAGGAGTATAACAAGAAATATGTGGATTACAAACGTAAGGAACCACACATCTACCAAATAGGAGATTATGTTATGCTAAAAAATTTTGATTCGACGAGAGGTGCATCTATTTAACTTATACCAAGGCTTTAAGGTCCTTATATAGTGGCAAAAAAGATACGCGATGATAGATATTTAATAGCTGATGTAGAGGTATTTCAGCAAACACAAAAGCCGTATGAGGGAATAACAACAGCGCAAATTCCAAGAATTCCTGTATACTCGTACACACACATTCATGCGCGACTGCTTTGAATTCTATCAACAGCTTTGCAATTGCGATTGTTTTGTTTTCTGTGTTGCTATTTTAATTGCTTTTTTCATTAAAACTCAGTTATTGGTGTGGCTCTTGAGTAGAGGCGGCGACAAGTGGTGCGGTTAGTTGCGAGTTCGAACCCTGCCAAGGAAACAATTTTTTTTTTTGTTTAAATTTTTCTTTATTGCTGCTTAAGCAAACAGGCGAAAAAAAACGACAAGCGCAATGTCTTAGACAACAGGCTCCAACCTGCTACACGGCGAAAACAGAACGAGACTGACACCAGTCCAGTTCGCAAACATGCTTCCAATTGATATGCTCTCTTGGCACCACCCAACAACGAAGAAGACATGAAGACTGACGAATCAGAGGCCGAGCAGGTAAACTCAGCCCAAGAAGAAAACTTGCCTGCCTCAGCGACTCCTGAGGTTGGGGGAGGCAGCCAGCCCAACGATGTCACCCATGGCAGCACCAGCTCCTCCGAGCCCGAAATAAGGGCCAACAACAATGCCCGACTGGATGAAAAAAGCCTCCCGATCGTTCTAAATGTTTGGCTCGAACTATCCCAAGTAGTGGACCTGGATAGCCTGACCATCAAATTTAACCTGGGTAGGACTATGTGACTCCTAGCCAATGATGTGCCCACCTACAGGGCCATCGTACAGAAACTGGAAGAAGAAAAAATTGAGTTCTACTCTAACCAGCTGCAGGAGGAGAAGCCCTACCGCATAGTAATCAAAGGCCTCCACCCCTCCACACTCAACCGAGGGCTCATCGACGACCCGCGTAGCCAGAGCCACACAGTTCTCCACGTACGCAATCCGAGCAGCAAAGTCCCCAAAGAGCCCATGAATATTCACTTCATTAACTTGCAGCCGGCGGCCTATACCTGTTGACTTCCCCCGTACAGCACCCCCTGTACAAGTAGAAGGGCTTTCATATGCCGATGCCATTCAGCATTCAGCAAATAGAAGAACGCCCCCAGCTCTAGGCAGCGAGAAAGACCAGCGCAAGCCTGGCTACATAGACTGCTGAAGGAACAGCAACAGGAAAGGCTGACTGCGCAACAACAGCAACAGCAGACATCTGGAAACGGGGAAGGACTTTCCTCTGCCATTAAGGACATTAGCCGAGCAATTGAGAGAATGGCAGAAATGCAACAATAGGTTTTGGGTATGCAACAGCAAATCCTTTCCTTTTTGATCGCGCTGCTATCCAAATGGACGCACCACTGAAGGTGCTAATCTGAAATGCCAATGGTATTTCAGGTAAAGTACTAGAGCTGGAGGCCCAAATACAAAAACACGCTATCGGAATAATTGTGCTGTCGAAACTAGGACCAGCAGCCCTACGCTCCCCAGAATTTTTGGCTTCGAGGCGTACATTGTACAGTGTACTCATAATCGCTCAGTTAGTGGCGGCTGCGCCGTCCTCGTCCAGAGTAACTTGGTTCACTTCCAGCGATTGAGCATTTCTATCCTTTTCCTGGTATTACTATTCAACGTCGTAATGAGGTTGAAGTATTTTTCGGAAGCGTAGAAAATTTCCATCGTGACCATGATCCACAAGCCTTGCAAGCCGGAGGACGACCCCGAGTCATATCGACCGATTAGTTTCCTGCCTACACTATCCAAGGTCTGGGAAAGACTTGTCGCAGCAAGACTTACGGCCTTTGCAGGCTCACGGCACCTAATTCCTGGCCACCACGGCACGGCACCTAATTCCTGGCCACCAATTTGGCTTTCGCGCTGGGCACGGAACCACGGAACAGCTACATAGGGTCGTCAACCACGTTCTGGAGGCATTTGACAGAAAATTGTACAGTGTGGCGATTTTTGTCGATGTCAGCCAGGCATTCGACCGTATCTGGCATCTAGGGCTACTGGCAAAACTGAAACGCGGACTGCCCTCGCCCTACTTAACCTGATCCGATTCTACTTGAAGGGTCGTTCTATCTTTTCCAAGCTGGCGTCCCGCAAGTTAGTGTACTAGGGCCACTTCTATTTTCGCTTTTCTCCGCAGACACGCCTACTCCAGACGACCATGCCCTCGGACTGCCTTCGCGCACACTTCTGATGGCTTCATATGCTAACGACATCTGCGCAATGGTCAGCGCCAGGTCCCCTGTTGTTGCTACAGATGCTGCGCAGGACTACCTGAACCTGAAACAAAATACATGGGCGTCACCCTGGACAAGCGCCTCACTTTCGCCAGCTCATTAAAGGAGCTGTGCAACGCTGTCGAAATAAGCTGACCAAGTTAAATTGGCTCCTCAACCCCCGCAGCAAACTTTCCCTTGCAAGTAAACGGCTTGTTTATTTACAAACTGTGGCACCCATCTGGCGATATGCCATACAGGTCTGGGGCTTGGCTGCTCTATCCAACCGAAAAAGAGTTCAATCTCTCCAATGCAAAACTCTGCGCAGGATGGCAGGAGCCCCATTTTACGTGCGCAACAGAGTTCCTGAGGATCCCCTGGGTTGAAGAATAAGGACCCACTGCGCCCTCTATAACAACCGGCTAGCCACGCACGCCAATAGGCTCGCCAGCAACCTTCATGGTGCCCGGCCCATCAGGAGATTAAGGAGAACATTTGCCCACATACTACCCACCCAACTCCACCAACAACGCCCATCTGCAGGGCAACGCGGCAATAATATAGACAAGATATAGAATAACGAAACAAGTTTTTAAATTGTAAAAACATGGCGAGTTAACAAAAGACATCAAATGGTGCATAAGGCAAAAGAGTCCTTACAAACCATTTATTAGATAAACAAAAAAAAAAAAATATTAATAACTAATACTGGACAGTGCAAGTCTCCACTGATGCTGGTAACGTGGACTTTGGAGCAGTCTATTGCAGGCCATATGAGCAGACTTCGACTGATGACTTCAACGTCATACTCAACTCGGCTGAAAGCAGATAACTGGTGGGAGGCGCCTGGAATGCACATCACTGGTTGTGGGGCGCAAATGGCAGCAATGCGCGTGGCCTTCAACTGGCTTGCAGCCTAGCGCATAGTCAAGCGAAGGTACTGGCTTCATTTCCCACAAGTTACCCGTATGGCAGCAGAGGCACTCCGTCTTGCATAGCATTCGCCATCTACCAGGGGATCTCTGACAAGCTCCTCTCAATCGCTGACGATTGGGACCTCCCGAGCGACCACCTGGCCCTGATAGTTACCTTGGAAAGCAGAGCCAAGGCTGATCAACGCACTCACTGATTTCGTTGTCTTCCAGAGACAGATGAGTGAAAGTATTCACCTAATCACTGGGCTGCTCAACGTAAAAATTCGCGCAGCACCAGCCGAAGCCACTGCCCCACCAGTAGCCAGGCGGCTTGATAGTGCTGGCAACGGACTGCCCGCAGACATAGTTAACCTGCTCAGGATCAAAAGACGGGGCAGACGCTGGTTCCACACGACTCAGCATCCCTGGAATAAGGCGGAGTGTCGAGGAGAAGCTAGCAACTCAAGGAGGCCCTTTGCAGACTCAAAGAGTCCTTCTCCAGATGGTTGGAGAGCATGAACTATACTCGCTGTGGCGAGCAACTAAAAACCTGAAGCGCCAACCCTGGAGAACCGTTTCCCTTCTTCGCCACAATGGAAAATACTTCCTCACAAACTAAGAGCAAGCTGATACCTTCGCCACCCACCTGGAGGAACAGTTTACACCTTTCGATTGGACCTCCCCAGAAGAGCTCGATGAGACTACCCGAGCGTTGGAGACTCTGCTCCAGATTTCATTATAACGTTGATCCTCATCGCTATATTAAGGACGCAACAATTCGCTGCCCAGTTGAAGTAAGCAAGAAACCAAATGATCTGTTAGCTGGGCAAGACGGAATATGAGTCTGAGTCATATAGGCTGATCAGTCTCCAGCCTTCCTTGTCGAACGTCTGGGAAAGACTGATTGTCACCCGACTTGCTAGGTTTATTGATCATATGGCAATCCTTCCTGATCACCAATTTGGGTTCAGGGGAGGGCATAGTGCTGTTGAACAGGTTCACAGAGTGACTATATTCTGAGTTCTTACGACGACAAAGACTACTGCTATGGAGTCTTTGTAGACGTTAAGCAGGCCTCCGACCGAGCCTGGATTAATGGATTGCTCCAGAAAATCAAGATAAGTCTCCCCGCGCCTTTGTTCTACTTCAGCGCTCTTATCTAATGGAGCGAAAGGTCGAAGTCAAAGTTAAGAAGGCTAAGGCCGTTTGTCGCTTCACCGCTAACGGCCAGTATATAACGTCGCTGTGGCGCCAACTTTGATATACGGTATCCAGGTTTGGGACATTGCGTCTCGAAAAAAACCGAAGAGGGATTTTGACACTCCAAAATTTGGCCTTGACTGGTACGTCAGAGATTCTACCTTGCACAGAGACCTCAAAATGACGGCCAGCCAAGTAGGAGCATTCAGAGAATGCTCAAGAGAAGATCGTTCAAGGCCTCATCCAACCACGACATAGGAGACGCCCCAGAGTCTTTCGACTACCTACGTGACGATGCAACCTTATTCAAAAAAGCCGCTTTTGACGTTTGTTTACGATAAAGCCTGAGGACCCAACAAGGCTTGGCGAAACATCAACTAAGCCCACTGTGTTGTAATAAAAATGTATGCTATTTTTGATCTAATACAATTAAAATTTAAAAATAAAGGAAACAACAAATGGGTTCCGTCATTCCTAACTATTACTTTCCACCTTTAAAAAAAATTATGGTTGGAAAAATATTAAACGTAACTATCCGCAACTAACAACTGGTGGCCTTCAGCTTCCTTAAATTACCAATCCTCATATCCTCCTGAAATTACTTATACAGATTAAATCTCCTTCAACAACCAAAAGAGAGCCATTGAAATCGGAAGATGAATCACTAGAACATCTAACAACTTTTTTCCCTTTTGCAATGGAAAACCAGTAAGAGGCTCTGCTCGGGAAACCCTGAACCCTTTAAAACCAACACCAAATGCAGCTTGCGCTACGAACTCTTATGTTTTAGCAGTATTAAAACAAATAAACAAATTTTAAAATTTTTTTTAAAAATCCCAATAGGACTCAAATCCGTACTGACCGCAATACTCGCCACCGCCTCTTCTCGTCAGCCAAAACAAAAACTCATTTTTGGGAGAGAAAAATGAATTAAAAGAGCAACACGTTAACACAGCACGGAGGCAATACAATCGCAATTGCAATGATGTAAATAAAATTTGATAAAGACGCGCATGAATGTGTGTATACACAAATAACTGCCGCAAGCACGTGTCAATATAAGCACACTAAAACACTTTTTCTTTAATAACTTCTGTGTTCCTTAACCGATCTTGATATTTTCAACAGTTCAGACACACACATAAGTATTGGCACAGCAAGCATTTTCTACTTTGCAACCATTTTGCGTCCGTTTTTGGTAACAAACATCCATGCAAATTAATTTTCCTGTGGCTGGCATATAACACGGCACATGTTTTGCCACATCCACCACAATCTCCTGATCTAAACCCAATTGAACATTTATGGGAGGAACTGGATAGGAGGGTCAAAAAACGGGTAATTTCCAACAAAAGTCAGCTGAAAACGGCTTTATTGGAAGAATGGCAAAATATCGGGGCGGAAACGACCAGAAAATTGGTTCATTCTATGCCAAAACGTGTAGAGGCTGTTATAAAACAGAAAGGCTTGCCCACCAAATATTAGTTAAGTTTCATATATATTTTTGAGTTTTATAATTATGTGTGCCAATATTTTTATTTAAATAATTTAATAAAATTACTGTTATGTTTCTGTTACAAAACTTTAACTGATTTTTGTAGGAAATTAACTGGCTTGTACAGGAAAATTAATTTGCATGGATGTTTGTTACCAAAAACGGACGCAAAATGGTTGCAAAGTAGAAAATGCTTGCTGTGCCAATACTTACGTGTGTGTCTGTATATCAAATTGTGCTATAAAATATTCGTATATTCTCAATATGTCAATTACCTTAAATTATGGCTTAACTTGGTTCGTTTTTAGATTTTTTTTTTATCTATAGCTCTGGTGTTTAAGTGTTGGGTAGCGATACCTACCTGACAAATTTGGTGAATTTAGCTCTTCTTACTTATGAGATTTATCGATTTCTTTAAAACGGGACAAGCTATTGGTTATCGGAAACAAACTCGTACTGCGCGGGCACCTACGTTCCTTGCGTTCATACATACGAACAGACGGACGGACATGACTAAATCGACTTGGCTGTTGATGATGATCAAGAATATATATACTTTATGAGGTCGGAGATACTTTTTTCTGCCTGTTACATAAATTTGCACAAAAATATTATACCATTTTTACCCATCTTCATCAGGGTATAAAAGATATACACTCTAAGCTTGAAAGAAATGCAAATTAATATGACAAGTTCAGTAACTAAAAACAGTCATGTAAAGCAGTTATGGCTTTTTCGCATATGCGGTACTCGCCACAGGGCCGACGAGCGAGGTTGTCTGCGTTTCCGTGGTGTCTGCCACTGCGATGTTGGATATCCATGTCATATTGCTGCAGGCGTTCAATCCAGCGCGCATTTTGGCCTTCCGGTTCCCGGAAGTTGCAAAGCCACTTAAGCGATGCATGCTCGGTGCGGAGCAGAAATCTTCGTCCAAATAGGTAGTGATGGAAATGTTTACTGGCCAGCAATTCTCTCCTGGTGACGCAATAACTTCGTTCCGCAGAACTTTAAGTCTTTCTGTAATATTACAAAACACGTTCTTGACCTGTCTGGTTGTGACTAAGCACGGCTCCAGCGCCATGATTGGATGCGTCGGTATCTAAAATAAAAAGGTCGCTAGAGTCCGAGAATGTGAGAACTTGAGAACTCCGGTAACTTTTCTTTGAGAGTCGAACGCTTCTTGGGCGGGGGACCAAACAGAAATACGTTGGGGTTCAGTGAGCTCATGCAATGGTCGAGCCATCGTGGCAAAGTCCGAGATAAATTTACGGTAGTAGGAACTAGGGCTAGTAGATGGACGGATTGCGTCCCTACTCTGCATGTCCATTATTAGACGTTCAACCTCTGCTTTTTGCGACTGCGCCACTCGACGAGGTGGTTGTTTGATTGGACGCCAGTAGCTGGTATCTATAGTGTGACAGGCCAGGCTGGTGCGTCCAGTATCATAATCGCGCTGGGCGAATATGTGCTCGTACCTCTTCAGTAAATTGAGCAATTCGCCGCGCATTTCAATGGATAAATGTGGTCATGAATTCCAATCGATTTGTGGTGGTGTGACCAAAGGGTTCTCCGCAGGTATAGGAAGGGGTGCCTCAACAGTTTCCAGGTGACGCGCAGAATGGCGAAGCCACTTTTGGTGTGCACGAGAGAGCTTCCCAAAACAAGATAGTCAGACAGCTGTGAGTGAAGGCCACGTTCCTGCATGGCTAAAGGCAGCTGATCCGGCGACGAACAGTCCACTAGCAGGTGGGTGTCGCTGTAAGGCGGGACGCTATCAGAGATCGTTGAGTACAAGTTGGGCGGTGCTGAGTTGGACATATGCAATGACGCACCACCCCAGGCAAAATTGAGGCGGAGTGCTTTTAAGTCCACGGTGGCCTGGTAATGCAGCAGGCGTATTGCCTTCTACCAGTAGGGATTCGTGCTTTATTGGGCCACCCGCTAGTCAAGTTTACTGTTGCTCGAGAGGTGGCTACGAACTGTTCGGAGGATGGGCCCTGTAAGTTCACCTCACATGGTATGACGGACAGCTGTTTCTGAAGATCTCTGCGATTTAACAAAGATAAAGCTGCACCCGTATGAAAGAGTCGCACTAGGCGTTTCTGCAAAAAGATAAACCAATGTAAGCTCTTGAACGCCCAGGTTACCTCGCGGCTCTTGGGCACTCAAGTGAACAGCTTCCACTTTCTCCACTTGGGCGGCATCGGGTTCCCAGAGAGGTGTTCCAAGGGGAATCTTATGGATGTTTGATCAACCAGTGGCAGCTGCTGGGCACTCACGCCGGGCGGCAGCTCTTCAAGCAACGGGGACTGGACACCTTCAACTTCCTTCCGAGGAAGTATATGGTCCGGGACTAGGTTGTATAATCACGGCTAGGTGCTCCAGAAAATCAACAGACATTGACGCAGCGGCAATGGGTTCTAAGTTCTGCTTGGCCATTTTCTCAAATGGTGCATCGGTCATGTAATTGGTCGCTACAAAGGATTGGTTCTTTTCCGAATTGTGATATAGTACAGGCGGATGCTCGCTGGGACAGTTTTGGTCAATTGTCAACCTTCGCCCCCGAAGGTTGGCCTGTTCTAGTTTTCCGGCGGGCCACGAGGTTGGCTCAAGCTGCCCGTTGTGTTTTTCTGCGGGGGTCTGCTATTCCTCCTTGGTGAGCGCGCCTGAGTCCCCGACGTTACTGTCGTCACGTACAGCACGGTGCCAGTGGTGCAGTGGCTACTGGCGAGAATCAAAACTTGGTACGTCGTCTCGCGAATACCGTATATAAATCGCTGTACCATGATGCTGTTGTCGGTAGCTCACCGAAAACAGCTCGACCCAGGCGATCCAAGTCCATTGCAAAATCTAACGATTCCTTGGGGGCCTGCATGCGATTATGAAACACGTGATACCCGGTATGGGTACTTACGGAAAAGTGTTCTCGCATGGCAGCCGTCAGTGCTGCGTAGGCACGTAACCCTCGGCAAGGAGGCGTGGAAGCGCTGTGCCCGGCCACGCAAGCTTACGTAGAGTTTCCGGCATTTTTTGTTCTCCGACCAGTGGTACTCCTCTGCCATGTCATCTAGAAGACGCTGAAACTCAGGCCAGGGTCTTGTTCAGTCGTACACAGGAGGTACCTCAACAACTCCACCAAGATAGTGGTAGCTAGCAGTCACGGAATGTTTGAATCCTGGTTCTGCTTGTGAAGTGCATTGCACCGCTTTTGCTGAGCTCCGCTGGGTTACATTGCGCCATTATAATAGCGCATTGGTCTGGGTGCTGAGTCCTAAACTCCTTGTCTGAAGGCTGTGCAGCGGTGTCCCGTAGATCGGACAGCGGTCTCGTAACTTCGCAATTTAGCGATACTGCATGCAGTGCCGACACTCGGGGTGTGCTTGCAGCAATCCCATCATTGGCAGTGGGAGTGGTGACGCCGGCTGAGTATTCGTGTTAGTACCCTTGCAGTGGCCGAAGGGGCCGTGCAGGCCATCTAACATGGTGCGTTCAAACGACGACCACATCTGGTGGAACCTTTGCTCGAATCGCTGTTCTCGGGCCTCCGTGCGGCTGTCCAAGCGCTCTACACGTCGTTCCAAAGATCGATCACGTGCGTCTAAGCGGTCGGCCAAGCTCTGCTGCGCCTCCAACAACGCGGCTGTCTCTAGTGTTGTCTGCCGTTGGCGAGCCGTCTTTTTAGGCACAACGGGCTGTATTTAAGCAAATACAAGGACGTACCCCACACCTGACACCAATGTAGCGAAATTTGGACCAAAGCGAGTTGGCGTCGCAACGGGTATCCGAGCAGAACTAATTATAGGTGGGGGACAGCAACGGTAGACAGCACAAAGGTACCAGGCAGATTATAGAGGTTAAGATATAAGCTCTATTTATTCTTTTGCCATACAACTTAATCCGAGGCACGTGGTTGCCGGGTCGTAGCCAAAACGAGAAGAAGGAAATGGAGATGGTCTAATTGTAAGCTTAGGGTGGGGGTGCCAGCCGATATATCGATAGAGCGATCGCGAAATTTGTTGAACTATTCGGATATAGATAGCGTCAAAGCAGGAACAGTAGAAAGGGACGATGCTGGTTCCGTTGTTTTCGTTACAGTATTTTTATAACATTTATTTTTTTATATCATTTTTAATTGTCTTAGAAACGTGATTGATCGGCTAGATATCGGTAAAAACCACAAAATATCGGATCTACTTGATAGTATAAGCAAAGACAATATAAACACTAAGATGAGTAACGCCCATACATTTCAATGCGACTCAAAACTTCTAGCCTACCTTATTACCTGCTTTCAACAAAACTGTTCGATGGTACTTTGCGTCGCTTCGTTTTCGAAGTAGCGAAAAAGTTTTAAATTTACGATCGACGCATAGTACTTTTGCTTAATCCATGAAATGCATGAATTATTTGAATGATACATTACCCTAAATCCTAATGATAAATTTTACAGGAAAATTTAAAAATAAAATATTTTTATCACAAAGTGCAGCTTGTGCAATAACTATGTAAAGAAAATAGCACACATGGATTGAATTTACTTATTTTGAACAGTGTATGCTGGAGAGAAGCTCTTGTCTCAACATACCTATGTTTGTATGTGTGAATTATGCATGCATAAGTACACCAAAATATGTATACATGTGTTGTTGTTCACGGCTCTGACTTTTGCTGGCAAAAAATTAATTTTTGTCATTTTTCTAGCGCTGATCATGTTCACCCCAAATTTATGTTGACATATGAATGCATGTTGCGCTCTCACGCAATGAAACTGATTTCGTTTTAGTTCTCAATTTTCAAAAAATCAATCCAGATAGAAACCTTTTTCTGGTATGGCGTAACTCATTTTAGTGTTTATATTGCCTTTGGTAGAACATAATATTTATTACAAGTGAATCGATAAAACCACTAACCAAAAAACCTATAGATGGGACATGCCGTAGTAGAACTTTGATCACTAAAAAAAATTTGCATCTGGTCCAACGACCGAGTAAGATATACATATGATATCTTTTGATCGCTCACACTACAGGAAACTCATTTGGCTTACTCTCTTCCATATGATTTGTGCGATAGAACGGCTTCGCTGTTTTTTATCTCGCTCCCACTACAGGAAACTGCTTTGGCTTACTCTCTTCCTTATGATTTGTGCGATAGAACGACATCGCTGTTTATTTTTATCTCGCTCGCACTTACTCTCAGTGCTCTCAATGCTCTCTTTATGTCTAGGTACCGTTTAAATGTTTGTGTGTGTATGTGTCCGCACAAGCAAAAATTACCACAAATTCAATTTTTGTCAAAAGTCGGTGGCATTTCTTCCCTTTTGAATGGACGAGTAATATGAAATAATGAAAGGGTTTGCCAAGTCGATGCGAAATTCTTGCATTTTAGCTCGTTATTGTTGGAAACGGTACCTAAGCGTTGGCATGTGTGCATTTAAAAGTTTTTGGACTTGCTAATCACGCATACTTGCGTATTTTGTATATGAATAGAAGCATTTATGCGCTTATGTGCCCGTTGGTCCCTGCCTGCCTGTCCGATGCAAATTTGACAATATTTTTGGATTTCTGAATTTCGAGCTCAACACACACAAACAGAGACACAAATGTGTGTGAATGGGCTGATCATGGGCGCAAAATTTAAAAATATCATTATTGGCACGCGTCTGACGCTCGCCCTTCTTATTATGATTTAGGGTTTGAATGTACACAAGTGCGCAAATCAATAAGTGAGAGAGAGGCACACTCTGTACATACATACACACATATGTATGTTTTTGGGATGTAGGGAATTAAAAACTAACATACATATATTATGAAAAGGCATCACCCGCAGCGACGTTGTGCGTTGAGCGAGATGCGGCTTCATACTGAACGTTCGGCTGCCACTTTCAGCAGTCTTACTTTATCTGGGCACACTAAAATGGTCGCGGACACCCTTGGGACTCAATCGTTGACGATTTATCGGTTCCCGATTATTCTGCTGTTTGACATATCTATGCATTATATAGTTAGTGCCGCTACCTATAAATAATAGCGATGGCCTACAATTAATATTAAATTATAGTAATAATTAGAATAGTCATAATTAAATTAATGTAACATTATAAGAATTTAATATTAATTATGTGAATGTTATTTTATACTCTGATATTTGATTAAATAATGGTGACCTCAACTTCGCCTGTCTTCTGGTGCACCTCCCGTATAGTTACACTTCGGGATCTGGAACATTATCAGATTTAATATATTTAATATATATATATATGGAAAAATCGCGAAAAACGTTTGAATGTAACTTTTTTGTTTACCATCCGATTGGCCCCAACCCTATTTTCAAAGATCTTTGTTCAGATTCATTTGAGGGGTGTTTCACACTTATAGGAAAATCCGTTCCTCCTGGGTGGAAATGGAATTCAGTCTTCTTCGGGGGGAATGCGATTTAAAGATTTTTTGTGCGAGTTTTAAGTTGTGTCCGATTTGCTTCAAACTTATTTTCAAAGGTCTACATAAGAACTTAATGAATACGCATTTCAGCGATTTGAGAAATTCCACCCGCAGCAGTGGTAAATTGGCGGAAAACGTTTGTATGAAAGTTGTATGTTAACCGTTTGATCAGTTTCAAATCATTTCCAAAACTTTTTGAGAACACTTATTTAACAGAGACACGCTTAGGAACTGGTGGCTCCGATAGTTGCGCACCCCTTGAATCTATCTATCTATCTTTCCTTCCACCTTCAGTTGCCAATCCAAAACACAGCATATTGTTTTGTTGTGATATTCATTTTTGTAACATATTGCTGCCCGTAACAAAGAATACAACTAAAAAAGTAACGAAAATTTGGTATGCAGGATAGCGCCACCTGCGATCATTCTATTTTTCCAAAATATTTGATCAACTATAGTGGTTTTTATTTCTTATATTTTATAGGGTAAACATTTTTAAACAAACTTAATAATGTGTCGTCCCCCCTTTGTTGATAATCACTTCGTGAATTCGATTGGGAATTGAATTGTGTAGGTACTCAATGTAGTTTACGGAAATGGTTAACCAAGCGTGTTTGATGCCTTCGATTAAGTCCCATTTTGTTGTATATTGTTTTCCGGACTCGCACACTTTTTGGCGAGTATAGTGGCTACTCAAGGACTACAACTTGTTGGATCTACATCTACATTTTCACGGAATGGGCAGTATAAATTGGGGCATTGTCGAGATGGAAATTCTATTTCCGATATTTAAATACATTTTGGAAGTGGGGAAAAGCAGTTTTGAAAACTCTGTTGTATTTCTCTGCATTCATACGCAGTACTAAAAACTGCAATTAGCAGGTGCTATGGTAGGATATAACTCCCCACACCATCACACCCCCACACGGCTGTTGAGGCGCTCTAAATGATGTTCCTCTTTACGTAGGTCATAAAAATAATAATATAGTCATCGGGCCTTTCCAAATCAAAATTTTTCATCTAAAAAGGCAAGGAAGTGCCACTCAGAAGACCACGACATGTGCAAAATTTAAGTGCATTTCTTCTCTAAGAAAGCAGAAAACTTAAAAAGACTGAAACTGAAAAGTTACCACCACTTAATATGCTTATAGCCGTTGATAACCTCGACTTATCTCCAGTTTGTCTTTGATCTTGGAAGACGAATCGTGCGATTTTATACTTCCCTCAGTATAGCTCTCCTATCTGCTTGGGAAAGCAAACGATTGTTAGAAAATCGAAAGGGTTATTTTGGGGTTATTTTAAAGAAATTCTATAGTTTAAGCTGCACAAAATGTTTGGTAAGCGTGATTGCCAAAATATGGGAGACGACTAAATTTGCATTTGGGGCGCTAATCTGGTGACGCAAACTAAGTGCAAACTTTTTCGTCGAAAATAAATCAAAACAGCAAAAAATATGTAACGGTTCTTCTATCGAGCTGTATTTTCTTGTCAAAAAACACACTTAACGCGATTCAAAATAAAAAAATGACGAAGTTGCGTAGGAAGAAATTAGCATTAACAAATGAGTTTAAGGGAGCGGTAATCTGATGACGTGCAGTGTATCTCACCATTGAAAAATTAGTAAAGTGTTTTCTCATCTGTTGTCTCATAAGTATCCAAAAAACATGGAAAAAAAAATATTGTTACCTAGTATAATTAAATGTTATCCTTATTATTATAACTATTAATTAATGTTAATGAAATTTAATGATAATGATTATCGGTACAACTCTGGAAACTATGCTATTTGTTAATAAAAGTTTGCATATATAATGGATTTAAAAGAAAAGGTAATAAATGTCAAGTTAGGTCAAAATATCTTACAAACGAAATGTTTCATATCTTAACTTCATTATTTCGAAAAGTGTTGCTGCTGATCAAGAATCTATGGTGTTTTGAATAATAGTTGATTATGTTACATGCACAAATCATAATACCCTTTCCCAGGGTATAAGAATTAAATTTAACCAGGTAGGCTTCAATGTACTTGTGCTTAAGAGCACATTTTTGGGATCCAGTCGTTTGCTTTACGAATATTATAGCTGTCAGCACAAGGGTAGCAGCAATGTCCAACCGAACACTCTAACAATAACCACTTCTTTAGCCACGCGAATAAAATGTGAATGTGATATTACAAATAATAACAATAAAGAACGGTTATATTTGACAGGCCGAAGATTAAACACCCACGTAGACTATGGTTAACGGCTTTGTATATATGCTGAGCTTGATCTCGATATCATGAAAAACATTACATTTTTTTATAAAAATACTCATTTTTTAACCGATTCTTCCTTTAAACAATAAAAGTTATTCATCCACGAACTAAATTAATGATCGATCCTTCATGTGGCATCTTATTGATATAGTGGTCCGATATTGATAGGATTTCATATGTGATGAGCTTAGTGAAATGGTATCATGAATTATAACTTAATTTTCAGCCGATCATTTCTAGACGTAGACAGACATGGCTACATATATCAACTCGCATGCTAATGAATATCGTGTTCGACGTGACGGCGTGACAAACGATTGATTTCGTATTATGACTGTCTTTTTGGATAAAAACCACGAAAATTGAAGGGGGAAATCCTCTCTCCATTATATTTGCAATCCACTCAAAACGTAGGCTCTTCCGCCGGGCAGACAATCCATTTCTCACCTATCCCCATGCTAGAGTTGCATCTCAATCGGCCAAGTCCCGTTAGTAGGGAAAAGTTCCTTCGGGGATTTGGTGGCAGAAAATTAAAGAAGTTGTAATAAACTAGGATTTTGAGCATTCTAACATTAAGTTTTTTCTGCAACCGCAATTTTTGCAGTACTCGCTCATATGTCCAAGTGGTGAAAATGCATCTGGTCTGATTTAAATGATAACTGCTAAGTTCTTAAAGAAATCTTTTCAACTTTTCTCTTGACCATCTTATAGTTTGGCGGACACGAGAATGGGGTAGGTGTAAGCCCACATAACATCGTACTGATTTGTGCACTAGAAAATACAAGCTAAAATATTTCGTTGGAAAAGAAATACTGATGAATGGCACAGACATACAAGTTATCACCCAGCCCGCAAGGCAATTCTTATTGCAATCATAAACAACATTTCACTATAAGTCGCTATCCCAATTACTTAACCCTTTCAGACTTATTAGACCCGTTTCAATCACTACGTCCACTTAACGCGCAGCTGCGGCTCTGCTAACATAAATATCCAGATTACTGGCTCTAACATAAACATAACAGCGCAACCACTTAACATAAAGATTCATATTCTCATGCGCAATTCATAACGTAAACTAAAGACCCAGTCTCTAGGGCGCAATTGCTAACGTAAACATGATTCAAAGCGTCTAGCTTACGCAAGCCGCCCCCGCGAGCTTTTAAACTTTAAGGAAAGAAGCTTTAGCATAAACACAGCTGATTCGCAGCATAAGATCACCGCGAGCTTTTAAGCTTTAAGAAAATAAGCTTTATCATAACCATAGCTGACTTGCAGCATAAGTTCACAATTGTACTTTAGTTCTAATCTTGGATTCAAATAAATCGGAAGCCTTCAGCCTCCCACATAAAAAATATTTTTTTCCAATTAGTAGCCACTAATCGGTTAATTGGCGCCCAACGTGGGGCTCGCGATTATAAACACAAAAAAAGGATAATTAAAAGAAACAAAATCCTTAGTGATTCGCGAGTGAGCAAAAGTGCTGATTTACCATTCCAAGATTGTCTCAAAAGAGCATTAAAAATTTTCTAAAAACGAAAATATCGAGTGCCTCTAAAAGAAACATTAAAAATTTCCGACGAACGGAAATACCCTGTTTCTGAAAACTTGAAGAGTAGTGAAAATACCCTGAGCTGGAAGTATTGATTGTCCACAAGACTTAAAAGTGAAACCAAATTTTCCCATTCAATTTAAATGAAAAACATTCCAAAAAATTAATCGATCAAAGAAGCGAAACAAATATTTTCGCCAACAAAATTTTTTTTTTTTTTCACCAATCAAAAACTTTTAACAAAATAAAAAATATCACGTCAACCTGAGACCCCCATAAAAGAAGACCCTAAAACCCAGAAGGAAGGAAGGAAGGAAGGAAGACTTGAACGATATATGTATAATCACCCATAAAGAAAGACCTTTTACGTGAGCCATCATCATTTACATTAAAAAGAAATTTTTTTACTTAAGTAATGAGAGTTTAAATTTGTGTAAGCATTTGTTAGAATAATAAGTGTTATAAACTGGATAACCATATAGAAAGTTTAATTGAAGATTTTCAAAAGTTAAAAATGGCTAATAATAATAACTTGACAGCTGATTTGGTAGCTCAGTTGATTGCAACTCAGACCAGAGCGCTTCAAGAACAAATTGCAGAATTGAAGTTACAGATCACTCTCTCATCTAATAATGAACAAGAATATAAGATTACTGAAATAAATGACCTAATTCGTTGCGATGAATCTTTTGATGTTATCAAGTCCATACCAGAATTCTCCGGCAGCTATAATGCATATGTTAGTTGGCGCGAAGCCGCTTGCTGTGCCATGCGAATGTATAAAGAAGGAAGTAGAAAGTACGTAGGTGCTTTAACAATACTAAGAAATAAAATAACAGGAAAAGCTAATGACACCTTGACCAATCATGGCACCGTTCTTAATTTTGAAGCTATACTTGCAAGGTTGGATTTCGCCTACAGTGATAGACGACCAATCTATATAATAGAACAGGAGTTAAGTATTTTACGACAGGGTAATTTATCCGTTCTCGAATACTACAATTTAGTTAATAAAAAACTAACCCTTTTGATAAACAAAACTATTATGACGTATGGTGACAAAGCCCACATCATTACAGAAATGAATAAGAAAAATAGAGACAACGCTTTAAGAATTTTCATCACAGGTCTTAACGGTTCTTTATCAGAAGTTTTATTCTCCCTTAAACCTGAAAATTTGCCTAATGCTTTGGCAAAAGCCCAGGAACTGGAAGCGAATTACCAAAGGGCTAACTTCGCTTACCACCATTTCACAAATACCCATCAGCATAACAATCAGCAAAAGAAAGCTGAATCCCCAAAACAACCTAACAAAAGATATGACAATCACTTAAGGTTTAATCAAGTTCCACAAAATCAAATTTTTGCGCAAAGCAACAAGACTCCTCAACCTACACCGGAGCCCATGGATGTAGATAAATCCATACAGCTTCAGAATACACCTTATCCGTATCCCCAAAATCGAAATTCGGCTCAACCAAAGAAACGGGAATACGCTCCCCCTTCGGTTCAGCAACCTAACAAAATCATGCGTATCAATAACCTCGAAGAAGACCATTTTTTAGAAGAAGAGGGGGAGAACTCCCCTACATTTTCAGAATAGATAAAAAAATAAATACAACTTTAAAAATATTAATTGACACCGGTGCCACCGCTTGTTACATAAAAAGGGGTATATACGATAACGCAGAAGAATTAGTCATAAAAAAAAGAATTAAAACTGTAAATGGCTACAGTATCATTACACATTTTCATAACATAAACATATTTGGCAAACGCCACAGATTTTATGAAATTAATAATCTAGACGCAGATCTATTAGTCGGTTACAATCTACTGAAAGAAATTAAGGCAGTAATCGATTTGTCAAAGGGAACTTTGTTTTACAATAACAAAAAGGAAAATATTAATTTTACAAAACATGTCCAAGAAACGGTTGGCCATTTAAAAAGTTTAGACGAAGCCTATAACGTTGCTTCGTATTTGAACTACCAAAGTGGGAAATGTAAATCATTTTCTTTATTTAATGTATCCGATACAGAATCATCGTCTTTAAGTGACGCTGATAGTCCACGCATCGAAAAAACTAAAGTTGACGATATTCTTAAGGAAGGAAAGCTAAAGAAATTAAAACCTAAAAAGAGCAGACGTCGAAAGATGTCGGTATCCTCTACAACAAGTTCTTCTTTATGCAAAATAAATCATTCCATTAATGAAATGGATGATTTGAATATCCTTGAGCAACAAGTCGTTCAACTAATAGAAACAAAGCATTCTCAGATTCAAACATGTCTCCCTTTTAGAACAGATATTAGAGGAGAGATAAGAACATTAAACGAAAATGCAATTTACAGTAAACAATATCCTTATCCTCATTCAGCTAACAATTTTGTTAGTCAGGAAATAAACAGGATGTTAAATGAAAATATAATAAGGCCCAGCAGAAGTCCTTATAATGCCCCGGTATGGGTAGTAGGGAAAAAAGGTTTTAATGAAGACGGAACGCCTAAGAATCGATTGGTAATAGATTTTAAGAAACTGAATAACGATACAATCCCCGATAGGTATCCAATGCCTGATCCTTCAGTCATTCTATCCAACCTAGGCAAAGCCAAAATGTTTTCGACAATTGACTTAGAATCGGGATTTCATCAGATTTTAATGAAAGAAGAAGACATCGAAAAAACAGCTTTTTCCATTAACAATGGAAAATATGAATTTCTTCGTTTGCCATTTGGGCTTGCGAACGCGCCAAGCATCTTTCAGAGAGCAATGGACAATATATTACGTGAAAAAATCGGAAAAACTTGTCACATTTATATGGACGACATAATAGTTTTTTCAAATACTCCGGAACAACATTTTGATGATTTACAAGAAATCATTGAAATTCTATTCAAAGCAAACATGAAAATATCCTTGGAAAAATCAAAATTCTTTAGAAAAGAAATAGAATTTTTAGGATACATAGTATCATACAATATCATTAAAACTGATCCGAAAAAAATAGAATCAATCATGAAATACCCTCCTCCTAATAATTTAAGGGAATTACGAGGTTTTCTTGGCTTAACAGGCTACTACAGGAAGTTTGTAAAAAACTACGCGACTATAGCAAAACCACTCACTAAATTGTTACAGGGACATAACGGTATGGTTTCAAAACATATGTCCAAAAAAACAGAAATATCTCTAGACGAAGAAGCAATCTCTGCGTTTGAAAACTTAAAGTCACACTTGATTGCAAACATCGAACTAACTCAGCCAGACTATACAAAAAAGTTCGTCCTCACCACAGACGCTTCCGACATCGCCATAGGCGCCGTCCTTTCACAGGAAAACAAACCAATCACCTTTGTTTCAAAAACCTTAAACAAAACAGAAAGAAATTACGCCACAAATGAAAGGGAACTATACGCCATTGTATGGGCATTAAAAAACCTTAGGAACTACTTGTATGGTGTTACAAATTTAGAAATCCAAACAGACCATCAACCACTTTCTTTTGCAGTTTCTGCACGAAACCCTAACTCAAAAATGAAAAGATGGCATGCTTTCATAGAAGAATTTTCCCCTAAAATATTTTACAAACCAGGATCTACCAATGTCGTCGCTGACGCGTTATCAAGGGTAATGATCAATCATATTTCCAATGAAAGTAATCTCGTGTCCGAAAAAGAAACGTCGTCCGATAATGAAACTATCCATTCAGCCGACAGTAGTTATAAAAACGTAATTGAAGAAACACACAAACCATTGAACCAATTTAAACAACAATTACTTGTTTCAAAAAACAACATAACAATTCATGAAAAATATGAAGTTTTCAACAAAACAAGACATATTATAGAATACGACACAGTACACAATTTAATAATCATACTTAAAGAATTTCTTCAACCAAACCTGACTACAGGAATTCATTGCAGTCTCGAAGATTTATACGAAATCCAAAACTTATTAAAAAACACTTTTAACAACAAATTTTTATTTACTAAAAAGTTTGTCCTAGACATCGAAAACAAAAATGACCAAGAAATTATAATAGAAGAAACACATGCTCGTGCTCATAGAGGTTTGGATGAAAATCTTAAGCAAATTCTCAAATACTATTATTGGCCAACACTATATAAAACCCTTAAACAACACATACGCTACTGCGAAATTTGTAATAAAAATAAATATAACAGAAACCCTAAGCAAATTCCTATTTCTAAAGCCCCTATTCCGGAGAGAGAAGGTGAACAATTACATATTGACATTTTTTATGCCCAAAAATTAACATTCTTGACATGCTTAGACGCATATTCTAAATTTTTAGTGATTAAGGAAATCAATGACAAATCAGATATGGCAAACAAAGTGTTGGAACTTATCCAAACTTTTCCTTTCGCTAAATCCATAATGATGGACAACGAGCCTACGTTTTCCTCGACACAATTCAAATCGTCAATGTCTCGTTCAGGCATAGCGATTTATCATGCAGACCCCAGACACAGTTTAAGCAACGGTCAGGTAGAAAGAGTTCATTCAACAATTATCGAAATTTCTCGTTGTATTCAAGAAGAATACAATATAATGGATCATTCCGAAGTCGTATACCGAGCAGTTAAAGAGTATAACAACACAATTCAATCGACAACTCAACAAAAACCATGCGACATATTATTTAACAAAATAGAACACCCAAAATTGTCAGAAAAATTAAAATCAGCCCAAGCCAAAATGTTAGAGTACCATAACAAAAAGAGGTCACCAAAAAATTACCAAGTAGGTGAAATAATTTATGAAAAAAAACATGGCGAACGAAACAAACTACAACCTAGATTTAAAAAGCAGGTAGTTAAAGAAGACTTAGGAAATAAAGTCAAAATAAACAATAGGGATCGTATCATTCACAAAGACAATATCAAATTCTAACCTATTTTATTTTTTTTTAATGTATTTTTAGAATGCACATTTTATGTATCTTATTTGTTTTACTGCCGTTTTGCGGTGCAGACATTATTAACTATTCAAATGATGACTATGTCCTACTTGAGGATACAGATAATCTTCTTTTATACGAAACATACGGAGAAGTTTTTCACGTTACTAATCTAAGTTTTTATAACGATATTTTTGAAAAGGAATTAAATTTTTTTAAAAACAAAAACAATACAATTGATTGGGAAGTAACCTTGGAATTGAATTTAATCAAAACACTCCTTTCTGAACTTACACCTCACAAAATTGCCAAACGTAGTATCAATGAACTAGGTACAATTTTTAAATGGATCACAGGAACACCAGACCATGATGACATGATAACTATTCAAACTAAAATCAATGAACTTGTTCAAAACAATAATAAGCAAAATCAAATCAATTCTGCAATTTTCAAAGAAGTCACTAAAATCACAAATCTTTTAAGAGATATTAAATTTAATCAGGAATTATTTATGAAAAAATATCGACTTAAGTTGTTATCACTTGACCTACAAAATCTGCTGGATACTATCACATTTTCCAAAGCCAGAATATTGAATCCAAAAATCTTAAATAAACAAGACATGATAAATATATTTAATCACGAAACACTCAATATCACTCTAATCGATCTTTTAGACATTTCGTCTTTTTCGATCATTTCATACCAAGGTTTAATCATAGTTTTTATAAAATACCCTACAATTAATTACAATTGTAAGTTATATCACGCTAAAGCCATATCCCAAACAGATGGAAAATTTTTCGTTAACGACAAAATTGCTAAATGTAATAACACGTTTTACCTCATTGATCATTTTAAAAGAGAAATTTATAATAGTTTTGCCCACATTAATTTTGAACCAAACTGTTTTGTAAATCTCCTTAATAAAAAATTTACAAGTTGTATAAAATTATCCGAAAAAAATAAACCAATAGAATTTATAACAGACGGCGCTATTTTAGTATCAGGCACAAACTGTATTAACGAAACCTGGCTTACAGGCATTTACCTTGTTACATTTAAAACCATAGTAACCATAAACAATGTTACCTACACCAATGTAAAAGAAAAAATTCTTAATTATGTAAAACACAATAAATTCACAAACTACTTAGTTAGTGAATATCAAGTTACTAATAATACTGAACTTCAATTAGAAAATACAAATATACTATCAAAAATTGTTATAAAATTAGAAAATAATCATTCAAAAATAACCTTTTTATTATTTATACTAATTTTTATTTTTACTATGGTAAAGCTTCTTAAACGCTGCCCTTTAATAAATTTAAATCCCCTCAAAATACTGGAATTGAAATCGTCAAGTAATCAAAAATACCATAACACTCAATCTACAGAAACAGAGCTTGACATATTAAACCAATTAAACGAACAAATTGAATCTTTAAAAAGAAATCTTTAAGAATCGGGGACGATTCTTCTTAAGAAAGGGAGGAGTTATCACCCAGCCCGCAAGGCAATTCTTATTGCAATCATAAACAACATTTCACTATAAGTCGCTATCCCAATTACTTAACCCTTTCAGACTTATTAGACCCGTTTCAATCACTACGTCCACTTAACGCGCAGCTGCGGCTCTGCTAACATAAATATCCAGATTCCTGGCTCTAACATAAACATAACAGCGCAACCACTTAACATAAAGATTCATATTCTCATGCGCAATTCATAACGTAAACTAAAGACCCAGTCTCTAGGGCGCAATTGCTAACGTAAACATGATTCAAAGCGTCTAGCTTACGCAAGCCGCCCCCGCGAGCTTTTAAACTTTAAGGAAAGAAGCTTTAGCATAAACACAGCTGATTCGCAGCATAAGATCACCGCGAGCTTTTAAGCTTTAAGAAAATAAGCTTTATCATAACCATAGCTGACTTGCAGCATAAGTTCACAATTGTACTTTAGTTCTAATCTTGGATTCAAATAAATCGGAAGCCTTCAGCCTCCCACATAAAAAATATTTTTTTCCAATTAGTAGCCACTAATCGGTTAATTTA